>JAYEVE010001005.1:0-613321 GCA_036346375.1 Guadua angustifolia
GTCAACTGTATGCATCTATCCTTTTCCTTTTTCTCCCTATGATCTCACCAAGTTATCAACTTGTGTTTCGAAGTCAATTGGACAACTTGCATTTCTAATTGTTACAACAAGTCGCTTCAGATCTTGAGAGTGGAATTAACTAGCTAGGTAACCATTGTTAGTAAGGTCAATATAACGCTGAAATTTACCACAAATGCACAAGGATCATATTCACTTCTTTCAATGAGATTGCGATCCATTGCTTACATGTAAACAAAGGTACAAAACCGAACTGTCTGATCATAAATCAATGGTTGCCATACATGAATGGAAAAAGACAAACATGATATATGTGCAAATGGACTCTTCTCAAAGTCAACGGGGAAGTTAATACATGAGGCTAAAAGCAATTAAACCGTTAGCTGCCTGCCTCAGATGGGCATTGCACCTGAGTTCAACTATTCAGGAATGCAGTTTGGATTAATAGTACAATTTTGAGGAGCATGAACAATTTTTATCAGGGAGCAAACACATTATAGAGCAGCATGAATGATCTGGGGACTGGGGAAGTTTCTGAACCTATTTGAAGTGTAAATTCGATCTAACCTTTCAGGAAGCAAAGGGCCATATCGAGTTTTTGAATACGTTGACATATACTCTTAATGACAACTACTTGAAAGATTAATAAATAATGCCTGCTTTGCTAAGTTGAACTCGAACCCTCAAAAAAACTGCTTTGGAGATGACATGATATTCAACAAATATACTAAATGTGACCTAGAAACGTATTATACATTTCTAGATCTAGTAAATACCAAGAGCGGGAGGAAACGGGCATGTTAATAATTACAAGCAACACATGTTGAGGGCATTAAAATGCAAGGATCAAAACCAACAAATCACTACCACGAAGATTTAGCTACTGTTACCATTTTGCAATTCAAGCAAAAAAAGAGGTCATGTAATCAAATCCTAAAAATCCATAAGCAACCTACGCTGTAGTTTGGTGGGAACTAAATCTAATTTTTACCCCTCCATTCAAGTTTATAAAGCGTATTTTTTCTTGGCATATAGATCAAGAAGATATTGAAAATGACTAGAACACCCCTAATTATTATCACTAAGCAATCTATATTCAATGCATGCATATAGACTTGTAGAGAATATAAAGTAATGATGAATATTTATTAAGGGTATAAAGGGAATATCACACTAATTTTACATTAGAATATAAAATATGCTCTATATTTGTAGATAAGTTTATTTTAAAAATACACCTTATAAACTTGGATGAAGAAAGTAGTAAGACAAGGTGAATGACACATCGGCTAGACTAGTTGTGGCCGACATCAGGAACATTCCAAGCCACACAAAGTTTGGTGCTTCCTTAGTTACAACTTGAAGCGGCTCTTCTGAACAAAATTTTTGGATGGCCAGAAGTGTTGGTTTTCCCATCAATTCTTTTACATGGAGATTGATGAAATGTTTCCTCGGCGGGACAATATAGAAATGGTGAGCCAGGCAACTTATTGCCTCCTGTCAAAGGCCATTCTGACTAATGTTTCAACTCCCCTACATCTGGCTGGCCTAATAAACTTTCTAAGTTCATTTAGAACTTAAATCCTAGAATCCATTAATAGATAAAAAGTTATATATTTCTACCAAAGAACATCTATTCTTACATGGTTTGTTTTATGGATCTCAATGTTTTAAAAATTCCTTGCATTAAAAGCCTGCAAAATTGATAATAATTTTCTTTATTTGCGTGAGAATTGAAACTATAATTAACAGTCCAGACAAAAAAAAAACTACAATCTTTAGTAAAGCTAAAGGAAGATATATGTTCTAATTAGAACTTGAAACTGCATTTTTTTTAAAAAAAATACAAACTCTTGATCTTGACCAGGGTTTAGGAAATTGTTTTGGGCAAAAAAAAAAGGGAACCTAACAAATTTTTATTTGTTTTGATTTTGTAGATTTCAGGTTGGAGTGGAAACTAGAAGCAATTCTACGCGTTTTGATGTTTAAATGAACCCTGATCTTGACCATCCAATCGCCGTGGAAATGAAGCACATATGTTAACTTTCAAATCAGGCTGATCATGATATCTAAGTATGCAGGAATTACATATAGATTGTAACAAATATAATTTGGGAAAATTTTGATGCAACAAATAGATTCTACCCCCTGCTTCTTCCCCAATTAATGTAAGAGAGGTGCTTAACCTTACTGACGTTAAAAACGACAAGAAGCATATGTAAGTGAACAAATTAAACTCACAAGTACTGTAGAAAAACAAACTGGATTTAATTTGCATCAACTATTGCACGGATGAAGCTAGTAGGTCCTAGAGATGGAGAAGAAGTCTCTGGCAACCGAAGACTAGGAAAAATTCTGATTTCTGCAGCTCACTTTTTTTTTCTATACTGCCACTGCACTCAATAATACAGTTCACTGCATAATTCACATTTCTTTATCGTTTCCACGGAGCTCAAGTCTCCGCTGCACGGCAGTGCAGTACTTTCTCGTTTTGGCTCTTTACATGCCGCTCTATTTAAAGAAACCTTCTCCCTCGAATGCAAGGGGACTTCGTAGGACAGGTTCTTCCTCTCTCCTTGTTACTCTCCTTTGTTCCTCTTCAGCTCGGACCAAACTGCCGGCAAGGGCCGGCTGAACTTCGCCGCCTCATCTAGCTAGGTACTTACTGTCTCTTCTTCTTCTTCTTCTTCTTCTTCTTCTTCGTCTTCCATTCCATGGCTTGTTTCTCTGACATAATGAGGAGAGATCCTATATATTGTTTTGTTTCTCTCCCTTGAAGAGAGGACATCATCTTTTGTATCTTTTTTTTGAAGGTGTATACATCCTTGCTATGCTTGAACTGAAATTGCATTCTTGGAAAGATTTTGTATACAGAGGAATTCTTTATTTTCTCTCTGCAATTACTCTTCGAGAAAAATAAATCTTTACCACTCACTAACAAAAATTTGGTGCTATGGATCATCCGGGACTCACATGTCCGTATGCGTTAGTACTCCCTAGCTAAAGTTTCATTTGTACAAGTATCTAGAAATACCCCTAACATTAGACAGAGGTGTGCAAGGTGTGGACTTGGGAGGTCAAGGGTGCACCCAATGAGTTTGATTTGTGATCAGATTAGCCCTTAAACAAATGAGATTATTAATATTGTCTTGGCCTTTGGAACTGAGTGAGGGCGGTGTACATGACCCAAGGGGACCTGTCATAAAATTATAAAAAACTACTCACTCCAATCGGAAATACATGTTGTTTTGGATATAGGTGTAGTCGAATTTTCAAAACTTTAACTATCAATATCTTTTACAATATTTAAGTTGAATACATGAAAACCATATTTGTATATTTGTGTCAAAATTATGTTTTGTAGGCTATTTCGATGTCCAAAACAATATGTATTTTTGACCGAAGAGAGTACCTTGCATCATGTGAGGCTCCTAATTAAAATTTTGTGCGTGTGTTAAGCTCAGGGTTAGTGTATCTGTGGTTTGGACTTTGGAGGTCAATATAAGTGAATATACTGTTGGAATGAGTCTCCCTCAATTTATTTTCAAAAGAGTTCTTCAATGTTACATATATTCTTGAAATCATTTGTACTTCTTAGAAACAAGTGGGCTCATTCGAACTTGCTCAGTCCAGTAAGACTTGCTTCCTCTACTTGGCTTCCCTCACTGAAATCACATCTTCACTTGTGCATGCTAGGGATACCGGTCTGCAGGGATAGTAAGGTGCTGTGTATAGCAACTTGTGACTGATATGTGGAGCTTAATGATGCTTGGGGCCCACATATCAGTGGCAGTTCATAAATATTTTTCCTTAAAAAGAAGTATTTGCATACGTACATAGCATAGCATAAATCTGATCGAGCCGGCTCTGATGTCAATTTCTGCTATCTCTTTGCTGAATCCGACAATCGCATAATTAATTAATTAATTAATCTCGTAGTATCGATTTATATTCATGTATATAGTATTATATAATTCTATTAATGGCAATCCAGAGTACAATCACAGGGCATATTCACTAAGAAAAGACAACAATAATTTTGACTAAAATATGCATATGCATGCATGCATTGCATTGCACCATGTCGATTACATTTATGCTCCTGATTTATTAGGCGCCGGCACCGTTACCCAATGAATCCTGTGCATTTTAATCAGTACTAGGTTGAGTTGCGCGCAATAACGCGTTGCGAGGAAAAAATCCGGCATGAGTTTTTTGCAAATCGAATTTGCAGAACCACGGGTCTCTTTTTTCAAAATAACCGGCGGAAGGATCTATTTACGATTCTGTTTTTTTTAAATCTTCTGATTCGAAAGAACTGTCGTTTTTTTTGGCAAAATAACCGGTGGAAGGACCCTTGCCGGCGAATCTATGGGACCACTATAAACTTTCGATGAATCCGCGTTTTTAGAAAACCGCGTGGAGGGACCTAAACATCATTTCGAATTTTTTCGGGTCTAATCTACAAAAAAGTCGACGAAAGGATCTAAACGTGATTTCTAATTCAGCTATAAACCCTCGACGAATTTGTGTTTTCTTCGAAAACCGCGTGCAGGGATCTAAACGTAATTTTGACATTTTTCGGGTCTATTTTACTTTAAAAACCGCCTGAAGGACCTAAACGCGATTTTTAATTTTACCGAAAGGACCTAAACGCGATTTCGAAATTTTCGAGGGGCCTCGCCGGGGTCGCGACACGTGGACGCCCTCCCCATCCGGCATTCCTTGGGGTTAAACGCGATTTTTAATTTTACCGAAAGGACCTAAACGCGATTTCAGGATTTTCGAGGGGCCTCGCCGGGGTCGCGACACGTGGACGCCCTCCCCATCCGGCATTCCTTGGGGCTTTTATATATAACAATACCATTGCTTAGAAGCAAAGAAACCAGATTTTTTGGGTTCTTTTTTAAAGCTCCCATCTCGGTTAACCAATCTCTTCTTGTAAGTGTAAAAAAGTTATGATCGGTTTCCACACCATCACCAGCATCTGAAGTCTTGGAACCATTGATGCAGGCAGTAAGTGCCGCAGGAGCCTAGAGCTGAAGAAGGCCTCCAAGGTATTCGGAAGTGCGCAGGCAACGTCAGCAAGAAATCAGAAATGTCGCTGGAAGTTGAGAACCAGTTGAGCACAGAGGCGCCCAGCAGGCTCAAGCGCCACGACTCGCTCTTCGGAGACGCAGAGAAGGTCTCCAGTGCGAAGTACCATGGCTCCGAGGTATGCTTCTCCTGCAGCTCGGTGGCCATGCCGAAGCAGTGTTCTGTACGTCTGCCATGGAACAGCCTGACCGTGGCTCAATTCCCTCTTGGGTGACGCAGGGGAGCTGGATCCGGACGCTGCACCTTGCTTTCCAGAGTGTTGGCATCATCTACGGTGACATCGGGACGTCGCCGCTTTACGTCTACTCCAGCACCTTCCCTGATGGCATCAAAAACAACGACGATCTCCTGGGCGTCCTGTCGCTCATCATCTACACCCTCATCCTGATACCGATGCTCAAGTACGTCTTCATTGTACTGTATGCAAATGACAACGGTGATGGTAAGCTCATGCCTCCGAAACCTAGGCGTGATGCGCTGAAGAACTTACTCTATATGCCTAATGTTCAGTTGGTATTTAACAACACCACACTGTTGTTTTAGGTGGTACGTTTGCGCTTTACTCGCTGATATCACGGTACGCGAAGGTAAGGCTGATCCCGAACCAGCAGGCAGAGGACGCGATGGTGTCGAATTACAGCATAGAAGCACCAAACTCGCAGCTGAGGAGGGCGCAATGGCTGAAGCAGAAGCTTGAGTCCAGCAGGGCGGCCAAGATTGTGCTCTTCACCCTCACCATCCTCGGCACATCCATGGTGATGGGCGATGGAACCTTGACGCCAGCAATTTCTGGTAATGAAACAGCTTTTTTTTAAAAAAAAATTGAAAGTCAACAGTATGATCATGTGTTGCAATCAGTTTACAGAGTGCTAATATGTTGTTCGTGGATGTGTTGCAGTGCTCTCTGCAGTGAGTGGGATCAGAGAGAAAGCGCCAAGCTTGACTCAAAGTATGTGAAAAAAAAGGTTTAGTATGATTGATGATTAATTCGTACCGTGTTCATCACATCTAATGTTTCTGATTTTGTTCTTTATACAGCGCAAGTTGTCTTTATCTCTGTGGCGATTCTGTTCATGCTGTTCTCAGTCCAGAGATTTGGGACTGACAAGGTTGGGTACACCTTTGCTCCAATTATCTCATTGTGGTTCCTTCTGATTGCTGGTATCGGAATGTACAACCTCGTTGTTCACGACATCGGTATTCTACGGGCCTTCAATCCGATGTACATAGTACATTACTTCAGAAGGAATGGGAAGGATGGATGGGTTTCACTTGGTGGAGTTATCTTGTGCGTCACAGGTAAACTTTCTGACAAAAAAATGCAACCGAAGAGGGATTCTAGCTACAGCTTGTAAGACTGTAATCTGAATTCACTGTCATCTGCCACAGGGACAGAAGGTATGTTTGCTGACCTCGGACATTTCAACATCAGGGCTGTGCAGGTAATGACCAGCATATATATATGCCTTTCGCTTCACCATTTCATCACTCTCAACTCTATATCTATCTAGTCTCCAAAAATAGCAATCTGTCTTTGACGTCTCAGAACAGAAGCATCTTACAATGGTTTCTGTATTTTCCGCAGATCAGCTTCAACGGTATCCTGTTCCCGTCGGTGGCACTATGTTACATTGGGCAGGCGGCATACCTGAGGAAATTCCCAGAGAACGTTGGAGACACCTTCTATAAATCCATCCCAGGTATAAACAAATCAAGACTGCAGTTTTGCTTCTAGGAAATGACTTTGTAATCATAGCACAAGTATGTCTGACTCTCCTGTGCTGCTGCAGCACCATTGTTCTGGCCAGCCTTCATTGTTGCAATTCTTGCTGCCATCATAGCAAGCCAGGCTATGCTCTCCGGTGCATTTGCCATCCTCTCCAAGGCCCTGTCCCTCGGTTGCATGCCCAGGGTTCGAGTGATCCACACCTCGAAGAAGTACGAGGGGCAGGTGTACATCCCTGAGGTGAACTTCATGATGGGATTGGCGAGCATCATAGTCACGATCGCCTTCAGAACGACCACCAGCATCGGCAATGCTTATGGTAAGTAGCCAGCGAAGGATGAGACTTCGTGTTTAAGCCTTCGGGGCCTGCAATGGAGCACAACACTGAACACATCCATCAAATTTGATCTGACGCTGGCGATGTGCAGGGATCTGCGTCGTGACCACATTCTCGATCACCACCCACCTGATGACTGTCGTGATGCTTCTCATATGGAAGAAGCACGTCATCTTCATCCTGCTGTTCTACGTCGTGTTTGGTTTCACGGAGCTAATATACCTCTCTTCCATACTGTCCAAGTTCATCCAGGGCGGGTACCTTCCCTTCTGTTTCGCGCTGGTCCTGATGACCCTCATGGCGACATGGCACTATGTCCAAGTCAAGAAATACTGGTACGAGCTCGACCGCATTGTTCCCAGTAGCGAAATGACAGCGCTGCTTGAGAAGAACGAAGTGCGGCGGATACCTGGGGTGGGCCTCCTGTACTCGGAGCTCGTCCAGGGCATCCCCCCGGTATTCCCTCGGCTGATCAAGAAGATACCCTCCGTGCACTCCATCTTCATGTTCATGTCGATCAAGCATCTGCCGATCCCGCACGTGGTGCCTGCAGAGAGGTTCCTCTTCCGGCAGGTCGGCCCGAGGGAGCACCGGATGTTCCGGTGCGTGGCACGGTATGGGTACAGCGACATGCTGGAGGAGCCCAAGGACTTCGCAGGGTTCCTCGTGGATAGGCTGAAGATGTTCATCCAGGAGGAGAGCGCGTTAGCGCAGAACGAAGCGGAGAGCGACGAGGCCAGCTCCGCCATTGAAGTGCTTTCAGAAGGCCAGCAGGCGAGGCCGAGGCGATCCGCGGTGCACAGCGAGGAGGCGATCCAATCGCGGGCGAGCAGCCACTCGGGGAGGATCAGTTTCCATGCGAGCCAGTCGGTGGAGGAGGAGAAGCAGCTGATCGACAGGGAGGTGGAGCGAGGGGTGGTGTATCTGATGGGGGAGGCCAACGTGACGGCGGCGCCCAAGTCATCGGTGATGAAGAGGATAGTGGTGAACTACATCTACACATTCCTGCGGAAGAACTTGACGGAGGGGCACAAGGCGCTCTCCATTCCCAAAGATCAGCTGCTCAAGGTCGGGATCACCTACGAAATATAGGGGTTTTACCCAAGTAACCAAGCGTTTCTTGGCGCATGATGTTCGTTTCAAACGGCGAAGTGTCATGGCTGACTTAGTAAAGAGGCTGGAAGGTTCTCTTTTTGGTTTTCTCTGTACAGTGTGTTAGTCATCAGATTGTGTCAAGTGTTAGGGTGATATTGGAATTAAAAAGTTTGGCTGGTTGTCTGTTAATCGTGTTCTCCAAAATGCCCCCGGGTAGAGGGAAAGTTCATGACTTTTTTCCGCTATTTAGGGGGATATATAACAGAGACAGTGTTACCCTGTTTACTGCCTATCATACAATTCTCAGTGCTAACAAAGGAATGAGCGGTGATTGAAAGAAGCTACCTTACCACGGCTCCAAGATAAATACTCCCTCTATTTGTGTGTAATACTGCAAAGCTTTTTACCAGGGTTTGTGACCATTAGAATTGTTGTGTAGTGTTATTCACATTTTTCCCCCTAGCCTTTTTTATTTTAGCACCCAATTGTTGGAGTATAAAAGGAAGAGAGGATTTAATTGAAAACCCTAGAAAAAATAAAGAGAGAGAGAGAGAGAGAGGAGAGCCAGGAGGGCTTCCTCCCCAGCCGCCGCCCTAGATCCTCCTCAAGCATGCCCTCACACCACCTCCGGCCGTGCAAGGCCGGCCGGCACGGCCACTGCTGCCTGGCCACACAAATTGTCAGGTCGTGCTCCTCCTCACATGACCGGTCCTCCTGGCGCCGCCTGCTCCCTCCGGCGCGCCTCTCCCGGGCTGCCTCCGCGCCTGGCCTAGCCAGCCTGCGCCTCCTCCCCGGCCGCCGCCAGCTCCTCCCCTTTTCGGCACCAGCAGCAATGGCAAAGAACTGGCACTGCAGCTCCGGCTGGCTCCTCTAACCAGCGCCTCCTCCACCCCTCCCTCCATGGGTCCATGAGCAAGATTTGAGGTATAAATTTTGGGGGGGAATTAGTTGCATGTAGGGTGTTTGTGTAAATACCTAGCTAGGTTTCCTGAGGATGAAATGATAGTGCAGGTATATGGTTTCTTAATAGGATCGGTTGCGGTATTAGTGTCATGTTAAGATTCTAAATCCAGACCAGTTAGCGAACTATTGTTAGCTCATAGTAGAGACGAATTGTTACTTGGTAGCGTGCTGTCTATTTTGATGAGGAAATAGTTGTATCAAGGGCTCTCCCGGGAGCTTCTTGTGATTTGAGGTTGATGTCGGAAGTAGCGGGTTATCGTGCCCTGTGTGTGCCCGTGATATTTGGGGTTGTTTGGATTTAATGCTTGCTTTGGTAAGTACGCTGTGATACTAAGTATATCTCTAGATGGGGATTGTTTTGGGTCTTCTGCAGTGGTTATTATGTGATTTGTTGGAGAAAGAGATTCAATTTGTTGCCAAAACTATAAGCAATGCTAATATTTTTGTACGCATGGGTAGTGCATTGGATTGTTTCAATGTGGCCTCTTTTTAGTAGTGCAAGGATAGCTAAGTGGAGAAAGATTAAGGTTATAAACTCATTGGTAATAACTTGATTGAAATGAGGCATCTTCGATTGCGTTCTGCAATGTAACTGTGATCTTAAATTCCAAGCATGCATATTATCCAGAGAGATTTGAATGGATACTTGTGTTCTGCAACAATATGTGGTAAAGATTTCGAGGTTCTGATGAAAAGATATTAATGTTATGGTGTTTGATTCAAGTTATATATATATGTGTGTGTTGATTCTTTTGTGAGTGAGACTCACAGAAAAGAGTATGCTATTAGAAATTTCTTATTAAAGCATAGGATAAAAATAGAGTTGTCTGCAGCATCTTGCTATTACCAATTGACTTGCTGCTGTAAAATTCAATGCTTGATTTGGGAAATTTTAATACTCAATTCTTGAAAGTGCGACTACCAACCTTTTAGTTGCATTTAGTCAAAAACACATTTAAAGTCTAGCATCCGCAAATGCAGAGATGACTGGAAAAAAAATGTTGGAAAGGGATGGGGATGGCCTCGATCCGCGTCGCAAATCTTCGATTAAAGGCAAGTACATCGAGTTGCGTGCCTAATTGAGTTGTTCGTTGTTATTTATCTGTTCATAGCTAATTTCTATTGATTGTGGCAAGTGTTAGTATTATTGGTGATCGTCCCTTCGAGGGCGTGATTAGCTATTGGATCCGAGTGGTCACTAGTAAGCCTTAATCCTGGTGAGTTTACTGTACCTTTGTTAATATTTGCAGCGAGTAGCAAGTATGGGGAACGTGGATACTCGTGGTTAATTTACAAGAATTGTACTTAACAGTGCCCCGTTTGAGGAATGGAATTGAGTATGTGTACGAATCAATGTATTGCTGAATTTTGTGTGTATATATGTATGCTTGTTTGTGCTGGAGGAAATGTGGGTTCAACAAGAGCCTATTTATATAAGTACATACATTGGTGAGTCTTGTGTGTCTATGTGAAGTCATACTTATATGTATGCATGAGGTTTCTCTAAGGGAAAGGCACTGCTTAGAGTGTGTGAATGTGTAGAGCTGCCATTGTCCATACAATTATGTGAGATACATGCTGAAATCTGTGGTCATGTGTGCTTGCATGTATGACTGACCATGTGTTTATATATATATACAAACATTTGCACACATGTATATACTTATGTAGTATGGGAAATTTTATGTATATATGTATATATTTACATATATGCTTGTATATGTATGTGGTTATAGTTATGTCAGTGTTGGCAATGAATGAAAGGTTGTATTTCATTCGTGTTAATTGCATTTGTGCATTCATAATGGAAGAGGCGGCTCATTCTGATGCGGGCCTATGTGTTCACACGTAGCAAACACGAAAGTCCTACCTCGTAGTCCCATTCATCGAGGTGAATGGGAGTGAGACAGTAAGAGTAGGCACCTTCCACGGGGTGGAAGGGACGTGGGGGTGCACACCGACGGGTGGGCACTTGGCAGTACCGGTACGTGCATCGAAAAGAGCATTCATGTGCATTGCATCGTTAATAATGAGTTTGTGGTAAATGGTATGTCATATGGGTTGTGTCTATGGTAAAGAAAGGTTGAGTCGTGAACTCAACCCAAAAGGGGAGATTGAATTGAATTTGATAAATTAGCGCATTTCATTGTCTTGCTAATTATGTTGTATGGATATCGTGGAGTGAAGTTGAGTTATGAACTCAACTAAAAAAAATTGATGAAACGGTTTGAGTGTAAAAAGGATTGGTTGACTCGGGAGACGTTGTGATTTCGAGTCAAGTGATGCTTCTTGGGCGTTGAATGGTTTTATTATCAAGTTGATGACTTGATTGCGGTGATAATTTTTGGTATGGTCAAGCTATTGCTTTAAATGGGTATAAATGCATATTGTCCGGATATTGTTTTATTTGCATTACTTGCTCTTATGGTTAAGCTCTTGTTTTACTTACGATAAATTGGGTTTGTTATTCTCGTGTACTTTGCTGAGTTTGAACTCACGCTTGTTATTTAATGTTTGTAGGTGTTTTGAAGCCAGCATGCATGGATGGGGGTAGTAGCACAATCACGTTTTCATCATCACCGTTCCATCATATTGATATATAGTTCTGATGTTAATAGCTCGTGAAAATTCTTGTACGGGGTTGGTTGCGGTTATGTTTAATGAGTTCTTGTCCTGTAATAATTGTATGGTGGAGTTTATTAATTTCTATAGGTTGTGTGATTGGTTAACTAAGGACCTGCTAGAATGATATCATATATCTGCATTTTTTTCTGTCTGCTGAGTGGATGTCCCACCTTCTAGAGAGGTCATGCCGAAATTTTGTAAAAGTTTAGAGGATTGGTAGCATCCGTGGCGTGTTTGGGCTCCGGGGTGTTACATTGTGGATAGAAGTCATTCTAGATTTTTGCACTTATACCATAAAAGACTGTATTATCCCTCTTCATTACATCTTTAGATATTGTGTTTTACTTTAATCTATAGAAAAGCATTAGAAATAGCAAAAGGAGAGAGGTATAGAAGGAAAACTTCATAAGAAGTCACCTCGGAATTATTGAATGGCATATATTTAGAAACAAAATTGAATAGCTAGAATGATGTGAATGCGGAAGCGGAAGGAAGGAGTACCTTTCTTTTGTAGCTTTCTTTCTCATGCGAGAGATTGTAGTCATGCTGCCTGCAAATGTAGAAGAAAGTTTATTTAACAATATTAAGCCATGCAGGATGCATAAAAAGGAGGTGCCGAGGTGCACTTGATATTTTTGTCGTCTTTTCAGGAGTTAGCAACCATTACCTTCTGTCTATCGTTGGTAGTAGAGGTGGGTGTCGTACTGTGTCTGTCCGGTTTGGTACGGATGAATCGTGCTTCATGTCTGAACTATATCGGGTCGCGATGGCCCGTCATGCTCGTGATGCTGTGCTGGCCAAGCCTGTCTCACCTTCGATGAGCCCAAGCACGGTCCATTTGCACTTTGTGCCTGCTTTGTGCCGTGCCGGCGCAGGTCTAGGCTATTTGCACTATTACAACGAAAGAAAAGGAACCAGAGACACATAAAGTTAAGGCAGTAGACACAAATATTATAGAAAAAAAGAACTAAAATTTATTTATTCTTAGATCGAGGGTGATGTGCTGAACACAAACGAGAGAGAGGGCAACGAGAGAGTGAGGAAGAGAGGCAATCGAGATTGAGAGAGACGGATAAGAGATGGAGAGATCAAGAGCGATGGGTGAGAGAAAGAGCTGACCCGTTTCTCTCAGGTGTCGGTGGCGGGGGTGGCGTACATGCTGCTGGGTACGTTCATAACGCTCATACTCTGCGGGTTGTTGACCTTCATACTAAGCTTCTTGCTCATGCCCTAGGTCATCGGGCTTGACATTGCCCGTGCTACAGTATCGTGTCAGGCCGTGCCACCCATCATACTCGGTTCTCGGGCCCGGCACAGCCCGTGCTACAGTGTTGTGCTGATCCAACATGTCCCACTTCGTATCGAGTCAAGCTTCGCACCATGTCGTGCCTGCCATATGCTCTGGCTGGCCCAAAAGAGCCCACCCCGAGTGCCCACCTCTAGTTGGTAGCTAGCTCTTCTGTCTGGTTCAAGGGGTGAATAAGTACGTACAAATACTGCACAAGATAATACAAATAGAAACTCTCCACCATTGTGAAAATTCAGTGACAAGGCAAAAATGCTAAAATCCATAGTGTCATCACGTTCAACCAATTCAATGCCTTTTGTTATTGGCATGAGGTCGATATACTTGAGACGACCGGCCCACTGCAGAATACTCCCAAAAGGCAGGTGAACAACTACGAATGCATGCAATACATGTCATTAAAAACAAATAACATGCTAAACTGTGTGACAAGTATGACAGCAAGTGCAACAGATTGGACAAAGGCAAATCATGAAGAAGTGGCATAACAGTCAAAATGATATTTTCTTGGGTTTTACAACTTAATCAAATATGATGTGGATGTTCTGAAAACATTCTATCTGAAATACATTGTAGATTACTTCAAAAGAAATAGAAAGGATGGACGCATATCCCTTGGAGCATCCTCTAATGCTTTACAAGTGATTTTACATTTTGCAATGCATAAAAGCATACCACAAAATGGATTCTCTATAAGGCAGATACTCAACACAAAATATGTTTGGCATGAAACAGGCACAGAAGCTATGTTTGCTGATCTAGGTCATTTCAACGTAAGGTCAGTTCAGGTATGTAAATATTCTTTCTGGGACTAATATCTAATATCAGAAAAGGATCTAAAGGAGGTCATGTTAAGGTGTCATTTACCCAATGGCCACTTATAGTAAATTAGTAACCAATCTGAGGTGGTGAAACCAAAGGAGGTCATGTTAATGATTACGGCTATGATTTTCCCTTCACCACGTTCCAACATAATAATATGGTTCGGTGATATAACTAGAAAACATGCATGACCGTGATTTGTCCTTTACCGTACGCAAAAGCATCTCTAATGGAATGATGTATAGTTGATAGGGTGAAATAACTGAGCCAAACTTTGGGCTTTTTACATTTAAAGAATAGAAGTGTAGCCAACTCTACAGCTCTCAGACCAAACAAGCTTCTGCTAGCTGATGGCCGACCACACTTTGTCCCCCCGTCAGTGCCGCCTTGTGTCTTCGTCAGCTTCATCTAGTTAGGTAGTATTGATTTTCTTGTATCTGTATATAAAAAATGATCTTACTAGGCTTGCTTTTCAGTTTTCACATCGTCTGATAATTATGTCAAGTATTGAAATTCACAGCCATTGATGATGTAGGTATTAAGGGTCGAATCCTAGAGTTTATACTGAACGATTAATCAAAGAAGAAATTCTTCCTCCCCTAGACTTTTCAGACACAGATCATTACATAGATTGTATTAAAGGCAAGTATGTTAAACAAATAAAGAAAGGCACCAAGCGTAGTACAGGAATCTTAGAAATAGTCTACACAAACATTTGTGGTCCTTTTCCTGTAAAGACAGTGGATGGTTTTGATTCATTCATTACATTCACTGATGATTATTCTCGCTATGGCTACATTTATCCTATCAAAGAAATATCAGAAGCAATTAGAAGAAGAGGTTGTTGCGCCCCCGATCAGGGCGCGGGTATGGGTATTGACTCGGTCCTTGATCGAGCCGAGAGATCAACCCAACATTCTCCCCCTTGATCTCGAACTTAATCATTTAACTTTGAAACTTTATATCTTGATCTACTAACTTTTATATCTTGTACTTTTAACTTAATTTCCCACTCCTCCATAGATTAGTGCACCAAGATCAAGGCGTCACAACAGTCAATTACGTACTGCTAAACTCAATGACTATAGCACACCTCTCTACTTCAAAGCAGAATAACTTTGTCTTTGTGGGAGATGGTTGCTTTGAATGACCCCTATTATCCAGAATCATAGTCCTTCTTTTAAACCTATGCCGGCTACGTGCTTTTCAAACACGTTGGGAGAAAGACCTTTGGTGAGCGGATCCGCTAACATGTCATTTGTGCTTATATGCTCAAGTTCTATTGTTTGATCCTGGATTTTCTCCTTCACAACATAAAATTTAATCTCTATATGTTTGGCAGCGCCACTTGATTTGTTGTTGTGGGAGTAAAATACTGCTGGCTCATTGTCACAGTATAATTTGAGTGGTTTTTCTATGCTATCTACCACTCTCAACCCGAGTACAAACTTTTTAAACCACATTGCCTGCCCGGTTGCCTCATAACATGCCACAAACTCACAAGCATTGTCGACGCAACGATCGATTGTTTTATACTTTTCCATGATATAGCTCCTCCCATGAGGGTGAACACATATCTCGATGTGGACTTTCCGGTGTCTTTACACCCGCCTAATCTGCATCTGCATAGCCCACGATCTCTAGGGCACTTGACTTTCTATATGTTAGCATGAGGCTCTTTGTCCCTTGCAAATACCGTAAGGCTTTTTTATCGCTTTCAAATGATCAATTCTGGATTAACTGATATCTTCCAAGCATCCGGTTGTAAATGCTAAGTCGTATGAGTACATATTTGAGCATACATTATGCTTCCGATAGTAAGCGTATGGGATGACTTCATTTGATCGATCTCGACTTATTCTTTGGACACCGAAAATTCCCAAATTTATCGCCTTGACTATTGGAGCAGCGTGGCATTACACATATGCATACTATATCTTTTCAAAACACTCTCTATGTATGCCTTCCGTGATAGCCCTAGCACCCTCTTTTTCTATCTCGGTGAATCTCAATTCCTAATACATAAGATGCTTCACCAAGATCTTTCATATCAAACTTTGAGGACAAGAACTTCTTTGTCTCTAGCAGCAGATCTTTATCACTGCTTGCTAATAGGATATCATCCACATATAAAACTAGGAAAATATACTTTCCTCTACTAAACTTTGCATAAATGCAGTTGTCCTCCTCATTATCTTTGAACCCAAAATTTCTTATGGTTTCATCAAACTTAATGTACCACTGTCTAGACGCTTGTTTTAATCCATAAATGGACTTCTTTAATCGACATCCCATATATTCTTTTCCTTTCATGACAAAACCTTTGGGTTGAGCCATGTACACATTCTCATATAAATCCCCATTTAGGAATGCCGTCTTAACATCCATCTGATGTAATTCTAAATCATAATGAGCAACGAGTGCCATAATGGTTCTAAAAGAATCCTTTGTTGAAACAAAGTGAGAAGGTTTCGTATAATCTATTCCTTCTCTCGAGTGAAGCCTTTTGCGACAAGTCTAGCTTTAAATCTTTCAACATTCCCTTTGGAGTCACGTTTGGTTTTGTAGACCCATTTACGACCCTCTTGTTTTGGCTCCTTTAGGAATTTCTTCTAAGTCCCTGCACTTTGTTTGTACTCATGGATCTCATTTCATCTTGCATGGCGAAAACCACTTGATGAATTGGGACTTCTCATCGCTTCTTCATAAGAGGTGGGATCACCCTCTATCTCTATGTCTTCACCGACATAAACTTCATAATCACCGAATAGCCGATCTCCTTTCTCTGTGATCTTCTAAGTGGTTCTTGAGCGGGTTCACGCTTCTCACAGAGGTCGCCAGCTCCTCACCGGCAAGCAGAGGGGCCTTGGGCTCCACAACAGGTGCCTCTGGCACACCGACTGTTGCACTTGGAGAATCACCAACAGGTGCTGCAGCAACAACAGGTATCGAGAAGAAAGGCTCTTGAATCATAGGAGTTGGGGCACAAACCCGCTTCTCATCAAGGCTAATTTCTCGGGATACCATGCTCCCCCTGATCATATCATCCTCTATAAACACAGCGTGTCTAGTTTCTACAAACTTGGTGTGTCTGCTGGACAGTAGAAACGATAACATTTTGATCTTTCAGGATAGCCAATGACATGGCAACGGACTGTCTTTGGATCTAACTTTCCTATATTTGGGTTGAATACTTTTGCCTCAGCTGGACAGCCCCACACATGTAGATAGTTTAGTGATGGCTTCCCGAAAGGACCGATTTGTCGCCTAGAGGGGGTGAATAGGCGTTTCAATTTTAAATGCAGAACGGAAATTTACTATTCGGATAGTCCGAAAGTACCTTTGATCGTCTGAAAGTGGTTCGAGATAGTCCGAATGTCTTTTCGGATACTCCGAACTGCTCTTCGCAAGAAATCCCTAAAAATCAGATCTGAGTTAATTGAGGGGCTAGATTACTACCAAGTAAAGTTTCTAAGGTAGGGTAACTTTCAGATTATGAGATCCACCCAATATCTACTGCGAAAAGCTACCAAACCCTTGAATCCCCAAAAGATTGAGCTAAGCACAAAAAGGGAACAAGTGGAAAACTTACAAACAAGAGAGATGCAGCGATTTTTCTCCGAAGTTCGGATCCTTGAGGGGATCCTACGTCTCCGTTGAGGCGGCACAAAGCCGGGGTCTCTTTCAACCCTAATCCTCTAGGTGTTGCACCAAGCACTCACCTACTTTTCTTTGAATCCTTCCCTTGAGGAGGTGGATTCAACCTTCACAAACTTCCAGTGGCGTCCCACACGAGCTTGGGGGCTCACCGGCGACTCCTAGCCGTCTAGGAGTCCTCAACCTCCAAGAGTAAAAGATCCAGCAAGAAATTCGCTTGAGGATGAACCACGTGCTCAAGATGAATCACAAAAACTAGATCTTTCAATCTCTCAACTTAATCTCCTCCAAAGATTCAAGAATCACAAGATTTGAGGAGGAGACTACTAGTGCTTTGAGAGAGAGTAAAAGAGTGTTGGGATGTATTGAATGCATTGGATAAATGGTAGGTGGGAGTTGGGGAGGTATTTAAAGCCTCCCAAAACTAGCCGTTTTCACTTCACTTACACCTTTGTTAGGATAGTCCGAACCAATTTGAACTAGGCAATCGAACACACAGTTCGGACAAATCCGACGACACTTTGGACATCTCAACCAAAAGACTTAACCCTAACCGAGGGGGTCCACTCGGATACTCAACCTATGTTCGGACATTCAACCAAAATGAGCTCGACCAACAGAGAGGGTTAGCTCGGATACTCGAACTGTGTTTTGGACATTCGAACCAAATTTTGCTCGAAAGCAACCGAGGGTCCAGCTCGGACATTCGAAGATGCATTCGGATACTCGAACCTTTTTCAACAAAAAGCCCTTAGACTTTACACATTGACTCATTTTTCAACTAGAGTTCATCTTTGAGCACATTAGATCATTCTAAAGCTATTTCTTGCCCTATCCCTCTTTATAGTACGACCGTCCTTAAACTCAAATAAAATTAAAAATACATACGCTATCGTTGAGTTTAGTCGACGCCTTTTCTTCTTCAAATTAAGGACCTCTTTCCTGCTTACTTTTCCATGAGCGTATCCATCATTCACCATACTCAAAATACTCATTAGTCACTTAATCTTATTGTCATTAATCACCAAAATCACTAAGGGGCCTAGATGCACTTTCAATCTCCCCTTTTTTGGTGAATTGATGACAACACGATTAGATTTAGATAATATTGAAATGAGAGAGTATTTGGAAAGCCAAATACACGGAGAAGCTCCCCCTAAATGTGTGCATTGAAATATATTGAAAGGAATGTCAAATGCACATATTTACGGGAAAAATTTGCGAGAGCTCCCCTTAAATTTTCTACTTTCGAGAGAGTATATAACAAGACATATAGCAGACAAATTGCATAATCAAATATGACAAGATATCACACAAATGCATTGCTAAGGAAATGGAATTAAGCAAAAAAAATTCGATATCAACAACCAACAAGCAACCAACAAGAATAAGCAACAGAAATTCAATTATCAAGCACAAACCACAAACTTTAGAAATAGATAAATCTAATGACCCTCACTCCCCCTTTGGCATCAAGACACCAAAGAGGTCACTCCTCACTGCCGTCCATCGCCGCCATTGCCGTTGTCCCGAGTGGGCACATATCGAGAGTCGCCCTCATCGTCACCAGTAGGCGCCGAAGTGGCGGGAAGGTCAAAGAGCTGCCGGGTCGCCGAATCAACAGTCGCAGAATCTGACTCTGACTCGGACTCCTCAGAACACAACAAGTTGAGCTTTCCCTTGATCACATTGAGCTGACGGCGAGTGTCGGTGATCTTCTCATTCATCTGTCGGATCTTCCTGTGGTTCTTGATCCCAAGGCAGAAAATTGCACGAAGCATGTTCTTGATGGAGCCGCTTGGGGAAGAAGGATCACCTGAAGCGGGCCTCGCTGAAGTGGCACCTGACCTGGTAGTGGGCGCTGAAGGAGGAGGCACTGGCTGAGCTGGAGGAGGTGGAGCCCTGATCACACGAACACGGTACGGCACATGCTCCACATCCTTAGCAAACCACAACCCGGAGATGCTCTCCACCATGCACATCACATAAGGCGCGAATCCACAGCTGCTGCGCGGGCTAAGGGAGTTGAGGCGAATCTCTTGCCAAATGAAATCAAACACATCAAACGGCCTAGAACCTTCGCCA
Source organism: Guadua angustifolia (assembly GCA_036346375.1). Taxonomy (NCBI): domain Eukaryota; kingdom Viridiplantae; phylum Streptophyta; class Magnoliopsida; order Poales; family Poaceae; genus Guadua; species Guadua angustifolia. The sequence continues at coordinate 19,732 of JAYEVE010001005.1, forward strand.
ATCCTCAAGAGCAAGTTCCTAGAGTAGGAACTGATGTTGGTGGCGTCTCCCTCCTTAGGCCATAAAGTCTTCCTCAACAATTTATAAAGGATAGCATAGAAAGGCTTCAAACCTTTTGTTGTGCCCAGCTTGAAGTTCTGAGATTCGTCGTACAGAGGAGTCAGATCATTGATACTGGAGGAGTCAAACACATGCAACTTGTCCAGATTGTCCCAGCCATCAGTGGAAAAACCAATGCAACAAGAATTGAGCCTTGGTCATCGTGATAGTAGAGCCCATCCACCATGAACCACATGGTGCTCTCAGCATCTGTGTCCACATACAAGGTAGCATAAAACTGCGCCACAACTTCATTATTCCACTTGCATTTGAAGGACATGATGTCCCTCAAATTGTGGCGCCACAGCAAAGAATCACTAAAGTGAAAACAGAGTCCTCCTGGCTGTGCCATATAATCCCGACCAATGTATCGCATCAAAGCAACTGGGTTCTTCTTCTCAGCAATCACCGAATCATAGAAATCTTGTTGGAAGTGATTCCAGAAGCGCTTGTCCACGTAGTCCTCTTGCAAGTACATCAGTGGGTCCTGACTTCTGTGCTGGCGGACTTCCTTGCCTCTCCCTTGCCCAATACAGTAATCCACTTTCTTTTTAGGAGTGACACCCATCGGAGTAGAACGGCGAGCGGGGTGAATCTCCAAAGGGCCTATCAGCTCTCCAGCCCTGCGTTGAGCAGCACACTTCTCTGCCCTCAACCTAGGCATGGCAGCCCTAGGATCCTCAGCACCACTGCCTCCTTAACCCTCATCCCCTTGTTCACCACCACCCTGACTTGGAGCACCCTTATGAGTTGACTTCTTTCTCTTGCGAATGGCTTGGCGCTTCTGTCTTCCGGCTGACTGAGCAAGAGGAGACTCCGGAGGGGAATCCTGAGGGGAATCAACGGGAGCCGCCGAGGAGCCACCAGCGAGAAGATCATGCCTAGCCTTCTTTGAGCGAGACGCATCAATGTCCGACTGGCTAGAGCGAGGGTTGCCACCTTGAGAGGGATCCATCCTAAAGGTATACAAGGGTTGAAACAAGATTAGACACTAATTATGACCTAGATGAACAATAAAGAGTTAAAATGAAGTCACATCCTTGGATAGTCCGAAGTTATCTTGGATAGTCCGAAAGTTTTTCTGATAGTCCGAAGTTTTCATTCTGATAGTCCTAACCTTTTCGACATTCGAATGGAAACTCTGACATTCCGAGGTGACAATTCACAAACCCTAAATTATCAATCTAGATATAATTCAACAATGCTAAGGTCTAATCGTAAGGAGACCATCCTAGCAAGGTCTAGCATAGTCTAGAGATCAAGAATTCTCAAGGAAAACAAGGAAAAGATCGACATTCGGAGAGGAACCAAACCAACCTTTTGAGATGAGAAAACCGGTTCCCAGGGCAAAACTAGGGCACAAGCTTGATGGAGAGGAATCCCTAGCCCTTGGGGAAGGTCTTGGAGCCCTCAATCCGTAAAATCTCCGGCCAAAACCCTAGATCCGAGTGTTGGGGCGGAGTAGAGGAGAGAGAAACCGAAAATATGGAGTGAGGGGAAGAAAAGAAGAAGAGAGAGGGTCGGGCGGCTTAAAAAGCCCGAGGCCCCACTTCGGACAGTCCGAACTTAAGTTCGGATAGTCCGAACCAATTCGGATAGTCCGAATGGAATTTCGGACAGTCCGAACTGTTTTCTCAGGATGGCATGAGAATAAAGGCAGGAATGACTCCGGAGCAAGAAATAGATGAGAGGACCTAATGAGTCAAGTCATCAAGTGATCAGCAAGCCATGCAACAATTCAAACCATGATCACAAGATGATTGACAAGATCCGAAGATCAAAAACCAATAAACACAATAAGATAAGAGAAATAAAGTGAATAAGGTTTTCTAAGGCATTTTTCAATCACCAATCAAAGTGAGCATGTTTCAAGCCAAATTACGAGAGTCTAGAATATTTAGCCCACTTCTCAACTCACAAAACCTTTTCTCATCAAGTGGCTTGGTAAATATATCGGCTAATTGGTCATTTGTGCTCACATGATGGATATCGATATCGCCTTTAGTGGAGTGGTCTCTTAGAAAGTGATAGCGGATATCGATATGCTTTGTACGGGAATGTTGGACGGAATTGTTGGCAATTTTTATAGCACTCTCATTGTCACACAAAAGTGGCACACGGTTATAGGTTAGGCCATAATCATTTAGAGTTTGTCTCATCCAAAGCAATTGGGCGCAACAACTCCCGGCGGCTATATATTCGGCTTCGGCTGTGGATAGGGCTACGGAATTTTGCTTCTTAGAGGACCAAGAGACAAGGGATCTACCTAAGAATTGACATGTCCCTGAAGTACTTTTCCTATCCACCTTACATCCGGCATAATCCGCATCGGAATAGCCAACTAACTCAAATGATGAACCTTTTGGATACCAAAGCCCAAAATGAGGAGTGTGCACTAAATATCTCAAGATTCTCTTTACGGCTACCATGTGGCACTCTTTAGGAGCGGCTTGAAATCTTGCACACATGCACACACTAAGCATAATATCGGGCCTAGATGCACAAAGATAGAGTAGAGAGCCGATCATCGAGCGATATACCTTTTGGACGATCGGTTTACCTTCTTTGTCGAGGTCTAGATGCCCGCTGGCTTGCATTGGCGCCTTGATTGGCTTCTGCTCTCCATACCGAACTTCTTGAGCATGTCCTTGATGTATTTCGTTTGGCAGATGAAGGTTCCTTCCTTAAGTTGCTTGACTTGAAAACCGAGAAAGAACTTCAACTCGCCCATCATGGACATCTCGAATCTCTTAGTCATGATCCTGCTAAATTCCTTACACAAGTATTCATTAGTAGATCCGAAGATAATGTCATCAACATATATTTGACATACAAATAAATCATTGTCAATATGTTTAGTAAAGAGAGTGGGGTCGGCCTTTCCGACTACAAAACCTTGACCGAGGAGAAAATCACGAAGGCACTCGAACCACGCTCTCGGTGCTTGCTTGAGTCCGTAGAGAGCCTTGTGTAGGAAGTAGACGTGGTCCGGTTGGTTCGGGTCTTCGAAGCCGGGTGGTTGCTCAACGTAGATCATTTCGGAAAGTGGTCCATTTAAGAAGGCGCTTTTTACGTCTATTTGATACAACTTAAAATCATGGTGAGTACCAAAGGCAAGTAGTATTCTAATAGATTCAAGCCTAGCTACGGGAGCATATGTTTCATCGAAATCCAAACCTTCGATTTGCGTGAAGCCTTGAGCAACTAACCGGGCTTTATTCCTCGTCACTATTCCGTTCTCGTCTTGCTTGTTTCGAAAGACCCATTTGGTTCCGATAACATTTTGTTTGGGCCTTTCGATAAGCTTCCATACTTGGTTCCGTTCGAAATTGTTTAACTCTTCTTGCATGGCCATCACCCAATCCGGATCTTGGAGTGCTTCTTCTACCTTAAGCGGTTCAAGAGAAGAAACAAAAGAGTAAAATTCACAAAAATTTGCGACACGAGATCGAGTAGATACTCCCTTGTTAATGTCTCCTAGGATGTTGTCGACGGGATGATCTCGTTGCACGCTTTGATGCACTCTTGGATGAGGTACGGTTGCATTAATTCTTTGGATTGGACCCTCATCATCTTGAGTGGCATTCGAGCCGTCTTGAGCTCGAATTGAGGAAGAGGGAGCAACATCCGGAGCGTCCATCGTCGCATCATGAGCATCTTGAGTCGAAGTACTTGGAATTACATCTTGCTCAAGCGGTCTTACTTCTCCAATTGCTAGTTTCTTGATTGCTTCGCCCGGAGGTTCTTCTCTGTCAATTACATCACAATCAACTTGTTCTACTTGAGAACCGTTAGTTTCATCAAATGTTACGTCACGCGAGATTTCAACTACACCGGTGGTGTTATTGAAAACCCGATATGCGTAACCATTTGATCCATACCCAAGTAAAAATCCCTCATCTACTTTAGGAGCAAATTTAGAAGACTTAGCTCTCTTGTTGAGGATGTAGCATTTGCTTCCAAAGACTCGGAAGTAGGATACATTGGGTTTCTTCCCGGTAAGTAACTCGTACGCCGTCTTCTTTAACAACTTGTGGAGATATAGCCGGTTGGAGCTGTGGCACGCGGTGTTGACGGCCTCCGCCCAGAATATGTCGGAGACCTTGTACTCATCAAGCATCGTGCGCGCCATCTCGATGAGAGTTCGATTCTTCCTCTCGGCTACTCCATTTTGTTGAGGGGAATAGGGAGCGGAGAACTCATGCTTGATGCCTTCTTCATCGAGAAACTCCTCAACACCGGTATTCTTGAATTCGGTGCCGTTGTCGCTCCGAATTCTCTTGATCTTCACTTCGAACTCATTTTGAGCCCTTCTCATGAATTTCTTCAAGCTTCCTTGGGCTTCGCTTTTGTCATGCAAGAAAAACACCCAAGTAAAGCGAGAAAAATCATCAACAATAACTAAACCATACTTGTTTCCACCAATGCATATGTAGGCGATCGGGCCGAACAAATCCATGTGTAGCATCTCCAAGGGTCTCGAGGTGGTCATCACATTCTTCGCGGGATGAGTAGCTCCAACTTGCTTCCCCGCTTGACACGCGCTACACACCCTGTCTTTCTCAAAGACAACATTGGTTAATCCAAGGATGTGTTTGCCTTTAAGAAGTTTATGGAGGTTCCTCATACCAACATGGGCGAGTCGGCGATGCCATAACCAACCCATGCTGGTCTTAGCCATAAGACAAGTTTCAAGGTTAACCCTATCCGTAGTGAAGTCTACAAGATAGAGATTCCCTTTCAACCGTCCCTTAACAGCTATTGAACCGTCATCCTCTTAACGACATCCACACCCTTATCACTAAACACACAGCTTGTACCCGCCTCACACAGCTTGAGCGACGGACAACAAATTGTAGCTTAGAGATTCAACAAGCAAAACATTGTTCAAATGGAAATCATTTGTAATAAGAATTTTACCTAAACCTACTACTTCACCTTTTCCATTATCGCCAAAAACGATGCTTTCACTATTAGTTCCATTGGCGTCCAAATGAGCGTAACATTGCCCTTTCTCCCATCATGTGATGTGTACATCCGCTATCCAAGATCCAACTTGATCCACCGGAGGTGTAGGCCTACAAAATGAAATTTAGTTTTTGCTCTTTGGTACCCAAACTTGTTTAGGTCCGCGCACGTTAGTGACAAGTGATTTGGGGACCCAAATAGATCGCACACTAGAAGTATTCTTGGGCTTACCCCCAATATGATGAGCAACTACTCTACCGAGGCTAGTCCTCTTAAGCACATATGATGCAAAGAAAGTGGATTGAGCCTTATATTTAGAGTTTGCTTCCCCTTTACGAAGTGAATGGGCTTGTTTAATCTGCAACCACAATGTGGTTTTCTTTGCCCTTGGGAGGGACATAACCAAGCCCATGCTTCATGGGGTTACCTTTGCGCTTACCGAGGAACTCCTCTAGTCCCTTGCTAGCCTTATAGGACTTTTGTAGTCCATCTTCGAGCATTCCTTTGAGCTTCTCATTTTCATTAGCAAGAACTTGCAAAGTCTCACGGTTAGTGGTACAAATATCAATATTGACATTATAGCACCTAGCGCATCCATTACTCGTTGAAGGTAATGAAGAATTGGAGTTAATAGTTGAGGTAATCGGAGGGCTATTCTTGAGATCAACAAGCTTCAACTCAAGAGCCTTGCAAGCGTCCTTTGCCTTAGCAAGTTCCTCTTCGAGTGAAGCGTTGGTGATCTCGAGACTAGTCACCTCGGATTTGATTAATTTTGAATTCTCAACTAGTTTCTCATTTTTCTCTTTTTCAAAAGATAAGCTCTTCTCTAGCTCGCGATTCTTTTCTTTTTCGAGGATGAGCAAATCCTCTTGAGCCTCGAGAGTAGCTTCCTTTTGTTCGACTACCTCCTCCAATTTTTCAATATCTTTTAAGAGCAAATTTAACTTATGAATATCAATGTTTTTCACAGACTTAAGCACGGTGTTAATGTCATCATCATCACTATCGCTATCGTGCTCATCTAGGCAATCATTAGCAATAGAGGGAGTGGAGGCAATTGATGATACCTTGTGCCCCTTTGCCATAAGGCACATTGGAGTGTTGTCGTCGTCATCGCTCAAGTTGTCGAAGAGGCTCTTCGACATTGTTGAGGTGGTAGGCACGGCGATGGCGACGAAGGCAATTCCTCCTTCCTCGTCGGAATTTGACTCGGAGTCGGAGTCGGAGTTGGAGTTGGTGTTGGAGTTCCACTCCTTTCCAATGTAGGCACGGCCCTTGCCTTTGTACTTCTTGCTCTTCTCCTTCTCCTTGTCCTTGCCCCGATACTTGTCTTTCTTGTGTGGCTTCTCATCTTTACCTTCCTTATGCGGACACTCGGCAATAAAATGGCCGGTTTCGCCGCATTCATAGCATCTTCTTGTGGAATGTCTCCCCTTTGATTTTCTTCCATAGTTCTTTGAATGACCTCCTTGTTTGAAATTCTTCTTCTTGAAGAACTTGTTGAACCTTCGCACAAATAGGGCCATATCCTCATTCGTCAACGGACCACTAGACTCTTCATCTTCACTTGAGTTCTCTTCCGCTTGGCGACTACCTTGACGGCCTTGAGGGCAATGCCTTTCTTTTGCCGACTTGAGTTCTTCAACAACCTCGGCTTCCTTCACCATCATCTCGACCATCATGAGCCGGCCAATGACATCATGAGGTGTCAAAGTGTCGAAGTTGGACCGGTCTCGGATCAACTGAACAAGGTTGCGGTTGGTAGGAGTGATCACACGAAGTATTATCTTTACCACTGTCTTGTCAGAAAGATCAGTGCACCCAAGACCTTTTGCTTGATTTACGAGCACCATCAGGCGGTCAAACATCTTAGTATATGATTCACCATCTTCCAGGGTGAAACGGCTTAGCTCACCAATAATGAGCTCTATCTTAGATTCTCGGACGCTTGACACTCCTTCATGACTGACTAGGAGTCTATCCCAAATAGCCTTTGCTTCCTCGAGTCCATCGACTCGGTTGAACTCGGAATCACTCAGTATGCTGAATAAGGCATTGACCGCCAAATCATTGAAGTGTTGATCTTTATCTTCTTCGGAGTAAGATTCTCGGATCATTTGGCTTGAAACCTGTTTGCACAATCTTCCAAATAGAAGGGTGAAGCGATCTCAAGTGCATCTTCATCTTATGTTTCCATGCCGCATAGTGAGTGCCATCGAAATGAGGCGCTTCGGAGGGCACGGAGACATATGAGGAAGAGCTTGAGACACCAAGGAACGATAATCAAATGGAATTGCAACCCCAATACGGAGCCCGTGCCCTTATCTTGGTCATGGGCTTCAGATTCTTATCTCTGCTTGCGACATATTGATTCTCCAAGCGGTTAAGCCAAACTAAGGAGATTTGGCTCTGATACCAATTGAAAGGACCGATTTGTCGCCTAGAGGGGGGGTGAATAGGCATTTTTCAATTTTAAATGCGCAACGGAAATTTACTATTCGGATAGTCCGAAAGTACCTTCGGACTGTCCGAGTGGTTCGGATAGTCCGAATGTCTTTTCGGATACTCCGAACTGCTCTTCGCAAGAAATCCCTAAAAATCAGATCTGAGTTAATTGAGGGGCTAGATTACTACCAAGTAAAGTTTCTAAGCTAGGGCAACTTCCAGATTATGAGATCCACCCAATATCATCATGAAAGCTACCAAACCCTTGAATCCCCAAAAGATTGAGCTAAGCACAAAAGGAACAAGTGGAAAACTTACAAACAAGAGAGATGCAATGATTTTTCTCCAAGTTCGGATCCTTGAGGGATCCCACGCTCGCTGAGGCGGCACAAAGCCGGATCTCTTTCAACCCTAATCCTCTAGGTGTTGCACCAAGCACTCACCTACTTTTCTTTGAATCCTTCCCTTGCGGAGGTGGATTCAACCTTCACAAACTTCCGGTGGCGTCCCACACGAGCTTGGGGGCTCACCGGCGACTCCTAGCCGTCTAGGAGTCCTCAACCTCCAAGAGTAAAAGATCCGGCAAGAAATTCGCTTGAGGATGAACCACGTGCTCAAGATGAATCACAAAAACTAGATCTTTCAATCTCTCAACTTAATCTCCCTCCAAAGATTCAAGAATCACAAGATTTGAGGGAAGAGACTACTAGAGCTTTGAGAGAGAGTAAAAGAGCTGTTGGGATGTATTGAATGCACTGGATAAATGGTAGGTGGGAGTTGGGGAGGTATTTAAAGCCTCCCAAAACTAGCCGTTTTTCACTTCAGCTCGACACTGTTCGGATAGTCCGAACCAATTTGAACTAGGGCAACTGAACACACAGTTCGGACAGTCCGAACGACACTTCGGACAGTCCGAACCAAAAAGACTTAACCCTAACCGAGGGGGTCCACTCGGATACTCCGAACCTATGTTCGGACATTCCGAACCAAAATGAGCTCGACCAACAGAGAGGGTTAGCTCGGATACTCCGAACCAAGTTTCGGACATTTCGAACCAAATTTTGCCTGAGCAACCGAGGGGTCCAGCTCGGACATTCCGAAGATGCATTCGGATACTCCGAACCCTTTTCAACAAAAAGCCCCTTAGACTTTACACATTGACTCATTTTTCAACTAGAGTTCATCTTTGAGCACATTAGATCATTCTAAAGCTATTTCTTGCCCTGTCACTCTTTATAGTACGGCCGTCCTTAAACTCAAATAAAATTAAAAATACATACGCAGTCGTGAGTTTAGTCGACGCCTTTTCTTCTTCAAATTAAGGGACCTCTTTCCTTAAGCGACTTTTCCATGAGCGTATCCATCTGTTCACCATACTCAAAATACTCATTAGTCACTTAATCTTGTTGTCATTAATCACCAAAATCACTAAGGGGCCTAGATGCACTTTCACTTCCTCCCAGTCCATAACTCATATGGTGTTTTAGGCACCGACTTATTGGGTACCCGGTTAAGAATATGGACAGCGGTTTTTAAAGCCTCCATCAATAGACTAACCGGTAAAGTGGAGTAGCTTATCATACTTCTCACCATATCCATTAAGGTACGGTTACGCCTTTCAGCTACTCCATTTTGTTGAGGTTCGCCCGGCATAGAATACTGGGCTACTATGCCATTTTCCTGCAGGTACCTTGCAAAAGGTCCTGGAACTTGGCCATAAGGGGTGTGTTTACCGTAGTATTCACCTCCATGGTCTGATCTTACTACTTTAATCTTTAAATCATGTTGATTCTCTACTTCAGCTTTAAATGTCTTAAACTTTTCTAATGTTTCTGATCTTTCTTTGATAGGATAAATGTAGCCATAGCGAGAATAATCATCAGTGAATGTAATGAATGAATCAAAACCATCCACTGTCTTTACAGGAAAAGGAACACAAATGTCTGTGTGGACTATTTCTAAGATTCCTGTACTACGCTTGGCGCCTTTCTTTATTTGTTTAACATACTTGCCTTTAATACAATCTATGCAATGATCTGTGTCTGAAAAGTTTAGGGGAGGAAGAATTTCTTCTTTGATTGATCATTCAATTCTCCCCCTCGAAATATGGCCTAAACGACAATGCCATAATTTCGACGACGATTCACTTTCTATTCTTTTTCGCTTTGTAGTAACATTGCATACTTTTGCACTTGAGGAGGTACTTATGTCATTCACAATATCATAATGGGATAGCAAATAAAGCTTGTCTTATCGGATGGCAAGACCAACATCTATATTATTATTAAACTTTATTACACACTTTCCGTTCCCAAAATGACACTGAATGTTCTCATCATCTAAGCAAGACACTGAAATCAAATTCCTTCTCAAAGAAGACACTAATAAAACATCACGCAAATGGAGTATGAAGCCGCCATCCAACTCTAAGGGAAGATCTCCAATGGCTTCCACATCAGCTTCAACTCCATTCGCCACTCTAATTCTTCTTTCTCCTTTTTGTAGGATCCTCCTCGTCACGGAATCCTCAGATAGAATTAGCAACATGAACAGTTGCACTGAATCTATCCACCAAGTACTAGTTGGTGAATCTATATACAAGGATTCATCTACAAATGTAACTTGATCTTTACCTCTTTTGTTCAGCCACTTGAGGAACAGAACACAATCCTTCATGCAATGCCCTTTCGATGGCAAATACTGCAAGTGTCCTGGGTCTATGTGCTCGTGGAGGCCTAGGACCCTGTCCACTGGAACCATATCCTCCATTGGAGTTTTGCCCTCCATTTGAGTGTTCACCCTTCTCAAAATTAGTGAACCTTTTCTGCTGATAATTGCCCTTTTGGTAGTAACCTTTCTTGAAATTTGGCTTATTCTGAATCTGGAAATAATTCTTTTTCTTTTGAGAATGCTTAACTGTGTTCAGCTTCTTCAACCTTTTGTGCCTTTAATCTTTCTTCTTCTTGGACACACATAGCAATGCACTTTTCAATAGACCACTTTTCTTCACTAATGTTGTAATTTACAACAAAAGTCTCAAATTCTTTTGGTAATGAAACCAAGATAAGGTGGACTATGAAATCATTCTTTAAAGGCATATCAAAAGACGTGAGAGAGTGAGCCATGTTAGACATCTTGAGAATGTGCTCTCTAATGCTCGGTCCATTGCGCAATTCGGATCCATCATACTTGTCATTGACAACTTTCTTGATTAATGTGCTCAGATAGGCCTTTGTGGATCCAAAGAATCGCTTCTTCTATTTTCTTCAGATATCGTAGCATCTCAGATACTGGGATTGCTCCTTATGTACTCAATAATGGTGCCCTTGATCACCATGAGGCATTTTCTGTTTGAGTTGTCCCACTTTGCCTTCTCAATACTATACGACAATTCTTCCAAGAAGATATTTGCAGCTTCGGAGTCCCGGCTTACCGCTGTAACCGGTGCCACAAAGCTTTGGATGGAGCAGGCATAATCTATCTCACCATAGCCATGGCCAAGTTCAAGTTCTCTCTCCATGAGGAGTAATTGTTGTCGCTCAACTTCTCAAGCCCTTGGAAGACACTTACGGAATTGGCAACCTTAGCTAGAAAAGCTTCATAAATGAAATAAGAATTTAATCAGTAAACTAAAAAATATAAACTTTGGCATGAATAAATTAATGTTGGTCAATTAAACATGCTCTCAACTTTAATAAAGACTGATCTATTTCTAAAACACCGCTAAGCAAGATAGAATAGAGCAAACTTCATTCAAAACTTTCTATCATTCTTAACATGGTCATGGCAAAGTTATTTTCAACGCTGGTCGAAAATAAAATTACCATATGTGAAATACTATAAAACATCTCATTTACTATTTTTCTAATTAAATGTCCACGTTGGTTTCAATTTAATCGAGAAAAAAACTTAAACTTTACGTGAAACTGAATTTAATTCAGCATTTAAACTATCTCTTCACAGCATTTAAATTAAATCAAAAACTTTTACTGTGCATAGTCATTGTTCATGGCCGAAAAAACGGCCCAAAATGCCACTTCGAGCGCCCAAGCACCAGGCCAAACGCAACGCGGCTGGTCAAGACACTTCTTCCCGCCGGGCCTAAAGCCACCAGTAGAGCCGCCTTCACTCGGCGCCATCCGATTCCATCGAACGGCCGAGATGGCTTCGGCGACTGATTAAAACGCTGGAAAAAACGCTTCCCCTCGAAACCCTAATTTCTTTTCTTCCGAAATTTCCGCTCGCTTCTTCTCCGTGCGCACGCAAAAGAGAGAGAGAGAGGCGAGACAGCCGCCGCAGCCCTCTCGCCGAGCACGCGATCGCCTGGTGGACGTGGCGCCGCCGAAGCGACCTGGCGGTGCTCCTGCCGCTGCAGAGGCGGCGACTTCGACGGAGCGCGAGGCGCGTCGCACGAGGGCGCGGAGGCGCGATGGTGGCTAATGGGGGTGGCTTCTTCCCGTGGCTGTCACCAATGGAGGCGCGTGTGGCAAAACCAGGGAAGGATTCTTTCCTCTTCTCTTAATTTTCTTATGTGGTTCTTGGGGATTTCTAAATTACATTAGGGTTTCCGGGTTTGGGGAAAGAAAAACCCATCTAGGGTTCGGATCTGAGAGTAAAAACTCTTCCTCTCCTTCTAATTGCTTCGCACGAGTTAAAACCCGAAGGTATTCTTCATCTAGGGTTAGGGTTAGGGTAAAACCGAGTGGCTCTGATACCATTGATAGAAATTCTAGAGTGTCTAGGACCTTCCCCTTCACCACTAACCACTAGATCTAGCAGGATTTGATCCATACCTTCGGTGTTTGCGCCATTCCCGTTGCATCCCGAAGACATGGCCGTCGCACGGAGTGGATGTAGAGGATGCAGCGGTGTTCCCTTTCTTCTCCCGTGTGTCTCCTTCCTTCTGGCTCGGACGGAGAGGAAGAAGAGGATGAAGATGGCGTCGGCGGCGTCCTTCCTATCACTTCCTCGCGCTAGGGTTTAGATCAGGTCTCGTGGGTGTGTGCGGCACAAGGAGCAACGACGAACGTTGGTTCGCGTGCCGGCCTTGTGCCTCCTTTATATAGCGCGGGCGTGACAGGGGGCCGCAACCAAGAGGTTGTTGCGCCCCCGATCAGGGCGCGGGTATGGGTATTGACTCGGTCCTTGACCGAGCCGAGAGATCAACCCAACATATACATCCCAAGAAGGTCGCTAGAAATAAGCACAGATGTTGCTAGAAGTCGAGAACAGACCAAGCATAGAGACGACGAAGCGGCTGAAGCGTCAGCACTCGCATTTCGGCGATGCCGAGAAGATCTCCAGTATCAGCCATCAAATTACAATGTAGAAGCACCGAGCTCGCAGCTGAGGAGGGCGCAGTGGGTGAAGCAGAAGCTCGAGTCCAGCAAGGCAGCCAAGATTGCCCTCTTCACCATTACAATCCTCGGCACATCCATGCTGATGGGCGACGGAACCTTGACACCGGCAATTTCTGGTAACAGGATCTATAAAAGGGAGAGTTAACAGTATGACTATATTGTGATCAATTTGCATAATACCAATGTGTTCTTGTTCACGGATGTTCTGCAGTGCTCTCTGCAGTGAGTGGGATCAGAGAGATTGAGCTTAACTGAAGGTATGTGAGAAGAGGGCCTGCATGTGTGATCATTGATTACTTGTCACCGCGTGTTCATCACATCTAAACTGCCGGTGCCTATTCTGTCCGTGCTCTTCTCGGTCCAGTGTTTTGGGACGGATAAGGTTGGCTACTCCTCTCCGATCATCTGGTTTGCTCTTATTGCCTGCATGGAACTGTACAACATCGCCGCATATGAGATCAGCATTCTCCCATTCTCCAAGCCTTCAATCCAATTTATATAGTGGATTGCTTCAGAATGAATGGGAAAGATGGATGGGTTTCACTGGGGGTGTTGTCCTGTGCGTCACAGGCGTACTTTTTTCTTTTTAACGAAAAACATGATTGCAAATATAATCTGTTGCCTGCAATCTGAGTGCACTGTCATATGCAACAGGCGCAGAAGGTATATATGCTGACCTTGGCGGCTTGGCCATTTCAATATCAGGGCCATTCAGGTGACAGTCACATCTACGCTTCTTGCTTCACAATTTTGTTTAATACTCCTAACTCTACATTTAATTTCAAAGGCAGCAATTTTGTCGCCCAGGTCTCGGAACAGACATCTTGGTTTCTGTATTTTCGACTGCAGACCAGCCTCAACACTGTCTCGTTCCCGTCAGGTAGCGCTATGCTGCCTGAGGGAATTCCGGTATAAACAACACCGTACCCCAGATCTATCCCAGGTATAAACAACTTGTACTACAATTTTGCTTCTTGGACATGAGTTAGTTTGTAAACATAAGCACAAGTCAGATGGATGAGTTAGTTTGTACAGATCCATGATGTCACACATCGAGAGTGGTAACTCGCATGCAAATAGTACGTGTGTACGCCTACCACATACTCGATGAAATGCCAGTGTTGCAAGCTTGTCCCCGTTAAGTGTTTCCTCACTTACTGTAACATTCCGAAAAATTCAAAAATACAAAAAAATAAAATAAAATTTAGAACTTAAAAGAAATTGAATACAAATTTTAATTGGAATCAAAATTTTGATTTAAGATGTTACCCTTTTTCCTCGTTTTCTAAAAATATGAAAAACAAAAATTTAGAATTTTAAAAAATTGAATAAAAATTTAATTGGAATAAAAAATTGATTTAAGATGTTACCCTTTTTCCTCGTTTTCTTGAATTTAAGAATAAGTTGCAATATAAAACCTTTTCTTGAAAATAAACAAACTATAAAAACAAGTAAAACTAAAAATTATTTAAGAAATAAAATCTAGAAAAAATTTATACAAATACCAAATCATCTGAAAGTCATCTCCAAAAACTTTAAAAGCAAGGTGAACTCATTTAAAGTTGAAAAGAAATCACAAACAAAATTAAACTGAATACAATAATATCAATTTTAGAATTTTTATAAATAAAATATAAAAACATATTGATTTGAAATTATTACTGTAAACTATAATAACCATAATAAACCTCTACAAAAAGTTTCAAAAATAATAAGGTTGAATTAACCATTTTATAAGACTCAAAAACAGAATTTATTTAAAAACAATATTAGCTTTAAACAATATTAGCAATCTCAGAATTTTATAAAATAAATACAACTGATCAGTATCTTAAAATTTTATGGTAATTCCCAATAACCATTAGTATTACGCAAAAAAAATACACAGAAAATAAAGTTTATTTAGTATCTAAGAAAAATAAAATAAAAAATCAGTATTTTGGTACAGCAGATTTGTCAGAATTTTAATAATTTCTGAAGATAAGATATTTAGCTGAAATTTTTACAGTTGGGAGAAATATGTCTCCAGATCACTCACAAAAATTTTCAAAAAATATTAACCACTAAATAATAGCTCATTCTCTGTACTTAGTGTGTGTTTGGTTGTTTGTATCAAGTGATAGATGTATAAGATTGTTCAAGAAAAATATCATCTATGTGTTTGATTGTTTGAATAGAATCATTCCATCCTAAACGGTATGATATAAATTTGAGAAATATTCATTATAGATACTAAACCATTCCATTCACCTAAAATAATAAAACCAAATAGTATAAAATCATTTTATCCCATTCAACCCCGTCCTATCAACCAAATACATCCAAAGAGCCTTATCTTGTCCCGGACATAGGAGTCGGTTCCTTCTTTTCTCTCACTAGCAGTGGACCATCAACTACAGCTAACCCTGTACCGCGGCCCACAAATCAGCAGCACAGCCCTTACCTTCTTCTCAATGCCAGTCGCTATTTCTCTGCCACTACAAACTCACTGTTTTGCCGTCACGACAATGAGCTCAGCTCTGAAGCGCTGCCGCTGCGAGACGTCAGTTACAGTGCCCATATCAGTGTCAAGTTGCATCAGGCCCGTGTGCCTTTCTTCTCCTTCAAGCTGACGACATTGCCAATCCGTGCCGAAAGTCTGCCACGACAGCAAACTTCCTCACCTCATCGCTGCCACGGCAGGGATTTGTTCTGATTCCAGTGTCTGGCAAGTGAAGAACTCCATCTCTAAAATCCCCACATCATATAAACTAAATTGCATTTCCTGTGGCACATTTACTACCCATCCTGTCGCATAGAACCCAGCTTGTCCCTGCTCTCCTCTTGCCTTACCTCTGCACCCACCGATCAATTCAACCATTTCACTGCCCCTGCTGTCAAACCGAGTCAGTCTCTGCCACTTTCAATCAGCATTGATTCATCCTCTCTGCTTTCTTGCCACGACGGCCACCCCTCTTCATTGATGCCTTTCGGTGTCTTTAGTCCTCGCTCCATGCCATGCTACGAGCTCGAGTGCTGTCCCTGACCGCCATAGCCACACGTCTCCCACATCGCCGCGTGGCCGAGACCAGCTCCAGTGCGCGCAGAAACCAACCTCCGCACAAACTTTCTTGGCGCAAACACAGGGCCATGCCCAGTACATCTCACCGCCCCTCATTACTGCGCAGCCATGCTCATTGAATGCCCACGCCGTCCGCAAAAGGGAGTCAAGCCCATACCTCGCGCCACCACTGTCTTCCTCCCTGGCTGTCGAAAGGAGCAGGCGCCACAGCTGCCAGTGTTGGAATATTTGGGCTTGGCCCACTTAATTGAGACAAATAATTCCTAAAAAATCTCAAAGGTCCACTCATGAGGAGGCATGTGCACTATGAATAGTCCCACATTGCTAGCCTAAAGTGGTGAACACTAGTTTATATAGTGGAGTGTGATTCACCATAGTAGAACCATGTGGGAGAAAGGGAGAAGGCCCACACGCTGCTGCTCGCCTCGCCTCGCCGGGCCGGGCGGGCACGGGCACGGCACGGGCCGAGGCGGGCGGAGGGCGGTGTGCGGCACTGCGTGAATGGTCCGCCGAAATCCGGTCCAGTGGCCTTGCGCAGACGCAGCTTCCTTTTGCGCTTTATTCTTTTGCTACTCGGATTTGTCGCGGTTGCAAGATGAGATAAGGACTCAGAACGGACTCCGATCGTGGCACGCCCTCGAGTCACGTTCGATCAGCGTTACCGAGTAACCCTATAAATATCGCGTCGTGCACCGTAGAGAGATACGCAAAACACATCGTTAGGGTTTTGCCACCTCTCGCCAGAGCCGCCGTCGTAATCTTCTCCATCCCGAAGCGCCGACGTGCATCTCGCATCGGGAGAGCAGGTCTCTGCTCGCCGCTGGACGCGTCGCCAGAGCTGGCCGCTCTCGCGACGCGCCGTCTACCAACGCCGTCCTCGTCAACACCGCAACCGTGATCTACTACATCGACATCGAACCGCAACCGCATCGCAACACGCCGTCATCTTCTTCGCCAAGACGCTCAATCATCCTAACCTCATGGTTAATCAAGTTTATCAAGATGATCATGATGTTCGTGCTATCTAGTATGTTAGAGATATACATGCTAGTTTCGCTATGCTTTGTTCATGATTTATATTCGAATTTAATCGGCAAATGTCTATTTTCTCAACAATCCAAAAACCTTATTGTAGACATTTTACCGATTAACAATGGCTGGATTTGCCGACGACCGAGGCCGGAGAAATTCTCTCGTGTGCACTTTAAGAAGTGGCAAGTCAAGGTCACGCTCTGGCTTACGGCTATGAATGTATTCTGGGTTAGTAAAGGCAAGCCTGAAGGTGATCTCTCTGCCGAGCAGTAGAAGAGTTTCATGGATGCCAATACTCTCTTCATGGGATGCATTCTTAGCGTTCTTGCCGACCGTCTGTGTGATGTGTACATGCACATAATGACGCTGAAGGTGCTTGTGGATACGTTGAACGCCAAGTTCGGTGCATCGGATGCAGAGCGGAACTGTATGTCATGGAGAATTTTCATGACTATAAGATGGCTGATAATCGCTCTGCTGTAGAGCAAGCCCATGAGATACAATGCATTGTCAAGGAACTCAAACTCCTGGAATGTGTTTTACCTGATCCTTTTGTGGCGGTTGCATCATTGCAAAACTCCCTCCTTCTCGAGGAGTTTAAGACTACTCTAAAACATAAGAGGACAAAGATATCATCGAAAACCCGATAGCGCCCTTGATGTTGAAGAGAAGGGTCGGGCTAAGGATTCCAATGGTAAAGGAGCCGAGGGCGATCCCAGCGCCAACATGGTTCGGAAGAACTACGGCAAGAACAAAGGGAAAAATAAGCCTAACAAGACTACCAACTTCAAGAAGAAGAAGATGAACAAGGCCGAGCCGCCTGCTTCACATGTGGTGAGGTCGGACACTTTTCCAAGGAATGCCCCGATCGTGCGCACCGCCGAGGAAAAAGGCCAACAAAGGACAGACGCCCAAGGTCACAACACGATGACCGCTAGCAATGCCGAGACGCAGGTATGGTAATTTACCTTCAGATTCTCGAGATTTCAGTCTTCCGGTTGGTGGATTGATACGGTGCTAACGCTCATGTGTGTTCGACATCAATATGTTCTCTTCTTATCGTGTCATTCGGGGTTCTTCCGTCCGATGGGGAATGGGTCACATGCTTCGCTCATGGCACCGCAGTGGATCTCAAGTTCACTTGGAAAGATCGTGCGACTAAGGAACGTCAAAGATGTCCTTCTATCAACAAGAATCTCGTTAGTGGCTCCTTCTATGCAGAGATGGGTTTAAGGTAGTGTTAGAGTCCAATAAAGTAGTTGTGTCCAAGCATGGACTATTTATTGGTAAAGGCTATGAGTGCGGAGGCTTGTTCCGCTTTTCCTTTCAGATTTCAATAATAAGTCTGTGAACCATATATGTGGTAGTGTTAATGATGATGCGAGTACTTGGCACTCTCGTTTATGCCACATTAATTTTGGTCTTATGAATCGCTTTCCAAAGATGAGTTTAATTCAATTTCACTATTGCCAAAGGTTCTAAGTGCCATAGTTGTGTGCAATCGGCAACCTCGAAAGCCTCACAAGGCGGCCGAGGAGAGGAACTTGGCACCTCTAGAACTCATACATTTCGATCTGCGAGATGAATGGTGTGTTGACAAAGGGTGGAAAGAGATATTTCATGACATTGATTGATGATGCGACTAGATTTTGCTATGTTTACTTGTTGAAAACTAAGGACGAGACGCTAGACTACTTTAAAATCTATAAAGTCAAGTTGAAAATCAACTAGAGAGAAAGATCAAACGTCTTAGGTCGGATCGTGGTGGCGAATTTTTTCCCAAAATCTTTGATGTTTTCTGTGCGGAACATGGTATTATTCATGAGAGGACACCTCCCTACTCGCCCGAATCAAACGGGATTGCCGAGAGAAAAACCGACGCCGACCGACTTGGTGAATGCCATGTTGGACCCGCCGGTTTATCTAAGGCATGGTGGGGAGGCGTGTTGACTTCATGTCATGTCTGAATAGAGTTCCCAACGAAACATGGAGAAGACCCCACGAGAAGTGGGTTGAAGAAAACCATCATTTTCTTACTTGCGCACATGGGGATGCTTGGCGAAAGTCAATGTACCGATTAACAAAAAGCGTAAGCTCGGCCTAAGACGGTGGATTGTGTCTTTCTAGGATATGCTCGGTGAGCATCGCTTATAGATTTTAGTAGTTAAATCGATATGCCCGATATGCATGTTGATACTATTATGGAGTCTCGTGATGCTACGTTTTTTGAGAATATATTTCCGATGAAACATATGCATAGCACTTCTAGTTTTTCTTCTGAGATAATTCCTGAGACCATTACACCTGTTGAGTCTTCCGAGCAACCACTCGAGAAAATCCTAGAGGAGGATGACAATGAAGCTCCTAGAAAGAGCAAGAGACAGAGGATTGAAAATCCTTTGGCAATGATTTCATTGTGTACCTCGTGGATGATACTCCCACGCCCATTGCAGAGGCATATGCATCTCCGTGATGCAGATAATTGGAAAGAAGTGCATCCTGAATGAGATGGACTCGATTCTCGCCAATGGGACTTGGGAGGTGACCTGAACGGCCCTATGGGTGTAAACACTGTGGGTTGTAAGTGGGTGTTCAAGAAGAAGCTTAGGCCCGATGGTACTATTGAGAAGTACAAGGCTCGGCTTGTGGCTAAGGGTTACACCTAAAAGAAGACGAAGATTTCTTTGATACTTATTCACTGTTGCTAGAATGACCACCATTCGAGTATTATTTTCCCTCGCCTCATATGGTCTTCTCGCTCATCGATGGACGTGAAGACGACTTTCCTAATGGAGAGTTAGATGAGGAAATCTACATGGAGCAAACTGATGGGTATGTAGTAAAGGGTCAAGAGAGCAATGTGTGTAAATTATTGAAATCTTTGTATGGCTCAAACAAGCACCTAAGCAATGGCATGAGAAGTTCGACACCACTTTGACTTCGCGAACTTTGTCATTAATGAGGCCGATAGATGTGTATACTATCGCTATGGTGGGGGTGAAGGAGTTATATTGTGCCTTTATGTGGACGATATAACGATCTTTGGCACAAATATTGATGTGATCAATGAGGTCAAGTCTTTTCGTCAAAGAAATTTGATATGAAAGATCCGGGAGAAGCCGATGTAATTCAACATCAAGCTTATTAAGGATGAGAGTGGGATTACTCTTTCGCAATCCACTATGTGGAGAAGGTCTTGAGCCGGTTTGGCTTTATGGACAAGCCCTCTCCCACTCCTTATGATCCCAAGTGTGACACCGAGAAAGAATAAGAGAATTGGCTTAAACCAATTGAGATATTCTCAGATTGTTTGCTCGCTCATGTATCTTCTTTGGTGCAACGAGACTGATATATCATTTGTTTGTGAGCAAATTGAGTAGGTTCATGTCAAACCCGGGTCTCGATCATTGGCATGCACTTGAAAGGGTAATGCGCTATTTGAAAGGTACTATGAGTTATGCGATTCACTATTCAGGCACCGCAAAGTGCTTGAGGGATATAGTGACTCGAATGGATTTCGATGTAGATGAGCTCTATGCCACGGTGGATATGTGTTTACCATTGGTGGTGGTGCAAAGGTCATGGAGGTCTTGCAAATGCACCATCTTGACAAGGTCAACCATGGAGGCGGAGCTCATCGCTTTAGATACGTACCATCGAGAGGCAGATTGGTGCGTGAGCTCTTGATGGACTTACGGTGGTTGAAAAACCAATACCGGCTATCCTTATGAATCGTGATAATCAATCTGTGATTGCTAAAGTGAAAATGCTAAGGATAATGCGAAGTCATCAAGACACGCCAAAAGACGATCAAGTCTGTCAGAAATTGAGAAACTCCGGAGTTATAAGTGTGACTTATATTCAAACAGCATAAAACTCGCGATCCTTTACGAAGGGACTATCGCGAATGTGATAGAAGGTGCATCGAGGGAGATGGGTATGAGACCCATATAAGTTGCAATAGTGGTAACCCAGCCTTTGTGATCGGAGATCCCGTGAATTGGGTCCTGGGTAAAACAAGCTATTGGCGAACTGAGGAGAGTAATCTGTTACCCTCTCTAAGTGAAGATGCAATACTCTCAAAATGCTGTAAGGCAGGATGGCGATATGCCTTAATGTGTTTCTATTGGCTATAACTAGCGAAGATGCTGTTCTACAGAGCATTCTTGAAAGAACATACCTATATGAGCCCGACTGTCTAAAGTCGCAGTCTATGAGACTTGGGTGATCTCTAGTAAGCTCATGAAGAGACCATGGAGTATGACTCATATGCTCCACCCGCGGAGAAGGCTACTGGCAGCCAGGTATCAGTTATGACTTTGAGTGAAGTCTGTTCACACAAAACTTGCAATTCAAGGCATAGTCCATTGTTCAAGTTGTGAATGGGTGTAGCTTGGAGCTCTAGGCAGAAGTTCAACTTAACAGTCTCTGCTGAAACGCTGGTATATTAAACAGTAGTGAGTATTGGCAAAACTCTAAATGGACTTTGAGATCTGGTGGGGGATTGTTGGAATATTTGGGCTTGGCCCACTTAATTGAGACAAATAATTCCTAGAAAATCTCAAAGGCCCACTCATGAGGAGGCATGTGCACTATGAATAGTCCCACATTGCTAGCCTAAAGTGGTGAACACTAGTTTATATAGTGGAGTGTGATTCACCATGGTAGAACCATGTGGGAGAAAGGAGAAGGCCCACGCTCGCGCTCGCTGCCGCCTCGGCCGGGCCGGGCTCGGCACGCACGGCCGAGGCGGGCGAGGCGCGGGTGTGCGGCACTGCGTGAATGGTCCGCCGAAATCCGGTCCAGGCCTTGCGCAGACGCACTTCCTTTTGCGCTTTATTCTTTGCTACTCGGATTTGTCGCGGTTGCAGATGAGATAAGGACTCAGAACGGACTCCGATCGTGGCACGCCCTCGAGTCACGTTCGGCCATGTTACGAGTAACCCTATAAATATCGCGTCGTGCACCGTAGAGAGATACGCAAAACACATCGTTAGGGTTTTGCCACCTCGCCGCCTTTAGCCGCCGTCGTATCTTCTCCATCCCGAAGCGCCGACGCATCATCGCATCGGGAGAGCAGTCTCCGAACCCTTCGTCTTCGAGATCCTCGCGACGGAGAGGGCGAATAAGGTTTTGGAAGCGCTCGCGATCGCCAGATCGCTACCACGGCTCGCCTTCCTGTTCTCGCTTGGACGCCGCCAGAGCTGGCCGCTTCTCGCGACGCCGCCACCAACGCTGCCCTCGTCAACACCGCAACCGCATCTACTACATCGACATCGGAATCAGAACCGCACCGCAACACGCCGTCATCTTCTTCGCCAAGACGCTCAATCTGTCCTAACCTCATGGTTAATCAAGTTTATCAAGATGATCATGATGTTCGTGCTATCTAGTATGTTAGAGATATACATGCTAGTTTCATTATGTTGTTCATGATTTATATTCGAATTTAATCGGCAAATGTCTATTTTCTCAACAACAAAGACTGTAAAGCTTAGCGAGTTGGCCAAGCTTATGACCCCCCCTCCCCACCGTGAGCGAAATTTCTCCGAGCCCCCATCGACGCCGAGCCATGGCCATTCTATTTCTTCACCCTCTAGCGCCGCCATCTCCTCAACGCCAAGAAACCGAAAAGGGGGAAGAATCGTGATCAAGCAAACCGGTGAGTCAACTACCGGTTTCTTCATCCGAGGCAAACCCCGCATACTGAGTCGTGCACATTGTTCCTCTGTAGCTCTTCCCGTTGAGCGCCGCCGCCATCGCCGTTCTTCCTCAAGATCGATGCAAGGTGGTAGCTTACACCTACCTTTCGCCTCGAATCAATTCGTAATCCAATTGCTTAAGGTCTCTAGATGCTAAATCCATCATCGCCGAGCTCAATTGCCCTTCGTTCTTCCTCACGGCAGGCGCCATCGGGCGCCGCCACCTCGCAGTGGTGGCCCTCTCCGTGAACGCCGCCAACGCCAAAGCCTCCCTAGTCGCGCCTCATCCCCTCGAGCTCACCCCACGGAGACCCCTCCCGGCCTCCTCTCGCCATCGACACCACCGCCTTCCCTCCTCTGCTCGGCTTCTCTCTAACGGGAGGGACCTCGTCAATGAGCCTTAACCGGCTCAGATTCAATTTCAAAAGACGTCTACCATGTATAGAAAGCGTAATCACTTAATTTCAGTACATTTTCCAACCGACCCAAATTCAAATATTTATATCTTTTGCTAGAAAGGTCCCAATAAGGTGAAATAAATTTCTAAATTTATTTTAAATCATGAGGATCTAGAATATGAAATAAAATCAAATTGTTCACTACAGTTTAAATCATTTTAATCAAGTTTGTACAAAATCCTTTTTATGTACCATATAGCATCTATGCAAACCTTAACTCCAAAAATCATGAAATAATTTTCTCATATTCCTGAGGTCATGAATGTTCCATTTTTTTCAAAAATACTTAGACCTGAATTCATTTTGAACCAGAATTTGAATATAGAAAGCTTTTCATGTATAGAAAATCAAATAGTTAAAATATGGATCAAATAAACTCAAATCTTCACCAAACCAATTTTGTTATACTCCTAAGATTACAAGGATCTCAAATATGTAAAAAAATATGTAGGTTTTTACTGTAGTTAGCATTAAAAGTTCAATAGTTGAAGTTGCAATACATAAATAGTCCGAATAGTCACAACTTTCGTAAACGAACTCCAAATTCAACAAAACCAAATTCTAGAACTTTAAAAAGTGATACCCTTGCTAGATATGCAAAAATGTTTTATGTTTATGCAATATTAAATTAAGACCATGTTAGGCCTTAATGATCACTTGTATGAAAAACATCTCGGATAAAAGCAAAATATCACGGAACTAACTTTAAAACACTTTTCTAAACATCTCCTGCTTTGCAAATATTATTCCTAAAACCTAATTAGTGACCGCTTTAAGATTGACCATGTTTATGGTATTTTACTGATTTCATGTGCATGTATGATTGTCTCAGTGCACTATGTATCAACAATTATGGCATGCATTGCAAACTTTTAAATGGACAATTTGTGCATAGTCATGTCTGTGAATGCTAATTTTGGATGTAGCATCTACTTCCTTTTCTAGTTCTTGTTTTTGTATATATAACTGAAATCATCTTACTTGTCTGTTGCATATATGCAGTTTTAATGAGCCATAGTGGAGCTCCTAGTCAAACTGCGACTGGTGGCAGGTACACTCCAAGGGTATCTGAGAATGGAAATATACTTAGCTCTCATTTTCAAAATGGAGCACTAGAGGAAAACAAAGCCTTAAGGAGTTCAACCAATGATGCATGGCGAACATGGTCCCTTGACAAGGGTGGATTGTCTAATTTTCAAGGTTATATGACAACTTAACGTTCTCCTATGGGGCATCATATTTGTTAGATAGTTACTTGTTGACGCATTTAATATACTTGCAGCTGCTGAGGTCCATCCTTCCGACAACAGCAAATTATGTGAACATGATTACCTAGACATTGCATTGGTGCAAGATGTTGCTCACAGACCATCTAATGGTGTGGCTGTAAATGATTATCCTAGTGATGGTATAGAATCTGAAAGAGATGAGATACATTCACGTCTTCATAATTTGGAATTGGATCTTACTGCTGCTCTTAAGACATTAAGATCAAGTTTTGACAGAGTTTTATCAGATATGGTATCTGTCGCTTCACACTATCTTCTTTAATTTTCTTTTGTTGTGAATTACTTACTAGTGGGGCATGAGAACTTGATCTTTAAGTGTTGTTTTGCATTCAGTTTTCTTCACTTTTTCTGCATTTGTAAAGTTGTTTGTAGTAGCAAGGTTCTGCTGTTCCTGAAAAAAACAGGCAAGAAGATATGGTTCTGTTGCTTTAATTTGCCTTTTACACACCTAACACCCTGCCTACATCATACTATCTCCAATCACAAAACAATTACCATCGTGGAAGCATGCAATCAAATATTTTAAATTTTAACTTAACAATATCCTCATCAATATGTCGATTGGCAACATGAAAATGGCATGAGTTGATTTGCCATCGAAAGTACTTTCATAAATCATAATATTATATCTGTAACTTTTCACAATTACAGTTTTAGCATCATTTTCATCTAGCCCCTGTTTTTTTCTTGCAATGTTATAGTTTCATAGTGCATACAAATAATTATAGTTGAGGATGCTCCCTTTTATTGTTAAATGTACTTGTGTTAGTCACTTATGTGATCAGGTAGTTGCAGCATTTTAGTTTAGTTGATTTATTATTATACCTTCAGAGTTTTGAGGTTTTTTTGAAACATGTAATGATTAGTAATTGGCATAGTAATATTCTCAGCATGAATCAAGGGAAGTTGTTGATCTATCGTAAGTGCTATTTGAAATTAGCAGACCTTGGTATGAATTAAAGTAACAGTAGTGCAAGATCTTGTGCTACATGATGTTCTAAGCATCCATCTTTGTTGTTTCCTTTTCCAGTCAAATGGTGACTGCGGTCAATCCGTGCCAAAATAGCAGTATTAGAAGGCAAGATGGCACTTGAAATAATGTATGCCCTCCTTACTTTTGATCATCTATGTTTCATATTTCATATTATGCCTTTTTAGTAATTATATATCATGACGTCAGTGAAAGGAACAAAATAATTGAAGAGAAACAAAGGAGGATTGATGAAGTTGAAAAGGCCTTGAGTGAGCTCCGCACTGTTTGTATTGTGTGGCCTAATCCTGCTTCGAAGTTCTATTGATCGGGTCTTTTGATGGCTGGACAAGTCAAGTCAAGATCTTTTCCAATTCTTTAGTACCTCATCGATTTCTGGATTAGTCAAGATGCCATGCTTAAACACCGCCAAATTTCACAAAACTGATTTTCATCGGATCTTCCGAGAGCTAAACTGTAAATGTTGGTTAACACTTGATTGAAACAAGCAGAATGGCTCGAGGCAGCAGACATCTCATGGATAATGGGAGGTGCTCACAAGCGGACATGATTCCTCCCATGGATCATGAGAAAGGCATTCGGGTCCGGACTCGCAGATATGAGGCTTTAGTTTGCGTGAAATTCAGATATGAGGCTAAACTTGTTTGGATTTTACTTGTGTATGAATGGTTGTATGAATCTTAATATAACCTGAATGGAATGAATTCTATTTGATATTCTTGAGTGATAATGTGTGGATGTTTAATTAGTTTATGTGTTATGATTGTTGATCTCGATTGAACATGTATGTATATATACACTTGTATACATTCGTGTTCCAATATATATATATATATATACCGTTGAAGATGAGTTTATTAGGTTTGTTGATTTCAAAAACTAGTTAAAATGGAAAATTAATTTTAGCGCCACCACATCTCAAGAAAAGTTTTGTCTGTCGGTAAAAGGTGTCTGCGGTAAAGATTTGTCTGCTCGGTAAAAGTAGTAAATCAAAGGCAAACGGTCTCTCGGTAGAAGAGTTGTCTGTCGCTAAAAGCCTTTATCGATGTGACTTACACCGCACCTTTTTTTTCGCTCGGTAAATCTTTTACCGGCAGACATGCCTCGCTATAGGTGGCTTTTAGCTTACGCATGCATGTCGGTATATTTAGGGCATGGTGTAGTGAATATTCTTCCTAAAACAACTAAATAATTTTCATGTTATAATACATTTATGCATATGTTTAGTATATTCATATTTCTATTATGCTTATATTGTAATGACATATGAATATTGTACGGGTTTATCCATACTCTATATTGCAATATGAGAAGGACTAAATCTAATCTACCTAGTGTTATTTATATTTCGGTTAACCGAAAAACCGAATTAACCGAACCGAAATATTTCGGTTAATTCGGTTCGGTTTTTTATTTTTGGCCGAGAAATTCGGTTTCCAATTTTCAAAAACTGAATTATTTTAAAACCGAAAAAACTGAACCGATTAAACCGAAAAAACCGAATGCCCACCCCTATATGCGGAAGCGGAAGGAAGGAGTACCTTTCTTTTGTAGCTCTCTTTCTCATGCGAGAGATTGTAGTCATGCTGCCTGCAAATGTAGAAGAAAGTTTATTTAACAATATTAAGCCATGCAGGATGCATAAAAAGGAGGTGCCGAGGTGCACTTGATATTTTTGTCATCTTTTCAGGAGTTAGCAACCATTACCTTCTGTCTATCGTTGGTAGAGGTGGGCGTCGTACTGTGTCTATCTGGTTTGGCACGGATCTATCGTGCTTCATGTCTGAACTATATCGGGTCGCGATGGCCCGTCATGTCCGTAATGCTGTGCTGGCCCGGCCTGTCTCACCTTCGATGAGCCCAAGCACGGTCCATTTGCACTTTGTGCCTGCTTTGTGCCATGCCGGCGCAAGCCTAGCCTATTTGCACTATTACAACGAGAGAAAAGGAACCAGAGACACATAAAGTTAAGACAGTGAACATAAATATTATAGAAAAAAGAACTAAAATTTATTTATTCTTAGATCGAGGGTATGTGCTGAACATAAGCGAGAGAGAGGGCAACGAGAGGTGAGGAAGAGAGGCAATTGAGATTGAGAGAGACGGATAAGAGAGGGAGAGATCAAGAGCAATGGGTGAGAGAAAGAGTTGACCCGTTTCTCTCAGGTGTCGGTGGCGGGGGTGGCGTTCATGCTGCTGGATACGTCCATAACGCTCATGCTCTACAGGTTGTTGACCTTCATACTAAGCTTCTTGCTCATGCCCTGGGTCATCGGGCTTGACATAGCCCGTGCTACAGTGTCGTGTCGGGCCGTGCCACCTATCATGCTCGGTTCTCGGGCCTGGTACGGCCCGTGCTACAGTGTTGTGTTGATCCAACATGGTCCACTTCGTATCGGGTCAAGCTTCACACCATGCCGTGCCTGCCATGCCTCTGGCCGGCCCAAAAGAGCCCACCCCGAGTGCCCACCTCTAGTTGGTAGCTAGCTCTTCTGTCTGGTTCAAGGGGTGAATAAGTACGTACAAATACTGCACAAGATAATACAAATAGAAACTCTCCACCATTGTGAAAATTCAGTGACAAGGCAAAAATGCTAAAATCCATAGTGTCATCACATTCAACCAATTCAATGCCTTTTGTTATTGGCATGAGGTCGATATACTTGAGACGACCCACTGCAGAATACTCCCAAAAGGCAGGTGAACAACTACGGATGCATGCAATACATGTCATTAAAAACAAATAACATGCTAAACTGTGTGACAAGTATGACAGCAAGTGCAACAGAATGGATAAATGCAAATCATGGAGATCTGGCATAACAGTCAATATGATATTTTCTTGGGTTTTACAACTTAATCAAATATGATGTGGATGTTCTGAAAACATTCTATCTGAAATACATTGTAGATTACTTCAAAAGAAATAGAAAGGATGGATGCATATCCCTTGGAGGCATCCTCTTATGCTTTACAAGTGATTTTACATTTTGCAATGCATAAATGCATACCACAAAATGGATTCTCTATAAGGCAGATACTCAACACAAAATATATTTGGCATGAAACAGGCACACAGAAGCTATGTTTGCTGATCTAGGCCATTTCAACGTAAGGTCAGTTCAGGTATGTAAATATTCTTTCTGGGACTAATATCTAATATCAGAAAAGGATCTAAAGGAGGTTATGTTAAGGTGTCATTTACACAATGGCCAGTTATAGCAAATTAGTAACCAATCTGAGGTGGTGAAATCAAAGGAGGTCATGTTAATGATTACGGCTATGATTTTCCCTTCACCACGTTCCAACATAATAATATGGTTCGGTGATATAACTAGAAAACATGCATGACCGTGATTTGTCCGTTACCGTACGTAAGAGCATCTCTAATGGAATGATGTATAGTTGATAGGGTGGATTATCTGAGCCAAACTTTGGGCACTTTACATTTAAAGAATAGAAGTGTAGCCAACTCTACAGCTCTCGGACCAAACAAGCTTCTGCTAGCTGATGGCCGACCACACTTTGTCGCTCCGTCAGCGCCGCCTTGTGTCTTCGTCAGCTTCATCTAGTTAGGTAGCTAGTATTGATTTTCTTGTATCTGTATATAAAAAATGATCTTACTAGGCTTGCTTTTCGGTTTTCACATCATCCGATAATTATATCAAGTATTGAAATTCACAGCCATTGATGATGCAGGTATTATATATGGGTCGAATCCTAGAGTTTATACATCCCAAGAAGGTCGCTAGAAATAAGAACAGATGTCGCTAGAAGTCGAGAACCCACCGAGCATAGAGATGATGAAGCGGCTGAAGCGTTAGCACTCGCTTTTTGGCGATGCCGAGATGGTCTCCAGTGTCAGCCATCAAATTACAATGTAGAAGCACCGCGCTCGCAGCTGAGGAGGGTGCAGTGGGTGAAGCAGAAGCTTGAGTCCAGCAAGGCAGCCAAGATTGCCCTCTTCACCATTACAATCCTCGGCACATCCATGGTGATGGGTGACGGAACCTTGACTCCAGCAATTTCTGGTAACAGGATCAATAAAAGGGAGAGTTATCAGTATGAGTATATTGTGATCAATTTGCATAATATCAATGTGTTCTTGTTCACGGATGTTCTGCAGTGCTCTCTGCAGTGAGTGGGATCAGAGAGATTGAGCTTAACTGAAGGTATGTGAGAAGAGGTCCTGCATGTGTGATCATTGATTACTTGTCACCGTGTGTTCATCACATCTAAACTGCCGGTGCCTATTCTGTTCGTGCTCTTCTCGGTCCAGTGTTTCGGGACAGATAAGGTCGCCTACTCCTCTCCGATCATCTGGTTCGCTCTTATTGCCTGCATGGAACTGTTCAACATCGCCGAACTGCATGGAACTGTACAACATTGCCGCATACGAGATCAGCATTCTCCCATTCTCCAAGCCTTCAATCCAATTTATATAGTGGATTGCTTCAGAATGAATGGGAAAGATGGATGGGTTGTCCTGTGCGTCACAGGCCGGCATACTTTTTTTCTTTTTGACGA
Organism: Guadua angustifolia; assembly: GCA_036346375.1. Lineage (NCBI taxonomy): Eukaryota > Viridiplantae > Streptophyta > Magnoliopsida > Poales > Poaceae > Guadua > Guadua angustifolia. The sequence continues at coordinate 49,664 of JAYEVE010001005.1, forward strand.
AAAACACGATTGCAAATATAATCTGTTGCCTGCAATCTGAGTGCACTGTCATATGCAACAGGCGCACAGAAGGTATATATGCTGACCTTGGCCATTTCAATATCAGGGCCATTCAGGTGACAGTCACATCTATGCTTCTTGCTTCCCAATTTTGTTTAATACTCCTAACTCTACATTTAATTTCAAAGGCAGCAATTTTGTCACTCAGGTCTCGGAGCAGACATATCTTACAATGGTTTCTGTATTTTCGACTGCAGATCAGCTTCAACTGTCTCGTTCCCGTCGTCAGCGCTATGCTACCTGAGGAAATAAGCACCGTTGCAGATCGTTGCAGACACCGTGTACAGATCTATCCCAGGTATAAACAACTTTAACTACAGTTTCGCTTCTTCGACATAAGTTAGTTTGTAAACATAAGCACAAGTCGGATGGAGATCGGTAAACATAAGCACAAGTCAGATGGATGAGTTAGTTTGTCACACATCGAGAGTGGTAACTCACTTGCATGAGTTAGTATCTACGCCTAATACATGCTCGACGAAATGCCAGTGTTGCAAGCTTGTCCCGTTAGAGTTTCCTCCTCACTTCCATTTTGCTCGTCGATGTCCAACTGCTGTCTCCTCAGCATCTACGGTATCAACATTTCTAAACTCTGTTTGCTGTTTCCCTATGCCCAGCCGGTAGTTGTGATTAACATCATGAATGTGAGAACTAATGCTCACAGAAATCCTCGAGGATAGATGATAACACTGTCCTCCCTTCTTTGGTGTGCACGGTTTGTAGGTTGTCTTTACATTTGATATCGGCATGTGATTTAATCAGCCTTATAAATAGCTTCATGAAGATTATCACCAAGATCATGGCAAACAGGCTAGCGCCCAAACTGGACAATCTAGTTTCGACATCACAGAACGCTTTCATAAAGAAGAGATGCATCCACGACAACTTCCTATACGTTCAAAGAGTAATCCGCCAGCTACACAGAGACAGGACCCCTGCACTTTTCATTAAATTAGATATTTCAAAAGCCTTCGATTCGCTGAACTGGACGTATCTTCTTGAGGTGCTCCAGGCCCTAGGTTTTGGTAGGAAATGGAGGGAATGGGTGGCTGCGATACTCAGGACATCTTTTTCAAAGATTCTAATCAACGGTCAACCAACGGAGACGATAAGACACGCGCGTGGGGTAAGACAGGGTGACCCCTTATCCCCACTTCTATTCATCCTGGCAATTGACCCCTTACAAAGTTTGCTCGAGGCAGCGGAGAACCGGGGTATCCTCAAACCTGTGCTACCGGCAACAGCAAGGCTTCGCTGCTCGCTTTACGCAGATGATGCTGGAATATTTTTAAATGCCGATACGACAGAGCTTACGGCCCTTAGCCGAATACTGGATGTCTTCGGAAGATGCACTGGGCTGAAAATCAACATCTCCAAAACTGAAATTTTCCCAATTAGGTGCCATGACGATCTTCTGCAAGATTTGTTGAATATTTTCCCCGGCAAGCTAGCACATTTCCCCGGAAGATACCTCGGACTTCCCTTACACTTCGTGCAATTAAGAAGAATCAAATTCAACCGCTGATTGATAAAATTGGCAGAAGGCTGGCAGATGGAAAGGTAAATTGCTATCCAAAGCAGGAAGGGAGACCCTCGTGAAGTCGGTGCTTACATCGCAACCAATATATCACTTAACTGTCTTCACAGCACAAAAATGGCTAATTCGATGCGTTGACAAGCTTAGACGAAGCTTCCTTTGGAATGGGAAAGATCCTGAAAATTGTAGTGGGGGTCACTGCTTGATCAAGTGGTCTGTTACCTGTCTACCAAAAGCCAAAGGAGGACTGGGTATCCTGGATCTGGAGCGCTTTGCTAGAGCCTTGAGACTTCAAAGTGGCTCGTTCGATGGAAGAACAATGAAAGAGCCTGGACGGGATTCGATCTACCGTGCGATGCAACGGACATATCCCTCTTTAACGCCTCCACGGTCGTCACAGTGGGAAACGGGAAGCTTGCAGACTTTTGGAGATCAAGCTGGGTCGAAGGCAAAGCACCAAAAGATATAGCACCGAACCTTTTCCAAATAACAAGAAGAAAAAAATATCATCCACCGTGCATTAACAAACAACTCATCGGGTTCGTCGCATTCTTTGAATTCAGCAACCACAATCCGAGAATTGGTAACTCTTCATGCAGCTATACGACAAATCAAGAGAAATGTGGAGATGGATGACCAAATAATATGGCGCTGGACTACCGATGGCCAATACTCAACAAGGTCTCGCCTACCTAGCGCAATTCAACACGGTGCATCAGACGATGAAACTCGCCCCATATGGAAGGCGTAAAGGTAACCTAGATGCCGCTTTTTAGCATGGACACTCCTTCATAGCAAAATTTTAACCGCAGATAACATGCTCAAAAGGGTTGGCCATGCAATGCAAGTCGCAATCAGGCGATAAGCCCGAAAATACGACTCACCTTTGTAAAGATTGCCCTTTCACTAAAGAAGTCCGAGTCTCCTACTACTGGGGAACCTCGATAGATGGCAAAACCTGAATCACAATGCTCGGTATATAAATGGTGGCGAAGCTACGAGCACAATATGACACACAAAGACGACGGATTTAGATGGTCTCATTATATATACTGTGGAACATTTGGCAAGAACGAAATCGACGATTTTCCAAGGAGAGACTAGAACGGTGAACAAGTGGCCACATCGATCAAGGATGCGGCGTTAACCCATGTTTTTGCTTGGTCGATTTAACATTGCGGATTAGATTCGCCCGGAGCTATTGGGTTGTCTTTTTCCTTCCTTTTTCAATCTCTCTGTATTTCCTAGTAGTGGGTATTGTGTAGTCCTAGGGTTAGTGGAGTGAGTGGTGGTCACATTGTGAGGTTTTTTCGGTCCGGTTTTTTCCATAAAAAACAGGCCATTCTATCTTTGTTCTTCTTAATAAACTTTGCGGCAATCCTCTTGCTGCTCTTTCAAAAAAAAAAATTTATGCAGCTATGTTTCACTAACATGCCAAGACAATTTCGGACAAAAGTATCTATTGTTTTTTTTTTCGGATTTGCTAATGTACATGCAACTGAAATTTTCTTAAGTTTGAGTCGATTTTCCTCATCCTTAGATCAGCTTGGAGATTCGTGCTCTGACAAACTCGTTTTCCACCTCTTGTGTGGCTGCCGCTCACTGCCGCTGGGTTAGGGCTTGGGTTCATCCGTTAGGAACAGATACGTTCTCCATATAAGAAGATCAATCAGTAAGACTCGTACGTAAGTTCCAGTTATACATAATTAACAAATGGTAGTGATGAGCTTATGAAACACAACACGTAGCTATATATATGTGTGTCTTTTTAAGCACAAAATTCTGATCAAATGCCAATTAACATTACAAACCACATTTTATAGTTAGTCACTGGGTTCTTATATCACGCCTCACACGAACATTACATAGTTTCCAACTAAACAGGGCAAACATAAACAATCACACGAAACATAGAAAAGCTGACACTCCAATAGTATTTGGGAACAACCCACTGGTAGAACTCACGGGATGGCATGCATGTATGGGGAGGCACGAGAGGGGCATTATGAAATCTGTATGGACGCATGGGTGGCATAAGGGTATAATAGGTGACATACATGGTACGTATGTATGGTGAAATGTTCTTAATAAGTAGCTGTTTAGGACTTTAATTAGGTAGTCTCTGGTGGTGAATGATTGATGAACAGAGCATGTACTGACAGAAGTCACATACCACTGAAGGATGCATGGATCTGATCAACTTCGGTATGATTCATCTGAGATAGCTCTTGATCACGGCATGCTCATCGAAGGAGGCAAACTCCGGGGAAAGCTTGGGGATGTAGCTGTTGCGGTGCAAGGGTGAGGCCCTGTGCAGCTTGCGCCACCAGCTCCTCTCCCCATTCACCTCCACCATCCTCGGCTGATCTTCAAGGCGTGGCAGCCGGCAGAGGCTCCAACACCCCCGGACGTGGAGCTCCTTCCACATCGGCGCAGCTATAGTAGCATTGTCTTTGCAGAGGTGCTGTAGCTGTGGTAGCTCCTGGAGGCGTATCCTTTGGAGACGTAGGAGATGATACAGATCACGTTGATCACCAGAGTCATAGAAGATTGTCTTGAGGTTGTGGCAGAATATGATGTCAAGTGTTGTGAGACTTGGTAGCTCAGAGCCCCATGGCATGATGTTCTCCAATCTTGGGCAGTCCTCAAAGTGCAGATGATTTAGTGAACTGAAGACACGAGCTGCTCCCTGGAAGAAACTAACAAGAGTTTTGAGATTACAGATTTTCACATTCTGTAGATTGTTCAAGCCTTGTCTTGAGTAGAAGCCTTGTATTGAGTAGAAAACATGTCGCATTTGATGGCACCACCGAAGCTCACATTCTTGCAGATCGTCGAAGCCACTCAGATCAGAAAGGTTCGAAACAGAAGTATCACATGTCACAGATATCGATCTGGTGACTTGTAGAAGACTGTATAAACCATCAGGAAGCCTATTCATGGTTGAGATTCCACGTGACGCTCTGTTCGGCGAAGGGGAGCTATCATCGGTGATGCAATAGCAATCATTCCTGCCTTGTAGCTACTGTATACATCCATATAAGTAGATTCCTTTTGTACCAAGTCTTGCGGCTTTGCTATCTAGAATGTCTTCTTCATCTGGCAACTGCCTGATATTTGCATCGCATGATGCAACTTGAACGTTGAACGATTGGAAAAACCGTCCATTCCTTACTAAATCCATATAATTGTCATTGAAGCTATGGAATAATCGGGAATCATTGATGCACACATGAGCAACTTGATTAGAATAATTACTATTTCCATCTGCATAGTGGTCCAAGCAAAACACATCTGGGAGTCGCTGCAACTTATGCCAAGGGAATCGCCTCAGAGAAGGAACACCCATGAGAAGCAATCGCCTAAGCCGGGGCAGATTAGGGATGTCGGCAGGGAGCTCCTTGATAGCCGTAGCAGACAGGTCCAGGTCCTCCAAAGCACCAAGGTCCCTCAAGTCCACAGACTCGAGCTTTCTACATCCGTGCAAGGACAAGCACCTCACCTGAGGTGCAGAGATTAGTGAAAAGGATTTAAGGGTAGGATGCCCATGCAATTTTATCTCTTCCACCAATTTCTTGTTGTCAATGAGCTTGAGCCATTGAAGCTTCTTCATTTCTTCAAACATCCTATCAGGGAAATATTTTATTTGGGTCCTTGTGACCTCAAGTGTTGTTAGGCTGAGTAGTGCAGCCGTAGAAGGGGGCAGTTCCGCAAGGTTGGGGCATTTGACCAGGAGAAGCACTTCAAGATTTGACATGTCATGGAAAAAGCTTAGTGGGAAAGTAGTTACTTGTGAATAGGACATGTCTAGGTATATCAAATTGCTCTTTTGATTGCCCATATCTTGCATCAGATGAGAAAAAGGAACTCCATTCATATCAAGAATTTCAAGCTGGCATAGAGTGGACAGTGGTGAATAGGAACTATTATTGGTTGCTGGGTCCATAGTATTTGTTGTGGAGGAACTGATTAATAGAGTTTCGAGATCATGGCAGCCTCTGAGTGAGAGTAACCGAAGGTTTAGTAGACAACCAATTGAAGGAGGGAGTTATTTTAGTGGGGTATAGGAGAGATCAAAAACACGAAGAAAACGGAGTTTGGGCAAGAAACAATTGATTTTGGAAAATAAGAAGGATTGTTTTGAGCAACCTCTTAGAATAAGTGCGGTCAGGCCACTTGTTTCCTCTTGGCTCAACCATCCTCTGCTTACATGCCATCCGTGATCACCCACGAACGAGATCCATTTCTTGCAATCCAACTCATTGTCATCAGAAAGTTCATCTACTGCGATGCCCTCTCCAACGAGACTGTGATATGCTAAGAACTGTGCAGCAGTTTTTGTTGCTTCATCATCTTCATGAGCAGGACAAAAGGGTAACTGCAACAAAGAATATTCTTGGAATGCTTCAAGGATGACCCTCCCAACTAGATGGGCATAGTGGTATGGTACTTGCTGCTGCTGCTGCCATCGGTTTCTTCATCGATGCTGCCTTGGAGTTTTGATTTGTTCATTAGGATGCCTTGAGCGACCCACTGGTGGATGAGCTCATCCGAGGTAACAGGTTGTGCACCTCCATTGCAGCTCTGGTGATCTCCGTTATCCGTCTTGGGTGGTGAATGTTTGCCAAAGAGCACCATGGCGTAGTGGAAGCAGCTGAGAGCTATGCGGTGCCAGTACTGTTGCTCGCCTTGTTGACGGATCATGTTGGATATGTTCTTAGCCGACTGACCAAGTGCAGTAAGGATAAGCACTACAACCTCATCATCCTGATCAATGGACACAACTACATCGCTTCCTGACTTACTCTTGTCGCAGACATCCCGAGAAGTGGTCGAGATGATCCATTCAGAATTGGCCCACTCCGTGGGCGGAGGAAGACCCACACTCCGTGAAAAGTTGCTGGGTTCGATTGGGCTATAGAGGTTCTCGACCGCTAGCAGGTACCTCTTGGTTGACAATTGGTTGTTGATTTGAGGAACTATTCTGCGCCGCACGTGATCCATCAATTCCCACGTGGGATCCTCCATCCCGTAGCTGTAGGTGTAGTACCGTAGCTCCTCTGCCTTCTCATTGGATTTCTTGAGGTGCTTGTATTCTTGGTCTTGGTCAAGCAGACCGAGCTCCTCTGCCACCGCGGTGGCCAGCTCGTACTCGATCATGCTCATCGTGAAGGGGCCTACACTTTCTTCCGAGGGCGCTGGCTTCTTATTTTTCAGCTCCACCTTTATCACGGGATCGTATTTGTAGGGCTCATATCGTTGCTCGACGAATGCCTCCAAAGCGATGCTTGCTATGGCCCGTGTGAAGGAAGCCGCCGGCCCCACCCCGACATTCCAATGCACATGACCATCCCCGCACACTTTCACCACCAGCTGACGATCAGGGCATCTCCAATGGTGTAGATAACTGTTGGCTATAACTAGCTGCCATATCAGCTATAGCCAGCTGCTATAGCCAGCTCTTTCAATGGGTTATCTACAAAGATATCTATACAAAACATTTAATATTTGTATGCACATTAGAAGATGGTGATCAACCATGAATGCCAACACTGTGGCTACATGTGTGTAAGAAATACATCAACACTGGATCTGCTAGATATCGAGCTATTGTATAATCAGAGTAATTCTTTTCTTTGTAACACATGATCAGGTAGATTAAATGCACTAAAAGCATTCAGCACCAGGCCACCAGCACAGTTCAATAAACTACTAATTTTGACATCAGCAATTAGAACTATTGAAGAAAATAATGCGGAATAATTTAACCAAAAAGTATAGACATGCCTACTTCTTCAGGTTGTCAATGCAGAGTTATCAGAACCAAGTGCAACAATATACATGAACATTTTCAGCAATATATACATATCACCACAAAATAAAAAAAAATCTACACATTCAAAACAGCACCACGTGATCTAAAGAAGTACCATATGCACTCCAAATAACTCACAAAATTAATACCATTTCCACTCCAAAGCATCCAAAATCAGTAGCATCTCTAACACAAAATTATGCAGTTCACCACCATGTTTAAGTTTAGTAGATAAGCAGGTGTACTAGACACCGTTACAACATTCAAACATTAACTGGAACATGCTCCAGACAGATACTTTAATTAAACATGACTAATAGACAACTACATGAATTATTTCATTGGAAAATCAAAGAGGCATTGCACCAACACACCAACAGTTCATGTCCCCTACAGATCATGTCGAATTGTGCATTCAACACCTTGAGAAGCTTGATGTTAACCTGCAGAATAGATAAAGCAAAAACTAACGTAAGTTAACAATATTTGACGATAAAAAACATAATAGATCTGATTCAAGAGCTTACATGATATTTAAGAACTAATTATTTTGCCTATTACCAAATCACGCCAAATATGCTGAATTAAATCATTTTTAGTTTGATATGGGTTGAGCGATTGCGGATTGCGGCATTCCTATGTAGCACATCTTGGAAGGATGCGCATCGCCTTTCTTCACTTCGTGGGAGAACAATAGTTGTCCTCGAGCACAATTGAGGTCAATATTATATTGAATCGCTTCTCCTCATCTTCCACTACCATGTTGTGTAGAATTACACAAGTTTGCATGATTTTTGCAATAGTCTTCCGATTCCACAATCGTCTTTGATTGACGACGACGATGTTGAAACGGCTTTGCATGACTCAAAGCACGCCCACATCTTTCCTTACCCCTTCTTGAGCTTTTGAAAATACCTTGTGTTTTTCTAATTGGGGAGCTGGTATAGTTTTCACAAATATGACCCATTCCGTAAATCCCATCGGCTAGATAGTATGATGTGTCATATTGATTTCCATTGATGGAGAAGCGTGCTCGGGTGCTTCACCTTTTATAGCCTCAATGAATAATGGAGATTGGTTGAGTACATTTATGTCATTGTTGGACCCAGCAACACCAAAAAATGCATGCCAAATACGAAGGTCATATGAAGCTACAGCTTCGAGGATGATAGTTGGGACTCCATAGTCACCCCGGGTAAATTGACCCTTCCATGTTGTAGGGCAATTCTCCCACCTCCAATGCATGCAGTCAATACTACCTACCATGCCTGGGAACCCACGAGACTCACCAACTTGGAGCAAACGATCAACATCTTCAGTTGTTGGGCTTCGTAGGTACTCACCTTTGAATATATGAATCACCCCTTCCACAAATTTCTCCAAGCATTCCAATGCAGTGGTCTCTGCAACCTTCAAGTACTCATCAAGTGTATCAGCGGGAGTCCCATAAGCAAGCATGCGGATTGCCGCCGTGCACTTTTGCAATGGTGATAGCCCTTGACGAGTAGTACAGTCTGCCCTTTGAGTAAAATAGACAGACCACTCACCTAGGGCTTGCACTATGCGTAGGAAGAGAGGCCTTCTCATCCGAAATCTTCTACGAAACATTTCATCGGTGTAGATAGGATCTTCAGCGAAGTAATCAGCAACAAGTTGTTCATGAGCGCCTTCACGATTCCTATTGATATACCTTCTTGGAGCACTTCGACGCCTAGAGGAACTACCCTCCATGCTGGCCTTAATCTTCATATCGATATGTTGAGCAAAGGAGTCTAGGACACTTTGCTCGGCCTCAAAATCTTCAAAAGTGTACATGTCAGCAGGGTCTATGGAATCATCGGATTGGTCCGACATGTTTAGAAAGGAGTATGGGGGGAGAAGAGTTCAATATAGTTGTTGTATTGCAGTAGCAGATGCAATATATAGAGAAGATATAGCTGCTGTATACTGCACTAAAATCAGCTATCTTACTGCATTGGAACCTTAAGTTTTGCATTTACAAAGCTATTTACTAGTTGACTGCATTGGAACCTTAGTTTTGCATATTTTTCATAGCTAATAACTAGCTGACTGCACTAAAATCAGCAAGCTTACTGCATTGGAACCTTCAGTTCTGCATTTACAAAGCTATTTACTAGCTGACTGCACTAAAATCAGCAAGCTTACTGCATTGGAACCTTCAATTCTGCATTTACAAAGCTATTTACTAGCTGACTGCACTAAAATCAGAAAACTGCATTTACTATACCCAAATTGATCTGAAAACAAGAAAAGTAAACAAGCTCCTGGGTGTTGGTTTGGGATCAGTGGCATCGGTCCTGGTTCTGTGGAGTGATTACCGGATAAGCTTGATTGTTTGATTCGGTTGGGCAGTAGAGGAGCTAGGAATTTCAGCTCTCGGAGGGAGAGAACAATGAGAGGATGGATATCTTTGACCCTGCACCGAGCTTACATGGAACCCAGGCTCTTCAGCTACTATGTGTAATAACTATACATAGAACCTAGTACATATCAATTTCGACAATTGTTACTATGTGAAATGTTCTGGAAACAAATAATTGGTCACCTCATTATAGTAGGCTAGTGTAGTATCAATTTCTGAATTCAGCTATCCATCCAAAAGAGCAGCTTGCTGCTTGTGAATGTGAAAATTCATTTGCAGCCGTAGTGGGGTCATTTGAATTATTTAACCACGCGCTCACCTAAAATTGCAGATTACAATATCAGAGATAATTCACACAAAATAAAAACAACCAAATTCAGATTAGTGATCCACTCACCAATCTTAAGTCTTCCTCCGTTGTCCATGACAATCGCTTCTCACTCCTTTCATCGTCTTTACTTGAAGTCTTGATAACCCTTTTTCTGCCTTTCGAATGAGATGCATCATGTCCAGTCTTTAAATTATGATTTGCTTCCTCCACACCATCTTTAAGAAGATTTACAAAACCACCAGGAGGGCTACAATCCAAGCAAAGAGAAAATTGCAAGGATGGATTCAGGCTGAGACTGAGACATACGCAAGAACGAAAAGAAGTAATTCAAGCCGAGATTAAGACAATACTCACTTTTGCAGCGACTATGATGTATGTGTATGTTTCACAATTAACATGAAAAAGGACTGACTATGATGTATGTGTATTTTTCACAATAAAAATTCAATGTAAAGTTATGAAGCTACAAAGTAAAAAAATATATATAGTCAAGCATTTCATTCTGTTTTACACTATTTTGATTAATTTGATTGTAACTTTCATGTTACCTTTGTAGCTTCATAACTTTACATTGAATTTTTATTGTGAAAAATACACATACATCATAGTCAGTTGGAATGACATTGCAACAGTTTAAATTAGCTCATGTTGGAAAGATATTGCCAACTTTAGGATATCTTAAATTAGCTCATGTTGGAATGATATTGCAACAGTTTAAATGAAGTTCTGTATCACATCTTAATTGTATCACACTACTGTGGTGAGATAAATAGTTAGCCATCTAGGTATATGATAAGGTTGATTTGTATGCCATCTAGTTAACCAGAACATCAAGGCATCATATGTATAGTTTTCACTTGTCAACCATCCTATTTTGACAATATTGTCAGCCGAACTCCACTTAAAAAATAATAGTAATTCATGTAATAGGCAGAGTCCTTTGTTCTTCTCCTTGGTCTATGCAATTGGCATCAGAAAACCATACAGTTTGGCCTACCAAAACAAGCATCCGACAAAAAGAGTTCTTACCACACAAATGGATCTAAGCTCAATCCTTCGGTGTTAATTGTAGATGGAGCTGCATGACCATCCGGTCTAGGTGCTGCAGCGCTCCAAACCCCATAAGCATTGGGAGCAAAAGTGCTTTGTGTCGATTGCGCCGTCCACCAAGGGTTGAAGAAGGGAGTGCCAGGGTTCATTGAGGTCGACATCAAAGGATTGGATCCCAATCCGGTGAGGGAGAATTGGTCCTTCGGCGGCTGAGGTGCTACCTCACGCTTGGAGCGATTGACCATCACCACCGATGACCTAATTTTTTGGGGAAAAAATCTAGAATCATAAAATTGGAAGTGGAAGAGGAAGGAAGAAGACTCACCGGTGCGCTCGTCGAAGGAGGGTTCGTTGCGCCGTGGAGGAAGGATGGGATTCCGGTGCCGGAGTTGGTGCTTCTCCACGCAGCTTCGTCGGAGGAGGAACAGCGCCGGCGTTTGCTGCTTTCCCGTCGGCCGCAAGCCGTGCCTGGTGGAGATCCCGCGCCGGATTTGTGGGGGAGGAGAGCGCGGAGGAGGGAGATCCCGCGCGGAGGAGAACTGGATTTGGGGAGAGGAGAGCGCGTAGGAGTGCCACGGTTCCCGCACGCGCTGATTTGGGGGGGAGAGCGGGGAAGCGAGGTGTGGTTCCCGCGCGGAGGAGGTGAGCGCTGGTGAGATCCCGCGTGGGATTTGGGGGAAGGAGAGCGGGGAAGCGCGCGTGGAGGAGAGGATCCCTCGAGGAGGTGAAAACGCATAGCGAATCGTCGACCTCGTCGATAGGCTGGCGATAAGCTGTCGATACTGGCCTCGATCGAAGCTATCGCTCGACGATAAACCTGTCGCCGGCTCGGTTGTCTCTCTCCTTCTTCTTTCCTCCACATAGGATAAATGCTGACATGGACAAGCTTATAGCCAGCTGAAGTGGCACTGTTGGAGATGCCCTCATATGCATCCGTGTCTCGGTATCCATGTAGCCTGTAATTAAATGAAACACATGCATATTAATTATTACGTGATCGAAACTGTTAAGGCTATTCCCAATGCAGAGTTTCATTTCTCAGTTTCCAAGAGTGCCACACCAGTTTTTATCTAGGTAACCATGTATCTTGGGTTTCATCTAGATGAAACTCTCTCACCTCTCATGAAACTCTCTCTATCTCTCTTCATAATTATCTTGCCATGTCACCAAACATGATGATGTGTCATGTCATTTAATGAGAATGAAACTCCCATTGTGAATGGTAACAGGCGGCTGGTGTTGGTCCATCTCGATCTCGTGCGTGCATGAAAACCCGACGAACTTCACTAGTTTCAACCATGCTCTGCTATTTAATTTGTCAACAAAAAAGGATAAAAATACGAGCGACGGACTCGGAAGCAGTTCCTTGTGTTTAATCATCTGCCAACAAAAAAAAATGAAACTAAGAAAAACAAACGACACACGCTTGATGGGATCAATTCCTTCGGGAGTCGCTTGTTATGTATTATGATAATCTAGCTTGGTTGACCCGCTCATGGATACTTGGCTATATATGTACATATGTGTGTATATATATATATATATATGCCGTATACAAAAATTTTACTATCACGTAGAGCGTTCAGTACCCCTATAGTTTATTTAGTAGTAAAAGTTTACAGTATATGAATGGTAAAATCTATATACATGGAGAGAAACTTTTCCCTTTTCATGCTAAATAACCGCAATGATTTGTTGTTTTATGTACTACTTCACTGTACTCATATTCGTAATAATCTGTACCAATATTGTTTATATTAAAGTCTGATTACATAATGATCTTATTATGCTAATGAATATTAAAGCACCAAATTAAACACATGCGCGCATAAAAGATGCACAAAAGCTTATCTGTGTTGTTAAGGCAACCTGTGGCAAGATACTCGTTCAATTCGAGTGAAACTGCACGGGGCGTAACATGTCAAAATTGCATGGTGGTTTGAACTACGCATGCTGTTCATTTGCTATCAACGCTGGCTGGTGGCTGCTAAGAGAGTTCACGACTGCAGTCATTTTGCTGTTAGGTATCAAATTTTACTATCCATATATAGATAGATTGTCCTATTCATATATATAGATTTTACTATCATGCAAAGAATTCAGCACCCTGTATAGTCTGTTTAGTAGTAAATGCTTATAGTATATGGATAGCAAAATCCGTATAGATGAATAGTAATACTTATGGATAGTAAAATCAGGATAGATGGATAGTAAAACTTCCCCTTTTCATACTAAATAACTGCAATGGTTTGCTGTTTTGTACTACTTCACTGTACTTTTTGTTGGAGTTAGTAAATTTTCTTTCCAGGCATCAGTTGAGGTAGATAAAGCAATAATAGTCATCATAATAATCTGTACCAATGTTGTTTAAAGTCTGATATCTTACTATGCTAATGAATATTAGAGCACCAAAACACATGTAGAAAAGATGCACAAGGCTTATCTGTGTTGTTAAGGCATGCCGTGCCAGGATGCTCGATACTCATCCGAGTGAAATTGCACGGGGCATAGCATGTTAAAATCGCATTGTGTTTTGAAATTTGAACTGCACGCGCTGTTCATTTGTTATGATCGCTGGCTGGTGGCTGCTGAGAGAGTTTACGACCTTTCAGTGCATAGGGTGACATGAGCTAATTATACAAGTTAGCTAGTCATGCATGCATTCTAGATTGATCGTTGAGCTCTGAACTCACCGACGGGCGTGGATCCATTGGTCAGAGGCCTAATATTTACAAGACATGTATTGAGATTTTACCACCGAACCTCGCTGTAGCGTATTATAGTCATGTGATAGATTTACTCTAAGTTACTACGAAATGAACTCCAATTTACTATCCGTATATATAGATTTTACTATCATACAATAGTAAATTAATATTTTTTTTTGGCTGTAAAATCTGATTTATATAGCTTTTATTGGTGAGACTTATAACATTTTGTTCCTCTCATCGTCAGTAAGCTATTGGTAAAAACTATTCATGAATCGGAGCTATTAATAAAAAGTTATGGCTAAAAAAAGGAAAAAAAGAAGGTAGGATAAAAATACGAGCGAAGGACTCGAAGCCTTTCCTTCTTTTTAATCTTGTCAACCAAAAGAAACAAATAAGGGAATCGCTAAATGGCACTGGAGTATTTTTTTTAGTTTGTGAGTACTTATTTTTTTTCTATAGAGTATTTAAATGGGAGGAGAGGAGGCACATTAATTCCATCAATTAGATCTAGAAGATCAAATATGAGTGTTATTTAGCAAGAAAATACTCAGTATCTCCCTAGAACACCCCAACAAAGAAACTAAGAAAAACACAAAGAGAAACACGCTTGATGGGATTAATTCCTTCGGGAGTAGCTACACTACTTAGGCCACATTTTTTTGTGATGGATTATGATAATCTAGCTTGGTTGACCCGCTCATGGATATCTGGGTGTTTGGCTAGCTGTCCTTTTCTTACTCAAATTCCAACGGATATATATTATGGAGTCCAGAACATAACTATTGCGTAATTTGTCTAATAAGTTCTCCTCCAACTTGAACTTTTTAGGGACCATTTGCGGTTGCTGGACTGTGGAATCTACTTAATTAGTAATATGTATTATGCTAACATTATCATCTGTGCTTTGTTGTAGATTTTTTGGCTGATAATTTTTTAAAAAGCCACTGTAATGCCAAACGGTGCCTTTTTCGACAATGCTCGTTGGCAATCTAAAATCACTATTTTAAAAAAGGAACTCCCAAACTTCAATACCTCCTTGAAAAATACAACACCGAAAACAAAGCAACACACGAGAAAATACCATCTCACCAAGAAATTGGAACACATAGATCATAGCATAAAAATATGCGAGATCCTCCCATTTACAATGGCCAGTAGGGGAAACCGTGGTTTCTCATAGTGTTGCAAAAAAAAGGTAGTATATAAGCCATATTATTCAACAGCGAAAATGCAAAATCGTATGAATATATGGGTATATACACTATCTTGACCCTCAAAAGTGCCTCAAAATTCATGCAAAGAGATTATTCAATAATTAGAAGATGGGATGATGGTTTGAATTTTTAAAATGTTTGCCTCAATCTTGAGATACATTTTATGGTGGTGGTAGTACACATACCCACATGTACATATGAAAAAACAACATTCTATTCAAGAGCTATGATACCAAAAGTTATGGTTTTCAGACTATGGTTTTAAAAAACTATGACATCCAAACAAATCCTAAATGTTATTGATAGGTCTACTCGAAATAACTATTTAAAATTAGTCCGTAAAATTAATCTATGTTAGGATGCTGTAGAAAATAATAGATGGATAACCCAAAATTAAGGAACCGATAATTAAGGTCCTATGTCTATTTAAAAAGGTTTGTAGACGAGGAGGTTAATAATCATAACAAAAGTTAATATCTCGCAGAATAACACAAAAATTTTCCAACGAAGATGATGATGTTGCCATGACTTATGTTTGGTACTGGATCAAGATTCTTAATTTACACAGTACCTGTAAGCATGGGTGATTTTAATTAGTTGTAAACAAGGAATCACATCACCATTAGCATAAAAGGGAAATAATTTGTCTAATACGTTTTACTACTACTTGAACTTTTTAGGGCCCATTTGCGGTTGCTGGACTGTGGAATCTACTTAATTAGTAATATGTATTATGCTAATATTATCATCTGTGCTTTGTTGTAGATTTTTTTTGGCTGATGATTTTTAAAAAGCCACTGTAATGCCAAACGGTGCCTTTTTCAACTATGATTGTTGGCAATCTAAAATCACTATTTTAAAAAAGGAACTCCCACACTTCAATACCCCTTGAAAAATACAACACCAAAAACAAAGCAACCCATGAGAAAAAACTATCTCACCAAGAAATTGGAACACATCATAGCATAAAAAAATGCGAGATCCCAACATCCCATTTACAATGGCCAATAGGAGGAACCGTGGTTTCCCATAGTGTTGCAAAAAAAAAGTGATATATAGAAGCCATATTATTCAACAGCAAAAATGCAATTAAAATCGCATGAATATATGGGTATATACACCATCTTAACCCTCAAAAGTGCCTCAAAATGCATGCAAAGAGATTATTCAATAATTATAAGATGGGATGATAGTTTGAATTTTTAAAATAAGTGTCAATCTCGAGATACATTTTATGGTGGTGGTACCCACATGTACATATGAAAAAACAATATTCTATTCAAGAGCTATGATTCCAAAAGTTATGGTTTTAAAAAACTATGACATCCAAACAAATCCTAAATGTTATTGATAGGTCTACTCGAAATAAATATTTAAAATTAGTTAGTAAAACTAATCTATGTTAGGATGTTGTAGGAAAAAAATAGATGGATAACCGATAAATTAAGGTTCTTTGTGAATTTAAAAAGGTTTGTAAATGAGGAGGTTAATAATCATACCAAAAGTTAATATCTCGCATATCAACAGGGAATTCACCCAACCAAGTTGATGATGTTGCCATGACTTATGTTTGGTACTGGATCAAGATTATTAATTTACACAGTACCTGTAAGCACAATAGGTGATTTTAATTAGTTGTAAACAAGGAATCACATCACCATTAGCGTAAAAAGGAAATAAATTTTTTTCTATAATACATATTTTGTATAATTTTTTTTCAATGTTTTAAATCATGATTGTCACGATGATGAGATAAAAAATAATGAATAACAAGAACTATTGCGAGGCTATCCTACGTAGTGGTTTTATCTAAAAATGTTAGTTATATTTATGTTAGTGTTATCTAAGATACTATGTAAATAAAAAAAGGAGTAAGCATTGTTCAAGAAAAAATATAAAATTATAATATCTTCTAACTAGTTCAAGAAAAAAATTCAAAATTATAATTAAATTGCAAAGATGAGCTCTGGGCTGTTTTGGTGAAAATCTTTCGGTTTGGTGCTTGTAATTCATGGCTGGCTTAAGCATTCTTGTGGCAAATTTGGTGTTCAGTGTGGGAACGAGATTTTTGGTGTTCTTGATTTATGTTTGTTTGCACAAAATCTAGCAACTGACAAGTCATGACGCACCATGGCGATTGGGGCCATGTGTCACATCCCAAAATTTCAAAATTGTTTATAATCATGTCCAAAAACATCATTATGCAATTTTGTTCATTTTCAAAAAAATCTGCATTTAATAAAGGTTTTCCCCAATTTTTAGTAGCTAAAAATGAATTTTGAAAATAAATAAAACTTGATATAAACCTTGAAATAATTTATGTGAGTTTGAAATAATCTAAAGTACCTTCCAAATTTTTTCAAAACTTAGTCTAATAGAATTATGTGGAATTTTAAACCAATTAAAAAGAAAATTGAGCTTCTGAGCAGTTCTCTCTTGTTGAGCTTCAACCATAAGCATGGTAATTTTTAGCATCCCCTTGCCTCTATGAACCTCGCCACACACTCTATTTCAGCTAGTTCGCACCATGGAGAGCTAACGCCGTGGAGCCTATCGCTGTTTTATTTGCTCGTCATCATCCTACTGCTCCTAACCTCCTCCGTTGTAGCTAACCGCCTGTCGTAGTTTAATTAACCAAGATTTTAATTAAAATCAGGTTTAAAAAATTTGTTTCACTTTCATGCAGGACCCACTGTGCATTAGATGCATTCATAAACTCAATTCAATTTTTGGGATTTTCTTTTATTTGCAAAACTTCTAAATGCTCATTCTCCCTTGTACCAACACTGATTTCAACGATTTTTGTCTCTAAATTTTTTTGAAACCATTAAATTTCTTCCTGCACAAAATTAGTTTCTCTTTGAATTCATTTGATTTTTATTTGTATTCCTTGGCTTTTATCGTTTAGATACCAACCTGCTGGAATCATATGAAGTTGATCTATAGCAGGAGCAAGTGTGCAACGAGCAAGGAAATCACTCTTCTTTGATCATATTGAGCTTATAGTTCAAATGTTATGCATGTTATTTGCTCAAAGTATTATGCATGCTTATTTCGGTTTAAAGAATATTTTTATTCTTAGAAGTGTCGCTCATGCCAATTGCCACGCAGGGTCGCTCGCGACCGTGCCACGTGCAAGGGCGCCCAGGTCTTGCTCACCACATGGCTCACTTTGCCAGCATCGCCGTGTGCCCACTCCGCGCCTCGCCATAAAGCTGAGCGTGTTGCCCGCGAGCAATCTCAGCTCGCCCGTGCCTCCCCATTGCCGAATCCGCCGAACCCAGGGAGAGGCAGGCGAAAGTGTTTTTTACACAATCCATTATCGGGTGAGCTCCTTAATTTACTCTCGCTTTGATTTTAGCCCAGGCTGGCTGCTCTGCCGCCGCACGGCCGTCTTCTTCCCCCACTCCGGCCGCACACTGCCAGCCCAGCTCGACGCACCTCCACTGCTCCTAGGTATCCCGATCGGTTCGTCCCTACCTCCTGGTGCTTATGCCCCAACTCCCCGAGCTCATGCGCGCATGTTCTATACCCCCACCGAATCGCCATGGCCGCCGTCGCCCTTCCTCGCCGTCGGCCGCCTCCATCCAATTTCCGCCGCCACCGAGCACTGCCCTAGATTCCCCTGACTCCCCTATAGCCCGCACTGGCGTCGCCTGGGTCTGACCGGCCTCCTCCGCCGCCGGCGACCACCGCAGAACCGCTCTCCAGTTTAGTCTCTATGACACGCGGGCCCGCTCGGACAGCCTCACGTCTCACACGTTCAAGCCGGTCGCTGACCCGTGGGGCCCGATAGAAAGCCCCTTCCCAGTCTGAAAGCGTATTTTCTATTTTGGTTTGAATTTCCATACCCGAGCCGAATCAAATGCTCATAACTTTTGAAATACAGCTCCAAATTTAGTAAGAAAAATTTCTAAATTTGTATTAAATCATGTAGAATATTAATATGTAAAAATATTTCATTTTTTTTTGTCTCTGATCATTAAATGAGCTTAAAGATATGCTTTAGGCCTAAAGTCTGCTTAATATGAAATTGTCACAAGTCAAGTCTAAAAATTATGACCTATGCTCTTATCTCACACATGAATAACTATGCTTCACAGGCACAATCATGTAAATTTATTTTTACTATTTTAACTGTATGAGTTTAATTGAAATTAGTGTTGATCATGCTATGAATCAATGTATATTTACCTCTTCACTCTGTCTTTTGGGTTGTCCTTTATAGTGAAACTTCTATGAATAACTTGGTATAATATAGTGTAATGCCCTTCACCAAGAAAGCAATAATCTGCAATACTTAAACCGAAGATTGCCAATATATATTGTACACTTCCCTATATGGTCCTGAGAAAAGAGAGGCAATTGACCCTTGTTACATATTCACGAAATAAGAAATAAAAAATCACAATAAGAAGATGTATAGTACCTGGTAGTTGAATTTGGATTGTAATATGGATGCCAAGAGATGACCTGATCAACTTGATATATTTCAAAAATCCCGAAAGGAGGAAAGTCCAATGATTTTGGTTTTCTATATTAATAATCCAAAACGAATTAATTGTAAACAGGAAGGAAAAATAATAAACAGGGTGAGCCAATGCTGTTTGTTTTAATTAATAGAAAAAGGAATTAATTTTAGATATGAAAAAAATCAGAGTAATGGAGGGAAGCCAACAGTTTTTGGGCTTTTTAATTAATCACTTAAAATAAGGATTAGCTGCAGATTTGAAACAACAACAGTAAAAGGGAAAACACCAATGAATTTTTTTTGTAATGATCAATAGAAAATGGGATTATATTATAGATGTGAAAGAACAATAGTAAGGGGAAATGCCAAATGTTTTTTTAGTTTCCTTTTTTTTGTATTGATCAATAGAAATGGGACTAATTGTAGATGCGAACAATGAACAATTAAATGGAAAATGCAAATGATTTTTTCCTTTTTTTTGGGTAATGAAGCCTAGAAAAGGATTAATCCTAGATGTGAAAGAACAACTGTGTGTGAAAGAACTTGAAAGCTGAAATGAAGGGATTTTTCGAGAACAGCAATGAAGGGATTTGGAGCGCAGGTGAAAGAACATGAAGGGCGTGGTTGCAGAGAAACGAATAGCTAGGAAGGCAGGGCATATGTCCTTCTGCAGTACTGTCTTAATTATATACAAACTGAAACATTGGAGCAAGATGCCTGCTAGCTAGGTTACATCAACAAGCAAAGAATACATTTTTCTCAGTTAGGCCACTAAGTTCTTTTGTAATTGCTTGCTATTTAAGTTGTTAATGAACTTCAGAAAAGCTGCCGCTTTGCAGCACCAAAACTCCTGTGCTCTCAATTGTGTTCGCGTGAGTTTTGTGTTTCTTATCTGACATTTGGTATCAGAGCTACGTTTAGCTCCTAGTGTCCATGTCGGCCTCGCCTTCTCGGCAATCTTGGACTCCGCCGCCTCAAAGACGCCGTCATTCGCCCTCACCGGAGCCACGACGACCACGGCATCGCAATATGGCTGGTCGAGGGGAGATCGTCGAGCGAGTTGTCAAGGAGTCGTCGACATCGCTTGTCTACCCCACGCTCACATGAACCAACTACACGGAGTGGTCGCTCGTCATGAGGGTCAACCTTCAAGCCCAAGGGCTCTGGGAGGCGATTGATCCCGACAACACGGATTACCGCGACGACCGTCATGCGCTCGCGGCAATTCTTCGAGCCATACCCCAGGAGATGCTGGCGACGCTCGCTGTAAAGGACACGGCCAAGGCGGCGTGGGATACGGTGAAGATCATGCGCGTCGGAGTTGAGCGCGTCCGAGAAGCGAATGCGCAGAAGCTCCTCAAGGACTTCGGAGAAATTGTGTTCATGGATGGCGAAGACGTGGACGACTTCTCCATGCGCATCAACGGCCTCGCCAACAACCTCCGCGTCCTCGGAAATAATATCACCGAAACAGAGGTAGTCAAGAAACTTCTGCAGGTCGTGCCCGAACGCCTCTCGCAGGTGGCGATTTCGATCGAGACGCTGCTCGATCTGAACACTCTTTCAATCGAGGAGGTGACGGGTCGTCTGCGCGCGGTGGAGCAGAGAGCCAAGCCGTCATCGACTCCAACCAAGGACAGTAGCGGGCGTCTCCTTTTCACGGAAGAGGAGTGGCTAGAGCGTCACAAGAATCGGGAACGGGAGCGCTGTGGAAATGGTGGTCGCAGCAAGCGTCGTGGCAGAGGGCGCGGCCAGAGCAGCGGAAATGGCGCACGCGATGGGGCGTCAGCAAGCTCGGCCTGTAACACCTCCACCGACCAATGCAAAAGGTGTGGAAAATCTGGCCATTGGGCCAAAGACTGCAGGAGCAAGCAAAAGGGGGGGGGGCAGGCCCATGTGGCAGGATGACGAACCCTCCCTGCTCCTTCTCGAGGCGAGCCCCATCGATACACTCCAGGCGTCGCCGCCGCCGGTGGAATCGCCGCCTCGCCTCCAGACACAGCCAAAGACGGCGCGTTGATCATCACGCTTGCGTCTTCGCCGCCGCTTCAGGCCACCACCGCCGCGCGATCGGTCGAAGCCTCACTAAGGACCGCACGCGCCGCCGTCGGTGTCGGCTCGCCTCCAGGCAATGCGGGCTACGCTCCAATCGCCGCTCAGGCTGTCTCGGCCCTGGGCGCGGCGGGAACCGACGCTGCTGGCGTCTCCGCCATCGCTACATTTGGTGGAGAAGAAGGCACTCGCATGCTTCGACGGCGCCACCGAGAGGGAGCATCGCCGATGGGTTCTCGATACCGGGGCCACCAATCACATGACAGGATCCCGATCTGCTTTCTCCGACCTCGACATGAACCTACAAGGTACCGTCCGATTTGGGGATGGTTCGGTTGTGCAGATCGAAGGTTGCGGCGCGGTGCTGTTTGAGTGCAAAACCGGGGAACACCGTATGCTCGCCAGAGTATACTTCATCCCCAAACTGACCACGAACATCATCAGCATGGGTCAGCTCGATGAAGGGGGTTACCAAGTGTTGGTCGATGGAGGCGTGATGAGGATTCGCGATCCACAGCGTCGACTTCTGGCCAAGGTCATCCGTGCCTCGAACCGGCTCTACGTGCTCGACCTCAACATTGCACAGCCGGTGTGTCTCTTGGCGCGGGAGACAAAGGACGCATGGAGGTGGCACACAAGGTTCGGCCACCTTAGCTTCTCCTCGCTGCGAAAGCTAGCACGCGATGGCATGGTGCGCGGGCTTCCGGCGGTGGAGCAGAAGGACCAGCTGTGTGAAGCATGTCTCGCTGGCAAGCATCGGAGAACGCCGTTTCTGGAGGAGACGGCATACCGTGCTGATTGGACCCTGGAGCTGGTCCACGGCGACATCTGCGGTCCAATTACGCCGACAACTCCAAGCGGAAAGAGGTATTTTCTGCTGCTAGTCGATGATCTAAGTCGTTTCATGTGGGTGTATCTGCTGTCATCCAAGGATCAGGCCCCGTCAAGCATTAAGCATTTCCAAGCCATGGCCGAGGCTGAGTCCGGTCACAAGCTGGGGGCGCTCCGCACTGATCGCGGAGGCGAGTTTACCTCTGCCGACTTTGTCGAGTACTGCGCCGAACAAGGGGTTCGTCGACAGTTAACTGCACCATATTCCCCACAATAGAACGGGGTGGTGGAGCGCAGAAACGGCATGGTGGCAGCAACTGCGCGAAGCATGCTCAAGGCAAAAGGGCTCCCTGGATGGTTCTGGGGAGAGGCCGTGACCACGAGTGTGTATCTCCTGAATCGTTCACCGACCAAGAGCGTCAACGGCATGACCCCTTTTGAAGCTTGGTACGGGAAGAAGCCTGCGGTGCATCACCTTCGCACATTCGGCTGCATCGTTCACGTCAAGTGTACGACCCCGAACCTGAAGAAGCTGGATGATAGGAGTCGTCCAATGATCTTCATCAGCTACGAGCGTGGGTCAAAGGCGTATCACGCCTATGATCCCATCACGAGACGTGTCCATGTGACACGAGACGTGGTGTTCGACGAGTCGGCGAAATGGAACTGGAATGAGGAGGAGCAGCAAGCTGCGAATGGTGAGGACTCGTTCACTGTCGAGTATCTGACCATTCCCTAGAAGAGCGGAGTAGAGGAGAACGTGGCTGCATCTCCTACTGCGGCATCTACACCGACAATGTCTTCATCAACTCCAGTGAGTCCAACACCCGACATGGGGGTGCCAATACCAATCCCCATGCCGGACATCGAGTTCGCCACTCCACCAAGTATGCAAGGAGAGGAGATGGATGCCAATCGCGATGGTGCCCCCTTGCGTTATCGCACTATTGACAACATCATTGGGCCAGCGACTACACCAGGCTATGCAGTGCGTGAGCTAGCAGGTGGCGAGCTCCATGCAGTGGGGGCGGAAGAGCCCACATCGCTGGCAGAAGCAGAGCAGATCCAAGCTGAAGGAAAGCAATGGAGGAGGAGATGCGGTCCATTGGTGAAAACCGCACTTGGACACTCACTGCTCTCCCTCCTGGGCGTCGAGCGATCGGCCTCAAATGGGTGTTCAAGGTCAAGAGGGACGAGCACGGCGCTGTGGTGAGGCACAAGGCACGGCTCGTTGTGAAAGGCTACGCCCAGCGCCATGGGATCGACTACGACGAGGTCTTTGCACCGGTGGCGCGAATGGAGGCGGTGCGCCTGCTCATTGCTTTGGCAGCTCACGAAGGATGGGAGGTCCACCACATGGATGTCAAGTCTGCTTTTCTCAATGGCGATCTCCTGGAGGAGGTGTATGTGGAGCAGCCGCCGGGTTTCGTCAGCGCCGGCAATGAACACAAGGTATTCAAGCTTCACAAAGCCCTATATGGACTGCATCAGGCACCACGGGCTTGGAATCAGAAGCTGGATGGGAGCCTCCTGGCGCTTGGTTTCAAGAAAAGCCCATCAGATCATGCCATCTATTGCAGAGGTGATGGAGGAGAGCGACTGGTGCTGGGTGTGTATGTTGATGATCTGGTGATCATCGGTACCAACAGCAACAACATCATGAAGTTCAAAAAAGAGATGACAGATCTGTTCAAGATGAGTGACCTGGGGAAGCTCAGCTATTATCTCGGGATTGAGGTGAGGCAACAACTCCGAGGGATGAAAACGGATATCCGAATTTCTGAACAAATTCGACATTTTTAAATAGATATATAACGATTTTGGTTTTCATTTTTTAACACTTTAGCAAGCTCATTATAAAAAATAAGATTATAAAATTAGATTAAAAAAATTACGCATTATTTGCTTCCCATAAATAAAAAGGTGAAAAAATATCCGAATCCGTATCCGATTGATATCCGAATTTTGTTTCTATCATTTAAATAAATATATAATGAATTTGAGGTTCATTTTTTATGAATTTGAATAAGCTCAACACTACAAACAAGAATATGAATTCGGATAGAAAATTCTATATCCTATTTGTTTCCCATTGAAGAACAAAGACAAAAAAATTGATATCCGAATTACTATCCGTTTTCATCCCCAGAATGTCAAGCTCATGGTATTTCTCTTTGCCAGGGAACTTATGCAGAAAAGATTTTGGCAAAAGGAGGAATGCTTGGGTGCAATCCCTGTCAGATTCCCATGGAGCCAAGGCTGAAGCTTAGCAAACAGAGTCCAAGTCCACCTGTTGATGCCACTATGTACAGGAGTATAGTTGGTAGTCTCAGGTATTTGGTCAATACTCGTCCTGATATTGCCTTCTCCGTTGGCTATGTTAGTCGATTCATGGAGGAACCACATGAGGATCATCTTGCAGCAGTGAAACATATCTTAAGATTCATTGCTGGAACCAGCACTTGGGGTCTTTTTTATGCAAGGAAGAAGGGTACACAACCAACTCTGAAGGGGTTCAGTGATAGTGATCTTGCTGGTGATGTTGATAGCAGGAAGAGTACTACTGGAGTCATTTTCTTCCTTGGAGACAGCCCAATTACCTGGCAGTCCACAAAGCAGAAGGTGGTGGCATTATCAAGCTGTGAGGCAGAGTATATTGCTGCTGCAATTGCTGCTTGCCAAGGAGTATGGTTAGCTCGGTTGCTAGCTGATGTGGTGCAATCAGAGGTAAGCAAGCCGATTTTGAATGTGGACAATAAATCTGCCATTTCTCTGGTAAAAAATCCAGTACATCATGACCGGAGTAAACATACCGATGTGAAGTTTCATCTAATCCGGGTCTATGCAAATAATGGCCAGATTGATGTGAAGTTTATTAGAACTGGTGAGTAGTTGGGGGATATTCTCACTAAGCCTCTATGCAAGGTCAAGTTTCAGGAGCTTTGCAGCAAAATTGGTCTTCTTAAAACCAAGTAGGTCAGCGCAGCAAGACTTAGGAGGAGAATTGTTGAATAAATCTTGTGCGCTACTTTCTTTAGTTGGTTTTTCCAGTTTGTTGAGTCGTGTGCAGCTGAGTTGTCCAGCTGAGCGTGTTTGTAGTGTGCATGTATACCTGGACGTGTGAGTATGGCGTACGTCTCGGTGGACAGTTAGGCCACTAAGTTCTTTTGTAATTGCTTGCTATTTAAGTTGTTAATGAACTTCAGAAAAGCTGCCGCTTTGCAGCACCAAAACTCCTGTGCTCTCAATTGTGTTCGCGTGAGTTTTGTGTTTCTTATCTGACACATGCAACATATTTGTGACATCCACTGTCCAAGCTTGCATGAGAACTTGATTGTGTACACACAACATATTTGTAATATCCACCGAAGACAAATCTGTTCGTTATTTGCACTTTAATCACATTGTTTAGTACAAAGGAAAAAGAAGAAAGAGAAAGAGAAAAGAAAAAGAAAAAGGAAAAGGAGAGCAAAAGAATGGCATGGTCAGCAAAAGAATGGCAATCCGAACTCAAGACCTGCCTGCGCAACAGAGCGAAGTAGAGGACACAAATAGAAGCCGCACGTAACTCTGTTTCTGATGCTGCGTATAGCCCAACCGAAAGTCATCTGAAACTATATGCCCAGGAGAGCGTATAAACAGGGGAATTAAGGGTGCGTTTGGTTGGATGTACGAGGATGAATGGGATGGGATGGTATAGGATGAATAGGATGATCTTAGATGAGATGGTACATGGAAGGTATTTGGTTGCCTGAATAGAATGATACAAGATTTTATTTGGTTGTTTGGATGAAATGATACAGGATGGTACGAGATGATATTTGGTTGAAGGGATAAGATTGGATTGAGGGATGAGGTTGGTTTGAGGGATGGTGCAAGTGAACGATCTTGTCCTGGATCGATTGGTTCGGCTAAATTTTCCGTCTAGGATGGTGCAATATCTTTTTGGAATATTTCAAGAATCTGTATCATCTTATTTTGTACTAAATAGTTTCGTTTAACCAACCAAACGCAAAGGTATAACTAAATCCTGTACAGAACGATTCAATTCAACCTCGTAAACCCAACCAAACGCACCCTAAAAGAAGCTACAATTTCCTTATTTTCCTCTTCTTGATGACATGTAGGTCGATTATCAATTTATCATATGTCAAAGCAAAATTGCTTGGATGGCTAGCGTTCACGCGACTTGCTTTGTCAATCGCTTTGAATGCACAAGGAATTTCTTCAGTTGATACTCGAAACAGATAAACAACTCTTCGGCGCGGCGACAAAAAATGTATCTCGGAGATGCCGCAAGGCAAGCTTTTGGAACTCCGCGTGGCTACAAGGGAAAAGACGGAAGGACCAACCCTAAGCTCCTCATATCAACAATCAAGTGATGGGCGCGGGAGTAGCAAAACAAATCAACCAAACAGAGAGAAACATACCTCAAATCCACACACCTTTGAGGCTTGTGCTCTTCCAGGTCATCATTCGTCAAGCTCTTGCATGTCTGCCCAGACTCATTGGTGCCGGTGCCGTCCGCGGACCTGTAGCTCCCGCCATGGCCAATGGGCTCACTAAGCCATCGTTGATGGGTGCGATGCCATTGTCTAGGGTTCAGGAGCTCACCGCAGCTGCCGCTGATGATGGGCTTGCCGCCACTAGCCCCCACGCCTAGGATTCTAGAATGTGACTCAAGTTGCAAGTCACAAGCGGCGAGGAGAGGGCGAGAGGCCAATATTTGTAAAAAAAAAATGTCACATGCCCAGGAGATAATATTTATCTGATTGTATAGGCCCAAATTTAGTGTAATATTATTTGGTTACTAGCCCATCCAATCAGATTATTATAGCTCGGCTGGCTTCTATTTTACACCAGTTTTGGGTCAACAACCACACTAGTCCCCCCTTTTTTTTATTTGTTGTTCTGGGTATCGAAATGGCCTTTAATACGAATTTTTTTTAGAAATTGCGATATTAATACGCGGATTAAAAAAATTGCAAAAATAATACATCTTCGCCAAACCGTTTGGCGAAAATAGGTTAATCTGGCATTAATACTCATTTTGAACCCTAATAACCGAGATTAGCCTATTTTTGCCAAATGGTGTGGCGAAAATAGCTATTTTAGCTAGCTATTTTCGCCACACCATTTGACAAAAATAGTAAAATGCTTGTAACTTTTTACTCCGAACTTCGATTTAGGTGATCTTAGACTCTATCAAGCTCTCTTCATAAGCTTCGCATAGAGTCTAAGATTACCTAAATTGAAGTTTGGAGTAAAAAGTTACGAATGTTTTACTATTTTCGCCAAACCGTTTGGCGAAAATTTAGCTATTTTCGCCACACCATTTGATGAAAATAACTATTTGAGCTATTTTCGCCAAATGGTATGGCGAAAATACTATTTTCGCCAAACAGTTTGGCGAAAATAGGTTAATCCGGCATTAATACTCGTTTTGAACCCTAATGATTGTGATCAGCCTATTTTCGCCAAACCGTTCGGCGAAAATAGTATTTATAAACCGTTCGGCGAAAATAGTATTTTCGCCAAACGGTTTGGCAAAGATGTATTATTTTTGCAATTTTTTAATCCGCGTATTAATATCGCAATTTCTAAAAAAATAATATTATTTTAAAAAATTCCCTTTAATACACATGTGGCTACCTTTTCTTATTATATGTTTATAATATTAAAAAATAAAATGATATATAAATAGTTTTGATGATAAATCTACTAATATCATTTTCATTTGATAAATCTAAATAGCTTTTTTTCTACATACTACTGGTCAAGTTCTTGAAAGTTTGACGGTATGCATTATAAAATAACATCTATTTTATAGAGTTAGGAGCGGATCCAGTATTGAGACATGGGTGTACAGACGTACATCCAAAATTTTTGGCCAAAAACTAGTATTTAGTAGGTATATTAGATATATATACTAGTAAGTGGGTTGAAAATACGTATATTAGCCTTTTAACCTGGCTCCAATCGGCCCAGGCCATTTGTCACTACACGGTCCATTTTCAATGTGCGGCCCAACTCATCAAATGACAGCTCTAAACAGCAACAGTCCATAGCCCTTGCTCTCGAGTCCCATGTCGTTGCCTCCCTCTCCTCTCTAGTGGCTCAACATAGCGGCTCTCCCATGTCCCCTCTCCTCTCTGGTGGCTGGGGTAAGGGTGGTAAGCTGGCAGGCAGAGGAAAGGAAGTGGCACCAGGCACCGATGGTCAGTGCCTCGACAGAGGTGGCAAGGAGAGCCGACGTGCCTTGTGTAAGAGCCCAACAGGGGTCCAAGTGTCCTTGTCCAAGTCCACCGCTACCCCTTGTGTCTGAACTGGCAAAGGGCGGAGGTGGGTCGTAGCTGGGCAGGCGGTCAGTAGCCACTCGGTAGGAGGCATGGCAGGAGGTGGTGGCGCAAGGAGTGCTAGCGCATGAGCCCGATAGGAGAGGCCCCCTGTGCCCGAACGGCCTGAACCGGAGGAGGAGGGAGTGGGTCCAATGGGCTGCACGAGTGGACGGTCGGGGCGCCGACTCGGCAGGGGAGCCTCCTAGTGGCCGCACCATCGGGGATGGATCCCCCTCCCTCATGTGCCCAAATGAAATCCCCAAACTGAATTCTTCCACATGATGTATGCAAATTAGTTTGCAGAAATCCGCAATAGGCCCAAATGCCCCAATGGATGGAAGACAGAATAGATGAAGATAGTGAAAATGGAGTGGTTTGAAAATACGAAATTGAAAAGGTAAATATATGATGTCATGCATGTGTGGACTGTTCAAACTTAACTTTATTGCTAAGAGCATTAGAACTATAATGATAATTTTTTGGCATCTTCTCCTGTAATTGTACCTAGATGTATGTGTATTCTTGGTTGTGCATAGATTACTGTTATTTCAGGAGTATGGAGTGTGCATGTTTCTTTCAAAAGAAAAAAAACATTGGAGTGCCAAGCATGAAAAGTAGCGGTTGTTGGGATTAGATATCACATGGCAAATGTATCAGTAGACTGCAATCCCAAAAGTAATTTTTTCTCGAATGGGCAGAGGGGGGAGATTGTGGGGGAAGAGGTAACTACCACATTATGATTGGAGTTAGCCCTCTCTATTTAATACCAGAACAGATGACGTTAACACTTTTCCTTTTAGCAGTAAAATTACCTACATAAGCTAATCATAAGGAGTTATGGTTTCACCAGACTGGTAGATGATGAGGAATGTAACAATGTAGGGCATTTTGAATATACTTGCCTAGTGGTCATTGATGTTTTTGGATGCAACTTTGAATTGATGTTTATGGATGCAACTTGAATTGAGGAACTAGTTTTGTTTATAGCATATCTTTTACTTGAACATAAATTTTGATCATCTGCTCTAAATTTTAATCATCTGTTCTAAAAAACAAGATCAAATGAGAACAATTTGTACTTTATTTTTTTTCTATTACGATTTGTAAACCTTTATGCTATACATTGAACAATATTTTTTAACTCTGAACACTTATTATGAAAATCCTAGATCTTCCACTGTATAGAGTATGTATTTATTAACACAATAACTTCAAGTATCACTTTAAACACGAAAAAGAAGATAATACTTCATTCGTTTCTAAAATCTAAACAACATGTTCCTTTCATTGCTAAAAGTCATTCAAAAATATTCATATCAAAGTGCACTCTCTCACCCCTCGCCTCCCCTTTCGTCTCCGGCTCTCCGCCACCACCCTTGTCGTTGCTGCCGCCACGGCCACCCTCCCCCTTTGTCTCCCTCCACAAAAGACTCGTCCCCTCGAATGCCGCTCGGCGCGGCTCTTCTCAGGGTTCTCCTAATCCGTTCCTCATCCTTTTCGGTGTGTATCGCCCTCAGCCATTCATGTACTGCAGGTTAGTTACCAATCAGCTAGTTATCTAGTGCTTGCCTGCGATTTCTCACGCTCGTTCGTGGCTGCTGTTACGGTGTAAGCCTTTCACATGCGCGATGTGGGGGCTAACCGCAAATGGTAGGTACGCGTACGCCTTTCACATGCTCGATGGAATGGCAGTGCAGAGTTTAACAGCGTTTACCATGCGATTTGTCAACTGCAGATTTAGCAGCTTGAGATTAAAATAAAATATCGACATATTACTGTGTACAAGAAACAGAGCAGTGGGCTTGTGCCAATTAATCCTATATCTCCACTAACTGGGAGCTGAAGATCCGAAGTAGTATGTCTTATTTTTTGAGTACGTATTTATTAACACAATAATATCAGGTATCACTTTTAACTCAGAAAGAAGATAATGCTTCATTCGTTTCTAGATAACATGTTTCTTTAACTCAAAAAGAAAATAATTCACCATAAGAACTAGGCTGGTATTAATAACTGGAAAACAACTGCTCTCTCCCCTTTAAACAGCCTAGGAGAGAACACGATCACCAAGGCCATGGCCAAAGCACAGGAAATATTGGTGAAAATAGTTCGATAAAAAATGATTTATGTACTGAGTCGATAGGGTGATTTTGTCCTACGGAATAAACCAAATCGATTCGACTGGATTACAGAGAGCTACAAGAAGAAAAAGATTGCATGTACAACACTAGGATCCAACGGGATCAATTGCAAGGCGATTAACACAACTAATATATACCTGCCCTTCTCTCGCAGAGTTGATTAGGGGCGACGAGAGTATCAGCTGCCCGAGCGACATTGCTGCTAGTACCAGATCCTGGCTCAGATGATTTACTGAAGTCAGTAAAGAGGCGTGATATACTTCCGTGCGCCGCGGTATCCATCTAGCCTGTAATTAAACACATGCAGATTAATTATTACGTGATGGAAACTGTTAACAGCCCGGAGTAATAAAAGTATTTCTAGACTATTTATAATCTCCAAAGGGTGCTGCAGAGAAATACGTGTTTCCATAAAAGATGTCTTTGCATGAAACAATACATATGTTTTTTATAAACTTCCACCGTTCCAAATAAAATGTGTCTAATCAAAGGATCTATTAAGTATTTAAGATCTAAGGGTTAATATTTTAATTGAGTTTTATCTAATGGTTAGAGTTTTAAAGGTAATGTGGCACAATTATAAGCCTGATTTTATAGGCAATTTTAGATGAGAGGAGGATTTACTGTTCCAGCTCATAATAATACCTTTCCTAAAAATGGCAAGGTTCCCGGCCTTCCAGCTATGCCACGTCCGCACGCGCATGCGAAGAGCTCCTCGGTAGATTTCGGTTTTGCGTTCAGGTCCGCACGCGCTCCCTCTCGTCGACGCATGCCTCCAGCTCCCTCGTTCGACACGTGCGCATGCCCACGAAGCTTCCGGCGCTCTCGTCCGTCTCTTGGCGCTGCCCCCTTGGTCCACGCGTACGCGCTGCCTTTGACCGCCGCTCCTGGTTCTGACAAGTTAATCTAGTTGTCTTCAGGTTTCGGTAGGAGTCAGGGAAAATTACGTTTTGCAGTTTGAAGTCTGTTGTTTTGTGTCCGAGTCGTTTTCAAGTCTAGGAAGTTTCAGAAGTCTAATAAAAGTTTGTTGCTGTAAATCTTGGTTTCGGACGTGTAATAGTGTTCAACGCGTACACAACTAGCTAGTCAATCTCCGATTCGAACTCAATGTAATTCTGCTATATATATAATGAAGTAAGAAATCAGAAAAGAGGTGAGACGCATCACCTCGCAAAACGAAAAAACTGCGTTCTCTGGTTTTCAGTTTTGCATGCTTGTTACTATCACGTAGAGTTCATGCGTTCTTGCTCCAAGAATCATAACGTTTGCTCGGCGTCTGGTTCCTAGGCGTATATACCAACAGTGGTATCAGAGTATCAGGAAACGACGCGATAAAGGACACTCAAGGCCCTATCGTGAGGCATAAAGCCAGGTTAGTAACAAAGGGGTACGTTCAACGACAAGGCGTTGATTTTCATGAAGTGTACACTCCTGTTGCTCGGCTAGAAACAATACGCTTGTTCATTGCTATTGTGGCACATAAAGGACAGGAGATTTATCATATGAATGTTCAATCGGCTTTTCTCAATGTCGATTTGGAAGAAGTCTATGTTGTGTAACCTCCGGGATATGAGAAAAAAGAGGAGAAACACAAGGTGCTAAAATTGCACAAAGCTCTGGTTAGAAATTGGCCCATTGGGTGGCCCATTTCCTTTAATTCCAAAGCATGCATGGTTTAGTACTATATTGCCTAACCAAGTGGAGGTTGGACAACTTAAAAGGTGGAGTTCTTTCCACCTCTTGAGTAATGACACTTGGTATGAGAATGGCATAGGGTGGACGGTGGCTAAACACACGCGCGCGCGCGTGTTCGCGTGACTTGTGACTTACGACCGCGCTGCGTCGTAGTGTGTCTTCTAGCATTTTGAATTCACCTTTTGTTTTACTGAACTTTGCAATTATCTCTCCATTCAATCTGTTTAAATGAGATTTAAACATCTGTTTTGATTCAGTGTCATTATGCAGTTAGTTACTAGAGAGTTAATTGACATTATGTGGTAGTTACTAGTAACTGTTATATTTAGCTGACATAATATGGTCAGTTACTAGTGCGCATCTATATAAACTCCTGGAGACGTTCAGGACGGGTACACTGAATTCTCCTCTATTCTTCCTCCTCTCTGAATTGCTGTACTGTTGAGTTGAGCTGTTGAACCTCGCCGGCCTTCCTCCTCGGCGTGCACCGTGAAGGAGGGTGAGCGGTATCTCCGAGCCATCGCCGCAGAGTTCACCTGCACGGGGCGGCAATAAGGTTTCTAGGCAACGCATCAGCGCGACCGCTTTGCTTCTTCTGCGACATCGACTACTTCCACGACCACGTCTATACTATGCTGCTGCCTTCTGTTCTTCAGTAAGCCCGATATCTTTTGTTACCTTTGCCTCAAAATAAAATCTGGAATAAAAATATTGCACCTACTTCCAACAGCTCTATATGGATTGTGTCAAGCTCCAAGAGCCTGGAATTCAAAGTTAGACAAGACTCTAGAAGCACTTAGTTTTGAAAGATGCCCACCGGAGCACACGCAGTTTACAAACGGAGGCAAGCGAAAGGGAATTTGCTAGTTGGAGTTTACGTGGATGATTTAATCGTAACTGGAGAGTTAACCGAAGCTATTGAAGATTTCAAGTCTCAAACGAAAAGGTTGTTCAGTATGAATGACCTTGGGCTACTAAGTTATTATTTGGAATTGAACTTCGTGAGAGCTCCGAGAAGATTACACTTTGCCAATCTGCATATGCACCAAAAGTGTTGGATAAATTAATGTGGCACGAAGAATTGCAATCCAACTCAAGTTCTGATGGAGCCTCACTTGAAGTTGAGCAAGGAAAGCATAAACCCTCCAGTGGACAAAACCTTGTACCGCAGCATAATCGGCAGTCTCAGGTATTTGCTTCACACACGTCCTGATTTGGCATTTTCTGTTGGCATGTTGAGTAAACATATGGAGAAGGCTACAACAGAACATATGGTTTCTGTGAAGCATGTATTGCAGTATGTAAAAGGTACTTTGAATTTTGGGTGTGTCTACGAGAAGAAAGGAGAAAACATGGAGCTAGTTGGCTACTCTTATAGCGACTTAACTGGAGATACAAATGGCAGGAAAAGTACTTCAGGCATGCTATTCTTCCTTGGATCGAATCCAGTTAGTTGGAACTCACAAAAACAAAAGGTGGTTGCTTTGCCTTCCTGTGAAGCGGAATATATCGCAGCAAGTGCAGCAGCGTGTCAAGGAGTATGGTTGGGACGTTTGTTGGCTGATATGTTGGAGGTGGATGCTGAAAAGGTTATTCTCAAGATTGATAATCAGTCCGCAATTGCGTTGTGCAAAAACCCAGTCCATCATGAGAGGAGCAGTAACATAGATACTCAATTTCATTACATAAGAGATTGTGTGGAATCAGGAGTTATCGATGTGCAGCATGTTCCTACTAAAGACCAATTAGCTGATATTCTGACAAAGGGCCTATTTGGTAGAGCTTCAGATCTCAGTTTCAAACTTGTAGGCTAAAATAAAGTGAATTAAGTTTATATTTTTTATCTAAAATATAAACAAGATGGTTAATCTAAACATCTTAATATACTCATAGCTCTAGCTTCATGGATCTGGTGGAGCTAGAAATACCCAGCTCCACCAAATCTACAGATCTGGTGAAGCTGGAGCCCTACCAAATACATCCAAAGTCTATTGGAAGAATAAAGTTCAAAGAAATGAGAGAGAGAATCGGCGTACAGATCGTTGGCAAAAGAAGTGAAAGACAACCAGATTAAGGAGGAGAATGACAAGTTAATCTAGTTGTCTTCAGGTTTTGGTAGGAGTTAGGGAAAATTATGTTTTGCAGTTTGAAGTCTGTTGTTCTGTGTCTGAGTCGTTTAAGGGTATGTTTGGATCTATTAGCACTAATAGTTAGCTGCTAAAATTAGTTAAAGTGGATCCAAACAGGCTAGCTAATAACCTAGCTAACAGTTAGCTGCTAACTCAGCTAATAGTTATCTCATTAGCTGGTTCTCCCCTGCTAATTCCTACTAATAGATGGTGAAATGACTAATGTGCCCTCGGTCCTGTGCAAACAGCTATTAATGCAAGGGTACAATGGACATTTCCACCAACAACTAAATTTTTAACCACATATCAGCTAGTACCTCCAAACAGCCCTAGCTAATAATTAGCCAGCTAATAGTTAGCCAACAATTAGCTATTAGCTAGCTAACTATTAGTGCTAATGGATCCAAACATACCCTAAGTTTAGGAAGTTTCAAAAGTCTGATAAAAATCTGTTGCTGCAAGTCTTGGTTTTGGACGTGTAATAGTGTTCAACGCGTACAACTAGCTAGTTAGTCTCCGATTTGAACTCAGTGTAATTTTGCTATATAATGAAGTAAGAAATCAGAAAAGAGGTGAGCCGCATCACCTCGCAAAATGAAAAAACCGCGTTCTCTGGAATTTTAACTGTCACAAGCTTTACCAAGTCTGCCCCTGTTAGTCAACATCTACACCTGTTAGTCTTCCTGAAAACTGTCCTTTATCAGCCTGGAATTTTAACTGTCACAAGCTTTACCAAGTCTGCTGCGATATACGTTGATGCCATTGAATACTAATGCTGCTGTTACCTTTGATCAAAGTCCATTTATGTTTTATTCCATAAATGACAGTTTTCTTGCGACAATGCATCTTTGTGGAGTAAATTACATTCCATCTGTGCAGAGAAAAAAAACCACGAAGAATAACAAAAAAGGGCCAGCTCCTACCATTCATTCTCTCAGAGCCCACCTTATGATTACCAGGATGAAGAAAGACAAAATGGCAAACAATCCGCAATGTCAACTAGAGAACCTGGTTCAGATCATCGGCATGATGGGAAGATGTCTAGATTTGCTTACAGACCACATAGCTTACATGAGAGAATGGCTGAGGACCAATTTGCCAATGAGAGTTATGGACCAAGGATTTCTGATTGCTCAGAAACAACCATGAGTGATATGTTTAAGACTGCACCCCAATCACCAAATGTCCTTCATAATAGGTGTTTCAGCTCTCCTGTGCAACCATTTCAAACAGATATACAAACTTCTAACAGAAGCACTCAATCCCAGGTTTGTGCTCATGCCATTCTCAAAAATAATTAATTCCCCTTTCTTGTTGCAACTGATAAAACTATTTACCAACCTGTACTAGCAGGGAACATAGATTCGACACCTCTTAAATCAGGCAAGTCAAGCTTGGCTGATATACTATTTGAGTCTGATAACGCTCGCCAACATGGTTCGAGATTTCTTAAGGATAATGCTTCGGTCATCGACCAATCAGTTCCTTCTTGTACAGATATAACCCCTAATGCTAGTAATTCTCAGGTGAAGAACATCCGCATTGCTCTTAAAAAAAACTTTTTGTGTGTGTTCATGTCAGCGTATACATGCAATTAAATGCAGTTCATTCTTTTGAAAAAGATAACTGTACTTATGCATATTACTTTGTTCTTTTTTAAAAAAATAATGTGAGAGGAATTATGCATTGAAGAGGGACAATAGTTGGGCATAATACCTGCGTCGCTGGACATGTGAGCACTGGCGCCGGTATCCTTATACCACTCCTGCTGCGACGAAGGCTGAGGAAGAGCAGTAGCTTGCAAGGCTTGGAGAAGACCCATTGTGTCGAGGAAGGACGGAGCCGATGGTGCCATGTGACTGGAAGGCTGCACAAGGCCCGCATTGTACGCCTGTCCGGCCGGAGGTCGGGCACCAAGGACGCCAGGGCCGGTGGCTCCTGTCCAGGGCGCGCGCCAGCCAGAACCGGACGCAAGCCAGGATGCAACCCACACGGAGGGAGGTGCTGCATCCAGGCCTGGTTGTTGCCACGACCATGGGCGACGCCACGGCCACCCCGTCCACGCCCTCTGCCGCGCGGACCCCCGCGCCCACGGCCACGCGGTGACGAGAAAGACTGGCCGCGATCGGTGTCCTGGCGCGGAGTCGGCGTGTTGGGGGAGTCAGCGGACGTGTCAGTGTTGGTGAGGGCCGTTTCTTGTGTTGGTGACGTGGAGGAAGCCAGCGTGTTCTCGGCAACGATGAGCTGGTCACGGGCCTCCATGAAGGTGGGGAAGGTCGGCATCGCCGGCAGCAGTTGACGGAGGACGTGATACTTCGGATTGAGACCGCGGATGAGCTGGTGGACGAGGGCGCGGTCGCGCACAGGCTGATCGCAGTCAGCAAGAGCGTCGGCGAGAGTCTTCAGGCGATGGCAGTAGGCGACGGCGGACAGATCGCCCTGTTGAAGGTTGTGCAGCTCCTGTTCAAGGTGGACCGCACGGCTCGCGCGATTGCCGAGGAAGAAATCACCGATCTGTGTCCAGACGCCATAAGCAGTGATGTTATCTTCCATCACCATGTCCAGGAGATCATCGGCAAGAGTAGCATGCAGCCACATCAACACCGTCAGGTTCTCCTGGATCCAAACCGGATCGTCGTGACGAGGTTCCGAGCCGTCGACGTGATGCCGCAGGTTGAAGCGCCCGAGCACGCGACGAGGAAGAGACGCTTCCAACGATGGTACGCCGTGGAGGACATGTCGAGGCGGACAGTGACGAGGCTGGCAATGTTGACCGTCTGGGCGGCGCTTACAAGGGAGGAAGAAGGACAGGACGTCGTGGAGGAGAGCGAGCTGGACGAAGACGAGCTCGTCGTGGAGGAAGCCATGGCGCCGAGGGTGTCCGCCGATGTGGAGAGAGAGTAGCCGTGAGGAGCCTGGTGGAGGTCCAAGGGTACGCCGGGAGCACCTGGGAGTCTGGCGCTAATCTGGCGGAGAACGGGAGGGAAGTGGTGGGAGGGAAAAAAAAGGATCTCACCGCTCTGATACCATGAAGAATCGTATACACTCGCTGATGATATGTATTGATAGATAAGGCCTATAAGTAGGCAATGACAGAGTACATGAGCGGTGAGCCGTGGCTCACGCGCGGTTGTTGAAGATCCTGTGCATGCGGGAATGAATGAGCGCTATCCTGACCAAGTCTACAACGTGCATGCAAGGGACATGAATACAGGTATAAGGTATGTATACGGTACAAGGTATAAGGCTTCCAATAGTTCTTTTTTAAAAGGGTGATTGTACTATACCATCGTGAGGTTACACTATCAGGCTGGCCTTGTTCAGCTTAAAATTTTACATTAAATTTTCCACATTTCCTCAGCCTTGGAGTGCTTTTGATGCAACCAGCGGAAAGACCCAACAAACTGCACCAGGAGGTTTGTCATTAATGAGCTCTAAGAGCATCTCCAACAGTACCCAAAAATCATTTTTAATACGTGATTTAGGGATTGATTAAGAAAAAAATAACTCCAACAGTACCGCAATCGTGCCCCCAATATTTTCGCACGCCCAAAAACTTACCCCGTTCTCCTCAACTTTTCGCGCTGCCACCGCGTTCCCAATCCTCCCTTCGCGCCCCTCCTACGGCAAAATCACCTGCGTTCGCGCCATTGAAGGTCTTCCCCCACCCCATCATTTGCAAAGGCTCGGTGGAGCGGTGGCTGTGCGGAGGGTTTGAGCAATGCAAGTGACGGCACAATTGGTGAGTCGTTTGAGCTCGCTTTTTCATCCTCTCCCTGAGATCTGGGGGATTTCGTGGGTTTTTTTTCCTGTTTTCTATTGGTGGCTTCGATGGCGTCAATAATAGAGGTGGGGGAAGCTGGAGGGAGCTGTGGGAGTGGGGTGGGTGGCACGGCAAGCAGAGGATAGAGGAGTAGGAGGCCTTGGCGGAGATCCTGTCGAAGCCGGAGTAGAGGATGGAGGAGGCGGTGGAGGACTTGGACTGGAGCATGGCAAGTGCACATCAGGGAGAGGAGACGGGTATCGCTGGTGAAGCCATGAGCGAAAGACTCGAGGCGGTGCTGCTCGTCCAGATCTGTGGTCAAGTCAACCGTCGGCGGTGCGAGGTGGTGTTGTCCTTTTGATTTTGTTGGTGTAGATGGGGGTGGAAGCATTCATTTGGCGATGACCGTGGCCACTGACCAGAGGTTTGCGATCGTTTTGCTGCTGTGCACAAAGGTAGCAATGGGAGGAAGAAGATGGCTAGGAATAGTTGGTTTGGCCTGCTAATTTTGTTCTGTTCGTTTATGTGTGGGCTAACTTGATTTTTGATGCTGTCATAGATGCATGCTCGATGTGAGCATGGTTGGTTTTTACGTAGTGGCTTTTTGTGCTCTGGAGCGTTAGTTTCATGGACTCAGCTGTTGATATAAGTAGATTTTTGCGTCTCATTAGATTCAGAACTTAAAGCAAGGAGAAGCTTATGCAGCATGTAGCGCCAGTTAAAATAATAAGTGTGGTGTTTTTCGTTCCTAGTTTTCTACTCAGTTACGGTTTTTTTTCAAGGAGTCTTATATGTAGATTTCTTTTTGCTACATACAGGCAAAGCGATTTGAATGGATGCAATGAGTATGGAAAAGGTTTTATGGCTAATATTTCTGCTGAATCATCTTCAAGGGCAGGCAGCACCGAGAAGACAAAGGTATGTGTGATTCATTTCACATCATCGCTTTCGTTGTCATCACAAGTCTAATGCCTAATATAGTTGTAGAAAAGTTTCAACAGGTTCAAAGACATGTGAGTACACATAACTTTCTGAATTGTCTGTAAAAGTATTGAATTGTACACAACTTTTCTGAATTGTCAGTAAAAGCATTGAATTTATGCAATTTCAGGGTATTGCAATTATTTGAATAGACAACAATGGGAGGCTGAACATATTTAACGGAAGAACTTTCGATTTGTATGACTAAAACGTTCACAAGTAACTGAAGCTTTCAACGTGTCTGCGAAGAAGTAGATCACTGGAAACTTTATAGCGGCGGCGCTCAAGTCTTCAAAAACACAAAGGAGTCCGCGTCTCCTGCGGCACCAACGCTCAACACAAAAAAACGACGGGAATTCTAACCAAAACCGGGACCAATGGACCGAGTCAAAAACTGATTTAGGAAAAAAAAAGGGAATTGTTGGAGTATGGCCTCTTTTTTAGGTTCAAAATTTTTTGGGAAACTCCCAATCCAGATTTATTGGGAGTTAAATTATTGGATACTGTTGGAGATGCTCTAACCCACAAAAACCTAAAGGACCAATGGATGGAAATAGTTCGCAGGCAAAGAAACTGTGATATTTATGAATAATAATTAGAAAGTTATTTTCTCTGCTGCTAAAATGTTCTTCTGGTATTTTGACTTCTGAGTCCTTTTGAGTTTTAACCGCTTCTCCACAACTTTCAGATTGTCACCTTGTTGTGTGTTTCCAGTTCTGCCCTTCATTTCATGATATAAGTCATAAGTGGGATCGTAGATCATAATCTTTCCCGTGCTCAGCCGCAAACTGATGAACACAAAAAAATGCCGAAAATGCCCCTTACAGCCAGCAATCCATTTACTTGCTCGATTGCTTCAAAGGTATCCCTTTTCCTCTTCAATTTTACATAATCTCTATTTAATCTAACAGTGTAGGTGTTTCCATCCAGGAATCTCATAACGATGACCCCAGAAAATTTTCAAGGATGTGTTCCTCCAACCATTTGCTGCTTTCCTAGAGTCATCTGCATTACCTGTTGTTCCTTCAGGCTTTTGTACTTGTTTGCGCCACTCACCATTTTGCATACCATTGCTGTTTTTGAAAGTGGATTTTGGCTACATAATACCTCTGATTTATAGGAAGGAGCCTCTGCTGATCAGATGACATTAAATCCGTCCGATCTTCCGTTCTACACAGATTCAGATGCTTAGGATATGGTATGCCATTTATTCCTTGCATTAGATGCATCCAGTGCTGATACAGTCAGCAAATAGACCAGCAGAGTTATTTCTGTGTTCCCTGCTTTCTTCACAGTTTTGATTACTAATCATTTTGTGGATAACACTGGTACCATTATTTAACTCATCTATTTTACCTCAATGTGTGAAAACACAGTAGTATTGTTTCACCTGATCATGGGTTTGGCTCCGGCCGTCGTCAAACCTTTTTTTGGTATTTCTCGATTTGCTCAAACACGTATTTTCTCGATTTTTCCGCTTGGGAGAGTAGCGATCGCGGTATAGCACGCCGCGGTTACTCATCTAGTATATATATATTATGTGATCGAAACTGTTAATAGCTGGGAGATAATACTTGCGCCGGTATCCATCTCGAGCGACAGACTCGGAAGCAGTTCCATCTGTTTAATCTGTCGTTTCGTTCATAACGCATTGGATTCCATCAAATCGTTACTGTATGTTAGCACTGTAGTTTTCAGTCACTGCAACTGGTGCATGCGAATCACTGTGGTTACCACTAGGATGTAATGAACAGCTCTTACCTGTCGGTCTCATCTAAGGATTACTAGTACTAGATGCGTAGCGAGCCTGCGCCTTGCTGTGGACGTAAGAAATCGTCAACACAAGTAGAGATTCCAACAGAGAAAAGAAATCTTTTTCAGAACAGGTTAAAAAAAAGAAACAAAATTGTCATAATTTTTTAAAATTGCAAAAGCTTGATCATGATCCCATTTTTTTTATGGTAGCACAAACATGCTCTCAGAACCCTTCTAACAAACTTTAAAGAATTCACAACTTTAGTAGCTCAATTAAATCAGTGAACTTCCTTTAAGTGCGTCAGTAGTATTGTCAGAATTTTTAAAAATCATAAAAGTTTGATTGTGATTTAAAATTCTTACGGTCGCATCTCAGGACCCTTCTCAAAAAGTTTCAAGAATTTGCAAATTCAGTAGCTCAATTAAATTAGCGAAGTTGATTTAAATGCGTTAGCAGCATTTACAAAATTTTTCAAAAATTGCACAATTTTGATCATGATCCAAATTTTTTATGGTATGTTAGGCATGCTTTGAGGACCATTCTAAAAAAGTTTCAAAAATTTACAACATGATTTAATAGTTTAATCAAATCAGCAAAATTTATTATCTCCTCTATTTCAGAAAATTTACAACATGATTTATTATCTCCTTGCTCCTCCCGGATTC
The DNA here is from genome assembly GCA_036346375.1 of Guadua angustifolia. Taxonomy (NCBI): domain Eukaryota; kingdom Viridiplantae; phylum Streptophyta; class Magnoliopsida; order Poales; family Poaceae; genus Guadua; species Guadua angustifolia. Next base: position 91,587 of record JAYEVE010001005.1, read on the forward strand.
GAAGCCAAGACTTGGCACTCGGGCCGCATGGGTTTTGCTAGCTGAGCTAAGCATTAGTTGTGTAGTTTGACGCTGAATAAACTTATGAGGCCACGTACAATGTTACCGTTGAAACCTCAGTGCTAAATGAGATGTCACGGGCGTGCGGCCGATGCACCATACATCCTCAAGAATATAGAGTTTTATACGATGATATGATTTCTCTTCCTTTCATCAGTGGTGGTACGAAAATGTATCAATTACTACCGGTTGGGAAAAGTTGGAGTATGACAGGCCATTATACGGAGTTGTGACTAAGCGTCTGCTTGAAGCTCTGAAATTTTTCACCTGTAATGAAAAAATACCTGTAATTTTTATTACCCAAAATTACCAGTGAAATAAAACCCTCATATGTCATCTGTTTGGAAAAGAAGATTAATAAGCTCCCCTTGCCCCTAGTATTCCTGTGAAATCAAATCGCGTGTAATTAACAAGTGCCAATCTAGAACAAAAAAAGATGACAATGACTAACAGAACGACAAGCATCCCCTATTAATTCATCAGAATTAGTGCGCCTATTGCATTATGCGTCAAGATTTCAGATCACAACATAAAAAATGCTCAATAACAATCCAAGAATTAAGTGAGCAGATGAATAAATCATCGACTTGTTTAGTTACTTACAACAATCAAAAGAAACCAAGAACCAGTTTCTTTCATCGCTAAAAGTCATTGAAAAATAATCAAATCAAAGTGCTCTATCTCACCCCTCGCCTCCCCGTCGTCTCCTGCTCTCCGCCACCACCCTCGCCGTTGCCGTCGCGTGGTGCTTCGCCTCACTGTCTCCACCACGCCCTGTCTCCCCCTTTGTCTCCCCTCCACAAATGACTTGCCCTCCCGAATGCCGCGCGGCACGGCTCTCTCAGGGTTCTCCCAATCTATTCCTCAGCCTTAATTTGTTTGGGACAAAAGGCTTGGTTGTTATTGTTCTTCTGTGAACATTCTAGCATGTGATGCTACACTCCATTGGAGAACTTGACGGTGAGATTGTTCTGTGCAGGAACCTGGGTTACTTCAACTACTCTGCTGGTGATTGTGATGTTTCTCATATGGAGAGTAAGCATTTGGTTGATTACAACATTCTGCCTCGTATTTGGTTCATCAGAGCTCATATCCTTTCTTCTTCAGTTCTATACAAATTTAAGGAGGGTGGTTACCTGCCTATAGCCACTGCAACGGTTCTGGTGGCAATAATGGGCATATGGCACTACGTCCATGTAAAGAAATATTGGTATGAGCTTGAGCACACAGTTACAAATGATGGCATGAAATAATATATTCAAACGCGTGACGTGAAAAGAACTCTTGGAGTCGGCTTCCTCTATACCAAGGATTCAAATTTCATTTTAAGATGAAATCTCGTCGGTGACTAAAATCCGAAATCTCGGTAAGATCTCAGAATTTTAGGCAAATCTTGGCCAAAATTAAAATCTGGTTTTATTTCTACCAGGAAAAATGAAATTTTGGGAAATTTTGGACGAAATTCCCAAAATCTCAGCTAGATTTGTTGAGATTTTAGTGAAATTGCACCGAGTAAAACATTTCACAAACGATATACAAACATTTTGAAATTGTTTTTGGAGGCTCCTGACACATCAGTGATATTCTCATAAAAATTTCAAATGATTATCAAATATAAGAAATTTTCAAAAATTCAAACATTGCTACTGTCCTGATAAAACGCTGATTGGCAAATTTGAACCGAATGAAAAATGGAACAAATGAGGTTAGGAAATTTTGAAATTTTTTTGTTCATAGTTATGACATATCACTAATATTCCCACAAAATTTCATGTGATGATCAAACTTCATGAATTTTTTAAAATTCGGACTGTGCTGCTTTCCTGTTAAAAGCCTTACCGGCAAATTTGAACAAAATAAAAAATGGTCCAAACCATGTTATAAAATTTTTTACAATGTTTTTAGAGTTTCCTGACACATTGGTAATGTTTTCATAAAAAGTTTAGATAATTATGAAGCCTGTGGAATTTTTAAAAATTCAAACATTGCTACTGTCCTGATAAAACGCTGACCGGTAATTTTGAACCGAATGAAAAATGAAAAACCACGTTAGAAATATTTTAATTTTTTTGTGCATTATTCTGACATATCACTAATCTTTCCATAAAATTTTCAAATGATGGTGAAGCTCGAGGGAATTTTAAAAATTTGGTCAGTGGTGATGTCAGAATGGAAAATGCCTGAAAGTACGTTAGAAAATTTTAAATTTTTGATTGGATGGTCCTGATTCATTGTTAATCTTGCCATAAAATTTTTGGATGATTATCAATCCGTGAAGTTAGAAATTTCGGCAGTATTTCAACTGAAATTCGGATTTTGAGAGTCACAATTGGAAACAATCAATGTATATTAGCATAATAATTAATAGGCATGAAATAAAATTGATACATATGACAATTTATCATATATTTGCATCACAATAAAATCATTGTATATTTGCATCGCATACCTATGAGTAGGGATGAAAACAAAACAGAAGCGGCCGGTAAATGGTCATTCCATTTTCGTTTGCACATCTTTTATCGCTAATATAGAAACGAAATCGAAAACCCCAGAAACGGATACGAAAACAGATTTACATAGATTCTCGGTTTCATTACATAAGAGATTGTGTGGAATCAGGAGTTATTGATGTGCAGCATGTTCCTACTAAAATTACAACTTGGAAAAATTAATTATCATCATTTTATTTCGCACAGCACACAATCAGGAGAAATTCCACACAGCACACAATCAGGAGAAAATTATGATAAAATTATGAAAAAATATGATAAAATTTCGATTTCTCCTGAGAGTCACAAGTTGTGTGGAATCAGGAGTTATGATAATTAATAGGCATGAAATAAAATTGATAACTCCTGATAGTAAGGTGCTGTGTGTAGCAACTTGTGACTGACATGTGGAGCATCTTCGGTACTAAACTCTGTTTGCTGTTTCCGTATGCATAGCCGGTAGCTGTGATTAGCATCATGAAGGTGAGAGAACTAATGCTCACAGAAATCCTCGAGGATGCGCAAGCAGCATTGGATAGATGATAACCCTGTCCTCCCTTCTTTGGTGCGCACGGTTTGTAGGTTGTCTTCACATTTGATATCGGCATGCATGAGATTTATACAGCTACATTTCACTAACACGCCCAGACAATTTCGAACAAACTATCGATTGTTTTTTTTTTCGGATTTGCTAATGTACATGCAACTGAAATCTTCTTAAGTTTCAGTCGATTTTCCTCATCCTTGGATCAGCTTGGTGGTTCGTGGTCTCACGAACTCGTCTTCCACCTTTTGTGTCACTGCTGCTCGCCACCGCTGAGTTAGGGATTATGTTCATCGGTTAGAAACAGATACGTTCTCCATATAAGAAGATCAATTATACATAATTAACAAATAGTAGTGATGAGCTAATGAAACACAACACGTAGCTATATTTATGTGTGTGTTTTTAAGCACAAAATTCTGATCAAATGCGAATTAATATTACAAACCACATTTTATAATTAAACACAGGATTCTTATATGACGCCTCACATGAACGTTACATAGTTTACAATTAAACAGGGCAAGCATAAACAATCACACAAAACATAGAAAAGCTGATACTCTAATAGCATATGGGAACAAACTTAATTGCACACTAGACAAACGGGTTTAGTTGTCACTGGATAGCTGCCCAAAAAACTGGTCCACAGTCAACCAGGACAAGTAACCTTTTATTTGGAAATACTATATGTATAAGCACACAACCATTGGTAGCACTCGCAAAACTATTTCATTTTTTTGGATGGCATGCATGTATGGGGAGGCACGAGATGGGCATAATGAAATCTGTATGGATGAATGGGTGGCACAAGGGTATAATTGGTGACATATATGGTAAGTAAGCATGGTAGAATGTTGTTGATAAGTAGCTGTTTAGCACTTTCGATAGTCTGTGGTAGTGAACGATTCATGAACAGAGCATGTGCTGACAGACGTCACATACCACTGACGGATGCGTCGATCGATATATTGATCAGCTTCGGTATGATTCATCTGAGATAGCTCTTGATCACGGCACGCTCATCAAAGGAGGCAAACTCCGGGGAAAGCTTGGGGACGTAGCTGTTGCGGTGCAAGTGTGAGGCCCAGTGGAGCTTGTGCCACCATCTGCTCCCCCCGTTCACCTCCACCATCCTCGGCTGATCTTCAAGGCACGACAGCCGGCGAAGGCTCCCGCACCCCCGGGCGTGGAGCCCCTTCCACATCGGTGCAGCTATAGTAGCATCATTTTCATGGAGGTACTGCAGCTGTGGTAGCTCCTGGAGGCGTATCTGTTGGAGGCATGGGAGATGATACAAATCATGTTGATGACCAGAGCCGTAGAAGATTGCCTTGAGGTTGTAGCAGAACATGATGTCAAGTGTTGTGAGACTTGATAGCCCAGACCCACATGGCATGATTTTCTCCAATCTCGGGCAGTCCTCGAAGTGCAGGTGCTTCAGTGAACTGAGGACACCGGCATGGCCTCCCCAGAAGAAACTAACTAGAGTTTTGATATTATAAATTTTCACATTCCGTAGGTTGCTCAAGCCTTGTCCTGAGTAGAAAACATATTGCATCTGATGGCACCACCGAAGCTCACATTCTTCCAGCTCATCGAAGCCACTTAGATCAGAAAGTTCAGAAACAGAAGTATCACATGTCATAGATATCGATCTGGTGACTTGTAAAAGATTGTATAAACCATCAGGACGCCTATTCATGGTTGAGATCTGCACGTGACGCTCTGTTCGGCGAAGGGGAGCTGTCATCATTGACGCCATAGCAGCCACTTCTGCCTTGTAACTGCTATATACATCCATACTAGTCATGTGCCCGTGCGTTGCAACGAAAACTTAATTTGCGACAAAAAATTTATTTGCAAAGAGCACTAACAATGGCAAAGGTGGGTAATTAAAGAGCAATGGCAAAGGTGGGTAATTAAGAGCACTAACAGTGGCAAAGGTGGGTAATTTTAATGAAGTGACGTGGGAAGAAACTCTCACTTTATATAGTAAAGATAAGTAGATTCCTTTTGTACCGATTCCTGCAGCTTGCTATCTAGCATGCCTTCTTCATCTGGCAACTGTCTGATATTTGTATTGCATGGTGCAACATGAATGTAGAACGATTGGAAAAACCGTCCATTCCTTACTAAATCCCTAGCATTGTCATCGAAGCTATAGAATAATTGAGAATCATTGATGCACACATGAGCAACTTGATTGGAATAATTACCATTTCCATCTGCACAGTGATCCAAGCAAAAGACATCTGGGAGTCGCTGCAGCTTATGCCAAGGGAATCGCCTCAGAGAAGGAACACCCATGAGAAGCAATCGCCTAAGCTGGGGCAGATTAAGGATGTCGGCAAGGAGCTCCTTGATAGCCGTAGCAGACAGGTCCAGGTTGTTCAAAGCACCAAGGTCCCTCAAGTCCACAGACTCGAGCTTTCTTCATGTCACCACTGTGGACAATTGTTCATAGCCTGGTAGTTCCATTCTTTTTTGCATGCAAGAAGATAAATTAGATGCTTATTTTGTTACTGCAAGCACATGTATAAATTTCTCTGAATTTTAAATGGTAAAACCGTTTACAAGGCTGCTTATCGTATAAACACTGAAAGACGGGGTGACCATTTTGAGTAACCGCAGATGAGGAAGAGCTTATTAAGATAGTTCGCAAAAAATGGTGTATCTATGTAACATTGATTTTCAAGGAATCTTTACATGGAATAACAATCATGTTTCACATTTTTACTGATCTTGTTGACAGGCCAAATAGTATGGATCTCTGTTGCTATTCTAGTTGTCCTGTTCTCTGTTCAGCGTTTTGGCACAGACAAAATTGGCTACTTTGCACCCGTTATTCTGGTGTGGTTCCTGTTCATTGGTGGTATTGGGTTCTACAACTTCATCAAATATGATGTGGATGTTCTGAAAGCATTCTATCTGAAATACATTGTAGATTACTTCAAAAGAAATGGAAAGGATGGACGCATATCCCTTGGAGGCATCCTCTTATGCTTTACATTTTGCAATGCAAAAAAGCATATCACAAAATGGATTCTCTATAAGGCAGATACTCAACACAAAATACATTTGGCATGAAACAGGTTTCCCTTCACCACATTCCAACATAATAATATGGTTTGGTGATATAACTAGAAAACATGCATGATCATGATTTGTCCTTTACCGTACGTAAGAGCATCTCTAATCGAATGATGTATAGTTGATAGGGTGGATTAACTGAGCCAAACTTTGGGCACTTTACATTTAAAGAATAGAAGTGTAGCCAACTCTACAGCTCTCGGCCCAAACAAGCTTCTGCTAGCTGATGGCCGACCACATTTTGTCGCTCTGTCAGCGCCGCCTTGTGTCTTCGTCAGCTTCATCTAGTTAGGTAGTATTGATTTTCTTGTATCTGTATATAAAAAATGATCTTACTAGGCTTGCTTTTCTGTTTTCACATCATCTGATAATTATATCAAGTATTGAAATTCACAGCCATTGATGATGCAGGTATTAAGGGTCGAATCCTAGAGTTTATACATCCCAAGAAGGTCGCTAGAAATAAGCAACAGATGTCGCTAGAAGTCGAGAACCCACCGAGCATAGAGACGACGAAGCGGCTGAAGTGTCAGCACTCGCTTTTCGGCGATGCCGAGAAGGTCTCCATTATCAGCCATCAAATTACAATGTGGAAGCACCGAGCCCGCAGCTGAGAAGGGCGCAGTGGGTGAAGCAGAAGCTTGAGTCCAGCAAGGCAGCCAAGATTGCCCTCTTCACCATTACAATCCTCGGCACATCCATGGTGATGGGCAACGGAACCTTGACACCGGCAATTTCTGGTAACAGGATCAATAAAAGGGAGAGTTAACAGTATGAGTATATTGTGATCAATTTGCATAATACCAATGTGTTCTTGTTCACGGATGTTCAGCAGTGCTCTCTGCAGTGAGTGGGATCAGAGAGATTGAGCTTAACTGAAGGTATGTGAGAAGAGGGCCTGCATGTGTGATCATCGATTACTTGTCACTGTGTGTTCATCGCATCTAAACTGCCAGTGCCTATTCTGTTCATGCTCCTCGGTCCAGTGTTTCGGGACAGATAAGGTTGGCTACTCCTCTCGGATCATCTGGTTCGCTCTTATTGCCTGCATGGAACTGTACAACATCGTTGCATACGAGATCAGCATTCTCCCATTCTCCAAGCCTTCAATCCAATTTATATAATGGATTGCTTCAGAATGAATGGAAAAGATGGATGGGTTTCACTGGGGGGCGTTGTCCGGTGCGTCATAGGCATACTTTTTTCTTTTTGATGAAAAACACGATTGCAAATATAATCTGTTGCATGCAATCTGAATGAACTGCCATATGCAACAGGTATAGAAGGTATATATGCTGACCTTGGCCATTTCAATATCAGGGCCATTCAGGTGACAGTCACATCTACGCTTCTTGCTTCACAATTTTGTTTGATATTCCTAACTCTACGTTTAATTTCGAAGGCAGCAATTTTGTCACTCAGGTCTCGGAACAGACATATCTTACAATGGTTTCTGTATTTTCGACTGCAGATCAGCTTCAACACTGTCTGGTTCCCGTTGGCAGCGCTATGCTACCTGAGGAAATTCCGGGAGAGATCGTTGCAGACACCTTGTACAGATCTATCCCAGGTATAAACAACTTGAACTACAATTTCGCTTCTTCGACATGAGTTAGTTTGTAAACATAAGCACAAGTCAGATGGAGATTGGTAAACATAAGCACAAGTCAGATGCATGAGTTAGTTTGTACAGATCCACGATGTCACACATCGAGAGTGGTAACTCACTTGCATGAGTTAGTATGTACGCCTACTACATGCTCGACGAAATGCCAGTGTTGCAAGCTTGTCCCGTTAGAGTTTCCTCCTCACTTCCATTTTGCTCGTCGATGTCCTCAGCATCTACGGTGTCAATATTTCTAAACTCTGTTTGCTTTTTCCGTATGCTGTGATTAACATCATGAATGTGAGAAATCCTCGAGGATGTGCAAGTAGCATTGGATAGATGATAACACTGTCCTCGCTTCTTTGGTGTGCACGGTTTGTAGGTTGTCTTTACATTTGATATCAGCATGAGATTTATGCAGCTATGTTTCACTAACATGCCAAGATAATTTCGAACAAAAGTATCTATTGTTTTTTTTTTGGATTTGCTAATGTACATGCAACTAAAATTTTCTTAAGTTTCAGTCGATTTTCCTCATCCTTAGATCAGCTTGGAGGTCCGTACAAACTCGTCTTCCACCTCTTGTGTGGCTGCTGCTTGCCGCCGCTGGGTTAGTGCTTGGGTTCATCGGTTAGGAACAGATACGTTCTCCATATAAGATCAATCAGTAATGCTCGTACATAAGTGTCATGTGCCGGATAATGAACAGGAGTGTGCGCAGGGGCGGATCTAGGAAAATTGGTAGCCAGGGTCATCGCCAACATGCGGCGGCTGGCGAGGAGGTGACTCATAACTCATAAGTCATAATATTATTATATATCATATCTAACAAATAAAACATACATAAAGCACATAATAAATTAAGGATAAGTGTATGCCATTGTAAAATAGATTCTTATTATGATAGAAGTTACCTCTTATAGCTGCTCTTTGCGTGTTTTCATCTTCTGAAATCGATCTATTACATCATCGTTCGAAATTGTTGCTAGAACCCTTGCTCGACAAAGCAAATGATAGCATCATTCATAAACTGATTACCCATACGATTGCGTAGTACCGTCTTCACAATTTTCATTGCCGAGAAGCATCTTTCCACAGATGCTGTTGCGATAGGTAAAACAAGCACTAGCTTAAGAAGTTTATATACTAAGGGGAATGAAAGATGCTTTTTTGTATCTACCATCAACTTAGCAAGCTCAGAAATAGAGTTCAGATTGGCAAATCTTTCATCTGCCCGCACATTATCAATATAAATGCAAAGCTCTGACCAAGATCCTTTAGCTGCTCTGGATTAAAATCATATGGATATGACTTAGCTAATCCCATCAAACTCTCATATTTGAAATCAGCAAAAGAATTCTTGTGACTGAAAGAGAACTCTCAAGTTCAATTAGTACGTTGGAGCTGGTTGGAAGCTTCCTACTAGTATACTTCAAGCTTCACTAATTTGCACCAAAATCCCCTAGTTCCCATTCCATATGCATGGCCCCTCCTAAATCCTCCTTAGCGCTAACAACAGAAACTACAGAAAACAAAAACAGTTCCATTAGTAACCCTATATGCAAAACAGATAGATTTTTTTAAGAAGTCGCATTTGCCATATATAGTTGAGACCTCACTAATCACTAATTTGCGGTTAGTATGCTTGAATCCAGCTATAGAAGAGTTGACTCCGCCTCGCGGGTGATTTCTTGGACGGGTCTACGGGGTGTTTGCTTTTAGATGACCGGTCAAACTGATTAACACTGAGGCTGGGGTCCAGACTAATCTGCCGTCGGGGTCATCAACAGTATTTAGCCGGGGGTATAAGAAGCTAATACGAAGACGTCGGTGTCACCCGACCCCGGTCCCTCAACACTACATCCGCCCCTGAGTGTGCGGCAACGTTGGCTTCTGAGGCATGCGAGTTGACAGGCAGAAGGTGATTCAGTGTGGAAGGGTGAGAGAGTTGTGCTGTTTTGTGTTGCGTGTTTGAGGGACCCACATGTAATGGTCTAAGGAGTCTGGGTATAAATACTGTGATCGGAGTCTGTAATTGCATCGAAAGAGATAATACAGAATTTCCCTTCCTCATTTCTCTGGTTCCATTTCTTGTTCTCTACTCCAACCCCTCTTCTTGTTCTGAAGAACATCACATTTGGTATCAGAGCCGATCTTCCTCTCGGGTCGTCGTTCGTCCACTCTGGCGCCCAGGAAGAAAGCATCGCAGTTGGAGGAGAAGATGTCGACGGCCATGGCATCTATGGAGAACCAGTTCGAGGGAATTAATGCTCTCTTGAAGCAGATCTTAGATGATGTTCATGGGGTGAAGACGGAGATGGGGGAAGTGCGCTCGGCGGTGGAGGCGATGCGGGGACGTGTGGAGGTGTTGATCAACGCACAACACTCCCAGGTAATCCGCCAGTGGCACAAGTTGTTCATACAGGAGGCCTATCCCCTGGGGCTTCACCAAGCGAAGATGCGGCTTCGGCTTCTGGGGGAAAAGTACCAGAACATGTTCGAAAACATAAGAAGGGAATACTTGGGGCCTCGCCAGCCCCATCAGCGGGTGGTAAGAAGGAAGGACACTATGCTGTGCAGGTGTTCGACCCTAGGGCTGTCGAGGGAAGAGGGATGGGAAATGGCCACCATCTTGGTCTGATTTGGCCACCACGTCAATCGGTACCGAAGATTGAATGTCCAAAGTTTGATGGGGAAAATCCCAGGTTGTGGAGGGAACGGTGTGAAACTTATTTTGAGGTGCTGGGTGTTCACCCGGGCATCCGCACAAGACTCGTGGCACTGAACTTTACAGGGAATGTAGCTCTCTGGCTACAAAATGCTAAAGCTAAGGGTCGCTTTGAGGACTGGGAAGCATTGTGTGATGCTGTGGAGAAGAGGTTTGGTAGTAATTTGTATAAACGGCATATGAGTCAATTGATAAACCTTCGGCAGATTGGTTCGGTGACAGAATATGTAGAGAGGTTTGAACAGTTGCAACATCACATATTGTTGTACAATCCAGCGCAAGATGATGTGTTTTTTGTGACCCATTTCTTGAGTGGGTTGAAGGAAGAGATCAGAGCAGCCATTATTTTGCATAGGCCAAGAAATGTGGATGCGGCAGTGTCCCTGGCATTGTTGCAGGAGGAAGAGTTGGAGGCCCGAAAGAAGTCTTACCAGAGATCCGACAATAAGGAACTGGGTAAGGGAGGGAGTAAGTATTCAGAAAGGCTTCGGACATCCAATAGGGTGGAGGAAAACAAAAAAAAGGGAAGATCATAAGAAGTTCATAAATGGCCGAGCAGATGAAAAACTAGAAGCATAGAAGGCATATCGAAAAGCTAATGGGCTATGTTTCACGTGTGGAGAGAAATGGGGCAGAAACCATAAATGTCCTGATCAGGTTCCTCTGCATGTGATTGAGGAACTTATGGAGGTGTTGCAACTCCAATCTGAGTCAGAACCAGAGCCGGCTGAAACAGAAGATAGATCCGGGGAAGAGTTATTATCAGTAACAGCAATGCAGAGCAATGTTAGATGTAAGCGCAGGACGCTGAGGCTGCAAGGGTTGGTGGGGAAGCATGAAATATTGATATTGGTAGACTCAGGCAGTACTTACTCTTTTGTCAATGAGGAGTTGCTGGACAAGTTACAACATCCAACTGTAAGCATAGCGCCTATACGATTAACCATTGCTGATGGAAGGACCATGGAATGCAGCAAGTTGGCAGTATCCTTAGCATGGTGGATTCAAGGACACTCGTTCCAGTAAGACATTAGAGTCCTGGCCTTGGGGAGCTATGACATGATTCTGGGGGCTGATTGGCTCGAGGAGCATAGCCCTATGTGGGTGCATTGGAAGAACAAATGTATGAAGTTCACACATAACAACTGGAGAATACAATTACAAGGTATACGAGATGATCAGATATGCAGTGAGAATATCGGTGCACAAGAACTCCGAGGATTAATGAAAAGAGGAGCAATTACCCATTTGGTGCAACTTCACTATGATGGAGAGGATGTGCAGCACACTATGCAGAATGGAAAGGAGGAATGCATTCCCAAGCCCCTAGCCGAGATGTTACAACATTATGAGCATGTGTTTCAGGAACCTCAGCATATACCCCTAATGCGCAAGTATGATCACTCCATTCTGCTCATAGCTGGCGCGCAACCAGTGAATATCAGGCCTTATCGATACTCTCCACAACAGAAAAAAGAAATAGAATGACAGGTTATGGAAATGTTGAGGAAGGGTACCATTCAACAAAGTTCCAGCCCGTTTGCCTCTCCTGTGTTGTTGGTGAAGAAGAAGGACGGTACATGGCGATTTTGCGTAGATTATCGGAAGCTTAATGCAATCACAATAAAAAACAAGCACCCCATACCAGTGATTGATGAACTTCTAGATGAATTGGCAGGTGCTTGCTGGTTTACTAAATTGGATTTGCGATCTGGGTATCATCAAATCCGTGTGGCTGCGGGTGAAGAACATAAAACTGCATTTCGCACGCACCAAGGGCTATATGAATTTTTGGTAATGCCTTTTGGTCTCACCAATGCCCCAGCAACCTTCCAGGGTGTCATGAATCAAATCTTTTCAACCTTTCCTGCGTCGGTTTGTGTTGGTGTTTGTGGATGACATACTAATATACAGTCGTACTCTGGAAGATCATGTACATCAGCTCAGGGAGGTGTTAAATATTTTGGAGCGACAACAATTGTTTCTTAAGAGGGAGAAATGCTCATTTGGGCAGCAGAGGCTCGACTATCTCGGCCATGTGATCACACCTGCAGGTGTTGCTACTGATCAGACTAAGGTGAAAGCAGTGCTTGATTGGCCAACACCAAAGAATGTGAAAGAATTGTGAGGTTTCCTTGGGCTTACGGGGTACTATCGAAAATTCATACGGAATTATGGAGTTATTTGTAGATCTCTTACCAACCTGTTGAAGAAGGGAGTGTTGTATCAGTGGTCGGCAACAACTGAAGAAGCCTTTCGAGCTTTGCAACAGGCCTTGGTACATGCTCCTGTCTTGGCGTTACCTGATTTTGCCAAACAATTTGTGGTGGAAACCGATGCAAGTAATTGTGGGTTTGGAGCAGTGCTGATGCAAGAGGGGCATCCAGTGGCTTTTCTTAGTAAGTCACTCAATAAGCGAAATCAAGCGCTGTCAGCTTATGAAAAAGAGTGTATGGCCATTTTGTTTGCAGTCTCAAAATGGCGTTCGTATTTACAACACAGAGAGTTTATCATACGCACTGATCAAAAGGCCTTGATGCATTTGATGGAACAAAGACTAACTACTGAGATGCAGCACAAAGCGTTTGTCAAATTACTGGGTTTACAGTATCAAATACAGTACAAGAAGGGGATACACAATGCTGCGGCAGATGAGCTGTCAAGGAAGTCGGATAGTGCCGAAGTGCAGGCAATCTCAGTAGGAATTCCAGTGTGGATCGAAAACTTGGTGGCTGGTTATCAAGAGAACGAGGAAACTAAGCAGTTACTTGCCAAACTCAGTATTGTGGGATCCAATGAGAAGGGGTATATGCTGCAAGATGGTGTGATTAGGTTCAAGGGGCGAATTTGGGTAGGCAACAACACATTAGCCCAACAACATATTTTGCAAGCTCTGCATGGCTGTGGTATTGGGGGGCATTCTGGCATGCACGCGACTTATCACAAGATACGTGCTTTGTTTGCTTGGCCGAAGTTGAAGGACACGGTTCAGCGCTATGTCAAAGGTGTGAAGCCTGTCAGCAAGCAAAAGTTGAGCATGTCAAGTTGCCAGGGTTGCTTCAGCCACTACCTGTTCCAACTCAGGCGTGGACAGTGATTGGCATGGATTTCATTGAAGGTTTGCCACATTCTCATAAGTACACAACAATTCTGGTGGTTATTGATAAATTTTCCAAATATGCCCACTTCTTGCCTCTGGCTCATCCTTTCTCGGCACTACAAGTGGCACAAGTGTTTTGTGATCATGTGTACAAGTTGCATGGGCTACCGCAAGCCATTATTTCTGACAGAGACAAGGTTTTCACCAGTGCTTTTTGGCAAGAACTGTTCCGGCTCTCTGACACTCAGTTGAATATGAGCTCGGCGTACCATCCGCAAACTGATGGTCAAACGGAATGCCTCAACCAGTGTTTGGAGACCTACCTTCGCTGTTTTGTTCATGCCAGTCCAAAGAAGTGGTCGGATTGGTTGCCTCTAGCTGAGTACTGGTATAATACCTCCTTTCAGACAGCAATAGGAACAACACCCTTTGAAGTGCTGTATGGTCATCCGCCTCGACATTTTGGAATATCCAATATGAATGTTAGTGCTGTCGCTGATGTGCAAGAGTGGCTGGATCAGAGGAAGGAGATGACAAAGTTGCTTAAACTGCACTTGGAACAAGCTTGCCTAAGAATGAAGACACAAGCTGATAAGAATCGCTCTGAAAGATCGTTTGAAGTGGGAGATGAAGTATACCTGAAGTTGCAGCCATATGTGCAAACTTCTCTTGCAAGCCGTAGCAATCGAAAGCTGAGTTTTTGATTTTTTGGGCCATACCGGATTATACAGAAAGTGGGAAAGGTGGCGTATAAGTTGGAATTACCTGAAGATAGCAAGATCCATCCAGTGGTCCATGTATCTCAACTCAAGAGACATATTCCTCCCTCTGCAACACTGAATACAATCAACCTGATTGACTGTCTGCAGACGGCGAGTGGTCCTGTTCCTGCGTCGATTGTGAAGCGCAGACTGGTACGCTAAGGGGACCATGTGATTCTAGAAGTTTTGGTAGGGTGGTCAGGCGTATCTCTCCTTTGACAACTTGGGAGAATGAATCAGCAATACGGTTGCGGTTTCCAGTGGCTCCGGCTTGGGACAAGCCGGATTTCAAGGGGGGGGGGAAATGTCATGTGCCGGATAATGAACAGGAGTGTGCGGCAACGTTGGCTTCTGAGGCATGCGAGTTGACAGGCAGAAGGTGATTCAGTGTGGAAGGGTGAGAGAGTTGTTCTGTTTTGTGTTGCGTGATTGAGGGACCCACATGTAATGGTCTAAGGAGTCTGGGTATAAATACTGTGATCGGAGTCTGTAATTGCATGGAAAGAGAGAATATAGAATTTCCCTTCCTCATTTATCTGGTTCCATTTCTTGTTCTCTACTCCAACCCCTCTTCTTGTTCTGAAGAACATCACAATAAGTTCCAGTTATACATCAAATGGTAGTGATGAGCTTATGAAACACAACCCGTAGCTATATATATAAATGTTTTTTTAAGCACAAAATTCTGATCAAATGCCAATTAACATTACAAACTACATTTTATAATTAGACACTGGGTTCTTATATCACGCCTCACACGAACATTACCTAGTTTACAATTAAACAGGGCAAACATAAACAAGCACACGAAACATAGAAAAGCTGACACTCCAATAGTATTTGGGAACAAGCTTAATTGCATATGGCCAATAAACTAGTACACAACCCACTGGTAGAACTCACGGGATGGCATGCATGTATGGGGAGGCACGAGAGGGGCATTATGAAATTTGTATGGACGCATGGGTGGCACAAGGGTATAATAGGTGACTTTTATGGTACGTATGTATGGTGGAATGTTCTTAATAAGAAGCTGTTTAGGACTTTAGGTTGTCTCTGGTGGTGACGGATTGATGAACAGAGCATGTGCTGACAGAAGTCACATTCCAGTAAAGGATGCATGGATCGGTATATTGATCAGCCTTCGGTATGATTCATCTGAGATAGCTCTTGATCACAGCGTGCTCATCAAAGGAGGCAAACTCCGGGGGAAGCTTGGGGACGTAGCTGTTGCGGTGCAAGGGTGAGGCCCAGTGCAGTTTGCACCACCATCTCCTCTCCCCGTTCACCTCCACCATCCTCAGTTGATCTTCAAGGCACGGCAGCCAGCGGAGGCTCCAGCACCCCCGGACGTGGAGCTCCTCCCACATTGGCGCAGCTATAGTAGCATCCTCTTCATGGAGGTGCTGCAGCTGTGGTAGCTCCTGGAGGCGTATCCTTTGGAGGCGTGGGAGAGGATACAAATCACGTAGATCACCATAGCTGAAGAAGATTTTCTTGAGGTTGTAGCAGAACAGGATATCTAGTGTTGTGAGACTTGGTAGCTCAGACCCCCATGGCATGATGTTCTCCAATCTTGGGCAGTCCTCGAAGTGCAGGTGCTTTAGTGAACTGAAGACACCAGCATAGGAGAAACAATCAAGAATTTTGAGATTACAAATTTTCACATTTCGTAGGTTGTTCAAGCGTTGTCCTGAGTAGAAAACATGTTCCATTTGATGGCACCACCAAAGCTCACATTCTTCCAGCTCGTCGAATAAGGTGCTCATATAATTGCTCAGAAAATGAAAACTTGGAACAGAAGTATCAGATGTCACAGATATCGATCTGGTGACTTGTAGAAGATAGGATAAACCATCAGGACGCCTATTCATGGTTGAGATCTGCACGTGACACTCTGTTTGCCGAACGGAAGCTATCATTGGTGATGCCATAGCAGCCACTTCTGCCTTGTAGCTGCTGTATACATCCATATAAGTAGATTCCTTTTGTACCAATTCCTGCTGCTTGCTATCTAGCATGCTTTCTTCATCTACCAATTGCCTGACATTTGTATTGCATGGTGCAACTTGAACGTGGAACGATTGGAAAAACCGTCCATTCCTTACTAAATCCCAAGCATTGTAATTGAAGCTATGGAATAATCGGGAATCATTGATGCACACATGAGAAACTTTATTAGAATAATTACCATTTCCATCTGCACAGTGATCCAAGCAAAAGACATCTGGGAGTCGCTGCAGCTTATGCCAAGGGAATCGCCTCAGAGAAGGAACACCCATGAGAAGCAATCGCCTAAGCTGGGGCAGATTAGGGATGTCGGCAGGGAGCTCCTTGATAATTGTAGCAGACAGGTCCAGGTCCTCCAAAGCACCAAGGTCCCTCAAGTCCACAGACTCGAGCTTTGTACATCTGTGCAAGGACAAGCGCCTCACGTGTGGTGCACAGATTAGTGAGAATAATTTAAGGGTAGGATGCCCATCCAATTTTATCTCTTCCACCACTGTCGACTCCCATCCTTCGATGTGAAGCTCCTCAAGGCAACCATGCGATGCTTCTTCCATAAGTGATTTTGGTAAACCCAACCACTTCATGCCACCTGACAGGATGACAGTCTTAAGTCTTGCTCCCCCAAACACCTCAGCTTCTCTCAATTCATTGCACCCGAGGATATGTAGCTCCTTGAGACCTTGGGCTTCAGAAATCGACTTTGGAAGTGAAATCAACAGCTTGTTGTCAATGAGCTTGAGTGATTGAAGCTGTTTCATTTCTACAAATATTTCATCCGAAAATGATTTTATTTGAGTCCCTGTGACCTCAAGTGTTGTTAGGCTAAGCAGTGCAGCCATGGAAGGGGGCAGTTCCACAAGGTTGGGGCATTTGACTAGGATGAGCACTTCAAGATTTGACATGTCTTGGAAAAAGCTTAGTGGGAAAGTAGTTACTTGTGAATAGGACATGTCCAGGTGTATCAAATTGCTCTTTTGATTGCCCATATCTTGCGATAGATGAGAAAAAGGAACTCCATTCATATCAAGAATTTCAAGCTGGCATAGAGTGGACAGTGGTGAATAGGAACTACTATTGGTTGTTGGGTCCGTAGTATTTGTTGTGGAGGAACTGATTAATAGAGTTTTGAGATCATGGCAGCCTCTGAGTGAGAGCAACCGAAGGTTCAGTAGACAACCGATTGAAGGAGGGAGTGATTTTAGTGGGGTATAGGAGAGATCAAGAACACGAAGAAAACGGAGTTTGGGCAAGAAACAATTGATTTGGGAAAATAAGAAGGATTGTTTTGAGCAACCTCTTAGAATAAGTGTGGTTGGGCCACTTGTTTCCTCTTGGCTCAACCATCCTCTGCTTACTTGACATCCGTGCTCACCCACGAACGAGATCCATTTCTTGCGCTCCAACTCATTGTCATCAGAAAGTTCGTCTACTGTGATGCCCTCTCCAACGAGACTGTGATGAGCTAAGAAATGTGTAGCAGTTTTGGTTGCTTCATCATCTTCATGAGCAGGACAAAAGGGTAATTGCAACAAAGAATATTCTTGGAATGCTTCAAGGATGACCCTCCCAACTTGATGGGCATAGTGGTACTTGCTGCTGTTGCTGCCACCGCTGGTTTCTTCGTCGATGCTGCCTTGGAGTTTTGATTTGTTCATTAGGATGCCTTGAGCGACCCACTGGTGGATGAGCTCATCCGAGGTTACAGGCTGCGCACCTCCATTGCAGCTCTGGTGATCTCCATTATCTGTCTTGGGTGGTGAATGTTTGCGAAAGAGCACCATGGCGTAGTGGAAGCAGCTGAGAGCTATGCGGTGCCAGTACTCTTGCTCGCCTTGTTGGCGGAACATGTTGGATATATTCTTAGCCAACTGACCAAGTGCAATAAGGATAAGCAGCACAACCTCATCATCCCGATCGATGGACAAAACTTCATCGTTTCCCGACTTGCTCTTGTTGCAGACATCCCGAGAAGCAGTCGAGATGAACCAGTCAGATTGGGCAAACATCGTGGGTGTAGGAAGACTCACAACCGATGAAAGACGGTTGGGTTCAATTGGCCGATAGAGGTTCTCGACCACTAGCAGGTACTTCTTGGTTGACAATTGCTTGTTGATCTGAGGAACTATGTTTAGCTGCACGTGACGCATCAAGTCCCCCCAGCGATCCTCCATCCCGTAGGTGTAGTACCGTAGCTCCTTGTCGGATTTCTTGAGCTGCTTGTATTCTTGGTCTGGGTCAAGCAGGCCGAGCTCCTCTGCCACTGCGGTGGCCAGCTCGTACTCGATGATGCTCATCGTGAAGGGGCCTACTTCTTCTTCCGTGGGCGTGGGCTGCTTCTTTTTCAGCTCCACCTTTATCACGGGATCGTAGTGTCCATATCGCTCGCGGAATGCCTCCTCCAAAGGGATGCTTGATATGGCCCGTGTGAAGGAAGCCGCCGAACCCACCCCGACATTCCAATGCACAAAACCATGCTGGTACATTTTATCCTGCAGCTGACGATATGCAGCCGTGTCTTGGTATCCATGTAGCCTGTAATTAAACACATGCAGATTAATTATTACGTGATCGAAGCTGTTAACAGGCGGCTAGTGCATGCATGAAAACCCGAGGAGGCAGTTGACTAGTTTCAACCATGCTCTGCTATTTATTTTGCCAACAAAGAAAGGAAAAAAGAAGGCAGGATAAAAATACGAGTGAAGGACTTAGAAGCGGTTCCTTCTGTTTAATCTGTCAACCAAAAGAAACAAATCACGGAATTGCTAAATGGCACCGGAGTATTTTTTTAAAGTTTGTTAGCACTTAATTTTTTTCTACAGAGTATTTAAATGGGAGAAGAGGAGGCAAATTGATTCCATCAATTACATCTAAATCTAAATGCTCAAAATTAAATGTTATTTAACATGAAAATACTCATATTCTCTAGACACCCCAACAAAGAAACTAAGAAAAACACAAGACACACACGCACGATGTGATTAATTACTTCGGGAGTAGCTACAGTACTTAGGCCACGGCTTTGCATTGTGATGAATTACGATAAACTCGCTTGGTTTACCCACTTATGGATACATGGGTGTTTAGTTTCTTATTTAAATTGAAACATTATATATATAAATGGTAGTGTTATTTTACGCGTATACGTAGCTACGCGCTGGTCATAACCCTTTTTCGATGGATCCAAACAGCCATAAAAATGGTGCGGCCCAAAAGGTACATAGTGTACGTAACCGAATAGAAAAATGGGCAATAAATCAATGCCGGTTCCCTCTTCGTGGAAAAACGAAAAAACTGGCAGTGTATGCAACCGAACAGAAAAACATCAGTAAACCATTTCAGAAATTATATTGGTAACACTACATACACAACCCCCTAATATCTTGCTCTATATACAGTAAATAAAAATATAATATATCGGTCGACTAGTAAATCTGTCCAACCCATCCATGTAAGCCCAACCGACTAGAAAATCTACCTCGTAGTTTGTACATTATAACAGCTCAAAAATTTTAGAACAGTAAAATATGATGTTTAAATTTGAATGTGAATATTTCTGGAATTTTCTTGATGTTTTTGGTTTTATTTGGATTTTCTTGGATTTTTGTGTTGGAAGAAATATCAAATAAGTGAGAAATGGAGAATGAAAAAGAGAAAACGGCAAAGAAGTAAAAATTTAAAATTTGAAAAATTTACCATGAAACCCTGAGCATGCAGGTAAACCATTTTACCCACTAAATGAAATTTTATGCATAGAGAAATGAAGACATAAAATAAAGAGGCAACTTTTAAATCAAAATAATGCATTTTCAAAATTAATACAAAATTTTGGAATCTTAAATGTAGCTATAAAAATTACCATAAAAACCTCAATTCCATTTATACATCTGGTAAAAATATCATAAATTAATAATGTGATTTAAGACTTTTTCAAATTTTAAAACTGAAATTCGAAAATCTGGATATTGCCATGTCATAATTTATATAAAATAATGGAGAAATATTTTGATCTTAAAATTTTACAATAACATTATTAGCTCAAATGAAACTTATATAAAAAGTTTCAAAAATAATAGACTTAATCTTCTTCTCAGAGAAAAATCAAAATCAGAAACAAGAATTAAGAGCAGTCACTGTTGTAGGAATATTAGTAATTTTTTGGTAACTCATTTTAACCTAAAACTTTTACCACTCATCAATCCCTATCCATTGACCCCGGTCAAAAAGTTTGAAAAAATTATACACAAATCTGACAGCCCAATAAAATCGGTGATGGAGCTGACCGAGCCGGAGTCGTCCTCTCGTTTTTTACTGTCTCGCTGACAGGTGGGCCATCCCCATATTCTCTCCGTTTTACTGGCACATAACGGACAACATCTCTGTAATACTGCAAGCTTTGACTAGGGTTTTGGCCGGTGTTGTTTTCGTTTTCTTAATTTTCGGAGTTATTCCGGTGGGAGATAAGTTGTGTTGTCGCGAAATTTTCAGATGTTATTAAAAGTTGGACTTTGGTTTTAGAGGGGTTTTTAGGAAATTTTTCCTCCCTCACCTAATCTCTCTCTCTCCTCCTCTCATTCTTGTGGCTGTCATCTTTCCCTTGGCCAGGATATTTTTTCTTCTAGGCTTCCCTGCCGACTTCCCCCATTTCCTCTCCCAGGCCGAGCTGGCTCCCTGCAGACCGCCTCCTCCCCAGCCTCATCTGGCGATTTCCCTATTGGCTCCTCCTCCTTTTTCGAGTCGCTTTGCCCAGGTCTTGAGTGCCTCCTGGCCCGAGCTTCTTCTTGTCGCCTCCTTCTGCGCCTTCCTCTCCGGCCGTGGGTGGTGCCTTTCCTCTCCCCTATTTGGGCGATGGTAGCAGGAGCATCGGCATCAACCGCAGGAGGAGCGGCAACAAGAAGAGCGGCAGAGGAGGAGGCAGAAGAAGAAGAAGAGCGATCGCAGGAGGAGCAACCGCAGTAGTAGCCGAAGTCGCCGAGTAAAAAGCGGCCGGCGACCTTCGGCGAGAGCACCAGCAGCCAAGCCCTCCCCTCTTGCTTCCTTGTGGTGAGAACTCTATCAATCAAATTGAGGGTTGGTTTCTAGTATGCATGCTAGGTGTTTGATGAAATGTCTAGAAGGTTTAGGTTGGTTGAATGTGATTGTGCATGTATTATCTTGATTAGTTGGTGAAATTACAAGTAGCGTAGTACTTGAGGTGATAATCGTGTTGGTGTTTGTGGAATGTTATTCTAGCATTTATGTGTGTAGGATATCTCGTAAGGAATTTTCTTATGATACTGCATCCTAGTTCTTATGCATTTGGTCAAATATGTTAGCATTCTGTTTATTCAATGTTTATGAACTGATAGCTTTTATCATTTTTGAGCTATCTACTGGTTATGCTTGTGATTTGATTCCCGTTAAATTGTGAGCTTGAGGTGATTAGCATTAGATCTCATGTACTGGCATGTTTGAAGCAGGGTGCAATGCATAGATGGGTAAGATGAAAGTTTTATGTTGATAGATGAGAGTGAAATTGATCAGTAGTTTGTTCCTTCTCTGTGCTTCGATTTCTAATAATTAATGTGTGTGCTCTAGAACTCATTTGTGTATGGTCAACTAAGTCTATCCTCTGTGCAATGTGATCCATAGAAGTATATACATACATTTGGAAAGTGAGGTGTATGCTAGTATTTTGGTATTTTAGGAATAGAGGGTAATGTTTAAATGTTTGCATAAACGAAAAGTCTTATGACATTTAGCATGCAAAGGCCTGACTTGGTTCTATAACACTCAAGTTTTTTGATTCAACTAGCGATCATAGCTTGTAATGTGAATGTCTGCAGCTTGTGTTTTTTCAGAATTACGCCTTACTGTTAAGAAATTTTTGTTATCATTTGATATATATATCACTATTTTACTGCCTTTCCTGGGTGAAGTTAGGTAGTTCTATCTATGCCGGGTGATTTAATTGCACAATACATAAAATGTATCGCTACCATTCTTTGTGTATGCATTCATGTTAAGAGGGAAAAAGATGATCAATGTAACCGGCTAGTACCTTATGATCGTAGGGTGAGGGAACTGGTGAGGAGCGGTAAGAAAATGAGAGGGGTAGGGCTGCCCCTTTTTCTTCCTCCTTGGTCGGATTCCCTTGTCCCAGCAATCATGGCATTAAGGAGTGTCAAGGACAGTTGAGGGGAAAAGTGATCTCGGGGGTGGCCGCAACTTCTCGCTACCCCACTCCTCACGGTTAAAAGGCAAGTGCATCCCCTAGAGTGTTATTAGAGTGTTAAGTGCTTTACTTACGATGAGAATTATGGAAATTCTAATAGTTTGATTATGTTTAATAGCATATCTATAAGTATTCTTAGTATGATGATGAGGATGGATGAGGGTTAGCAATTGGAAGGTAAGTATTCAATTTCAGTTATTTCAATGCCCTACGAAGTGTACAAATGAGTATGGTTATGTTGATGCGAATGATAAAGTGAGTAAATGATAATTTGCGTGTTTATATTCATGTTTGTGTCGTGCTTAAAACCATGTCACTTGCATTTGCGCATTCATTACAGAAGAGGCGACTCATGTTGATGAGGGCCTCTGTACTCACACGTAGTGAGTACAAAAGTCCTACCTCGTAGTCCCATCCACGGATGGGACCGAGTCAGTAAGAGTAGGCCCCGCCACGGGGTGGTTGGGACTGAGGGTGCACACCGACGGGTGTGCACTCAGCTATACCGGTATAGGCTAAAAGGTTGCATTTTGAGCATGAATGCATAAAAGCATCGCATTTCATTGTGTGTTGAAATTGTTAAATGTTAATTGATGAGAATGGAAATGATAGGTTGAGGATTGAGTCGTGGACTCATCTTGGAATGATTATTGAGGCATGAGTAAGGCTTAGATACGTTTCCGAGTTGGATGTGGTAAATGGGGCTAGTTACGGCTTCTTTTACTAGATGATTTCAATTAAGTATGGGTTATGTTAAATGATGAAGTAATTATGCTCTTATGTTTGGTTTGGTATGAATTCCAACTACTTCTTTTATTTACGGATGTCAATTAAAGAAACTATTACTTTATGTCTAGAAGTAGTTATATTCTAGATGAATTCATTACTTTTCTTTATTGTTGCACTTTGCTGAGTCTTGGACTCACGCTTGTTTGCTTCCTATTTTAGGTACTTTGAAGCTGACTCGCCGGGATGGGAGTAGAACACGTGCATGACTTCGATCACCCGCCACCCATTTAATTGTTTTGTAAAACTGGTTGTAATTAATGCATTTGAATTGTGTTGATCGTCGTTGCGTAGTTGGTTAATTGCCGGCTGAATATATGCTTGATTATCTAAGGACCCGCTAGAATGATATCATATAACTGCAAATGTTTTTTTTCTGTCTGCTGAGTGGATGTCCTACTTTCTAGAGAGGTCATGCTGAAATTTTCTAAATTTTGGTGACTTAGTTTTAAACTGGTTTAGAGAGTTTCAAGATCATTTTCAATCTTTTATTAGAGGTAAAAGGTTAGTGACTCATTCGTTGAGTTTCTTAGTTCAATTGAACTTCTTTGTCGAGTTTTATTTCTCGGGTATTGTTGAGGACACTCTAGAAAGTATGGTTCCGGAGTGTTGTAAGCGTCATTTAGGGTCTTTTGGTAGCATTTGCGGTGCGTTTGGCGCCGGGGTGTTATAATCTCCGGGTCGCTGCGAGTGGTCCTAGGCCCACTCGCCAGGCTCGCCTCTCCTTCCCCTTCTCCCTTTCGCTATTCGCTCGACCGAGACACGAACTCTCCCGAGGCAGCGACTTCACCCGAGCCCAATTCTATGAACCGCCTCGCCAAGTCATCTCTTCGCCAGCGTTAGCTATGCCTCGTCTCAGCCATGTTCAAGCCTCGAGTTTCTCACACCATACCGCGCCATTATCACCCTCGCCACCTTGCATTTTTACGTCTGAATCGAAGTGATCATCGCCATGATCCAAGCCTTGCTAACCCTTTTGGCCGGCTATAAATGCCTCCCCAGCGTCACAATGGAGACCCCCTTTCTCCCCTTAGCCATTCACTGAGCCAGCTCGTTGCTTACCTCTCGGTTCTTCGCCGCTGCTGCTGAGGAGCCGCAAAGGGGGGAAACCAGCCTAGAATTGAACTAGGTACTAAACCTTAAAATTTCTCGGCCCTAAAGCTTCGCCTAGACGCCAGAGTCACTGACCATCCCTCATTTTCACCCATTCCAGTGTAGTTCATTCATTTTCGTCGCTTTTCTTCCCCAACTCCGGTGCACCGTGGGCAGCCCTCTCCAAAGTTTCTTTGACCCTGTTCGCAGGTGAAATGAGATCTCTTAGTTTCACTGATGTTTGCCTAATGCCTACCCAAGTAAAAGGTTGGCCGGTGGCGAGCTTTCACTGAATGGCCATGGCGGGCGCCGCATCCGTGCGGTGGCAACCCCTTTCTCGGCCAGCTCCGATGGAATGGGTACCACCAATTGGCGCGTCGTGGTCCACTGATGGTCATGGTGTCACCCATTCCACCGTTCAAGTGGTGGTTCGCCGACGTGAGCTCGGAACCCAAATCCCCCTGTTTTTTGTCGCTGACGTTGGGCCCGGTCTATCGGTGTGTGAATGTTAACATGCCCAAAATCAAAAAGTGTCTTTTACCGAGCGAAAGCGCACTTTCCGTTTTTGGAAAAATCTGGATTTTTGAGTATTTTCTAACCCGAGTTAATTCAAACTAACATAACTTTTGAACTAATAATCCAAATTGAATGAAATAAATTTCTAAACTCATCAAAAATCTAATAGAATCAGAATATGCAAAAATATTTTGAAAATATTTATTGTGTAACTTTTGTAAATAAAATACTTAAGTAAGGCTTAATGCACCAAGAAAATGATTATTTCAACTTTAGGAAAAATAAAGAAAAATAAATTTTTATGAAATCCTCATGATGTGAAGAGCCCAAATATGCAAAATAATTATGTTTAAGTTAAGTCATTTCATTTGTTCAATAAATCTTTAAGTGAATGAGCTATGTATATGATTTAAATAAAATACTATAAGAGAATGAAAATATTTTACAATCATGAACAGTAGAAATGCAGTATTAAGCAAATTCAGTAAGGGCATATAAAGTTAGTTAAAAATTTTCTAGTAAGCAAAATATGATAAGGAATGGTAATAGCATAAGATTTGGGTGTATTCATGTGGTTGTGCATGTATATCTTTGCATGTGCAATCACATACTTGCTATATATATATATATATATATATATTAGCAATATGAGAGGTTAGCTGTTAAGTAGCCAGAAATCTATTTAAATGTTGCTTTGAATCTGAATCCTAATTAAGGGTAAGAATTTGTTCATGCCTGAAATGATCAAGCCATTATAATCTTATACAATTTTTGCATCTTGAATTTGAAAAATCTAAATAAAAGAATTCATAATTTTAGCCTCTTGAATTCGTAAAGTAAAGTTAATGAATTCGCAAAAATAACCCTGTTCTATGTGTTGAGTTTTATTTGTTCTTGCTATCTATTTTCTTTTTGCCCTTTCTATTTACTGATTTCTATTTCTTCCTTGTTATGCGACGTGTAAACGCCGACGTTCCTGACGAGGAGGAAGATCTTGCTGCAGACCCAGACTTCGAGCCAGACAACGCAGAGCAAGGCAAGCAACTCCTTGATCATGTTGATCCCAATAATTCACCTACGATATGTTGTTTTTGCCAATGTATTATGCATGCGAGTAATTCTCCATAAAAACTGCTATTCTAGGTAAGATCAGTAGTTATCCCAGTGTATTATGGATTTCCTTAATCTATATGACGATGTGAACCTTGTAACCTTAAGTATGGTTTAGACACAATTAATGTCACTTTGGGTATAATTGCTAGTTTAATATACCTGCTTAGCCATTGCTTAAAATTAAACTCATTCAATTCCGAAATGATATAATTGAACAACTTTCATTTGGAAAAAAAGTTGCTGGTAGTTTAATAAAAACCCAAAATAAAACTATGGTTTCGACACGGGTGACTATTGGCAATAGCCGGCTGAGCAAGGGGAATTGTTCGTAGTGTAGGGTGAAGTGTCGCCCATGTCAAATTAAGGACCGAGCAATGGGACGCTATTGATCCAAGATTTCCATGCAACCATGAGGGCTGGTATGGGACAGTCTTAGTCTATTAAGTTATTTAGACATGGCTTTGCTCTTTGGAAGGTGGAAGCTAGCACAGTTATTCCGGTTAGGTTTGTTTGAAGGGGTTTCTACTTGCCAATGCAACGGTGTACGCCCTACCATGTTCAGAAACAGTGTGTTGAAAGTGGATCGATAACTTGGGTGTGTGTTTCTGTTTCTATGGTGGGGGTTAACGTCCCGGACTGGTTCAAAGTCATGTCTAGGTAATGTAACGGCTCTAAGGAAATGTGTCGTATGGCCTCACAAAACTGTACACCTCTGTAGAGTGAAAATCTAATCGATTAGCCGTGCTCACGGTCATGGGCACTTGGTGAAGTTATTCCAATGCTAGACTTTGGTATTTCATGAAAGTTGGGTTTCGGTTTGAAACTGTTTATGGAAACTAGTTTTATGTCAAAAGGAATTGACACTTATCATTGTTCAGTCGGGTAGACTGGTTATGGATTGCAATTACTTTTGTATGATTACATTGTTCATTAGCAATTTTATAAATTTCGGTTTACAATCTATTATGTCCATATGATTTCGTTTTCTTTATGCAACTGCAAAATAACCTAGAGCCTTTCATTTTTTAAGTCTGCATGCTTATTTATATGCATTTGCAAACCACTATCAAGTCTTGCTGAGTACCAATTTACTCAAACTTGCTATCTACGTTGTCTCAGAAGATGAAGCTTGGTCTTCTTTGGACGACTTCGTACTTTCAGCGGTGCCGTGGGGACTTTGACGATGATTTCTTCTAAGGGTTGGCCTAGTCCGATGCCTGAGGGTAGTTTGGGCAATCCGCTTGGCTTTTGGTTCTTCTAATTGTCGCTTTTCGTTTTGCTACTCTGTTATTATTTGGTGTTGTATTGTACTCTGTATAATTAATCTTGTGCAGATTATAAATATCCTGTTTAGTTGTGATATCGATGATGTAAACATGTGTGTACTAGCTACTGATCTAGGGACTAGTTCTGTATACACATGGAGATTCCTGTTCCCTGAAACGGGGTCTCACATACGTGAATCTTGTTACATTTTATTTAGCTATATCTTTTTATTGGTAGCTTTGATACTATCCGTTTTCACCAATAGCTTGCTAACAACGACATCAACATAATGATATAAGTCTCGTAATAAACATCATGTGTATCGATAGTAAAATCTATGTATACCAATAGTAAAATCTATATATACAGATAGAAAAATCTAATTCATGCAATGAGACTTATATCAGTTGTTGCTCTTGCGATTAGTAAACTATTGGTGAAAATCGTTCATGAATTGGAGTTGTCAACAAAAAGTTATGGCTAAAACAAAAAAAAACAGATTCTAGTTGAAATAAGGAAACACGTTACTAGTTACGTCGCACAACCAACTAGTAAGCTGTGTTCCTAGTTTGTATATAAATATAATTTCTTTGTTTTAGCTGTACCTTTTTATTGATAGCTCTAATTTACAAAAGGTTTTCATCATTAGCTTACTGACGATGAGAGTAACATAATGATATAAGTCTCGCTAATAAATATCTTGTGTATCGATAGTAAAATCTGATTCATGAGGTGAGACTTATATCGGTATGTTGCTCTCGTCGTCAGTAAGCTACTGGTGAAAACCGTTCATGAATCGGAGCTATCAATAAAAAGTTATGGCTAAAACAAAGAAAAATCGTATTCATATATAAACGAAGAAACACACTTACTAAGTTGGTCATGCAAACTAGTACATGTGTTTCCTTATTTCAACAAGAATATGCTCTTTTTTGTTTTAGTCATAACTTTTTAATGATAACTCCGATTCATGAACGGTTTTCACTGGTAACTTACTAATGATGAGAGCAATACATTGATATAAGTCTCACCAAATTAATTAGATTTTACTATCCATAAATAAAGATTTTACTATCAATATAGATAGATTTTACTATACACACGATGTTTATTAGCGAGACTTATATCATTGTATTGCTCTTATCGTCAATAAGCTAATGGTGAAAACCTTTTGTGAATCAAAGATGTCAATAAAGTTACGGCTAAAACAAAGAAATTAGATTCATGTACAAATTAGGAATGCAACTTACTAGCGGTTAGATGATGTGATGCATTAATTACTTATTTGGGTTATCGTGTACACATTTTACTACAGACAAGCATTCACAGTATGTGTTTGGTCGTAAAATGGTTTAAGTGATGCGACACATTAATTAGTTTGTTTGTCCAATTAATTGGGGCAGTCCGCTGTGCTAATTGGTGCTTTGGAAGGCTCGGTCTGAGAGGGTTAAATAGTCTGAGAGTAAAATAGGCTATTCTACACGTAGTTGTAGAATAGTATTTATATATGTTTATGTACATACATACATATGGTTCTGTACTCCTGGAAGCACGTACTCTCACCTTGCATATACCACTTAAACAAAAAAATTATAACTCTATCCTTCTGAGCATACTCTAATAATAATTATAATATACTCCAAAGTGAGTTCTAAAAAAATTTCATCAAAGTCCACTTTTTATAGCATAATTTGTGTATATACTTATTTTACATATGAAAAAAGTTTTATAGCAAAAGGCTCTGAAGAATATACACACACACACACTATTATGTGCTTGCATGTAGAATAGTCTATTGTACACCCAGGCCAAATAACCCAATCCGACTGAGCTATGCATTCCAGTAATCAGTGCATTGGACTGTCTTAGTTGACTTAGCCATGCATCCTACTTACTAACTAGTAAATATGGTTCATTGTTTGTACATGAGTCTTTTTTTCTTTATTTTAGTTATAACATTTCAGACTGTGGTTTTAAAAAACTATGACAACCAAACAAATCCTAAATATTATTGATAGGTCTACGTGAAATAATTATTTAAAATTAGTCAGTAAAACTAATCTATGTTAGGATGCTGTAGGAAAAAATAGATGGATAACCGATAATTCAGGTCCTTTGTGAAGTCAAAAAGTTTTGTAAACAAGGAGGTTAATAATCATACCAAAAGTTAATATCTCGTAGATCAACACGGAATTCATCCAGTGAAGATGATGATGATGTTGCCATGACTTATGTTTGGTACTGGATCAAGATTCTTAATTTACACGGTACCTGTAAGCACAATAGGTGATTTTAATTAGTTGCAAACAAGGAATCACATCACCATTAGGATAAAAGGGAAATAATTTTTTTATAGAATACATATTTTTTATAATTTTTTGTCAATGTTTTAAATCATGAATATCACAATGATGAGTTGAAAAAAATCACGAATAGCAAGAACTATTGCGAGGCTATCCTACCTAGTGGTTTTATCTAAAAATGTTAGTTATATTTATGTTAGTGTTATCTAATATACTATGTAAGAAAAAAAGGAGTGAGCATTGTTCAATAAAAAAATATAAAATTATAATACCTTCTAACTTGTTCAAAAAAAATCAAAATTATAAATTGCAAAGAGAAGCTCTAGCCTGTTTTGGTGAAAATCTTTCTGTTTGATGCTTGTGATTCTTGGTTGGCTTAAGCATTCTCGTGACAAATTTAGTGTTCAGCGTGTGAATGAGATTTTTGGTTTTCTTGATTTATGTTTGTTCGTGCAAAATCTAGCAACTAACAAGTCATGATGGGCCATGGCGATTGGGGCCATGTGTCACATCCCAAAATTTTAAATTTGTTTATAATCATGTCCAAAAACATCATTATTCAATTTTGTTCATTTTCAAAAAAATCTGCATTTAATAAAGGCTTTCCCCAGTTTTTAGTAGCTAAAAATGAATTTTGAAAATAAATAAAACTTGATAAAAACTTTGAAATAATTTATGTGAGTTCCAAATAATCTAAAGTGCCTTCCAAAATTTTTCAAAACTTAGTATAATAATTTTTTGGGCTCAAATGCATTTTCTGGAATTTTAAACCAATTAAAAAGAAAATTGAGCTTCTGAGCAGTTTTCTCTTGTTGAGCTTTGACCATTCGCATGGTAATTTTCAAATTCCCCTTGCTTCTATGAACCTCTCCATGTACTCTATTTCGGCTAGTTTGCACCGTCGAGAGCTAACGCTATGGAGCCTATCACCACTGTCTCTGCTCGCCATCATCTTGATGCTCCTAACCTCCTCCGCCATAGCTAACCGCCTATCGTAGTTTAATTGACCAAGATTTTAATTAAAATTAGGATTAAAAATTTTGTTTCACTGGCATGCAGGACCCACCGTGCATTAGATGCATTCATAAACTTGGTTTAGTTTTTAGGATTTTCTTTTATTGGTAAAACTTCTGAATGCTCGTTCTCCCTCATACTAACTCCTATTTCAGCGATTTTTGTCTCTAAATTTTTCTAAAATCATTAAATTTCTTCCTGAACAAAATTAGTTTTTGTTTGAATTCATTTGGTTTCTATTTGTATTCCTTGGTTTTTCTCGTTTAGATACCAATGTGCTGGAATCATATGAACTTGATCTATAGCAGCACCAAATGTTGCAACGAGAGCAAGGAAAGCACTCTCCTTTGATCATATTGAACTTATATTTCAATATTTTCTCAAAGTATTATGCATGCTTATTGTGGTTTAATGAATTTTGTTATTCTTAGAAGTTAGCTATCACCAATTGTTGCATTAATCCTACCTTGAAAAGTTGATGTCCTTATTGTTTCCACCCTAGGAATGTTATCCACTCTTGTTAGAATCATTTGTGGAATTTGGAGTAGCATATGTGTCATATGCTTAGCCGTGCTTAGATCAGTATTGGTAAACGTGGTAGAAAAATGAGTTATGTCTGCTAATTTGGTTAAAAATTTGAAAATAAAAACTATTAGACTTGGGGTGAGTGGTATGTTAAGACCAATGTCATTTGCACGAGTACTTGGTTTGTGGTTGTCTTCCTTGGGTCATTAAGGACCAAACTTTAGTGTCGTTGATACAAGCATTTTCCGTACTACCATAAGTATAAGGTGGGATGGACTTGGTCAACTAATTTGCAATGTTTTAACTTTGGTTTCATCATGCGGTTAAATGTAGGTGTCAATGAGACGGTATATTCTCAACCATCACAACAAGGGGTTTCTGACTGGGTGGTTTAGCCCTTCGGTGCTACAACCTTACTGGGCAAAATCGGGTTGGGATAGTACATTGTAAATGCCTTGTGATAGTTGCTCAATTGCATACAATTCTATCGCGCGCCAAGGTAGACCGTGGTGACTTGACTATATATATCTTGTGGGTTAAATTGTGCAACTTTTGCATAGTGTAAATCAATTCGAATAGCTATATCCCTGGTGATGAACATCTCTTAATAAAACCACACTTCCTTAGGTTTTCTGGTTTTAAAATAGTTTTTAGAAATATATGGATGGTGCAGATAGTCCATGCTAGTTCAGTTTTGGATTTGAAAAAGGTATAGTCCATGATAGATTTGTCTTGGCAAAGGTTTTTCAACTGGAGATTTTTTTTTTGGCAGCGGTAAGCCACTTGATATATTTACTTATGCTATTTCTAGTTAATTTACATCAATGCCAATTGTTTTTACAAATTGCTCTTTACAAATTAATTTGTCTATTGCAAATGAAAGCTCATTTTATGCAAAATATACTAGTTAGGACAACCATCTTTGTATCAGCTTTCATATATTATATATGTTGCTTTAAAATCTTGTGGAGCACAATCTTTTACTCATAATAGTTTGTTGAAGAAAAACCATAGCTAAAGGACGAAGATTTCTCTGATGGTTACTTTATGCCACAGTATATGGTGATTATAGTGCCAAATACTAGGGTGTTAACTCAGATTGTTGTCCATGTATTATGGCATACCATGAGGGCCCCTTTGGCTTTATTTATAGTTTATTTCCACTGCAAGTACTTTCGTAAGTAAACTATTTCACCGGTAGGCCCATTTGTGTAAAACTCGATCATGTAGGTCTATGTATGATTGCTTAATATTATGTCCTACTTTGTTTTTTTACCCGTGTATGTATGTGATGCAACGATGTATTATATATATGTTAGCCATTGATCATAGCACTAGTACGGTATATACATAAGATTTGGAATTAATTTTTTGGGTCCAACACCAAGGGGTGGCTCAAAAAACAAGGCTTGGCATGGAGGGAGTGTGTCCTGACACTACCGACACCACGAAGTTGCTACTCATCGCGCCATCAATGGAAAAGTGGCAAACGCCGCTTGGTCACTATGTGTCTGACACTGTAATCCCCTAGCTTGTTAATGTGAAGACCCTTGTAGAACTTGTGGAGCAGTGATGGGGTTAATTGTAGTAGTATATAATACTTGCTAGGTCCAAAAATAAACCTCTGGGTTAACCTTATTATACAAAGAAAGGACAAAAGTGTAAGTAGGGTGCTATGTGTGAGACCAAGTGGTAGTCATCTATGTGTTGTGATGAGTAATTTACAAATGTGCGATGAGTTTCAGGTGTTGATGGTCAGACCGAAGTGGGTGTTGCGGTCTGATCGGCCAAGTTATGGTGGTCTGACTGGTGTTGCACAAGTGCGATCAGACTAGCTTGGTGTAAGCGGTCATACCAGCCTGAAAGTGCATCTAGGCACTTATGTTATTTTGGTGATTAATGACAAACGCATATAATGACAATCTATGTAATTGAGTAAATGCTTAACTTAGTGCTTAACAAATGACAAACCTCTAATATGATTATATTGCTATGAGACTAACATGTTATTGCCTAGTTGAGTATCAGTCTCATCTATTTAGAGGAAAATCAAGTGGGATGGTTAAGCAAAAATAAGGTATGCAATTTTGGTATCTCTTCTATATTTGTTATTGCATTCCTTTTGTGCAAATGCATAGTGAACTCCAAGTAGCATGTTGATTATATATATGCACATTGGTTCATGTCATATTTATTTGTGCATATATATTCATTTGAGCTCATTATATGCTTTGTTTTTAGTATGCATATATTAACTAGAGTTAAACTTCATATTGCTATAGATTGACTTGGTGCATGCATGTTTTAGTTGTATATCTTCTCATGCAATTCTCTTAGTGAAGTTTCATCTAGTGTTGGATCAGATATTTACTCTTATTTCAAATATTAGTTGCACATGTATAATTCGTGTATACTCTATCATGTGCTTCATTTAAGTAAAAAACTGTGATCTTTGCCATGATTTAATTGATTCATCATATCGGCAATTATCTCTCTAGTGCATATAGATCAATTACATATTTATCATGATGCACTTAGTAGAGAACATTTATTATGTCAAGTGTTTCCATTTATGTTGTGCTTCTTTATATGAAACACTTGTGGTAATCAACTGCTCACAAATATCAATTTCTTCATATCTATTGAGCTTTTGGGACTAATGCTTTTCATGAGTGGTTTGGAAAGAATTAGGTCCCGTGTGTGTATGACGACCAAGGTATCCTAGAGGATGATCATTAAGCCGAGGTCAACAAGACGGCGGTGTCACCAAGAGTTGAGGACTAAGTCAAGATCGACTTGGCGTGGAGATCATCGGAGAGGATGATCAAGTCAAGGTTGATAGGACGAGAGTCTCATGAGGTGAATCGAGTCAAGTTGGACAAGGCGAAGATGTCATCAATTATATGGTGAAGGTCATCATGCACCGGCATTAAGAAAGAAGACGGCAAGTGACTATTTCTAGACTTGTATTATCTTTGATTTAATTTGAGTCTAAGGATTGTCGTACTATTAAGAGGGATGCAGCGTCGAATGACTTTTAGATGTGTCAAGTGCTCAAGTGATCCATCCTTGTGAAACTTAAAGAAACAGTGGTGTTGGTGGTGCCGGAAAGTGAGAGTTGTAGGTCTCTCTTGGATTCTTTGTGAAATCTGGATTTATCCTTTGAGATTTGGGTAGTGAGACCTTGTTGGTTGTGTAGCCCTCGTTCTTAGCTTTCGGTAGAGTCCAAAATCACTTAAATTGGAGTCCGGAGTCAAAAGTTATGCTCGTTTTTATCGGGCTGCTCAGTTCTACTCGGACTATCCGAAGTGCTGTTCAGACTATCCGAAGTGAGTTCGGACTATCCGAACATATTTTCGGACTATCCGAGCTGAGTCTCTCTGTTAGCCATATTTACCCACTCGGACTATCCGAACTTGAGCTCGGACTGTCCGAACTGAGTCGGGGCTGACTCCCAACGGCTAGTTTTTTGGAGCCTCTATTTATACCCCCATCCTTCCCCATTTGTGGAGGGCTGCAACCATATTGATTTGAGGTACCATACCCTTGTTCTTGAGCCCCTAAAATCCCTCTCCACTCTTAGATCTAAGTGATCCCTTTTTGTGTGAAGGGTTGGGAAGAGTTTGAGGAGTGAGGTGTTAGGTTGAGTGTGATTTGAGTTGTTGAGCACTTGAGGTCATCTCCAAGTTTGTTACTCTTGGAGGTTGAGGACTCCTAGACAGCTAGGAGGTCGCCTACAAGCCATCGAAGCTTTGTGTGGTTGGCCGTGGGAGTTTGTGAAGGCCGATTCCGCCTCCGCAAGGGAAGGAATCAAAGAAGTGAAGTCCGGCGAGTGCATTTGTGCAACACCGGGTGGAAGAGGGTTGAAAGAGACCCCTGGCTCAAGTGTGACCGAGCCGCACCGGCGAGTGCATTTGTGCAACACCGGGAGGAAAAGGGTTGAAAGAGACCCCAGCTCAAGTGTGACCGAGCCGCCTCAACGGAGACGTAGGATCCCCTCCAGGATCCGAACTTCGGGTGAAAAATCTTCATCTCCAAGTTTACTTCTTACTCTTGCTTTAGTATTTGATTTTAAATCTTGAAATTGCCCGATCTACTTTTCTAGTGAGTTTTCGGCTAGATATTTATTTGCCTCAAGTATTCTAGGCTAACTAGCTTAATTTGTTGTGTTTAATATCCCCAAGTAGCCTATATATATTTTTGCGACCTGTGTGCTCTGGAGCATTCGGACTATCCGAACTAATCCTTGGACTATCCGAATAAGCGTTCGGACTATTCGAATATTACCCCGGACTATCCGAACAACTCGAGACGATCAAGTATATTCGGATACTCGAACTCGTCTGTATTATTGCGATTTAGTTTTAAATTTTTGATTCGCCTATTCACCCCCCTCTAGGCGATATCCCCTGTCCTTTCACAGCCTTGGCTGTTGGATCGACAAGCAGTCTATCCGCCAAGTGTGCATTGTGTTGTGTTAGGTTGGGTTGATTTCTCGGTGCATATGGGTTGCATGTTGCATGGTTATGACTGATGTGGTTCAATTTGAGAACTTATGACTAGAAATGGTTGTTTGGTCTATTGTTGTATAGGTGGGTTGGAGTCAACTATTGTCAATGGATGGTGGACTGTAACATCCCAAAAATTTGGCTATTTTGAATTTTATAAATTATTCGGATTTTGAGAATTTTGAGAATTTATTTGAATTAAAGGGATTTTTGGAAATAGACTTTTCTTTGGAAATTAATTTAATAATGAAAAGTTTTAATAAAATATAAGTGGAAATATTTTATTTGAGTTCAAAATGTCTTAAAATATTTTCTAGAATTTTTCTGATATTTTAATGCCTCAAATGATTTAAATGAATTACTAGAATTATTTTTATTCAGAAAACCCGAGAAAATCGGTGAACAGTACTAGGCCGAGCCCATTACTGTCGACGCTAGCCCGCGTCGGCCCGATCGGCTGGGAACCCTAACGTCGCCGCTTCTCCACCGTGCGATCTTGATCGCACGGCTATATTGCCCGCGCTTCGCCGTCGCAAGCCGTCGATCCGTTCGCTGCGTGGGCGGTGCGCGAAGCGCCACGTCGCCCCGTGTGTTTCCGCCGCCGCCGTCGTCCCCGGCGAGTAACCGACGCATTAAACCGCCGTTTGAGCTCGCCTCCCGAGGCTATAAAGCCCGTGGAGTAGCCCGCTGGGAAGCTCTTCGCCGTGCGCTTCTTTTGCCCCAACCCACACCGTCTCTCTCGCCGCCGTTTAGCCGCTGTTGCTCACCGTAGTTCCGAGTCACTCCGCCGTTGTTTGCGTCGCCATCGGTCACTCTCCGCCGTCGTCGTGACCACCGGAGTAACCCCCGCGTCGAGCCGCACCCGTGGAGCCAAGCTGTGTCGCCGGAGCAGCACCGGAGCGCCCACACCGCCGTCGTCTTCTTCCTCTCTAGCCACCTCTACTCGCCGCGCCATCGTTGAGCTCGGGATCTACATCAACCGTTCGATCTTCGTTCAAGCGCCCAGATTCATCCACGTCGCCAAACAACAGTGAGTCTCATCTTTAAACCGTAGCCATAGGATTCACAATGGATGGTTAGGATAGCGCCACGTGCCCGAATCGGGATTGCCCACGTGTGCCCGAGTTTTCATCAGATTGTAGCCGTTAGATCTTTGATATATGGTTAAGATTCAGCCACATGGTCGCATAAATAGTAAACCCCATTTTCATGTATCGGCCGTTAGATCTTGTGTTTGCGGTTTAGATTGAGCCACGTAGTTTAGGTCAACAGGGTAGAACTCGGGTAAAGATCACCATTGGATTTAGATCGGATGGTCCAGATGTTGCCGCGTAGCAATGAATCTGGTGCGTAGGATTGAACCGTTGTGAACCATTGGATTTTAGATGAGCGGTTCGGATTTATCCACGCGTCGCGCACCGGGGTAGCCACGTCGCCTGTTGCGCCGCGTGAATTGAGATTCAATCTGAATCGTTGAATTTTGAATGAACGGTTGAGATCACACCGCACCGAAAGCAAATCCGTGCGTGCCGCGTGTCGCGCGAGTGCCGAGGCGTCGCCGACCGCACGTCGTTGCGCGGTGATGTCACCCATGACGTCATCCGGGCCCGCTGTCAATGAGAGAGAGAGGGATTCGAACCGTTGCGTTGATCTGGGCCGTCCGTTTGATCGTGCGGTCACGATGAAGCCACGTGTTTGTCACGAATCTTAGCGCAAGTTGACTGGGTCAATAGGAACCGAATCGTTGAGTCAATCGTGGCCGTTCATTTTTAATCGGACGGTCAAGATTAAATCAACCTCTCGGTTGATAGTTTGTCGCCACGTGTCACGACCAGATAATGACATGTGTCATCTTGGCGTCGGCGATGGCGTCATCGATTAGAACCCACTTGTCGGTGCTAAGTACGATGAATCTTGGCGTCGGCGATGGCGTCATGATGACGTCATAATTCCGATTTTCTTAGAAAAATAATTCGGCCGAAAATGGTTTCGGTGCTGACGTCATAAATGGTCATGCCGACGTCATAAATGCCGAATTTTCAGTATAAAAATAAATAAAGAAATTCGGTTTATTCTTTTTAATTTATTTTCAAACTTCAAATGGTTATAACTTTTGCGTTTTAACTCTGATTTTAGTGATTCCAATTTCAAAAAATTTATAAAATCAAGATCTATTTATTGGTAAATTTTATTGAATTTTTAGAGATGAATTTGCTCTCTGTAAAATATATTTATTGTGTGTATGTTGTTTTTAATTAGACGCTGATTTGCCGAGGAGTTACGAGGGAGAATTTCTAGTACAAGACTTAGCTCCGGATCAGGATCAGTAACTCTTTGAAGGCAAGTTATGCTTTGACCATGTTGCTCCTAAATTTTGAAATATATTTTGTTTCAAACTATGCATGCTAATTCAACTAAAATGGACTTAAATATTTTGGGTGAATTAGCTAATTAACCTAATTGTTATTACCTCCTTGTTAATAATATTTGTATGCCATGATTCCTTTGATAACCTAGGATTGGTAATATTAGTTGGTTGTTAATAGTGTGCCAACACGGGAGGCTTAGCCATGCTTATAACGTGAACAATTTTGTTTGGATTACAAAAGCAACATTGACTAAAGAATAGTGAATGCATTTTTGATAAAAGGTGGAATGATGTTGGTATTGATACTGGAATGTAGAGACCTGTGTTGTTCTACATGAAGGATGATTACGGACATGTGTTGCACTGTTAATAACTTGGGGTGAAATTGATTTAGATTGGGGTAAGTGGACCGAGGCTTTGTGCCAGGTGGGCCTGTGTGGCAATTTGTGGTGGGTTGAGTGTTATGAGGGCTGTGTGCCAAATTTGAGAGAAGGATGTCTTGCCTTGGTCAGTTAAGGACCTTACCTTGCAAGCCTTTGATCTGAGTCTCTCGTACAACCACATGTCTGAATGGGAAGACCTAGTTTAGTAGGATTCTGATGTCTTACCTTGGATACCTCAGGGTGGTAGTTACACGGGGGTAACTGTACGGGGGAACATTCCTGTGCTACGGCTTGGTACCCTATCCAACGGTGTTCGTCTGTCCTATACTTCGGCTCTGAGTGAGGGAAGTGATAGTGAAGGCAACCCGGAGAGGTTCCTAGGTGGAGATAGAAGTTTCTGAAAGGCTTTGTTATGATCACTCATTCGCATACTCTTGTATGGCGTTTCACGGCTGACGTGGTGAGTTGATTATATCTTGAGGGTAAAGTGTACAACCTCTGCAGAGTGTCAAAACTATTCGAATAGCCGAGTCCACGGTATTGGACAATGCTCGGGGATTACAATCAAGGGGTAGAGTTTTGAAAATAAAATGGGGTGGAAGGCTGTGTGCCAATGTTAATGGTGAAATTTGATTAAGGACTGTGTGTCCAAAAATTATGTGGAAAACAATTTGAGAAAGTTATTTATATGGTTTTAATGCTTTCTATCTAGATAAATAATACTTCAAAAATGTTGAAGCAAATGCAAAATAGATACTGAGCCATTCCTTTGTAACAAGCCATGCATGTAGTAATAGACCTGCATTCTGTGCATGACTTGTTGAGTACGGTGTGTACTCACCCTTGCGGGCAAAATTTTACTAGAAGAGGAGTCTACACCAGCGTGGGAAGAGGGGTATACTGGAGGGCCAGAGATCTAGGGAGCAAGCCTCTGTCAGAGCGCCTGTGGAGAAGAATGGATCACTACAATGTTTACTTTCCACTATTGTTTATTATTACTTTGAATAATGTAAGCCCTGCGTGGCAAAATATTGTAAGGTGACTTTTAAGGTCGTACAACTTGATTAAATACATGTTTGAAGTACTTTATTATTATTCCGCTGTGTATGATTATGGTACTTTAACCCTGTTAAGCCTATGTATACTAGCGCGATCCTGGACTAGTGCAGAATACACAGAGTGTCCGGATTTGCAGATTCGGGGCACGACAGAGGTGGTATCAGAGCATACTGACTGTAGGTCTTGACCCTAGATAGATTGGTCGTTCTTTAGGAACTTCAAAATTATTTTCTAAAAGAAAGATTTAACTTGCAAGAATAATAAGTTGTTGACTTGTCTTCTCTTATTCTTCTATTCTTTCCTTCTAGCTGAAAATTTCTATCTTTCCCCGTTGTTTTAAATAAAGATCTTATCTGAGTTGTTTCAAATAGTTATCGTTGTTTCACACTTAAGGAGAAAGCACTGGGTGTCGCTGCCAATCCTGAAGATGGTGAAGATAGGAATCGTCGAACACAAGAAAAGTGGATCGATGAAGTGTTCCAGAAGCTTGAAGAACCAGTGCTTCCGTAGCCAGTTGAGACTCTTGTGTGAAGAGTTGCGTCAGTCTAAGATAGAAGTGCTACCCTCTTAGACGGTAGATTATTATGTGTTTAGGTTAATTTGGTTTTCCTTGTTTCTTTGAGTGTGCGATATCGTTCTGAGCTTTTAGGCTTGGATAAGCAACCATACCAAGTTAGTAATTGTGTGCTACATTTGAGTCAAATCTTCTCCCACATAAGATTCTTGTATACTTGTCTACTTTGTTCCCTCTTTTCCTAAGTCCTTTTGTTCTTCAGATGGTGAACACACATGGAAGCAGTGGAGCTGGAGGAAGCAATGCACAGCAGAGAGGCAACAACAATGAAGCACCTAATCCTCAACCACCACCAGTTGACATGAACAACCTAGGAGCTTTCTTGACTGCTCAGACTCAACTTATGCAGACCATGATGCAACAAATGCAACAGATGCAGAATCAGGCAGCAGTCAATAATAACAACCAGGCTATGCACCAGGGACACCAGTCTAGACTATCAGATTTTATGAGAACCAGACCCCCAACCTTCTCTAGGAACGTCAATCCCATTGAAGTAGATGACTGGCTCCGCACGATTGAGAGGAAGCTGCACATATCCCAATGTGTAGGTAATGAGAGGGTCATGTACGCCTCTCACCAATTAGAAGGAACAGCCGCGGAATGGTGGGTGAATTACTGCACTTCCCACGAGCATCCCCAGGAGATTACCTGGGATGAGTTTACTATAGCCTTCCGCCAGTACCATGTGCCGGAAGGGATGATGGAGCTTAAAAAGGAGGAATTCAGATCCCTGAAGCAGGGAGGCCAATCAGTGGCCGATTATCTTAACAAGTTTACTCAATTGGCTCGTTATGCGCCAGAAGACATAGCCACGGACAAGGCTAGACAGTCCCGATTCATGAAGGGACTCAACTTTGGACTTCAGGTGGGACTGATCACCCACACATTTCCGGATTTCCAGGAACTAGTCAACAAGGCCCTGATCCTGGAGGACAAGCGCAAAGAGTTGGAAGATAACCGTAAGCGTCGTATGGCTCAACAAGGGAATCGTCAAGGGCAGCAGAGACGGAGAATAACATCTCCGCAGTTCACCAGGTTTCAGCCCGGAAGCAGTGCCAGAACACCATTACCGGCACCGCGACCTACTGGTCAGAATCCTCAAACACCGGCAAAAGCAATTACCCAAGCTGGAGGAAACTCGCCGATGGTTGGAAGACGTTGTTACAACTGCAACGTGATGGGGCACTTCGCCAATGCTTGTCCCAAGAAGGGAGGAGTCACTCCTGTCCGTTTTAACTTGGGTAATACGCTAGCTAAAACTCTTGTTCAAGGAGGAAGCCGAGGACCTGTTCAAGTTGGAGCTTCACCCCAATCGGTTGTACGAGGAAGAGTCAACCACATCACGGCAGATGAGGTCCAGAACGCCATGGACGTTGCACTGGAAACGTTCGACGTCGACGTCGTCGCTGATCCGCAAGAAGACGACTCTCTCGTCGCTAACCAAGATCAGGAGATCAGAGATAGCTATCCAAGAGCTTGCATTCCACCGTTCGACATCTGCGGTGAAGGCTTTGAAGAGGAGGATTATCCAGACGTCTAGAATCGCATTTTTCCCCAGTCTTTGCCTATGGTGATTTGGACTTTGCTTCCTCGAGTTTATTGCCAGTTTAATGTCTCCACTACTATATGACCTACGGGTCCAATTTTTGTAATAATGGGTCATGTCGGGCAGTACTCTGAATTCAATTTTTAATTATCGCATGGTTATGATCCATACTGTTGTGATCTGTGTGTACTAGCTATTGATCCCCAGCTTATCTCATGAATATGATGAATAAAGTATTCATGGAATATTTGGATAAGTTTGTCGTCGTGTTCATTGATGACATCTTAGTTTACTCCAAGTCGGAGGAAGAGCATGCTGGACATTTAAGGATGGTCTTGGAAAAGTTAAGAGAAAACCAGTTATCTGCGAAATTGAAGAAGTCGACTTACGGAAAAAGAAGGTTGAGTTCTTAGGTCATGTAATAACTGCCGAAGGAGTAGCTGTCGATCCGAAGAAAGTGGAGGCAGAATTACATTGGGAACAACCAAAGTCAGTTACCCAAATCAGAAGTTTTCTTGGTATGGCGGGGTATTACCGCCGGTTCATTGAAGTATTTTCCTCAATTGCGAGCTCTCACGCAATTGCTAAAGAAAGAAAAAGTTTATGTGGTCGCTTAGAGTGCGAAAAGAGTTTCAAGAGTGAAGAAGCGTTTAACTTCGCTTTTGTTTTGGTGTTCTTAATACTAAGGACAATTTTGATATATACTGTGATGCTTCGCGTTAGGGACTTGGATGTGTGCTGATGCAGAATGGTAAAGCAGTAGCTTATGCGTCAAGGTGCACTTAAGATGACACAGGAGCTCAGCCTAGAGATATTTGCACCACGGGGCCACGAGATGCATGCATGGTCCTGGATTGCTTAACATGACAGGTGCACTTAAGAAGTGTGGTGAGATCATTGTCGATGACGTGGAGGTACAGGTTGTACCATATACGTACTGCTTGTTGGTACGTTAATGCATAGTTGTCTATACTTTACATACTCATACTCCTTTAATTATGCCTCTTGTAGGTGGTTCAGGCCGAGCAGTGCATTGTGGCATTATCCATACATCGACAGGTAATTCTCTCGTTTATTAACAACCCTTTGTTTTAATTAAGCACGTATGTTTATATATGTGGTGTATATGATGTTGTATATTTCGCAGTTGCTATGCTCATGGCCATACCCAGTCCAAATTGATTAAGCTCACTTGTTTTGTCATATAACACACATGTGGTAAACAATTGTGATGGATGAAATAGGATGGATGGAATGCACGACGTCATTTCAAAGTTGTAATGGATATTTAAAAGTGTTTATGAATTGCGAATTGTCATGCAATTGTCAATTGCCATCTGTGTCAATTTTATTTCATGTCTACCATTTTGTGATGACAGTATATATTGATTGTTGTCAAATGTAACTGTCAGAATCTGAAAAACAGTTGAAATGCTGCCGAAATTTCTAAATTTAGGGTTTTTTATGTGTAAATACTTAGTATTTTGCATTCAAATAGATAAAAATGTACAGAAATGGTTGCATGATTTTGTCATACTTTTCCCTAATTTTTTAGAGCCTCGATAGACCATTTTTCATTCGGTTGAAATTTGCCGAGATTTCAATAATTTCGGTCAAAATTTTGATAATTTTTGTCGAAATCTTGAAAATCTCGATTCAAAAAAGTTTTGGATTTGAATTTTTTTTAGATTCATCCGGATTTCATCTAAAATTTCAAAATTTTGGTGAAATTGTTTATTTGGGTTGCCTCCAAGATATATTCCGAAAACGAAATTTGAAATCTTGTACGCAAGAAACTAATTTGAGATAAGCTTTTGGGGTTTAAGGCCCGTTTAGTGCAGTTCGATTCTAGTAGAAGCGAAGCGGTTCGGATTCTTGATAGAAGCGTTTGGTAGAATCGAATCCGGAGGAGCGGGTTGCTAGCCGATTCGACCACGGCGTGTAAAAATCGAAAGCGATTAAGCTTTGAAGCGTTCCGAGTCCTATTCCGTTTGGTTGGATTTATTTCAGATTCTAGGAGAAATAGTCCGGTTCCAAGTTGCCAAACGGGGCCTAAATGTAATGAGTAATCTTTTTCATCCGCGATTTTCTTGCAGGCGGTGCGGAACATGATGGAGCCGATCGAGCTACCTAATGTCCTTGGACTCCATATTCCTGGTCTATACAAGGCGCAGCCACCATCAAGGTCAAGGTTTCAAATTTTGTTTTCAAACCATATCTCGAGCGCGATCGAAATTCAAAATTTTTGTAAGATTTTAGAATTTTAGCTGAAATTTGGTTAAAATTGAAAAACCAAATTTCAAAGCAGGTATTTTTTAGGATGGCAAAACTGAAATTTTGGCCAAAATACCAAAATTTTGGCTTTTTAACACCTATGAAATGGTCTCCCGATGCTAGAAAAAAATTTAAAAAATATGAAAAAATATGTAAGTATTTATCTACATTTCCTATCTGTATGAATACAAAATACTAAGTATTTTTTGACACAGTGCAAAATACTAAGTATTACCACATAAAAAAAATGCTACGACGATATATAGATTTTACTATCCGTATATATAGAGTTTACTATCCATATATATAGGTTTTACTATCCGTACAGAAGAGACTTCTTGTCTAGCACACCTTTGAGCAATTCTGGACCAGATAGAGGCTGCTCGTTAATAAATTTGTGGCGTCAAGATGATGTATTTGATGGAATTACATATGTATGCACGGATTATCTAAGAAGCAGCAGCATGCAGCATCCTCATCAGGGACTCTAGCTAGCTATGGAGGTGTTGGTTGCCATGGCTCAGCACAAACAACAGGTTAGGTTGCTAGCTACTTAAATTAATTTGCCTCTTGTTTTAATCAACTGGCTGCATGCAGGTGGAAGAAGAAGAAGAGCAACTTGCGTTTTATGACCACGGGGAATGGCCGCTGCTTTAATCAACTGGCTTTATGTAGATAAAA
The DNA here is from genome assembly GCA_036346375.1 of Guadua angustifolia. Classification (NCBI taxonomy): domain Eukaryota; kingdom Viridiplantae; phylum Streptophyta; class Magnoliopsida; order Poales; family Poaceae; genus Guadua; species Guadua angustifolia. The sequence goes on from JAYEVE010001005.1 coordinate 136,203, forward strand.
GAACAATTTCTTGAATCATTTTAATTTGTACATATATTTTTTACAAAATTTTCATATGTATTCCTTTCAAAGGGCATTACAATTCTCCACAAAAAATTTGGAGCAAAAATCCGGTCCTAAAAACATTAAAACCAGTCGAATTTATGGTAATTTTAGTCCAAAAAGTTCTCTCCTAAAAAAAAATCCAAAAAACTGAAATTTCAGTAAATTTTCCCGAAGTCACCGTAACAATTTGAAAAATTTTAATTTTTTATTTCACTGAGATTTGGAATCTCGACCCCATCGAAATACGAAATCTTAACTAAGATTTGCTGTTGAGATTTTGAACTTTGGACAGGGCACACCCGAGGGAGGCATACGCAGATGCACAGCCGAGGAAAGCAGCCGCAAGGAAACGCACAAGTGCACAACTCCGAAGCGAGGGCAGAATCACCGCAGAACGAAGAGTCAACACGTCCTCCATCCACGCGACAGTGAGAACCTCGCCTGAGAACTGAGAAGGCACGCAGTCATCGCCCGATAAGTAATCTACTATATATGTCAACCAGCAGATCAAAAGAAATAGCAGCAAAATGCTGTTAATTTCTTTCGCCTCCAGCTGTCGCCTGCACCATTGACTTCATATATATATTGTCGTCAGCATGCTGCAACTCACAACATCCGGGTTCAATAGTAAGCTACTTGATCTTTGTTCAAAGGAAAATAAAATTCCCCACAACGTGCGCTACATATTCTCCGTTGATGTGAGGCTGGCTATAGATCAAGGCAATCATCGTGCATGTGCTTCCAATGAGATGGAATCGGCTATGAAAGTTCATACGAGCGTGGTACGAATTTTTCCAATATGATAGAACTAGCTATGAAAAATCATAGCTCGAAATCCCGATGGGTAGAAAATCAACTGCGACTCCATACAAATCAATAAAGGAGAGTATTATACTATGTTGGTTTTTGCCTCTCGCATAGGAGCAGAATTATTTAATATGCTTCAAAGAAAGCATCATCCAATGCATTATCATATGCACATCATCCGCTACAAGGCCGAGGAGCAGAATTATTTAATATGCTTCAAAGAAAGCATCATCCAATGCATTATCATATGCACATCATCCGCTACAAGGCCGAGGCACACAATCCACATAATCTTTTACACATCGATATCATGGCTAGGTGTCGATGAGAGAAAAGGGCCACTTTATCAAATACATTACCATCTGTCTAAGACCGACAAGGCTAGACAAAACTATGGCCTAGTACCGACGAGGCAAGGTCATTACTCCATCAACATGTCCCAAACGGATGGGATCGGATACTCCGTTGCCGGGCACTGATGAGGCAAAGGAAATATATATGTCTGAGTCTGATGAAGGTAAGCGCACACATGACTGAGCATCGATGAGGTGAAAGTCATCCTCTTCATCGACATATCCTTTCCGTGAAACGACACAGTGATGGCATACCATGACTAGGCATTTGGCGAAACAAAGCCACCCGCAGCCATTCGCATCTTCACCACATACATCTACATCAACACCGTACATGCATATGGACGAGCAACATAAATATAAAGGCGACTACCACAGTACAGATTAATCGGAGGTATTCTGTAGGCCAAGTCTATAGATGTAACTAACCAGATGACATGCAAAGGCATCAGGAATCAACAGACTAAGCAATATCCAATCAGATATTCTTCTTAAGCATAGACGCATAACGCAAAAGATGAATTCCTGCGGGTGTATGTAATTTTGTATATTCAATACATAATTAATGAAATATAGTGCTCCCATGTGTTTGATTGTCTCCTTTGTTTCCACAAACACTAAAGTGAGTGGAATGCAAAACCGCGACGATGGCCTAAGTTGTTTAGGTCAAGAAAACTTCACGGAGGATAAGATGGTGGATTTGGGCTCGTGGAGTTCGGGTTGAAGACACTGCTTTGAGAAGCATGTGTCTGTGTGAAAAACCCTTGTGTGTTGGGTTAATGAGTTTGCTCAAGTGAGAGTGGATGGAATCCACTTTGTATCATATTTTAGGGTCCCTTATGAACTTGTAAGGGATATAAGTAGTGGAGGAAGAGATGGGAAAGTTAAGCACTAGAGCTCAAGGGAGAAAAACTAGTGTTTGTGGGGCCCTTAGGGTTGTGTGGTACGTGTGGAGTGGTTGTAATCCTTCCTCATCAAATAGAAATCGAAGCTCAAATTGCTCTATTATGTTTTGGTTTGTTTTCTTGTTTGGTTTTCTTGCTATCTTGAGTGTTGCTATCTTGAGTGTATCTTGATAATTCAGGCTATCTTCTTGTTCTAGTTGATTACATGTCATGGGATAGGTTGCTAGGGCCCGTAAGATTGTCTCCAACATCTTCCTCACTGGAGATCTCTCATGTTCTTGAGTAGACATAGGTTTTGGTATTTTGCCCAACTTTTGAGTCATCTTCTAAAAAATAGATAAAGGTTGAAATCTTGACAACGATTCATGAGATCGATTGTTGGAATTGGTTTCATATATCCAAGAGAAGCTGTATTCAAGATTTAGTGCAATTTAGTTCACTAGATTGAAAGTTGAACAAGTTTTTGGACTATGTCTGCTCTTGTTTGGCCTGTTAGCAGAGGCACAGTTAGACCGCAGTTCATTTGCCTGTCAGACCGACCTCTAGCCGGCAGTCAGATCGATCTAGAGACACCAATTAGACCAGCCTTGAAGTAGGATGAAGTCTATGGTATTTTCTGGTAGTACAATTTACTTATTGTAGTGTACAGGTTATGTTCTAATCTTCTCACCTCTTCGTAGCTGTTGAAGTGAACTGATAGTTGAAGGCTTGGGGAAATCTTTTTAAACTATCATTCATCCCCCTTTGACTGCCTACTCGATCCTCACTATGCATGTGTGGACCTGCCTATGGTGGGCTGGACTTTGAGTAGATTTTAGGTCAAGGTGTTACAGATGGTATCATTGCATTCATCTTCATTACATGGATGCATGTGGGATAGGAGAACGGGCCATGTGCATAGCGCATGTGGACCCGAATTGGACACACGACATGACATATGTGCTGGCACTAGATATACAGATGTGTATCGAGGGGTGGTTCTAGGCATTGCCATGTATACAATGTGGTGCCGAGGGTGTTAGCCCTTTAGGGGGTGAATGTAATAGCCTGACACGTTAATGTGAAGGCCCATGTGGACTATACAGAGTGGTGTGGGATTAGTCTTATATTGCTTGTCTAAAGTAAGTTGTAGTAATATATAATATATGTTGGGTCAAACATAGCACATCTGGGTTAATTCTATTATACGAAGTGAGAACGAACATATAAGTGGGGTGCTATGCATGTGTAGGCCTATCCGCCGTGGGCTGAGTTTTGAGCAGATTTTAAGTAGATACCATCTTACTACTCAAGACGCTGCTAGTTCACTAGGGCTAGGGGCTATCAAAGACAAGGGGGGTGAAGGGGTGGATGTTGCATGCCACGGGTGGATTTTCTCATAATCTAGCGTCTCCCCATTTGGTCTTTTCTTTCCATATAAGTGATTGGGGTAGGATGGACTGTATGGTTTTTCCCTGGTGTACCCAACATGTTGGCCCAGCAGCTAGGAAGAAATGGCCGTTTCACTTTCTATTAGAATCTCTATCGAATTTTTATTTTTCTGGTTACAGCTGTAGAACATCTCTACTACTTCTAATTAGGAGTTGGTGGTGATACGTCCATTCTCCACCACCAACCCACCTAAACGTAAAAAAAATCGACCGGACGACACCCAAAAAAAAACCAACAGCTCTTCCCGATCTGCTCCATTCCTCTCGACACCCGACTCCTCCCCGACCCACCGCTCCATGTACACCTCACCAACTTTCGGGGCCGACTCCTCCAGCTGCGTTCTTCCACGCCCCCCTCCTGGGTCCCGTCACCGCGAAATCCCCGCCCCGTCAGCCCCCACGAAATCCCCGCCCCTGCCCGCCACCCTCCCAAACCCTAGCCGGAGCGCGCCTCCCAAACCCTAGATCCCCAGGTTTCGTGCGCGTCTGCTTGAGGAGGCGAGGGAGGACATCAAGCCAGGCGCGGTGGACGTGGTGTGCGTGTATGGGTGCACGGCCTCAAGTGGGTTGCGTTGCAGCTCCGCGTGTTCCTCTCCAGCAACATCGCCCACCACGTCGCCTTCCGTGTTGCCTCCATCCTTGCTGATCACGCTGCTCTCCATCCTCTCGACGTGCCCAGCGATCTCCAGCGGATGTGCCACCTACGTCCCACCACCGACCGCGTCACCTATGTGCTCCCACATCGTCCTCCATCCTCTCAATACATCGTCTTTTTGTATGCTCCCCAGCTGCTCGATGAAATGTTTCATTGATTGCATTCATTTGTTATTTCTTGATAGCTCGGCAAGAGAACACAGATGTGACGCATGGGTGGAGATGAGGGATGGCGTGGCTGCAACGGTGACATCATGTCTGTGACAGTGAAGACAGTGGCAGAACTTCACTTGTATCTATTCAGAGGTACAAGAAGGGTATATATATTGATTTGGAGATTTTTTTAATTGCAGACATCTAATTTGAGGTTTCTTGCACAAGTTTACTATGGTGTTTCCAGTTGCGAATATGTTCTGGCGTAAGGACCACTAAATAGCAATTGTTTGGGTTGTTAGCAAGTTTATGATTTAGTTCAAATATGATCTGGTATGACTTCAATGCTTTTATATGCGATTCCTTATACGGGGGTTCACTTAGCAGACATGAGGAAAAAGCTTTTAAGTCAGGTATCTCTTGTAACTAACATATGCTTTTGCTTCCAGAGAATATTCACAAACAACGTTGATTTCCAAATTGCAACTGTTGCTGTCATGCTCAATAGATGAGAGGGTTGCCTCAGTTCAACATCATCAAAAGGGGAAGGAGGTTGAAACTTGTAACTGCAAGCAAGTTCATATTGTTGTATGTGACTTAATTGTCATTCAGCACTGGAGGTAAGATCCTGTTTATATCGTATTTAGTTTCTAAAATGTTTATTCAAAAATATTTAAGTTGGCATTGCTTTGCTATGGTAAAGGACGGCTGCAAGTTTTTGTACCTTGTACATTTTAAGCCCCAAAATGCTTGAAACCGCATGTTAAAATAAGACTATTTTCAGCACCTAAAAACTTTGGTGCTGCACAAAATCTTGTTGTGGAAATTACTTTGAATGAAAACTTTGGACTCTGAATAAAGTCTACTATGATTTGCGAATATTGTTTTGGGTAAACAATGAACTAGCAATTCTTGAACTTTGAACCACTAATGATTATATGCTCTCAAGTTGATAATACTTAATATGGGTTCCATGGCATGGAGAATTGGAGACATTACACGATTGTGTTGAATGCTACATTTCCTGCAACACTTGCCTTTGTTCGACATGTGAGCAACTTTAACACGCGGGCTGTATTTTCTGATTTGGATGTTTATTTTAAGATCTTCCGGGATGTATACCAAGAATATCATCTCTAAATATGTTCTAATATGATGAATGCTGATGTACTGCGTACAATATATTTGGTTTTATTCATGCCAAAGGATAAACCATAAAAACTTTTGTAATCGGGAAAAATAGATGTTTGATCTTGTAGCACAATTTTCTTTTATTGCTTGACCTTTATGTTTTATTAACAATTTTATTTTTCGTAGCAACGCACGGGTATTGAACTAGTATATAATCGGATTTTACTGTACAGTAACAGATTCTTTTATAGGCTAAAACTTAAACATAAACTAAGTATGTTAAACTGGAGCGTGTAAGAGCAAGGCTAATAATAGGGCCAACTGCGGCTTTATATTGTTGACATATCATCTATAGCCAATCTAATAGCCCACCCATATAATAGTTGGCTATACATACACACTGAGCATTAATATCTGGCCCACCTTTCATCCTCTCATTCTCTTACCAACCTTCTTGGAGCCCGTGCTGCAGTCGGCTGCTAGTCTGCAGCCCGCTTCTCTTCTCTCTTCCCTCCTCTCTCCTCCAACTCAACTCAAATCTGACGTGGCGACTCCTATAGCCCGCTTACGTAATTTTATTATACTTGCTCTAAGATGTAACAACAGAGAATCAATTCCACAATTAGGTCCTACCTACCAAAAAAAGTAATCACACGTGGAATCCCACTACATTTTTTTTTGGAACTTCGCAATTATGACTATTTTTTTTTGAACTCCGCAATTATGACTACTTGCTTATGTATGTACAGGCTGCGACAACCTAACTGTGCGAAATTTGATTTGTGTGTTACAGACCAGAGTGGGCAGATACAGAAGCTTGCCCCTTCTATGACCTGCTGGTCACAAGCTACCAGACTGAATTATTACTATGGATTGACTTATTACTAACTGCTCGACTAAATATCCTAGACAGATCAAGAGGGGCATCGATGCGCCTAGCTAGAGTGGACTTGATATAACTCCTTGATAACTCTTATCTCACACATGAATAACTATGCTTCACAGGCACAATCATGTAAACTTTTTTTACTATTTTAACTGTATGAGTTTAATTGAAAATAGTATTGATCACTGCTATGAATCAATGTATATTTACCTCTTCACTCTGCATTTTGGGTTGTCCTTTATAGTGGAACTTCTGCGAATAACTTGGTATAATATAGTGTAATGTCCTTCACCAAGAAAGCAATAATACTCTGCAATACTTAAACCAAAGATTGCCAATATATATTGTCTCTATGAGCAGGCGCACACTTCCTTATATGGTCCTGAGAAAAGTGAGGCACTTGACTCTTGTTACATATTCAAGAAATAAGAAATAGATAAAACACAAAAAGAAGATGCATAGTACCTGGTAGTTGAATTTGGGATTGTAATATGGATGCCAAGAGATGATCTGATCAACTTGATTGTAGATGCGAACAATGAACAATTGTAGATGCGAACAATGAACAATTAAACGGAAAATGTAAATGATTTTTTGCGATTTTTTTTGGTAATGAAGCCTAGAAAATGATTAATCCGAGATGTGAAAGAACAACTGTGTGAAAGAACTTGAAAGCTGAAATGAAGGGATTTTTCTAGAACAGGAACGAAGGGATTTGGAGCGCAGGTGAAAGAACGAGAAGGGCGTGGTTGCAGAGAAACGAGTAGGTAGGAAGGCAGGGCATATGTCCTTTTGCAGCACTGTCTTATATACAAACTGAGACATTGGCGCATGATGCCTGCTAGGTTACATCAACAAGCAAAGAATACATTTTTTTTCAGAGCTAAAGGCTAAAGGTGGTGAGAAATATTGAAAGGAACGAAACGTATCATGTTCAAAGAAGAAACGGGATTACTTGCCATGTGCATGCGTACCAAAGGACATCTAATGTTTAATTGCCCTGTGAAATCGATGGTGTGCAGCCGCAAGTTCATAGTTCGAACATGACAAATGATCTAGGTGACACGTATCAGCGTATGTATGCATGCATGAATGCATGGAGTTGATTTTGGTAATCAGTTTTTTTGTCGTCCAAGTGTACATGCAACATATTTGTGACATCCACTGTCCAAGCATTCACGAGAACTTGATTTTGTATACAAAACATATTTGTAATATCCACCGAAGGCAAATCTCTTCGTTATTTGCACCTTAATCACATTGTTTAGTAGTACAAGGGGAAAAGAAGAAAGAGAAAGTGAAAAGAGGAAAGAAAATTAAAGGAAAAAGGAAAAGGAGAGCAAAAGAATGGCATGGTGAGACAATTATGACTTCATATTACAAAGAAAAGAAAAGGAAAGGCAATCTGAAATCAAGACCTGCCTGTGCAACAGAGTGAAGTAGAGGGCACAAATAGATGTTACGCGTGCACCACAAATTTACCGCTAGATGTTTAGGACTACAAATTGATGCCGCACGTAACTCGTTCTGTTTCTGATGCTGCGCGTATAGCCCAACTGAAAGCTGCCAAGCAAATTCAGCTACCTGAAACTTTGATGCCCAGAAGAGCGTATATATGAGCAGGGGAATTCAGAAGCTTCAATTTCCCTATTCTCCTTTTCTTGATGGCATGTAGATCGATTATCATAATGTGAGCAGGGGTTCACGCGACTTGCTTTGTTAATTGCTTTGAATGCACAAGGATTTGATACGCGGCGCAAGGCAAGCTTTTGGAACACCTCCGCGTGGCTACAAGGGAAGCGACCGAGGGATATATTCAGGATGTCAAAAAGGAAAAACTGAACGGTGCAACGAGCCCTTCATGCCGAAATTACTTTGGACGGTGGTAGGGAGGATGACATTACGTGGATGCTAACCTCAGACGGCAGCTACTCAGCACAATCCGCATACAAGGTTCAGTTCCTCGGGGCATTCCTCCTGCCGTTCTGTTCCAAAAATAACAATAATAATAATAATACACGATCTTTGCACGTTTATAACGGATTGGATTCGATCAATTCGTCACTGTATGTTAGCACTATGCAAAGCTCGAACTGTAAAAGCAGCTTCCAGTTGCCGTTGCAATAGAAAATTCTTGTTGTGATGCTAAAGAAAACACTAACCTTTCAATGTTACGAAAAAAATAAGAAAGCAACTACCATACGCTATACCGTTGGGAATCACTTCCAACGGTATAGCATGTTTCATTAGGTTCGTGGGTAAGTTTCATTACTAGGTTTCACGGGTAAGTTTCATGATGTTTCACGGATAGGTTCCATGGGTGTCATGAGGTTTCAAGTTTCATAAGGTTCGTATTTCATTAAAAAAAGTCTCATAGATAAGTTTCATCCAAAGGTTTCATCAGACAGCACATGCTAAACTTTTTTTAATGAAACACGAACCTTATGAAACTTGAAACCTCATGAAACCCATGAAACTTATCCGTGAGACATCATGAAACTTACCCGTGAAACCTGGTAATGAAACTTACCCGTGAACCTAATGAAACATGGTATACCGTTGGAAGTGATTCCCAACGGTATACCGTTTGGTAGTCTTTCTGAAAAAATAAATAGGAGATGGATTCTGTTTGCCGTCTTTCTCGATCTGAATTTTACCTTTCTGGAATACTAAATGCATAATGTGGGAGCATATATATATATAGAAATGACCCTGGAAATCAAGCAGGGCATCTGTCCTTTTGCAGTATTGTCTTATATATACAAACTGCAACATTGGAGCAAGATGTCTGCTAGGTTACATGAACAAGCAAAGACCACACTTTTGTCAAAGCTAAAGGCTAAAGGTGGTGAGAAATATTGAAAGGAACGAAACGTATCATGTTCAAAGAAGAAACGGGATAATATGCCATGTGCATACATACCAAAGGACATGTAATGTTGCATTCGCAAAGTGTTAACGTGTGCCTTAAGAAACTCACTCATGAAATTGATGGCGTGCAGCCGCAAGTTCATAGTTGAAATATGACAAATGATCTAGATGATATGTATCAGTGTATGCATGCATGCATGGAATTGATTTCGGTAATCAAACTTTTTGTCGTGCAAGTGTACATGCAACATATTTGTGATATCCACTGTCCAAGCTTGCACGACAAGTTGATTGTGTATGCATAACATATTTGTAATATCCACCTTAGACAAATCCTTTCGTGCGTGATTTGCACTTAATCACGTTGTTTAGTAGAAAGGGTAAAGGAGAAAGAGTAAAAGAGAAAAGAGAAAGGAAAAGAAAAACGAGAGCAAAAGAATGGCATGGTGAGTCAAGTTGATTATGCCCCCTACCTTTTACTGCATACTACAGTAATTACCGCAGGTTACAAAGCAAAGAAAGGAAGGGCAATCCGAACTCAAGACCTGCCTGCGCAACAGAGCAAAGCAAAGGACAGACATAGATGTTACGCATGCACCACGACATCGAAATCATCTGAAACTTTGATCACCAGGAGAGCCTATAAGCAGGGGAATTAAGAAGCTGCAATTTCCTTATTCTCCTCTTCTTGATGGCATGTAGATCGATTATTACAACTAATAATGTCAAAACGAAATTGCTTGGATAGCTAGGGTTCACTCGAGCTGCTTGAATGCACAAGGAGTTCCTTCAGTTGATACCCAAACAGATAAACAACTCTTCGGCGCGGCGGCAAAAATGTATCTCGGAAATGCATTTGGAACTCCGCGTGGCTACAAGGGAAACGACCGAGGGATCCTAGCCATCCTGGTGGAAGGCCGTAGTGCTAGTCATCTTTAATTGTGTCCTGGGAAATTTGGAAATAAAAGAATGTTCGGGTTTTTTCTTTTATACAATTAAGGCCTCGTTTGGGAACCATTCCTGGTGGCGAAAACCACGGGTGAGCTTTCAAAAAAATCAAGAAGGATCCTAGCCTATGAGTTGCAAGCTGAGTTCCTACTTTCTTTAATTAACTATACCCCTCGAACCTGTATGCTTTTCTCCTGCTTATTACTTCCTCCGATTCACTATATTTGTCCATAGCATCAGAAGTATTCTCTCTAATATATCTGCACATTGAGGTAATTTAGAGTGTAGTTATTATAATTTTTTATCTCTCTACTCCTACCTAAATGCTTTGAAAAAGGTAGAGTCGCTATGGTATGTTAATTATTAGGTGGTATGGATGGCCATTTCTCATTAAGTATTTATTAAATGTAGCATTTTCTTGGTATGTACATATGGTAGGCAATAGACAAATATAGCGGACAAAATTTTTTAATAATATTTTTTTAAAAAAATTACAGAAATAATATGCCATAAAAATTTACTAATCTACCCTATTGATGCCATCTGAAATGGCGACAACGCCTCTGTTCAGGGGCGGATCCAAGCCTGGGGCAAGTAGGGCCCAGGCCCCAGGCTTGGTCCAAATGACAGTGCAAAATACTGTTCAATTTGTATTTGGTCTGAGGCGCAGCCGGCCTAATTTTGTGAACGCCTAAGGCATTGTTGCGAGCACAGGGAAGGTCAGACAAAGACCACACCGCCGCTCTCTACAGGCCGTAGTGCTCCTGCACCCGATCCGGCGATCCGCCGCCCGCCTTCGCTAGCCGGCCGCCACTCGGCTGCTCCCGACACCAAACCCGCCCGGTGTTCGCTGCTCCACGCGTCCGCCGCTCTCGAGCTCGCGCCGTCACCCCCACTCCCGCCGCTGCTACTTATTTGCTCCCGCCTCCGGCGCTTTCGGTTGTTGCTTGCGGCTCGCCTGGCGCCGCGTTCGCAGAATCGGCCGAGTAGCCGATCGGCCGACAGTGGCACGGCCATCGCTGCTCGCCCGTTCGGCCCTCCCGCAAAGCACTACACCGCAAGCCGTCGCCCCAGCCCTCGCTACCGCTGCTCATTGTCTCCGTGTGGTCTCGGCGATCGGCGACTTCGTTGTGCTACTCACGCAAAGACGATCATTTGCCGTCGACCTGACCCTCCCGCCCCGGCCGCCAAGCAAAGCGGCAACGCTGTCGACCCTCGCCCCGCCTCCTGCGCCTATGGCTCCGCCGTCTCCGTCTGGTATTGTTTTGTATTGCCACACCCTTTACATTCTCGTAGCGGTCCCAAACTCCCAGTTAATTTTGATATAGCCTAGTAGTGTATTGGAGTTCTCCTGCAAGAACTCATTTCTTGCTTTCTGCATTTTCCCAAGAAGCATACATGACAACATAGAAGCTACTAATAAATGATGATGCAATGTTGAACTAAGCTACTTGTAGCATTTTCTAAAATTTAGATAACGTGATCAATTTGATTTTATCCTTTATATGGACTATATAAGTAAATAGTACTTTTAACTTCTCCCTTTTGCTCTTGTTAATTTGCAGCCGTTTTGATTCAATAATTTGTTTTGGCTTACTGGATCAGTAAACCCATGCAGAAATAACTATCCACTATGCAAAGCACTTGATTAAATCTGCATTGGTTCAATTTTCATTGGCCACCGAATAGTAAGTACTTCATTCTAAATCTTTTATGGTGTTGGGATTTCTAGTTCATTGTTCTACATATTTATGTTACTTGTTCAGGTATATATACAGTATGGAATTCAAATTTATTTTTAATTGTGTATTTGTGCTGTACTTTTCGGCCTTAGGCGTATAAAATCTGGCTCCGCCATCGCCTCTGTGCCATTTCAAATGGCGATATAGAGACTATCGCCAACAAACAATAGTCTGTGTCACCATTTGAAATGGTGATGGAGGAATGCCAAAGTTGGCCGAGAGCACCTTTCACCAGAAGCGGCTATGTTTTCTCACATCTTCCAAAGGAGAGAAGGAAAAAAGGGAAATTGGAGGAGCAATGGGAGGAGGAGCAAGGGGGGAGGAGGAGGAGGAGGGAGGGAGGAGGAGGAGGAGGAAGAAGTAAATCGACAATGTTGCGATTATAATTTTTGTTTCTATTCATTATATTTTGAAATATGATTTAGCAATCAGATTAATTACTTTTGTAAGTAATTAGTGTAGACTAGCAATAGTTGTGTAGTTATATAGCTATATTAAGATTTGTAGTAGTATTTATAATGCATAGGATGGATCGGATTGGGCATAAAATTGTGAAAAGTATGTGTGGTAATATGTAGTTCAGAAATTAAATTTATGAATGTTTGTAGTACTCGTTTCATATAGCGTAGAGTAGACAAGATGGCGTTATGTTGTGCACGTAATAACAATTTGATAAAATACTCGATAGGTATGGATGAACTAGTATAATTTAAAATACACTATAGAGAAGGAATTCGTGAGGTGGGTGCATAAAGAATGGAACTAGACTATTTTCAAGTGTGGTGGCTAGTTTTGTCATGTGAGAGCGCCCATAGGGCACAGTTACGATATAGTTGTACCACTTGTTCTCGTTGGACCGTGAGTTATATGATCTGAAGTTGTACGGGGTAGGCTGTTGCAGATGGGACTACACATATTGAGAGTTAGTGGGATTTGAAGGGTCAAGTCGTGGAGCTTGTATGTAAGATTGGTGCATGAGAAAGAAAGTCCATTAGTGTTGTTGGCACAAACATTCCGAAAAGTCTATAACGGCCATGTGACATGGAAGAAGGCTATTGGTAATAAACTAGAGGAAGTTGGAGAGAACGACCAAAGGGCAAAATGCTTAGTGAGGCAAGATGTGAGTTCAAGTCGAGAGAGCGCAAGTGAGGAAGTTGATGTTGCATTGCTAGAAGTGTAGGAACCGATAGGTGTGACTGACGAGGAGAACAGATTGAAGGGTTGGTGGAAGCCGAGAGCCGTGACTATGAGGATTTATCGATGAAGAAGGTGATGAAGAGCCTTTCCTTGCGAGTTTGAGGATGTGATTTGATCGGTGGTGGTCAACAAGGTGAAGGCATTGCATGGGAGTATAATCGAGAATGAGATGAGGCAAGGAGTGATTTACAAGAGTAAGTGGAAGGTGTAGGAAGTAGTAACAACATGGTTAGTGTCGCTACGAAGAACCTTTAATGTTGTCAAGTCAGATCCACAGGTTTATGATGTGAAATAAGAGATGGACGATTGCTCATAGTGTGTCCAAGCCTACCAGTCTAAGTGGGACACCATTTGTAAGTGTTCTATAGTCGTCCTATACACATGCGTGTTGACGGAGTCTATACAATCGCATAGAAACATCTCTTGAGACTTTGTTGCTAATGCAATGTCTGAAGAGATTGTGGGCAATCCACATTTGGAGCCATGTGCCATCATACTTGCAATAGAGTAGAGGTTTGAAGACACCATAAACTATATGAAAGCATGAAGAGCGAAGAAAAAAACCTTGGAAGAAGGACATGTAATGTTTAATTGCAAAGTGTCGCATGTGCCTTAAGGAATTCACCTATGAAATCGATGGCGTGCAAATGCACGCAAGTTCATAGTTCAAACATGACAAATGATCTAGGTGATATGTATCATGCATGGAATTGATTTTGGTAATCTTTCTTCTTCTTCTTCTTCTTCTTCTTCTTCTTCTTCTTTGTCGTCCAAGGGTACACGCAACATATATATTTGTGACATCCACCGTCTAAGGTTGCATGAGAACTTGATTGTGTACACACAATGTAACATTCCATTTTTCAGTTTCCTTGTGAATAAATTTCAAAACCCGAACCCGGAAAAATTTTCTCGAATTAATTTCAACTTAAACCGAATTTTGTTCAAAGCAACAAGGATTTAATTTGATTAGTCCATACTTCAAATTAATTATTTATTATTTTATTTGGGTTCCTTATGCTTCATTTGATTTTTCTACATTTTTGGGGATTTTTTCGAATTTATTTGCTATTTATTTGAATTTATTTGAGTTTATTCGGATTTTATGGATTTTCTTTAATTCAGAAATTAAATTCTTTTTCCTTATTTCCCTTCGGGCCGAAAACACTGTTCAATTGACCTCGGCCCATCCCTGCTCATCCGGCCCAAATCTCCTTCCCGCCGCCAAACCCTAAACCTAGATCAACCTCAACCGTTGATCCTTCATCCGACGGCTAGCATTCGCGCCGCCACGCACAGTGAAAACCTAACCCTAGCGCACCTTTTTGCCTCGCCGTCCGATTCCGATTCCACGGCCCTCCGTGCGCCACGTCGCCCGAAATCCCGCCGCCAGAAACGATGGCGCCAAGACGACCAACCTTTATTTCCGTGCGTTTTCCCGCATCCCTAGACTATTTAAGCTACAGTAGCCACCGGTTCTAGGGTTACCACTCCGCGCCGCACATTTTGGCCCTACCCATTCCACTAGAGACGCTGCCGTTGGCTCTAGCGACCTCGCCGAAGTTCGTTGCTGCGCCCGAAGGTTTCCACCGCCGTTTTCTTTTCCGCTGGTGAGCCTCCGCCGTGTTTAGTGGTACCGTTGAACTCACCTTTGTGCCCCCTTTCTTTTGCCCCTAGTTTGGTGGTAAGCCGTGCCGTGTTGCGCCGCCGCCACCTCTTCTTCTTCGTCTCCGGCGGGAGAACACTAGCGTCTCGCCGTCGAGCTTCTTCAGCCGCCTGTGGCCGTCTGATCTCATTCCGACGCCCAGATCTACTCCACGTCTACCCGGTAAGACCTTCCCCCTGAGCCAACTGCCTCGTCACTCCTTACCATCGCCGTGTCTGCCGTGTGGCGCCGCGTGTAAGACACGTGTCCGCCACGTCTGCGCCACCACAGCTCTTGTGCCCGCATGGCCGATGCGTGTCACGCCGCGCCAGCACCCGAACTGACATGTCTGCCACGTACACGCCGCGTCAGCACCACCGTAGGCCCTAATCTTCCGCATGTGCACCACCTGTGCGACACGTCCGCCCTAGATCCACGTGGCTGCCACCTGGGTGCCACGTCAGCTCTAGCTCGCCCGTGGTCTGCCGCGTCAGCGCCACGTCACCGCCACGTGTTTGCGACGTCGGTGCCACGTAAGCCCTAGTCTTCCACGTGGCCGCCACGTCATTGTGCCACCGCCACACCATCCACTACTACAAAACAGCACATAGGTGACGCCGTATTTGTGGCGGTTCATTTCGAACCGTCACAAATACATGTATCAGTGGCGGTTCTTTGTGGAAATTGGCGGAGGACCATTTGTGGCGGTTTCATCCAAAAAAATCATCGATAATACATTATCTCGTGACGGTTTATATTTGAAACCGCCATCGATAATATTGTGACTATTTGTGGCGGTTGGTAGATGGAACAAATCACGAGATAATAAATTATCTGTGGCGGTTTGGTTTACAACCGCCACTAATATAATTATCTGTAGCGGTTTTAATTTAAAACCACCGAAATAATGTTTTCTATATAAAGCCACTTCTTTGCCATTGTCATTTGGTCATCTTCCTCCTCTGTTTGAGAAGAAAAGTTAGCTTTTTCATTTCAGATTTTGTTTGGACAAGATCTTGTGCTTCTACTTCCTAGAATTGTTCCAAGGTGTGTAAAATATGTTTCCTCTCTTCATTTGTACTTTAAAATTTCCATTAATGGTTTATTCCTAGCTTAATTAAGGTTTAGATGCAAGGTCTACATTTGGTTTGTTTTTAATTTACCTAGCAATTTGTAGATGATGAATTTATTACCTTCTTTGTATTAGATTAAGTTGTCTACCTTGTTTAGATGATGAATGTTTTGTCAAGCATATATCAAATGTATGTATTTACGATTATTGGATATTAATGAAAAATAAATTATAGTTAATATGATAGATGGGTGATCATGATGTTAATTGCCTTGCATTTTGAGATGAGGAAATTTATTATGTTGCTCTTAGAAGGATATGTATAAAAATTACGTAGTTAAAATTTTTCTTAGTTACCATTAATTTTTTTAGTTAGCGTGCATATACATCTTGCTCCATTAGTGGGTATTGTTAGTGAATTTTTTGAAGCATATAAACCCAATTTATGTAATTAAGATTGTTGGATGTGAATGATAAATAAATTTTAGTTAATATGGTAGTCGGGTGATCATGAAATTTTGAGGTGAGAATTTATTATGTTGATCTTAGGAGGATATATATAATTTTTGGTTACGTATGAGTATATATTAAAATTAATTAATTAAGTTTGCAACATTTACTTAGTATTAATGTTGTCCCGTTAGTGCATATTGTTGAATATTGAATAACAATTTATTTAATTAAGATTTTGGATATTAATAAATTGCTTAAATTAATGAACTGTAGATGGACCGGAGATGGATGTACGATGCGAACCGTTGCGCCAAGAATATATCGACGGTGTATCTGTTTTCTAAGGGCGCGAGGAGAACGACTTGCAAAAGAAGACGGAGTACATACCTTGTCCATGCATTGATTGCAAGAATGAGAAGATGTTTTGAACAAAAACCATATCCATTTGCATTTGATCAGGAGGGTTTTGTACTGGCTATACAAGTTGGACAAGGCACGGTGAAGAGGAGATCATACTTGAGCGTGATAACGTCGGCGGCAACGAGAGCGGCAATGTGGAAGTGACATCGATTATGGATCCGATGAGGATAGGTTGGTCGTCGATGGCGACATTAATCTGCTCAAATGTTGCGCGATGCGAAGAGAACTACACTAGTCGGCGAGAGTTTAATCAATTCACGGGTTTGATGGAGGATTCGGAGAAACCTTTGTTCCGGGTTGTAAGGAGGAATACACAAAGTTGCACACGGTGCTCTTGCTACTAAAATTGAAGGCGACCAATGGTTGGTCCGACAAGAGTTTCACGGCGTTGTTACATCTCTTAGCGGACATCTTGCTGAAGAAGCGTGTTGCCTAAAACCACATATCTAGCTAAGAAGGTTGTATGTCCCTTGGGATTGGAAGTAGAAAGAATACATGCTTGTCCAAACGATCAGATATCTTGTATCATAAAGACTATGCGAACATTCATGTATGTCCGGTGTGCAAAGCGTCGCGATACAAGCGTAAGGCGATGACAATGGGCTATCGAGGTGAAGAAAGGAGCTCCGCAAAGGTGGTGTGGTATTTGCGATAATACCTCGATTGAAGCGTTTATTTGGAAACAAAAAGCACGCTAAATTGATGCGATGGCACTCGGAAGACCGTAAGAGGATGGAAAAGCGAGACACCCGGTGATTCGCGATGGAGAACCATCGATAGACTCTTGAGAGAACCGAAATGAGGCGAGGAATGTAAGGTTTGGCTTGAGTGCGGATGGAATGAATCCTTTCGGTAACATGAGCAGCATTCATAGCACTTGGCCCGTGACTCTGTGTATATACAACCTTCCACCCTGGTTGTGTATGAAGCGAAAGTACATTATGATGTCCTTGCTTATCCAAGGGCCGAGACAACCTGGCAACGATATTGATGTATACCTACAACCATTGGTGGAAGATCTTGTGATATTGTGGAGCGAAGGTGTACGGTATGGGATGAGTACAAACAAGAGTACTTCACTCTCTGGCGCATTGTTGTTCTGCACCATCAATGATTTTCCTGTGCTTGGTAACCTGTCCGGCCGTACTATAAAAGGAGCGAAAGCATGCCCCCAGTGCATGGATGAAACCGCTAGTGTGTGGCTCAACAACTCGAGGAAAACAGTGTACATGCGTCACGGAGGTTCCTTCGAGAATCATCCGCACTGCAATATGAAGAAACAATTCGACGGGACAAAGGAGGACGGTTTAGCTCCAAGGCGTCTTCGTGGGGAAGAGGTGTATGATATGGTTAGGGATCTTAATGTTGTACTCGGAAAGAGGAGTACTGGTAATACATCGCGGTCCCATACACTGCAAAAAACCACATGGAAGAAGAGATCCATCTTTTGGGACTTACCCTACTGGAAGGACTTGGAAGTTCGACACTTTGCATCGACGTCATGCATGTAGAGAAGAATGTATGTGACAGCGTGGTTGGTCTTTTCTTGAATATTCCTAGCAAAACAAAGGATGGGTGAAGGCACGAAAGGATCTGGAAGACATGAAGATCGAGCGAGCTACATCCTCAAGACACTGGAAAGGCGGCTTTACCTTCCCCTGACTTGCTACACTTTGAGTAAGAAAGAAAGCGAGAACTCGCAAGTGCACGCATGGTGTGAAAGTTCCGTCCGGTTACTCGCAAACATCAAGAAACCGTATCGATGAAAGATTTGAAGTTAAGCGGCATGAAGTCTCATGATTGTCATGTGATGATGACACAAATGCTCCTGTTGCAATTAGAGGTATTTTGCACGATAAGGTCCGAGAGGCAATCACGAGGTTGTGTTCCTTCTTCAACATGATTTCACGAAGGTCATCGATCCGTTGGACTTTATGAACTTCAGTGATGTGGTAAAGACTCGTGTGCGGTGGAGATGTATTTTCCCCATCATTTTTGATATCATGGTTCATCTCATTGTTCACCTTGTCAATGAGATAAATATTTGTGGCCCCGTATTCACGCATCGGATGTACCCATTTGAAAGGTATATGGGTGTTACGAAAAAATATGTACGTGTCGATCTCGTAGGAAGGCTCAATTGTAGAAGGTTATGCAACCGAGGAGGTTATTGAGTTACGTGGTCGATTACATGGAGGAGGTCAAACGGTAGGAGTGCGATATCTCGCCATGAGGGTAGGCTAGGTGGGAAAGGTGTAATAGGAAAGAAATCTACAAATTCTTACGATAATATTTTGTTCGAACAAGCCCATTTCACGAGATTGCAACAATCACTTGAGGTGTGCCCGTGTATGGACATACACAAGGGTAAGCTAAGGAGGGAAACCGAGGAAAGTCGAGATTTGGATAACAAAAGAGCACAATCGTTTGTTCGGTCATTGGTTCGAGGAGCACATGTGCGGTGAAGAAAGCGAGTGTTACATTGAGGTGGTTGGCAAAAGGGCCTTGGTACAATCACGACATGGCAAGGATATGACATCAATGGATATACATTTTACACGAGAGCTCGGGATAGCAAGAGCACTTACCAAAAGCATGGTGTCGTATAGATGCCTCGACAACACAGCAAATCTGAAGAGCATCTACTACGGGTTCATAGAGGAGATTTGGGAGCTGGACTCTGCATTTTCAAGATCCGGTGTTTCGATGTCATTGGGTGCGACTCCGAATGGTGTCAAGGTGGACAAGTGCGGCTTTACTCTGTGGACATCGAACATGTCGGATCTGAGAGGCGAACCATTCGTACTTGCGAATCAAGTAGCACAAGTATTCTACATAATCGACCGGCGGATAAGAAGCGCCACGTAGTTACGCAAGGAAAAGAAGGATCGTTGGAGTTGAGAATGTCGTGGATGAGGAAGAGTACAACCAGTTTGATGAGTTGCCTCCTTCGCATGACGACGACATCGAGCCCAGGAAGAAACCACTCAAGAAGTTACCTATCATCGCGATGATCAACGAAAGGCCAAATTGTGAAAGAAAATAATTAGCTAGAGTCTTGGCAACATGTAAGCCATTTGTATGGAGTAATGGAAATGTGATGTAAGAAATGTACATTTACGTGGAATTGAGTTCAATTGAATTGAGGTTTCTATGCTTCTTATGAAATGTAGTAGCTTGAATAATTCTATTTACTCATTTTTATGTGCTCTAGGATATAAACATTTAAATGCTTGTAGGACTTATGTTATACATGCTTCATATGTATTAATGTATGGAAGAAAAAAATCATGTATTGTGATATGCATGCTTCGGAGTTTAATATGATTGTCATCTGTATGTATGGTGTGGGAGGGAGTATACATGGCGGTTAAGAACAATAGCAATCACGGATAACGATATCTGTGGCGGTTAAGAAAAATAACCGTCACAGATAAACGTTATCTGTGACGTTATTTTTCTTAACCGCCACAGATAACGTTATCTGCGGCGGTTATTGTTCTTAACCGCCACAGATACTCTCTATATATACCACCCATGGCATATACATGCACACTTACGCAAATTTCGATCGCTTCCTCCACTCCTGTGCCTAGCTCCGCTTGCGCGCCGCCGAAGGCTCATCCCACCCTTGCGCCCTACGGCTCCTCCTCGCGCCCTCCCCGGCCGCCCCCTCCGACGCTGCCGCCCTCAACGCCCTCCCACCGGCGGCCCCTCCAACCCTACCTGTAAGGTGATTAATTGGCTCGTGCAAATGTGAGAAGTTCAAGAACCTATTCATGGTTTTGACAAAACACAGGTTAGGTCTGGTGATGTTGCTAGATCTTTGTTGCGTGTTTACATTGGTGATCCGAAAATAGGCAAGTATAGCGGGATGAATCTTTGTCAAGAATGTTTTGGAGTTTGGTCATAGCCGTTTGGTCATAGAGTTGTGTCGGGTTTGATGCTCTTGGGTGGTTTTTGGGTTTTAGTCCGGTAGTATTAATGGGCTTTACAATGTAATAACGTTGGATACAATTGTGGTAGTTTCTTAATTGAAGCGGGACATCGGGTTTGATCATGTCTGTTGCTCTAAAAAGTTTTAGAACCGAACCGATGAAGCTTGGTGACACAAATTAGATCCGTAGGCTCGTGAACCGCATAAAGCTGTTGATAATAGATGGTGATATGAGGCAAAATTCTGTGATGGTACTGATTTTACTATGCGGTTCATTCATAAACTCCAAGTTTACAATGCAGTTAATTCATAAATTCTGTGATGGTCTTGAATTTACTATGCGATTATTTCATGAATTGAGGCAAAATTTGGTTATGCTTATTCCTATTGAAGTCTAAACTGCTACTCCAAGTGCTACACATGTTGTTTGAGCGATTGCTTGTCATTCTTGTTTTGGGAATTAAATTATGTCCACCAAGTTTATCTGATAAGTAAAGCACATAATCATTGGTTGTTCTAGATTTTTTTAGATCTTGGGTGAAGTGATGACATAGGTGTCGACCTAACATAAAAATGCCTGGACAATTTAAAAGGTTCCTCTGAAGATTCTTCTGTCTTTGCCATGTGCTATCATGAATTTTCTCGATTTTAATGGTGTGAATTTTATTGGTATTTGATGGGTACATTGTGTCTCCTTGTAATTTGTTACCTTGCATTACATGAATCATTTATATTTGTTGCTTTTATGCAAATTTTCACAGTGGTTATGTCTTGCAAATAGAAATTGTAAAATGATCGAGATGGACTTGTTCTTGTTGGCTGATGTTAGTTGAGCTCATCTTCCTGGTGGTTCTGCACTTGTTCTTGTTGGCTGAAGGTTTGGGTGTTGCTCTATGATGATATTGGGTTAAGAATGATAAGAACAATTATTATGTGTCTTGGGCCTTGAGCTGGTAGAACAACATGCTTCAAATTGTTTTCTCATATCCATATGGCATCTAAGTAGTTAATTTCCTTTCTGCATATCAAAGGATGATACTTTCTTGTGGTTAGTCGACTTGTCGTTAATTGAGAATCTGTTGATATTTAGTATCTGCTTTGATTCAATAGTTAGAGATAATTGTTCTTTGGTAATTCACTTGTCCGGTGGTAGAAGTAATTGTTGAACTATGTTTGTTATCAATCGATCATAGATATTTAACAAATTGAAATTCGAACAACTCTTTAATTGTGCATGCTAAGGTGGTAAGGGTTCAAGGCCCTAGTCACTAAATAATTTGTTAGCCCATTTGTGATTGTGGTGAAAATTCTTATTTTCATCCAAACCCTAAATCGAGAGCAAATCATTCATATCTCCTCTCTATGTTGGTAAGCATTATTTTGTCTATGTTGATATCTCTCGATTGTGTGCTAATTCAATATGATATGGAGAGAGAAATATCCGACCTTTTGAGAATAAAACCAAATACTCCAACCTTAGTGTTCAAAGGCGCCATGTAGGAACCATAGTACTTGTCTTTTCTTGTTCACGAATACTATAGAAAAATAGTAAACAAATACGAGGTTAATTGTCTTTGTAATTGCTAAGTTCTATCTTATCTATGTCATTCTTGTTATTAGTGGATTATTCCATTTGTGACTCGAAATGAGCCATGGACAGACACTTTAAGGATCTAATATAGTCCTCAGTTAGTACATCTTCTATCTTACTCCTCAGTTAGTACATATTTTCCTCAGTGTGCTAATTCAATATGACACACTTAGTTATTCTATCAGTTAGTACATATTTTCTTTCCCTCTCTGAAATATCTCCTTTCTATTGAGTAGTTCTAATGGAGCCGGCCGAGCCTATAATGGAGGAGAGCCCGGCGGTACCTTACCTCCACCCAACCACGAAGTTGCCGAGGCCTCCACCGCATTGTTCGGGGCCTCGGCCGCTGTTTCGAGGCCTCCACCGCTATTCGGGGCCTCGGCCGCTGTTCCCGAGGCCTCCACTTCTGTTGCAACACGCCGAGGCGAGGGAAGAATAAGAAGCACGAAGGCCGTACACCATCACGGAGGTCTCAGATCTTGGGTCCCTGTTGCACAAAAAGGCGGCTGACAAAATCTGAGTCAACATCTTGGTACATCGTAAGGGAGAAAGTGCCAATCACCTATTTGGATTGGCATAAAGTGCCCTAAGCCACCAAAGAGGATCGTGGATGAGCTCAAAGGAACCTTCATTCCCGAAGAGTCGAAGAACTTCGTGCGTCGCGATGCATTGATGACCATGGATGCGGCGTGGAGAAACTTCAAGGCGGTGAGCGTAAATTATGTGAAGCAAAAGCGGTCACCGTCGGAGACTACCCAAGATTACAACCATCTTTGGGATGAGTTCATGGCGATGAAGCAATCAGGCGACAAGGAAGTCTAGTGAGGACCACATTAGCATCGCAAGAAGGAATACTCACCCCACAGACTTGGCACGAGTGGGTACGGGTAAAATTGCTCAATGGGACGAGCAGAATTACAAGTGATCCAACAGACCGCACAAGTCCCTTGGTGGACTACGGTCGAGTGAAGCACTACGTGCTAGCGAGGCGAATCTCTTGTCTCTTGGGAGTTTATCATTCAAGAAGCGGCGAAGACGAAGCGATGGCGCAAAGAGTTCATCGGTTATACGCCCGATCCACCCAAGGATCCTTCCACCCAAGCAGGAGAAAGACGAGCTATCGGCGCCCTCGGAAACAAAGAGCACCCGGTCGAACACGGCGTCGGGGTCAAGGTTCCATGGAAGATGGGATTCACGAGCACGAAGACTCTTATAGGAGTCGGAAAAGAGCTAAAGAAGAGCAGGCTGCGCAGGAAATGGAAAGTATGAAGGAAAGGGTTCTGCGAGAATTACAACCCACCATTCACGAACAAGTTCAGCGACAAGTACAAGAAGCCTTGAGCCAGACGCAGGCCGAAAACGCTCTCTCCAGCCCTACAGGTCGTCGCAGCAGTTGCGGGTCCACGCCAGCACAAGCGGACCTAAACCATTATCTGTGGGCGACATACATGACCCCACACCTGTCACTCAACGTGCGTGATGAACATCTTTCTCTGATGCGCTACGAGGGTAGCTTATCCGTGCCAACAAGGGGTGTCTGCACAATGCCCCGATAGCGCCGAGTTATGCAAAGGTCGGTGGACACGGTAGTTGCACGATTTCTTCGATATCGGGCTAGAAAAACCCGCCAATGGCGAGATAACAACTCGGGAGGTGCCGTCCACTCATTCATCGATGGCGCAAGCGTGACATCATCTTGGACCATGCGGTGGCACCCTCTCGACATCGTCTTGGATCATGCCTTCGCCGACCTCTCTGCGGTGCAATCCGCGATCGATACCACCGACACGAGAGTGAAATGGTGAAGAAGCAAGATGAGGTAGAAAAGAAATCCATTGAGGGCCCCATAAATATGGCCCTGTTAGTACTCAACGCGAAACACAGAACACACGGTACTTCAAAGGACAAACCTACAACCCCGATCCCAAAAATGGCACATTAGGCGGTCGTGTCGGCTAGATCAGGGAAGCCGAACCGAGTATGATGTCGTCCGTGAAAAAGTAAGGGCAAGGAAGTCGATGAACAAGAAAATCAACCAAGATTGAAATTCGAGGTTGGGAAGCCCTTAGTCACCGATTCGAAGTTAAGCAGTCTAACACCCATGATCACGGCGACTACATGCATGGTACATGGGCGATCAACCAAGGCGTACTCCGAAGGTGATCACTGCGGTGTTCCGTGAGAACATTTTCACCACGAGGGCTATGGCTACTTCTTAATAGAATTCGATAACATGCACAACTTGTTCTATCATGGCGCCCTCGACATATGTTTTTGAGATCTTTGGACCATCGTAAGTGTCTAATATATCAATCTTGGTCTACATTCACGTAATACCGATAAATATCATGTCTAACTATTTCGTTATATAGATCGAGATTCAAGAACTACGAAGAACTAAGGGGCGATTAGGATTCCTCGACAGGAGCGGTTTGCCAAGAAGAAATCGAGAGAGTACCAAAGGAGGTCGAGAATGCGTCTATAAAGCTTTGCTTAAACTACAAGACAAGGAGTTTATACTTGTACCATACAATTTTAAGTAAGTTCCTCACTAGCGAGTTAAATTACTCGTTGGTTTAGATTATTTACTCGACGTAACGACTAATGGCTATGGCATCCAGATTCCTTTGGATTCTCGTAGTAATTCATCGAGACAAGAGCAAGATCTTGATCATGGATCCTTGGATAAACCTAAAGCGGACTATGAAGTGATGACACGTTTAATCAACGAGGCGTTCAAAAGATATTGTCGAGAAGAGCACGAGACACCGCCCATATCGAAAACCCTTACAATCCGTACTAAATTTCGATGCATACGCAAGGAATATTCTTATATCGTATTTCATAGTAAATAGCTCCTTCGACGACATCTTAGTTCATTCGATTTTCGCGATGTCTGGCGAAGCAAGGAACAAATCTATGTGGGTACTTAGTGTGCCGACATGCGGAAATCTTAAGTTGCACAATAAAAGACAATGGCGTGGAGGTCGGTCATCTTGACATGACACATCGATTCAGCGCCACTCGATTTCTATATGCTCTCTTAATTACATTTTTCATACCTCTGAGCGCCTCAAAAGTCATCTCTGATAGGATCTGCTTGTTCTCAAATCCAAGCCGTTCAGGCCAGCTCGCCTACTTCATCATGAAGGAAATACTCAACAAAAAAGCGAGTTTTATGACGAAGACAACAACGATCCACTCCTCCATACTCATGTCTCACATCGCGTGTCTCCAAGCTTCAAGACCCATAGGCTTCTAGTTTAGAAAACTAGTTTAGGCTTTTGTTACTTCAATTCTATTTCATTACAAAGTGTAAATAACTCTTTGTACCTTTGAAATGGGAGCCCTTCTTTCGTCAATGCCACTTCTCTTGTCGGTGGTTACGCTCCATTGTAGCATGTATGTTTGTCTTCTTGAGGAACACATGTACACACATGCAGTGGCACTTCTAAATATTTCATGTGTTTGCCTTACATGGTTATTTTTTCATATGAAGTTATTTCATGTGTATGTAATAGTTTGATAAACTAACCAAGTGAAAAAATTACTTGGTTACTTTGATAAACTAACCAAGTGAAAAAAGGCATATTGTTTCTACAACCACTATACTAGGCGTCGATGGCGTGGTATGATGATTCTTCTCATATTTCTGGACCTTATTAATATCATCCTTCAATTCGACATTATTAATATGTATTCTCTTTTATTTACAAGGGTGGCCATGAACTTGATGGTGGGGAGGCAACTCAGAACTCAATACTCCTTTTCTCAAGAAGCATGAGGCTCACCGATCTTTGGTCATGGTCGATTTCCATTTTGATTTGTTCTTTTACAATTGACACGACCATTTCATTTTCATGCACATTTTGATGTTATTAAGCCTCTTATGTGCACATGCAATGATTTGAGAACACATGGAGGACATTGTTGGATTGGTCTTCAAATACCTTCTCCTATTAAAAGAAGAAGGAATCAATGAGCGGATCTTTAATGAGGTAATTGTCAGGCACATGGTTTATGTATTGCACATACTTTTTGAGAAAATTATTTGATGGTTTATGGTTCAGATGGCAGCTTTGTTTGCCCTATATATCTATCATTGTCTCTTCATATCTCAACACATAAATATACATAGATTGGTTCTTTTACAAGTAGTAGTCAAAGTTAACATACATATATTGGTTCTTTTAGAAGAAGTACAAAGTATGCAGATGGTCGACATTAGTAAATTGCTAGCGATGTTGGCAATCATCATCGTTAAGCATAAATAATCTTTCCTCAAATGTAAGGTTTTTTGGCCATTTAAATCTTGTGGTAGTTGGCCTTACCTTCATATCTTAAGACTTGTTATTTTCTTCGATAAGTTATGGCACCATATGATCTGTGACTTTGCATAAATGAGCATATGAAGCTAAATATTATGCCTTTCTTCTTTGTTTGGCCTAATACTTCTCTGTGTCTCTATAGAATAATCTGGGAGTCTAAAAATTTGAAGGATCTACTAATTCTATTGAGCCCTGGTACAATACATCATATTACATTGAGAATGTCACTCCTTCTATATCTGAGTTTGCTTTTTTCTTTTCAATAATTTCATTTTCTAAATTGTATTTTCTGGTCTTATTCCACGTGACATCTTGTAACAATGTACTTAATTATTCAAATTTATATACATAATCCTCCATACCACGTTGTAATTGATTAACTCTCGGCTCTACTTGGCAAAGAATGGATTCAAAAGGCTCCTACATTGTGAGGACCCTTCCCAAATAATCCCATTATTAATCATAAGCATGTTGTAATTATCATTAGCATTAGTCTTAATCATGATCATCAATTAAGCATGAGTATAGGCATTAGTAGCTAATTAACATTAATGCAATGGCATGCATGCATCGACATATAGTAATTAGTATTACGCATGCAAAAGGAGGTGTTGGCGATTACATGAAGTGTCTTGGCGGTCAGAGACGATGTGGGCAATGCAGAGTGTTGGCGATGAGATGGGAGTCTTGGCATTGCATGAGGAGAGGTGTCGGCAGGGTAGTAATGCATGAGATGTGTTGGCGATTGAAGGAGGGTCTTTGGCATTTGCTTGAGTCTTGGCATCTCATGTTGGGATGTGGCGACAAGAGGAGTCTTGGCAGTGAGATGGTGTCTTGGCATTTGCATGTTGGGAGGTGGCGGCAGGAGAGTGATTTAGTAAAAGAGAGAGAGAGAGAGAAAGTTACTTCACTCGGGGTAAATCACAGATACAACCAAGGCGAGATAAGAGTAGTCGGAAGGAGTGTCTGCTTGAGCTATCTGCGGCTATTATTACTGACCAAGACCAACACCCATTTAACCAAACATTCACTTCTTTTCACCTCCACAACGAAGACACCCGTGACCACTTCTTTCCTCATTTTACTTGCAGCGAACTAGCCCACTAGTGTATTCACGCCCATATCTATCCCTCAAACCAAAACACATCCGAACACAACCGAGATTAGTCCCTTGTCCATTCGGTCAAGAGCAAGTAAAGGAGGCAATCGAGGATGACCATCCAATAGCAAGGAAGGAGTTAGGTCGAAGCGAGAAAAGGAGCGAAGAGAAGTGTAATCGGCCAAGAAGCAAAGCAAGAAGAGGAGCTAGAAGGGTTGGCCACCTCTGCCTTTGCTACCTCTTCAAGACTGCTTCAACCCCAACCCTAGCAACCTCAACATCCCGAAGACCAAACCAAAGAAGAAGCAAGTAAGTCTAGTCTAGTGTAGTTGCAAAACCTAGAACTAGTGAGGTAGCAACTGAATCACGAGACCAATAGCTAGAGAAATTAGATGGGTAAGGAACTTAGCTCATGAGGTAAGGGGGTAGTTCAGCGCCGACTAATAGAGCTTGAGAATGGGGATTTTGGTGTGTCTAAAGGAAAAGAAGGATGTGTGAGTAGAGAGAAGAAAGAAAAGGAGAAAAGAAAGAAGAGAAAAGGGAAAAATGAAGAAATGTTGAAAATGAGCGGATCGATTGCATGCGGACTATCAACATTGGCATATTTTGCATTAAGACTATTAGCGGTTAATCATGAAACCATACATGCATGCATGCGCATAAATATAGATATTAACAACATTAGTGACATTAAGTGATTAAGTAGCTAATTAGTAAATTGGAGCATACATGGCATATAAATAGAAATCATCGAGCAGGAAAGGAGCATATCAATAGTGGACCGGTTGGACACCTAGCTCATACTTAATAAATTGTTGTAGATTAATAAGATTATAAATTTTCGGGACAAGAACAGAACTTGCCCGACAATCGATCTGTTTTCGGCGAGGTCGTACTTCTCTTGGATTCGAGGTTTCTTTGCGATTAATATGGTCCTTTTGTTTCCTATCGTGTTTCACACAGCTAAACCTTTCATTGCTCACTCATTGTAAAATATTCATCTTGTCTATTGTAATTTCATGCATTATGAAATTGCTTTGGTATTAGACCGCTTTTGAATTGAAACTCAAACACTTAATTGTATATGTTTAAAGGTCTCGATAGGTGGTTGCAATGACAAGATGAGATGGTTAGTCCTGAAATTTCGAATATTAGTTACTAAGTTACTTTGTCGTTCTCCTGGAATTGCACAGTTGCCAACATTGTTAGATTCTACCTTGTATTGTCGAAACTTATACTATTTCATTCAATTCTTCATTTGTTCATATTGTATTGTCGACTTATTGTATGACACTTCTATCAATTTCGCTTCTGTATGACACTTCTATCAATTCTCTTATATATATTCTGCAGAGGGCATGGCTAGCCTTGCTGAGGCTAGCCACAAATGCCGCTTTTTATTTTCATGTGTCGGACTATCGGTGGCGGTCGAGCCAAAACCGCCATCGATAGTACTAGTATCGATCTTGGGTTTTGGCTCGAAATCCATCGATATCATGGGTATCGATGTGGTTCGAGCCACAAACCGTCACAAATAATGTTATCTGTGGCGGTTCTAGAACCGTCACCGATAATCTGGATTATCGATGGCACTAAATATGTGGCGGTTCGAAAACCGTCACTGATGGCAGTTTCGAACCGCCACAGATGACGTTTTTCAAGGTAGTGATCCGTGAAAGTTTCGGTGAACTCTGTTCACCGTAGACCGTGTCAATGACACCTGGGTCCCACCTGTCAGCCGCATAGTTTCCTTTTCTGATTTATTCCGAGAAATCCGAAAATCCAGCCAATCAGCGCTTGACACGTGTCAATCCTTTCCAATTTTCCTGATTTTCTTCCATTTAAAACTTCGGAAGGCCCGTTCTCCTCCGTTCGAACTCCGATTCGAACGATTCAAATTTCTAAATTCATATAAAATCAAGATCTACCTGTTGGTGTATTTCTTATAAATTTTTGGATTTTATTTATTTTTTTTATTTATTGTTGTCTCGATTTGCGTGTTTCGCGTGTAGACGACGCATCGGTTGAGCAAGCGGAGCATCCAGCGGAGGTTACAGCAGCGGAAGAGAGTGAAGGCAAGTCTCCTTGACCATATTGAACCCAAGTTTATGAAATGCTATTTTGTTTTTAATTATTGCATGCTTATTATTTGCGTACTGTACTTTAATGCCATTTTAAATGCTTAGATAAATGCCAAATTGTTATATCCACATTGATATTCATATTGATAACCATTGACACCCTAGGAAAACTAATTACTGTATTTAATGGTAAACATTTTATTATGGGAACGGTAGAAAATGCTTAGCCATGCTTAATCACGTCGGTACCTTACCATTATGGAAATGATTTCATTCTTGATTCAAAATGAATTGTGGAAATTATGGCAATTGGTGTTGTCAGTATTAATTTGAAATTAAAAGTGAAAAATGATTTAGACCAGGCGGATTGGTTGTATGGCGGGTGCGGGATGCACAAAATTTTGGAATGTGATTGTCGCCCTAGTCAATTAAGGACCGATTCGTGTGTTACCTTGGGCCATGCTATACAATACAACCACATGTCTATATGGGTGCGACCGGCTAAGTAATTTGCATGTATCGTTATTTGACTTCGCCCGAAGGGTCATGCGAGTTTGTCGAGATGACACTTGCAAGGCGCAAGAGGGGCCGTGAGGGCTAAACCTTAGCGGGTGAAGTCGGTAGCGGTATATGCATTGTAAAGGCCTTGTCATGATCTCCTGCCAAAGACACCAAAGGAAGTGTGTCAATAGCTTGGCGCAAAGGGTTGATCATGTCGTGTGGGTAAAGTGTACCAGCTCTCTGAGTCTTAAAAACTACTTGATGGCCGTGCCCACGGACAAGAACAAGCGTGGAGCGTTTTCACATAGTAGATTTTACGGTTTTGGTTTTAAATGGAAAAATGATGATTTGGTTTAAAATGAAAATGTGGTTGGGAATCATGTACTGGAGCTCCGGATATTAGTTTGGCGGTTGGAGCCAACCAGGTAGTTGGAACCTGGAAAATTGTTATACTTCACAAGTTAATTAATTATGCTATTTACATTTTGTTAAATCACGCTTTATGAAATTATTACTTGTATTTAAATTTCAATTTAAGCTTTATGCAAATGAACCCTATATGCCATCCTTTGTTTAAGCCTTGCATTTAGTTACTTGCATTAAGTTTCCGAGACTTGCGAGTATGTTGCATACTCACCCTCGCGTTTCAATGCAGGGCTGCTTATTCCATAAAGCAGATGATGGGAGAAGTGGCTATCCAAGAGCCTGCGATCCGCCGTTCGACATCTGTGGCGAGGACTATGAAGAGGATGATGACTCGATCTTCTAGGGAGCGTACCCCAGTCGGTTGCCTGTGGGCACACTGATTGGCTCTTTTTGGTTCTACATTTCCGCTGTTACATTTTCACTTAAGCCGTAAGGCTCCATACTTGTAATAATGTGATGATGATGTTACACTCTTTTGCTTATTACTGTTATGAACTTTATGATATGTACGTATTATCATCATCAGAATCTTGTAGCGCTTAGCATTGTTCTGGACTAGCGGTTGAAACATAGGGGGTTCGGATTTGGTAATCCGGGTCCCGACACACAACATATTTGTAATATCCACCGAAGGCAAATCTTTTCTTTATTTTGCACCTTAATCACATTGTTTTGTACAAAGGGGAAAAGAAAAAAAAGAAAGTGAAAAGAGAAAAGAAAAGGAAAAAGGAGAGCAAAAGAATGGCATGGTGAGACAATTATTACTGCTTATTAAAAAGAAAAGGAAAGGCAAAAGAAAATGAAGGGCAATCCGAACACAAGGCTCAGTTCCTCGATCGGGGCATTCCTTCTGCCGTTCTGTTGAAAACAAAAAACGATCCTTGCACGTTTATAACAGATTGGATTCGATCAAATCGTCACTATTTGTTAGCACTGTAGTTTTCAGTCACTGCAATTGGTGCCTGTGAATCACTCCGGCTACCACTAGGAGTTAATGAACAGCTCCTACCTGGCTGGCTCTCTTGTCCAAGGATTACTAGCATTTCTCGCCTTTTCATCAGTATTGGTACGAAAATGTATCCATCAATATCGGTTGGGAATAGTTGGAGTATAGCGGGTCATTATACAGAGTTGTGACTAGGGTTGGCTTGGGAGCTCTGGAATTTTCTTCACTTGTAATGGAAAACACCTGTAATTTTTTATTACCCAGAATTCCCATTGAAATCAAAGTCCTCCTTATGTCATCTGTTTGGAGAAGAAGATTAATTAACAAGCGCCCCTAGTATTTCTGTGAAATCAAATGACGTGTGCACTTCGCCAAATCGCCAGAGGCCCAGAGGAGGAACCCACCAGGACTTCGAAAAGCCAGAGGAGTAGGCCAGGTGGACTTCGAATCGCTCGGTAATCACTTATCGGTTTAAATGGCCCAATGCCCTTTCTGTCTAATAATCAATTGACATTTGACTGATAACTAATTGTATTCTATTTGACTCTCTCTGATTTAATTTATTTGATTATAACAAACTAAGTTGAAAAAAATAGAGAATCGAACGTTGCACAATTTTTTTTCGAAGAAGTGCAAGTACTAGTAACCCACGAATGAACGAGAATAACATGGCTCAGCATGTTTTTAATCCCAACAAAATTGTTGCTGATCCAGCGCATCGCAAACAAATTGAAGATTATCTTAAACAAATCGTAAGTTTTAATTCAATTTTTATTTTTATAAGTATTCACAAAATGAAATTGCATCACTAAATTTTATATTTTTATCTATAGGTCGAATGGTCGATGATCCATCCTCAGTTCCTCACATATTTATGCCATTCTATCCAGTAGCAAGGTACCACACTTATTATATTTTGATTCTTCACTTTGTTTCCTTTTTATTTACGTATGAATTTGGAATTTGGTTGACAATAAACCAGTAGATGTATCAATAGTATTCTTGTCTTGAGTTATAACTTCAACATAGGAACCCCTCTGTTTTCATCCTGGATTCACCACTGGTGCCAAGAAATCCAATATCTCCCCTAACTGGGAACTGAAGATTCGAAGTAGTATGTCTTAATTTTTACGTACGTGTTTATTAACACAATAACATCAGATATCACTTTTAACTCGAAAAGAAGATAAAGCTTTATTCGTTTATAAATAACATGTTTCTTTTAACTCGGAAAGAAAATAATTCACCATAAGAACTAGGCGGGTATTGTTAACCGGAAAACAGCCTAGTAGAGAACACGACCACCATGGCCATGGCCAGAGCACAGGAAATGTTGGTGAAAATAGTTTGATAAAAAAAAATGATTTATGTTCAGAGTCGACAGGGTGATTTTGTCCTACAGAATAAACCAAATCAATCCCGCTGGATTACACAGAGCTACAAGAAGAAGATTGCATGTACAACACTAGGATCCAACGGGAAAGGCGATTAACACAACCAATATATACCTGCCCTTCTCTCCCAGAGTTGATTAGGGGTGACGAGAGTATCAGCTGCCCGAGCGACATTGCTGCTAGCTAGCACCAGATCCTGACTCAGATGATTTATTGTGCGATCCGCCGTCCCCTGTTTCTGCAGCCAGTCAATAGAGAGGCGTTAGCGCGAGTGAAGGAGAAAAGAGAAGGCTAGTAGCCACGCGCATTCCATTGTCACAAAGAGTCGCAAGCATCATGGTGACTTGGCTTACCTCGCAAATCACCATGGCCTTTATCCGAATTAAGCGGTGATGCCATACTCAAATCAAGTAATTCCTGGCCTTCGCGCGCGTGTCATTCTTGGTGCAGATAGAATTCAGACGCTTCACACCTATCCATTTTCCGAAAATCGTCCTCAAACTTCCACTCCAATCCAACGTATACAGATTTTCTATATATCGTCATGAAAAGGCCATAAGGCACATAACCAATGACGCACATTTTCAGCACAACTGATGATATGATATACTTCCGTGCGCCAGCTGATGATATAATAACAATCCAAGAATAAAGTGAGCAGCAGAACAAATCAATAGCTTGTTCAGTTATTACAGCAATCAAGAGATCAAGAACGGGTTACTTTGATCCATGCAACCCTTGTGCTCCTCATATCAACGAGTTGATCCATACACCCCTTGTGCTCCTCATATCAACAATCAAGTGATGGGCACAAGAGCAGCAGAAAAAATGAACCAAGCAGGGAGAAACACACCTCAAATCCACACACCCCTTGAGTCTTCAACTCCTTCAGGTCGTCATTCGTCAAGCTCGTCGCCGGTGCCGTTCGGGATCTGTTGCTCCCAACGTGGGCAATGGGCTCGCTGAACCATCGCTGATGGGTGTGACATCGTTGTCTAGGGTTCAGGAGCTCGCCGCAACTGCCGCTGACGATGGGCTTGCCGCCGCTCACCCCCCACAACTATGATTCCAGGATATGACTCAAGTTTCAATTAGCAAGCGACGAGGAGAGTGCGAGAGTCTGATATTTGTCAGAAAAAAATGTAGCCTGCCTAGGAGATAATATTTATCCGATTATATAGACCCAAACCTAGTGTAATATTATTTGGTTACCGGCCCATCCAATCAGATTATTACAGCTCGGCTTGAAAAAATTTAGTGGCATCTATTTCACACCATTTTTGGGTCCAAAACCGGCCCAATCCCTCTTTCTTACTTGTTGTTCTGGGTATTAATAACCGGAAAAACAGCTATTCTCTCCCCTTTGAAATTCATGTAGCTGCTCTCTCTCCTTTGAAATGAAAGGCAGGGCTCTTGCCATAGTTTAAAAAAAACGGTAACAGACTAACAGAGAACACGACCACCATGGCCATGGCCAGAGCACAGGAAATATCGGTGACAATAGTTCGATAAAAAAATGATTTATGTGTTGTAAAACATCGTCGAACGCCAACGATCAATCACCGGATGTAGATACAATCACAGAAACAATAACAATAGACACACAATGTATGGGTGAAGTTCTCTCTCACTTTATTGATTCAATGGTTTACAAAGGGAGGCACCCGATTTATATAGTGGCATGAGGAGAGAGTTCAGATTCGACCACACCATAAAGAGATAGAGTCCTAACCATATTTGGTTTAGGTTTCCTTATCTCATAACACTCCCCTTAATCGAATACGCGTAATGCATATGTCTCGTTAAAAACTCCACTCAAAACCCAGTGGGAAAAAGGAGATGGAGAAAAGAGTACATCGCACTCGCATGCTATGTTGCACTAGTTGCCTCATTAAAAACTTTTATGTGAGAAAACTTCAAGAAAACTCACAAAGGGGAAAAAAGTATAACTTATTACTTTCAGGGTTTTATTAGGATCTTCAGGATTGCAATAAGGGTTATGATTCAAGAGTTTTCTCCCCCTGAACTCAGCATCTCCCTAAGTCTTCTCATTCCAATGCCTTTAACATATCTTTGAAATGTGGATTTAGGCAAGGACTTAGTGAATAAATCTGCGAGATTTTCACATGACTTAGTTTGCAGGATCCTTATCTCACCACTCTTCTGGAGTTCGTGAGGATAGAATAATTTAGGAGCAATATGCTTCGTGATGTTACATAACCCAATTGCATTTGTGCAACACAAGCAGAATTATCTTCATAGATAATTGTGGGGGTATCGACGATGTTAAGGCCACATGACTTCTGGATATGGCTAATCACACGTCGCAGTCAAACACATGTGAGGCTTCATACAGAGCTATAATCTCTGAGTGATTGGTAGAAGTTGCTACCAGGGTTTGTTTGCAAGACCGCCAAGAAACGGCTGTACCACCGCAGAGAAACGCAAAACCAGTCTAAGATTTGGCACCGTGGGGATCAGACAGATAGCCAGCATCCGTATATCCCATCATGGTCAAGTCTTGGTTCTTCTGGAAAAACAACTCAAGATCTTGAGTACCTTGGACGTATCTGAGTACAGCTTACACCAGCCCAATGTCTTCTTGTTGGAGCTGAACAATGTCTTGCTAGCAAATTCACTGCGAATGTTATATCAGGCCTTGTGCAGTTCACAAGGTACATGAGTGCTCCAATGGCACTTAAATATGGGACTTCGGGTCCTAAGACTTCCTTATTCTCCATCCTCGGTCTAAAAGGGTCTTTATCCACTTTAAGGGATCTTACGATCATGGGGATTTTCAAGGGATGTGATTTATCTATATTAAACCTCTTCAATACCTTTCGGGTATAGGATGACTGGTGAACAAAAATTCCTTCTAGGAGATGCTCTAGCTGCAGGCCTAAGCAAAAATTGGTTTTACCCAAATCTTTCATCTCAAACCTTGTCTTGAGGTAAGCACTTGCTTCCTTTATCTCCTCTGTGGTTCTGATGATATTCAGATCATCAACATACACTGAGATGATACAGAATCCATTCTAGGATTTCTTTATGAATACACAGGGACAATCATCATTATTGGAGTATCCCTTCTTCAGGAGAAACTCACTAAGCTGGTTATACTACATTCTTCCCAACTGTTTTAATCCGTATAGCGATCTCTGCAGTTTGACACTATACATGTTGCGATTATTTGGATCCGGTACTTTTACTCCTTCAGGGACTTTCATATAAATGTCCGAATCCAGTGACCCATATAAATATGCGGTCACCACATCCATCAACTGCATTTCTAAATTTAAGCCAGCTGCCATTGATATTAGATATTGGAACGTTATTCCACTCATCACAAGAGATTATGTTTCATCATAATCGATGCCGGGTCTCTGCATGAACCCTTGTACTACAAGCCTCGCTTTATATCTCACCACCTCATTGTTTTCATTTCTCTTCCGGATGAAAACCCATTTTGATCCTACAGGGAACACTTTAGGAGGTGTCCGGTCAACAGGGCCGAATACATTCCTTTTATTAAGCGAGTGCAATTCTGCCTTAGTTGTTTATT
This sequence comes from Guadua angustifolia, assembly GCA_036346375.1. Lineage (NCBI taxonomy): Eukaryota > Viridiplantae > Streptophyta > Magnoliopsida > Poales > Poaceae > Guadua > Guadua angustifolia. The sequence goes on from JAYEVE010001005.1 coordinate 172,780, forward strand.
TCCATTTGACCCAATCTAAGCGCTTCTGGAACTCTGCCATGGACTTTGGTTCTGGATCCAGTTCAAGAGTTTTAGCAATTTTAGAGGCGAAATAAATATCGACAATTGTAGTCTTTCTTTTATATAATTCTCCTGAATCCACATAATTGGTGGATATTTCTTCATTCATTTCTTCTAGCTCCTCGTGATTTCCCACAACGATGGAGTCTAGGTGTTCCGACTTTCTAGCGTTAGATTGTGCGCGCAAATGTTCACTGGGATTTTCATCTTCAGGATGGCTCACTTCAGGGAGATTACCATCATCAGGATGGCTCGCTTCAAGGATTTTCTCAACAACAGGTTGAGGTTCTTCAACTGTCTTAGGTAGTGATCTCTTTTACTCGGTACTCTATTTCTGCGGACGTCTCCGCGGAACTGAGTCTCGTGCACCTAGAGGCCTCCCCTTCTTTTTACCATGAGGGGCAAGAGTGGGTTCAATATCCTTCTGGGGTATTTCCACTCTTTCGGGTGCATTTACTGCAGGTATATGAGATTTTATCACTCCCTTATAATCAGTGAAGGCATCTAGCAGTTTATCGGCTATTTGTTGCAGACTTATTATCCTCTAAACTTCAAATTCAGCTTCTTTAGTGCGTGGGTCTAAGGATTGAATGCCTGTGGCATTCCAATCTATTTTCTGGCATTCTTCAATGTGGTACTTATCTCCCCCTAATATCGAGAAATTGTCCTCATCAAAAATAGAATCGTGTCTTCGAGCAGTGAGCAGATCCTGTCATAGGCTCTAGGTATTTAATTATTGACGGAGATTCATAACCTACATAGATCCCGACTTAGGTGAGGCCCCATGGTGGTACTGTGGTGGAGAGATTGACACGTATATAACACAACCAAATTTTCGCAGATGGGAAATACTTGGTTCTTTCCCACGACTAGCCGCAAGGGGAAAATTCATGGTATGCGCTTGGTGCAATTGAATTAATGATGCGTGCGTGCAACACCGCATGGCCCCAACAACTGGTGGGTAACCTACAATTCTGCAAGAGTGACCTAGCAATAAGCTTTACTCTCTTAATTAATGACTCTGCAAGGTCATTTTGGGTGTGGACATGGGGTATAGAATACTCTACATTAATGCCTAGAGCCATACAATAATCATTGAATGCTTTTGAGGTAAACTCGCCAGCATTGTCCATTCGAATGGACTTAATCCTTTCTTCTAGAAAGGAGGCTCTTAATCTAATGATTTGGGCGATTAATTTAGCAAAGGCATGATTCCTAATAGATAAGAGACATACGTGGGACCATCTAGTAGAAGCATCTATTAGCACCATGAAATATCTGAATGGGCCCGACAGGGGCTGAATTGGTCCACAGATATCACCTTGAATTCTCTTCAGAAAATTAAGTGATTCTTCCCTAATTTTAAGATGAGAGGACGAACTATCGCCTTTCCTTTAGCACATGCAGGCACATAAAAGCTTCAGTTTAGGAAAGGTTGTAGTTTTTATATTATGGCCGCCAGAATTATTTATTATTCTTCTCATCATATTCAACCCAGATGACCCGGATGATAATACCAGATCTTAAATATTTTTGGGGTTTTAACTATGGTTTTTATCGTAACATAAACTTCTGGTTTTATATATGTGTAATATAACTCGGAGGAGAAGGAAGAAAGTTTTTCAACCACACGTTTATTACATCCGTTAAACTTGGTCATGAGTAGGTATTCAGTACCATCCTCATTTTCAGTCTCTATATGGAAACCATTTAGACGGATGTCTTTGAAACTCAGAAGAGTACAACCGGACTCATGGTATAATAGGGCATTTTCTATAATTATACGAGTGCCCATAGGAAGAACTATGATGGCTCTTCCGGTGTCAACAATAAGAGCATCGCTTCCGGCGATGGTCATAATATTTTCAGTTTTCTTAATTAATGTCTGAAAATATTTAGTTTCCCTAAGAATCGTATTTGTGGTACAACTGTCTACTAGACAGATTTCCTCCTCTGCCATCGGATTATTCATGGAGTTCTATATTAAAAAAATCAAACATTTGTTGCATCGGGAACAAATAATATAGAACAAACATAGCATAATTAAATTAATATCCTGGGAAAATCAAAATTTATTAAATTTAACTGATAATCTCTCAACAGGAGCGTAAACCATTGTTCATTCAGGAACACAAAGACTAAACTGATAAATGAAACTCTTAATGAGACTCTAAAGGATAATATGACATCGACTCAAGGAAAAAGCTGGAGGCTACTGTGTCCGCATATAAATCTTTTATATCGTCCTCCTGGGACATATCTTTATTCTTCTGGAATTCTTTTAGCTCGTTCCTAATGAGATCATCCTCCTCCATGGGATATTCGGCCTTCAGGTCTGCATGGAGATGGTGCCTCGGGAAGTGCAAGGCTGCGCACTTGGTAGGTTCAGGGAGAGTCGGAGCACCAACTTCAGGCTGGGAAATTGTGGCTCCAAGAGATCGGGCTGTCAAGTTGATCTTGGCATCCATTGCCCAAGTGAGGTAGTTGCTACCATTCAGAGCGAGCTTAACAAACTCTTTCTTTGCGATGCCAGACATATCCTATATGCAAACAAACAGGGATTTTACTTCAGGTAAAATATTGTTTTGCATGATTGCTATTGAATCAGTAAAGTATGGTCTATATCTATTCAGTAGATAATTGTCACAAATTTTCCAGGATTTTTCTAGCAATTTTCAGAATTACTAATTTACAGGAGAATAAACTTCAACGTAAAATAATCCGGGTATAATGCTAATTACATCTTATGTAACTCTTGTTGGTTGGGTATGAAATCATGTAATGAATGCCTTCGTCAACATGACTCTTGGCCAGGTCAACCCGCCCTGAGAGCTCACATGAGGGAAAGAGCACTTACCGATTTCGGACGCCAATTAAGAAACCTTGCCTCATGTGTGTTTTCCTTAGACACCAATTATCATGTATCTGTTCCTTCAAAACAGAATTCAAAAGCCCAACCACTTATGCCTTCAAGTCTAAACCGTTTGGATAGCTCGATTATTTCTATAATTTTTCTAGCATTTTCTGTTAATTACCAAGCAATTTTCAGAATTACTTAAATAACAGAAAATGAATATTCTGAACATATAAATCATAGCATAAAGCTAGAAAATAAATCTAGAGCACAAAAACTTCCAGTAATGAATGTTAAAAACTCAAAATTTCAAATTTTTGGAAACCCATAAAGCTAGGAAATCTAATTTCTAGGGGTTATATATCAACTTTTAGAATTAATAGCATTTTCGGTTCTTTTCTAAAACACAGATGGGCTGCGGACCCATCAATCCTTTGTCTTGGCTGCCAGATCATCCCTTGCACAGTGCATAGCCCAATTTTCCTGCGTGGCCCAAACTTAGGCGACTAGAGGCCCACGAACTCGCTAACTAGAAAGGACGCGCGGCCCGCGCGACATGCCAGGTCCAAGACTGCGCCCGAGAGAAAACCTAGCATGCATCGCATATTCGCATCTGGTGCTGGCGCCGTCACCATCTCAGGCGCCAGGTCAATCGATGCGCCCGAGGATGGCAGCGAGGCAGGAAAATGGCAGCCGCCGAGCGCGACACTTCGGTCTTCGGACGCGCCGCCTAGGCCAAACTCTACGGGAGTGGAAGGCGAGGAGGCACAGCCGTGCGTGGGGTGCGATTGGCGGCGCTGGAGCCAAGGCGGATGGTGGCGGGCAATGGCGCACGCGGACCGGCTGGCGCGGTGCCTCGACTTCCGGCGGGCGCGGCAACACGGGTTCCAGCGGTGCGGCGCCTCGGCTTCAGGCGGGCGCGGCGACACGGGTTCCGGCGGCTCACGCGGAGGAACTGAGGTGGCGCACGGCGGCGGGCTTGCCGGCTCGGTCGGGTAGGTCGCTACGGGCGCTTGCCTCGGGCAAAGTGCCAGCGCGAGTTCGCCTCGGCTTCCGGCGGGCGTTGCGACCAAAGATACGGGCGGCGGATCGAGCGGCGAGCCCACGGCCGGTGCTACAGGCGACGGGCAAAGCCGGGTAATCGCGACAAGGCCGAGGTGGCGCATCTGGAGGCGGCGCGCGGCGTGCCGGATGGAGGAATTTTTTTTCGGTTGATGATGAACAGTAGATCATTTAGGTATGAACAGTAAAAGCGGCGATCTGCAGGATAGATAGTTCATTCCGATTTAATACCTTTGTTTGGCCTGCGTAGACTATCCGCGTAGGATAGACTCGTGTAGGACTTTTTCGGCAATCCAAATGGGTGCCGGCGTGATGGCGAGTTGTTGCAGATCGGATCGGGCAATCAATCGCCGGTAGTAGATCGTTCGTAGTAGTCGACGATCCTCCTCCTTGTTGTAGAGCTTCGTGCTGATAACGTATTGTAAAACGTCATCGAACGCCAACGATCAATCACCGGATGTAGATGCAATCACAGAAACAAGAATGACAGACACGCAATGTATGGGTGGAGTTCTCTCTCGCTTTATTGATTCAATGGTTTACAAAGAGGGCACCCGATATATATAGTGGCGTGAGGAGAGTTCGAATTCGATCACACTATAAAAAGATAGAGACCTAATCATATTTGGTTTATGTTTCTTTATCTCGTAACATTATGTTCGAAAGAGTCGACGGGGAGATTTTGTCCGAAGAAACCAATCGATATACTTCCGTTCGCCGCGGTATCCATGTAGCTCGTAATTAAACACATGCGATTAATTATTACGTGATCGAAAGCATTAACGGTAGGAGTTAGGCCTGTTTGTTTCAATTTGGGGATTGTGGAAAGCAGTTTTTAAAAGCTAGAAGGGCAACAAACAGCAAACTTTTAATCTAGATTATAACAATCTGGAGGCCAGATTGTAGCAATCCCACAATCCACTGTAAGTTCAACCTTCATTAGTTATGGTTTTGGTGTTAATGACAAATCTAATCTTGTGTAAATGACAAATCTAATATTAAGTTTATCCCCTAATGCGATATTGTTATTAATGACAAATCCTATATCGAGACTAACTTGTTTATTTAGAATATCTTTGATTAGTCTCATCGCATTGAAAAATGGAAAACCCAAGGTATGTATGCGTATTCATCGTAGTATTATTTGCGTACTTTGGAGTTAAGTTAAAGTATGAATGTCCCCGTTATATTAACCACAAAATGTGCATCATGTTTCCCAATCCATACATTACATGGATGCTCATATTTAGGGGGAGTTCACACTCTAACTTGAAGAGTCAATTTAAATGAAGATTTAAATTGAGTTCATTTGTCTTGTTAATCGTTAAAGAACATTTCATCATGTGTTGATGGTGTTCCGTGATTAATTGAGTACAAATGGATAGCTCTTAAGTATAATTAAGCATGTGTTGCATTATTATACTTAAGACACATTTACAATCATTTCAATTGATTTAGGTTGTGCTCAATTGATCTAAAGGCATCCATTATGTGTTAATAGAGTGCAAAAGATGATTGAGACAACCATGCATCTTGGACTAACAAGCTTTATGAGTTGTGATTCAGTTAGGTTAAGTCCAAAGATGATTGAGAACGGGACTTGGACGGCATCATGAGTTGATGGACGGCATCATGAGTTGATGGGCGTCAAGAATGAATCCCGAAGAGGAGTCGAGCGATGATCCCGGGGGAGTATCAAGTGATGATCATAAAGACCCCAAAGGGGATTGCTGGTGCGCGGCGGCGAAGGTATAACTAGATAGGCTAAGGACTTTTGTAGTCTTTGAGTCTAGTTCTTTTATCGCCGTACTATTAAGAGGGGTTGCCTCTTCGCTTGAGTTTCATCATGTGTTGGTGATCTCAATCCGCGTTCTCTCAAAAGCTCAAATCTTAGTTGGATTTGTTTTTGCATATGGGTTAACCATTTGGCATGTGTTGCAAATGTGTTAAGCCTATGCTTGGTTGTTTTGCATTATGCTCTGATTTGCATGTGTTGCAAAGATGAAAGAGTATATGCATTTGGTTTCGCATTATGCTTTGATTTGCATGTGTTGCAAATAGGATAAGCTAATCGTTGGCTTTTCGTGGAGTTCACTTTTGCATGTGTTGCATTAGTTGAAGCTTCACGCTTTGGTTCATAAAACATCTTTCTTAAAATCGTGTGGTTGCTTGGAGTTAAGTTTTGCATGTGTTGCAAAAGGAGAGAGCTCGAGCACGATTTGGTGGTTGTGTGTTTGTATGGAGCTAGAGGCTTGCATGTGTTGCGAGTAAAGAGCTTATACATGTGATTTGGTTTTAGTTGAAGTTTGGTTTTGGTGTTGCATGGAACTAGAGAATTGCATGTGTTGCAATTAGAGAGTTCATGCACCTTGATTTGATGTTGCTTGGAGCTAGACTTTTGCATGTGTTGCAAAGAGTAGTGCTCAAGCATGAAATGTGTTTATTATGTTATTCGAAGTTCGTTGTCTTGAATAAACCGAGGTTTATGAGTCTCGAATCTGAGAGCATGTAAGTAGGGCTTGCAGCGGGTGTTGGCAAGTTGATTGGGTCTCGTGTTGACCTTCACATGGCTAGAGGATTAATCTCATAAACTCGAGTTTGATTTGCTTAATACGATTTGCGAATAGTTCTTGAGTCAATTGCGAAATGTGTTTTCGCAATTCGGTTGCATTTCGGGTTAAATTCTTTGAGCATGGGTTGAATTGGTGCAAATGTATTTTGCACATGTGTATGATCATGTGTTGATCATTTGTTAGCTCAAGAAATGGTGCTTGGAGTTTTGGAAATGAGTTTGAGCGAAAATCCAGAATTGGGTGGTGCGACCATCCATGGGGTGGTGCGACCATCCATTGGGCGGTGTGACCGGCGCGTCTCTCGCGTTTTCCCAGAGAAGAGTGTCTTTGCTGGTGGAGTGCAGGCGGTTGGACCGCCAGAGGGCCGGTCGGACCGGGCATGCATGCGGTGCGACCTCTCATTCCCCGGCTTGACTTTTCCAAAGATCACGGTGTTTTATGGTGGCGTAAAGGCGGGCGACCGCTGCGCCCGGTCGGACCGGCCAGGCGGTCGGACCGCGTGTCGATCGGCTTGAGTTTTCAGAGCGCGTGATTTCGGTTTTGTATGGGCGGTGTGGCCGGCTACGGTCGGACCGTGCCGAAGCCTGCGATCCGGCCGTAGGAGCCGTGCGGCAGATGTAATCTGTCGGTTTTCCGACCGTTGGCATGTGAGGCGGTCGGACGTAGAGGTCTTGTCGGACCGGATTTTTGATTCGCCCGCCGACCCCAACGGCTAGTTTTCCTTTGTGGGCTATAAAAGGAGACCTTGAGGCAGTGGGGAGGTCTTGGTGTTATTGTGAAGTGTTTTGGCTCTTGTGTGAGTATTTGAGAGAGGTGTTGCATATGTTGCACACTCTCATTTGGTTCTTGAGCTAAAGAGTGAACTAATTGCATGTGTTGCAATTAGGAGTGGGTTTGAGAGGCTCTTGTGCATGTGTTGCACTTGAGTGAGGTCCTTGTGCATGTGTTGCACTTGGTGATCGCCGAGTGCATGTGTTGTGCTTTCGGTGAAGGTCAAGCGAAGGCGGCTTGTTGCTCTTGGAGGTTACCGACTCTAGAGGCGGCGTGAGGCGTCGTCGCGTGAGCTCTCAAGGTTGTGAGAAGCCCGCCAAGTTTGTGAAGGTTCGGGTTGAGCCTATGCAAGCGTGAAAAACCACGACTAGTGGAAAGAGGCGGTGCTCGGCGGAGCCGGTCCAAGTGTGGGCTTGCCTCAACGTGGACTAGGGAGACAGAAGTCTCCGAACACCACGGAAAAACATCGGTTGTCCTTGTCTCTTTACATTCAAGTATTTACCTTTTGCATATTATTGATTGCTTGAATTAGAATTGCTTAGTATTAATTGTTTGATCAATTTAGCAATTTATACATAGAGACATAATTTAGTTAGTGCACTAGTGAGCCTAGTTGATTTAGGCCTTAATTGTCAAAACCGATTTATCGCTTCGCATATATCTTTGATTAGGTTTTGACTTAGGGTGTATTAGAGCGATCGATTTTAGTGAGCGATTAATTTTGTAAACGCCTATTCACCCCCTCTAAGGCGCATCCTCGACCCTACAAGTGGTATCGAGCCACGGTCACTCTCATTTTAGGCTTAACCGTCTAGAGAGTAAAAAGGATGGCGCCTAGCGGTTTAGTGCACTCTCACGATCCACTCATGCTAAATGAATCAAATTATGCTCAATGGAAATTATTTATGATCGATTATTTTAAATCCATGAGCCCACAAATTTGGTGGATCGTAGATGTCGGCATTTCTTCTCCACTAAACAATATTGCTCCAACTAAAGGAGAGGAGAAATGTCTACATCTCGACGCTCAAGCTACTAACGCTTTATTTAGTGTTGTGAGCGTAGAAATTTTCAATCTCATATGCAACCTCTCGAGCGCTCATGAAATGTGGATTAAGCTTCAAGATGAATTTGAATCATCCACATCAATTGAGGACTGCATTGAGGAAGAGATGTCGGTTGATGATTCTTCAACCTCTACATCAAGCGATGAAGAACCGGCATCTCCATCAACCTCAACCTCCGCCTCAAGCGACGACGAATTTTCAATTCCGACAAAAATTCGTTGCTTCATGGCGAAAGGTAAAAATGAGGTAAGTGATGATGAAGGTGAGCCCTCTTACGATGAATTGATGAATATGCTAGAGGAGCTCAATGAATTTCTTGGAAAGGAGAAAAAGAAATATAAAATTTTGAAGTTTGAACATGAATTACTTCAAAGTGATTATAATGTTCTAAAAGAAAATCATGAAAAACTCCTTTTCAATGAATTCACTAAAGCTAGTATGGATAGTGCTATTCAATGTGATTTAATTGGTGAATTGCCTCACTCCAATCCAATTACAAATAATTCATCAAATAACTGCATATCCACTTCTAGCGATGATTTACCTTGTTGCTCTAATTCAATTGCAAGTTCTTCTATGTGTTTAGATACTAATCTTGTAGAAGAAAACAATGAGCTCAAGGCTCAAGTCATTAAGTTGGAAAATGACTTGAAGAGGTGCGTTAAAGGAAAAGCCCTCCTCGGCGAAATCTTGAGCAAGCCAAGGGCGCCTCAAGACAAGCGAGACTCCGGCCACAACTCCAAGAGGAGAATAGCAAGATGAGGCACAACGCATCACACGAAGACAATCAAGTGCTTCAATTGCAACAAGAAGGGCCACCTCGCCTCCGTGTGCCCTAATCAAGTGGATAACAAGGCCACAACATCGACCATGAGGCAAACCGGCAAGGAGCAAGTCAAATCGGTCAAGAGAGGGCCAAATAGCGTGACGTGCTTCAATTGCCGGGAAAAGGGACATTTCAGTAAGGATTGTCCCAAAGGTATCACTCCTAAGCCTATTCTTGTAAATGATAATTATTTGCTTAGGAAAGACAAGAACGGCAATGTGTTTGCCAAGCTTGTCAAATCCCCTATGCCGGCTAAAAATGATAATCATTTGCATAGGAAGAACAATTCTAGAAATGTGTTTGCTCAAAATGCTAAGTTTCCTAAGACTATGCAAAATCATGAAAATCATATGCTTAGGAAAAATATCTATAGCAAAACATTTGCTAGAAATGTTAGATCCTCTAAGCGTCTTTATTATAATGATTATCATGTGCTTAGAAAGGATCAAACTAGGAATGGATTTGTTAAGAATGCCAATACTCCTAAGCCTTCTCAATTCAATGCAAATAAATCGCTTAGGAGTAACAAAAATTGCAAATCCATTGCTAGTCGTGTTAGTCAATTCAATGATGTTAAAATTAGGACCATTTGGGTTCCTAAATCCATTGTGACTAACATTGTCGGACCCAACAAGGATTGGGTACCAAAAGGTGCCTAAAAGATTTTTAGGCAATATCGAGATGGATTGGACGCTTGCTCACTCAAGAGGAGAAGAATTATATTCATCTACAAGTGGTGTCAAGCATGAAGAAAATCAAGTTCATCATGAGCCAATGCCATCTCGGGTAACAAGTATTTAAATTGATTACTATTATGTCTTATAGCCTTGTGTAGGTTATATAGCAATATTAATGAAAATCAATTTAGATTACTTGTCATGGCCACTTGCTCTCGCCTCTTATCTATTCTCTTATTGCAATCTTGAGCAAGTTTAATGGTGGCACATTTAGGGGGAGTGTTAATTCATATCCATGTGTATCACATCCCTACGTGTGCCCATATTAATATAAGTGCATATATATATATTTTCAAAATCAACCATTTAGCCAACAATCAAAATGTTGTATACTATTACTAATCTTGTGAAAAACTAGTTGCAAAATGTATACAAATGGTTTCAAAATGTTTTTCAAAGGTTTTGGCTTTACGAAAAACTAATTTCAAAAGAAAATGAGTTTTAACTCCAAAAACTAGTTACTAGTATCTTGTTTTGGATTTAAACTTAAAATTTTCACAGAATTAAATGTAAAAAGATTTTGAAAATAATTCCAAAATGAAAATCCTAGAGTTGGTCATTCTTAATAACTTTCGTGTTCAAAAGATTTTCAAAAGATCAACTTATCAAAAGTTATTTGATTTTGAAACTCGCCGAAAAAACTATACTTGACCCGTAAAGGTCATATTCTAGCACTTAGTGAGTTTCTCCATTTGAATCCATTCTTGTGTAGAATTGTGATTCAAAATGGCATTTTAGACTCATACACAAAATTCAAATCCATATATCTTACCTCTTGCTTTATTTGAAGTTTTGTTTTAATTGGATTTGACTTTGCTTCTTCACTTGGACTATTCAAGTCAAAAGTCAAAAAACATATTTAAAAGGCCCAAATTTATGAAAAGCTTTATGAAAGTATCCTATTAAGTATTCCAAAGGTTTTACAAGTTTTCAAAATGAAAATTCTATGTTGAAATCGAATTTGGCTCAAAAACGATTTGATTTGATCCAAAAAGGCCTATTTAAGCAATATGCTCAAATCATGGCATTCGAGTTGGATTTCATTATAAGTCTTGGCTAGAAACATTCTTGTTACACCAATCTAAGCCATGAAAATCAAAATGGCATGAAATTCAAATTGAATTGCATTTTGAGGCTTTTTGTGAAAATCAATTTCCTTTTATGCCTCAAAGCGCAAATTGCCATATCTTTCAAAATAAAATTAATTTTGAGAAAATTCTTTTTGCAAAACCTTCTAATTAGTCCTAAGTTCATCTCTGCAAAATTTCAAATTTTTTGGACTTCATTTGAATCATTTTTGACAAAATTTGCAAAAAGTCGGGTGTTTCAGGCTGACAGGTGCGGTTGGACCGCATGCCATGCGGTTGCACCGCCCTGAGGGCCGGTTGGACCGGGCCCAGGTCGGTTGGACTGGCCAAGGCAGGGTCAGCTCTGAAATTTCAGATTTTTTTCCGAGTTTGTTTTTGGGATATCTTTTGATTGGTAATTCCTTTTTCAAAAATTCTTTTTGTAAAAGTTTCTTATGATCCCAAAGTTCATTTTGTGAAAATTTCAAAAGTTTCTCAAATTATTTGAAGGCATTTTCAAGTGGTATCAGTTATGAGCACTTTAATTGAACTAAGGAGTGATTTTCACTTGATCTTTCGAAAAGACAAAACTTGCGCAATTCAAATGCTAATAACTCCATAATCCACTTGTTGAATATCTTGGGGAGTTTATCTATTGCAAGTTTTGGGCACTTAATTGCTTCCAAGTGAAATCATGCCTTTAATTTGCTCTGATACTAAATCTTTGTGATTTTCATTGATCTTTCTTGCGCGTTTGATACCCGTGAGTATATTGCTCTGAGAATATTGCTCTGATAGCCATCGATATTATCGATAATTCTTTTCAAGTGGTATCAATCTTTGTGATTTGATCCTAAGTGGTATCAACTGAGCTTTTATGCTTTCCATATGCTTACAAGTGGTATCATTGAGTTTCTCTTTTCTCCAAGTGGTATCATGGAAATCATTGCTCATTCCTTCAAGTGATATCCTTGTTTATTTGGATTCTTTTTAAGTGGTATCATTGAATTCAATTATTTCCTACAAGTGGTATTTCATTGCATCTTTGTAGTATTTTTCGATACCCTACATTCTTGATTGAGATTTTTCCTCTCAAGCTAAAATTGTAAGTTCAACCGCTTAAGAACTCTTTGTGTGAGATTCTTTATGAGTTGAAATACATTAAAGAGGAAATCTCTTGTTGAGCATTGTTCTTCATGAAAACTTGAAAATGCTCATTTCTTTTGGATTTTGAAGCAAAACCCTTGAGATTAATTTTACAAGTGGTATCTAACTTCTCAAGTGGTATCTCATTTCTTTTGGGTTCCTCGTTTACCCGATTAGGCAAATTATTGGATTCTTCAAAAGAATCATGTTGAGAATTTGCAAAGCCTAATAAAATGAGGAGTGAATTATTTGAAATTTGAAACACATTCAAATATTTTTAGTTTCAAATAAACCGTGCGATACCCTTCTTTGCTTTTCATGCTTATTTGTATTTACAAGTGGTATCCATAATTGCAAGTGCTTATTTTTTTACAAGTGGTATCCAAAATCCAAATATGGTCTCTTTTCGAGTTTTCCTTATTTCTAGACCATATTTCAAATGAAAACTTGTTTTACTCCTTGTATACCCTTTTCATTTGGCATAAGCTTTTAAATTGATTTCTTGTATGATCTTAATCGTTCTTATTTGGCTCAAAGTTCTTCAAATTCCTTGCCTAGGTCATAAGTATCCATTTCAATTCTTCTATGACCTTAATTAAAAAGGGATAATTACATGGGGGAGAATTAGGAGCTTAAAAGGAGAATAATTAAATAAAAGGGGAGAATGTTTTTCCAACTTAAATGCCAAAAGGGGGAGATAATGATAAATCTTTTTAATAATAAATGTTTAAATGCCAAAAAGTGGGAAGAATGTATTTCAAGTTAATCTTTTAGTTTTTCTATTTTTTGGTGCTTAATGCCAAAAGGGGGAGAATTAGGAAGCTTAATATCATTTGGTTTAAAAAATAAGCTTAATATGATTAAGGGGGAGAATTAATATGCATATGTGTTCAATTAGCTTAAATTCTCTCAACATGTTAGTTTTAATCCAAATATGCTCATTAAGCTTGGATTTGTCATTAATCACCAAAAAGGGGGAGATTGTAAGTTCAACCTTCATTAGTTATGGTTTTGGTGTTAATGACAAATCTAATCTTGTGTAAATGACAAATCTAATATTAAGTTTATCCCCTAATGCGATATTGTTATTAATGACAAATCCTATATCGAGACTAACTTGTTTATTTAGAATATCTTTGATTAGTCTCATCGCATTGAAAAATGGAAAACCCAAGGTATGTATGCATATTCATCGTAGTATTATTTGCGTACTTTGGAGTCAAGTTAAAGTATGAATGTCCCCCGTTATATTAACCACAAAATGTGCATCATGTTTCCCAATCCATACATTACATGGATGCTCATATTTAGGGGGAGTTCACACTCTAACTTGAAGAGTCAATTTAAATGAAGATTTAAATTGAGTTCATTTGTCTTGTTAATCGTTAAAGAACATTTCATCATGTGTTGATGGTGTTCCGTGATTAATTGAGTACAAATGGATAGCTCTTAAGTATAATTAAGCATGTGTTGCATTATTATACTTAAGACACATTTACAATCATTTCAATTGATTTAGGTTGTGCTCAATTGATCTAAAGGCATCCATTATGTGTTAATGGAGTGCAAGAGATGATTGAGACAACCATGCATCTTGGACTAACAAGCTTTATGAGTTGTGATTGAGTTAGGTTAAGTCCAAGGATGATTGAGAACGGGACTTGGACGGCATCATGAGTTGATGGGCGTCACGAATGAATTCCGAAGAGGAGTCGAGCGATGATCCCGGGGGAGTATCAAGTGATGATCATAAAGACCCCAAAGGGATTGTTTGGTGCAATGCGAAGGTATAACTAGATAGGCTAAGGACTTTTGTAGTCTTTGAGTCTAGTTCTTTTATCGCCGTACTATTAAGAGGGGTTGCCTCTTCGCTTGAGTTTCATCATGTGTTGGTGATCTCAATCCGCGTTCTCTCAAAAGCTCAAATCTTAGTTGGATTTGTTTTTGCATCTGGGTTAACCATTTGGCATGTGTTGCAAATGTGTTAAGTCTATGCTTGGTTGTTTTGCATTATGCTCTGATTTGCATGTGTTGCAAAGATGAAAGAGTATATGCATTTGGTTTTCGCATTATGCTTTGATTTGCATGTGTTGCAAATAGGATAAGCTAATGCGTTGGCTTTTGCGTGGAGTTCACTTTTGATTGTGTTGCATTAGTTGAAACTTCACGTTTTGGTTCGCAAAACATCTTTCTTAAAATCGTGTGGTTGCTTGGAGCTAAGTTTTGCATGTGTTGCAAAAGGAGAGAGCTCGAGCACGATTTGGTGGTTGTGTGTTTGTATGGAGCTAGAGGCTTGCATGTGTTGCGAGTAAAGAGCTTATACATGTGATTTGGTTTTAGTTGAAGTTTGGTTTTGGTGTTGCATGGAACTAGAGAATTGCATGTGTTGCAATTAGAGAGTTCATGCACCTTGATTTGATGTTGCTTGGAGCTAGACTTTTGCATGTGTTGCAAAGAGTAGTGCTCAAGCATGAAATGTGTTTATTGCGTTATTCGCAAGTTCGTTGTGCGAATAAACTGAGGTTTATGAGTCCGGAATCCCGAGAGCATGTAAGTAGGGCTTGCAACGGGTGTTGGCAAGTTGACTGGGTCTCGTGTTGACCTTCACATGGCTAGGGGGATTAATCTCATAAACTCGAGTTTGATTTGCTTAATACGATTTGCGAATAGTTCTTGAGTCAATTGCGAAATGTGTTTTCGCAATTCGGTTGCATTTCGGGTTAAATTCTTTGAGCATGGGTTGAATTGGTGCAAATGTATTTTGCACATGTGTATGATCATGTGTTGATCATTTGTTAGCTCAAGAAATGGTGCTTGGAGTTTTGGAAATGAGTTTGAGCGAAAATCCAGAATTGGGTGGTGCGACCATCCATGGGGTGGTGCGACCATCCATTGGGCGGTGTGACCGGCGCTCGTCCTGTGCGTTTTCCCCAGAGAAGAGTGTGCTGCGGCTGGAGTGCAGGCGGTTGGACCGCCAGAGGGCCGGTCGGACCGGGCATGCATGCGGTGCGACCGCTCATTCCCCGGCTTGACTTTTCCAGTATGCGGCGTTTTGCGGGTGGCGTAAGGGCGGTGCGACCGGCCTGCGCCCGGTCGGACCGGCCTGGCGGTCGGACCGCGTGTCAGTCGGCTTGAGTTTTCCAGAGCGCGTGATTTCGGTTTTTTGTATGGGCGGTGCGACCGCCGGGTGGTGATCGGACCGGCCGAAGCAGGCGATCGGCCGAGGCGCGTCGCGACCGGCCGTGTAACGGTCGATTTTCCAACCGTTGGCATGTGAGCGCCGGTCGAACCGGCCGAGGCCCGGTCGGACCGGATTTTGCTGATTCTGCCCACTTCGACCCCCAACGGCTAGTTTTCCTTTGTGGGCTATAAAAGGAGACCTTGGGGGCAGTGGGGAGGTGCTAGTGTTATTGTGAAGTGTTTTGGCTCTTGTGTGAGTATTTGGGAGAGGTGTTGCATGTGTTGCACACTCTCATTTGGTTCTTGAGCTAAAGAGTGAACTAATTGCATGTGTTACAATTAGGAGTGGGTTTGAGAGGCTCTTGTACATGTGTTGCACTTGAGTGAGGTCCTTGTGCATGTGTTGCACTTGGTGATCGCCGGAGTGCATGTGTTGTGCTCGGTGAAGGTCAAGCGAAGGAGCGGCTTGTTGCTCTTGGAGGTTGCCGACTCCTAGACGGCGTAGGAGTAATGCGCGGGAGCTCTCAAGGTTGTGAGAAGCCCCGGCGAAGTTTGTGAAGGTTCGGGTTGAGCCTACGCGCAAGCGTGAAAAACCACGACTAGTGGAAAGAGGCGGGTGAAAGCATTTAGGCCCCCATGTGGTTTAGGTTTTGGTAATTAATGGCAATCAAGGTTAAATGACTAATGTTGTTTGTGAGTAAGTTGAAAACAGGGAAAATGTACTCTTCGGAAGATGTCGGATGATCTCAAGTGCAAAAAGTGGAGCATGCATCAAGAAAAGCAAAAGAAACAAAGGTATAAATATTCTTTAGAAGTTTTCATAGTTTTTACCGATCTCGGTTGTTCGAAGAAAAAGATCGGATTTCTAGTTTTAGTGCCGTACTATTAAGAGGGGTTTTGTCGCCTTGTTTAGGGTCGAAAAGAGTGTCAAAGGCTCAAAATTATTGGTTAGGCATGTGCACAAAAATACTCTCAAAGAAATCTATCAGGTTGCACAAGTTGCTGCCTTGGCGGTCGACCAATCCTCGCTTTGCAACCGAACGGCGGTGCAACGGGTTGTGCCGCTACCGATTCTTTCCGAGAATTTGCCCTGCCATTTCTAAAGGGGGCGGTGTGACCGGGTGTAGCGCGGTGTGACCGGGGTGTCCGACGGTGCAACCGTGCGCTTGCTGGGCGGTCCGACCGGAGGTGGAGCGGTGCAACCGGACCACCGGTCCAACCGACCGCAGAGCGGCGTGTTTTTTCCAGAGAGCCGATTCTTCGGTGTGTTGGCGCATTTACATTGGCGGTGCAACCGGAGCTCGTGCGGTCGGACCGGACGTGGGGTCGGACCAGCCCTCGGTCGGTTGCACCGGCCGTTGTCCAACGGTAACTATTCGCGCATTAAATGACTGTTCCGACCGTTGGGCCGTGAGGAGCGGTCGGACCGGCTCGGGTCCGGTTGGACCGGCCGTCTCGGCTGAAAATCAGTAAAAATTCCAAACGGCTAGTTTTGGTTGGTGAAGGCTATAAATACCCCCTTGCTGCAGTGTGAGGGGTTCTAGTTGACCACATTGAATACCTTTGAGTTATTGCAAGCCTTCTAAGCACCTTGAGCACTAGTTTCACACATTTGAGAGGTGTAGAAGCAAAATTGAGTGTGCATTCATTGATTGAGCCTTAGACACTCTAGTTCAACCTCAAGCAAGCGTCGAAGCTTATTACTCTTGGAGGTTGCCGCCTCCTAGACGGCTTGGAGGCGATCGGGATTGGTGATCTTCTCAAAGAAGGTTGTGAGAAGGCCCAATCGTTGTGAAGGCACGAAGCTCGCCTACCCGGAGCGGGGAAGAGCTATCAATAGTGATCGGGGAAGGCTCAAGCAAGTGGAGCCGGCTTGAAGTGTTTCAAGTCACCTCAACGTGGAGTAGGGGAGACCGGCAAGTCTCCGAGACCACGGGATAAAATTCACGAGTTCATCCTTGTGTGGTTTGCGTTGTCTCTACTATTGTTTCATTTCTAGCTCTTGATCATCATTGAAGTTATTTGTTTACTAGCACTTGTTTCATTACTAGCTCTTACTTTGTTTTTAGTACTTAAAGTGGTTTAAGTTTAAGAATTTCGGTGATCATTTAAAATTGCTAGGTATTGAAATTGCTAAGATTGTCAATTGTGCTTAGGAATAACAAAACGTGAAGTTTAGCTTAAAAATTTTAAAACCTCCTATTCACCCCCCCTCTAGTCGGTATCCTTGATCCTACAGCGGGTGCTCGAGCGGGAGCCGGTCCAAGTGTGGGCTTGCCTCAACGTGGACTAGGGGAGACCGGCAAGTCTCCGAACACCACGGAAAAACATCGGTTGTCCCTTGTCTCTTTACATTCAAGTATTTACCTTTTGCATATTATTGATTGCTTGAATTAGAATTGCTTAGTATTAATTGTTTGATCAATTTAGCAATTTATACATAGAGACATAATTTAGTTAGTGCACTAGTGAGCCTAGTTGATTTAGGCCTTAATTGTCAAAACCGATTTATCGCTTCCGCATATATCTTTGATTAGGTTTTGACTTAGGGGTGTATTAGAGCGATCGATTTTAGTGAGCGATTAATTTTGTAAAACGCCTATTCACCCCCTCTCTAGGCGCATCCTCGACCCTACATCCACTCTTCTCCAGCTTTTTTTTTGCAAAAGCCACAATACCCATCCAAATTCAACCAAAATTACCCACCATTGCCCCCAGCTTTCCCCAGTTTTCCTCAACTTCAACCAAAATTACCCACCATTGCCCCCAACTATAATCTGGGTTACCAAACAACCATGACCTTTTCAACCTCCATCTTTTTAACAATCCAGCTTTTACAATCTAGTTTTTAAAAGCTGCTTTTCACAATCCCCAGCTGAAACAAGCAGGGCCTTAATACTTGCAACTTAATTGAAACGGATATACTATATTACCACAATCCACAACATATGAGATGATACGTGGAAGGACAACTGCTATGCGTAATTAAACACATGCAGATTAATTATTACGTGATCGAAACTGCATTAGCAATTGCGAGTTATTACGTATGCGGTATCCATCTCGCGCGAGACTCAAGCGGTTCCTTCGCTTAATCATCAACAAAAAAAACAATGAAACTAAGAAAAACACACGGCACACGCATACGATAGAATTAATTCCTTCGAGAGTACCTGCGCAGACAACCAAACGCACCCTTAGACCACAAGCACCGTGGTGGATTATGATAGTTTTGCTTGGTCGACACCTTGTGGATCTTTGGGGTGTTTGTCTAGCTATCTTTTCATACTCAACTTAATTGAAACGGATATATATTACTACAAGTCCACAACATATGAGATGATACGTGAAAGGACAACCCATGTTAGTGATGAGTATTTGTGTATTTAAGTTAGGAGTGTTCAGATTTGAGTTTGATTTGAATTGGATAATTATTGTATATTATTTTGGATATTGCTATATGATGGATTTCCTTGTTTTTTATGGTTGCAGGACGATGATGCTAGGTCATAGTGAGGCAGAAGATGACTAGAACTAGGCAAGGTGCGTCGAGATCTAGATGGTCGGGAATCGCCGGAGGATGACTAGAGATGGAGTTGCTGCGAGCCTAGAAGACAAGGGAACGACTGAGATGCTAGCTTGGAGCTGCTCGGATCTAGGAGAACCGATGGATTGCGGTTTAGATAATAGAGTAGCAATCAAGTTAGCCTGCTTTAGAAGTGTACAAAACCCGTTATCGTATTGAGTTGCGGGTTAGCCTATATATGAGTGAGGGAATGAATCTCAACCCTTTAATGAGGTTTTTTCAAATAAAACTTATCTAAGGGTGGAAGATGACTCAATATCAACTTTTGATGAGGTTACTTGAGGGCCAAACATAACTCATCCAAGGGTGGAGAATGACTTAAGAGTAGTATAAATAGAGAGGTAGGGATAGCTCTCTCCTTTTGAAGGTTTTGATGCTCTTTTGAGTTTTACCTACTTTGTTATGAGACTTTGTAAACCTTCATCCCATAAAATAAAATTTTATTTCCTTACGATTCTGAATTTATTTTTCTTATTTACATTATATCTTAAATTCAGTATTTAAATTCCGCCATTTACTTTCTTACAATTTACATTATGTCTTAAATTCAGTATTTAAATTTTATAATTTAATTTCTTGTAATTTACATTCTTCCAAGTTGGATTTGCCTCCCCTCCTTCTACTTGCTTGTATTTCTTATGCCGAGAATGTATGATTGATGAATAAATCTTTTACAGATCATATTCTCATCATTTAGGCAATCTTTTGCAACAGCTCGATCTTTTTGCTCTTTCTTTGAGAGATGTTTTGTAGATCGCGTTTAAGGTTCTTATTTGTTGTGTTCGCTTGCTGTGATAAGTTAGAGGATATCCAAGATCACCTTGATCATCAATACCCCACAAGTAAGTCCAAGATCAAGATTTTGGTTTTTGCCCAGTTTTGATGCACTCTTCTTCTGAATTTCGCACTACCGCTCCCTGTACTGCGGTAGTACCGGATAGAGCAGATTTTCTCTATTTTGCTCTTTTGTGTTTTTTAGTTGTATTCATTGAGTGAGGGAAAATTTTAATTTGTGATCATTCACCCCACCCCCACCCCGATTGCCATTTCGATCTTTTGTAAATGAATGTCTAATTAAGTTTTACTGCTACTGTAGAATCTAGTTAGCGATAGGTATTATGCTAGTATTGTCACTCGTGCTTTGCTGTAGGCTTTTTTGGCTGACGATTATTTTTACTATCAACACTAATAAAAGTATTTCTAGCCTATTTATAATCTCCAAAGGGTGCTGCAAGGAAATGCGTGTTTCTGTAAATATCTTTGCATGAAACAATACATATGGTTTTTATAAATTTCCACCCTTTCAAATTAAATAAAATATGTCTAATCAAAACATCTCTTAAGTATTTAAGATCTAAGGGTTAATATTTTAATTGAGTTTTATCCAATGGTTAGAGTTTTAAAGGTAATGTGGCACAATTAGAAGGCTGATTTTATAGGCAATTTTAGATGAGAGGAGGATTTACTGTTCCAGCTCATATATGTATATGTATGTACATGTATATATGTATATACTAGTCATATGCTCATGCGATGCAACGGAAACTCAATTTGCGATAAAAAATATTATTTGCAAAGAGCATCAACCTTATGAATCGGAGTTCTGCTTCCTTTAGAAGGGAATCAATCAATCCAATCCGAAAAAGTACTAGAAGCAATCACCGCCGATTCGAATGCCAGATCAATGGGAGAAAGGAAAGCAATAAATGAGTTATACATATTCATTTAGCTTTCGCGACGGGATGATCCAATCCAATCTGTCGGGGTGGCCACTGCCCGCTTCCCACTCAACCACGCGGGTGCGGATACGTGTCGGGGTAAGGGTGGAGAACGGACATATCACCACCAATTCCTAATTAGAATTATCAGAGATATGTACATGTATATATGTATATACCTATATGTATATATGTATATGTATATGTATGTATGTATGTATGTATGTATGTGTATGTGTGTGTATACACACGCTCGCGGCGGTATCCATCTCGAGCGACAGACTCGGAAGCAATTCCATTTGTTTAATCTGTCTTTCCGTTCAAAAAGAAATAGAAGAAACAATACACGATCCATGCACGTTTATAACACATTCCGATCAAATCGTCACTGTATGTTAGCACTGTAGTTTTCAGTCACTGAAATTATTGGTGCCTGTGAATCACTCTGGTTCCCGCTAGGAGTTAATGAACAGCTCCTACCTCTCTGTCTCATCCAAGGATTAGTACTCTCCCTACTAGAATTTCTCGCCCTTTCATCTGTGTTGGTACGAAAATGTACCAATTACGTACTACCGGTTAGGAAAAGTGGAGTATAACGGGCCATCTACGCACAGAGTTGTGACCGAGGATTGAAATCTCATTGCGCTTAAAATTTCAGACGTGGTCGGAGAATAAAATCTCGACGAGATTTAAAAATTTTGGATAAATTTCAGATAAATCACAAAAACAAAAATTTAAATCCGGAATTTTGTTCTACCGAGAAAACCAAGATCTCGGCGAGATTTGCCAAGATCTCGGCAAAATTACACTGAGCGAAAAATAGCTCAAACGGTATCAAAAAATTTTGAAATGTTTTTTGAAGCTTCCTGACACAGCAATGATATTCCCATAAAAATTTTAGATAATTATCAGATCTGAGGAATTTTTAAAAATACAAACATTGCTACTGTCCTGATAAAACGCTGATTGACAAGTTTGAGCCGAATAAAAAAAACACATTAGAAAATTTTATAATTTTTTATGCATGATTATGATGCATCACTAATATTTTCATAAAATTTTTAGATGATGATCAAACTTCATAAATTTTAAAAATTCGGACAGTGATATTATCTTGATAAAAGCCATACCGGCAAAATTTAACCAAATGCAATATGGTACAAACCATGTTATAAAATTTTAAAAAATTTTGTGGACGGTCATGATATATCATTAATATTTTTATAAAATTTTTATTTGATGATCAAGCTTAAAGAAGTTCAAAAAATCTGATAGTGCTATGTCCTAATAAAAGTCTAATGATCAATACATGGATTTACTTTAACAATAAAAAAGTTTAAAATTTTTGAAAATTTTGCAAAAGGGTTCTAAGGAAATGCTTAAGATCTCATAAAAATTTTGAATCATTATCATACACCAGTGAATTTATAAAATTCTTACAACGCCTTTGTATCATTTATGTTCTTTCTATTTTTATTTTTGAAATATAACAAATGAAGTTCAACGATGTATAGATTTGATTGAGCAAACAAAAAAGTTGAATTTTTTTAAAATTTTATAGAATGGTACTAAGACAATTCTTAAGCTCTCATAAAAATGTTGGATCATGATCATCCTCGAGAAAATTTGTAAAATTCTGAAAAGTATATTGTATCAATTATGTTCATTCTGTTTTTAATTTTTTAAAGATAACAATTGAAATTCAATTCTTTTGAAATTTTTTTCTATGATCCTACACTTCCTAGGATGGTACCATAAATTTTTCACACTATGCTAAAGCATATACAATTTTATAAAAATTGATAGTATTTCTATAGTTTTTAAAAAAATGTCTCAAAAATTCGGTTTTTCTACAAATTTTCACAGGAGATGACTTACTTAAGGGTTATTGGACGAAATCCGGTCAAATACGATAAAAAAAATTCAGAATCCAGTCAAAAATGTGAGATCTCTGCGAGATTTGGCAAAATATCGCTGACATTTATAAGATTACTGTAGCAATTTATTTTTTGATTTTTTTTTACTCTGATAGGCATTTCAAAAATCATCCACATCTAGAAACCGAGATCTCAGCGAGATCTGACAAAATTTCGGCGAGATTTTAATCCTTGGTTGTGACTTAAAGGCTATTTGTGAGCTCTGAAATTTTTTCACTTATAATGGAAAAACACCTATAATTTTTTATTACCTAGAATTACCGGTGAAATAAAAACCCCCGTATGCCATCTGTTTAGAGAAGAAGATTAACAAATGCCCCTTGCCACTAGTATTCCCATGAAATCAATTTGCGTGCAATTAACAAATGCTACTCTACCCAAAAAAAAAAACCGAAGATGATGATGGTTAACAGAAGTGCGCCTATTGCATTATGCATCAAGATTTCAGATCAAAACATAAAAAATGCTCATTAACAATCCAAGAATGAAGTGAGCAGTAGAACAAATCAACGGCTTGTTTAGTTACTTACAACAATCATAAGAAATCAAGAACCGGTAACTTGATCCACGCACCCCTTGGGCTCCTCATATCAACAATCAAGTGATGGGTACGGGAGCAGCAGAACAAATGAACCAAGCAGAGAGAAACACACCTAAAATCCACACACCCCTTGAGGCTTGAGCTTCTCCATGTCGTCGTTCGTCAAGCTCCTACCTGCCCTGCCCAGACTCATAGGCGCCAGTGCCAGCCAGGGACCTATTGCTCCTGCTATGGCCAATGCGGGGTTTAGTAGTTTGTCACCGTTGGTGATGGGCTCGCCATAGCTGCCGCGGACTATGGGCTTGCCGCCGCTCATCCCCGGCCTAGGATTCTGGGATGTGACTCGAGCTGCAAGGCGCAAGCGGCAAGGAGAGGCCGACAATTGTTGAAAAAATGTCGCTTACCTAGGAGATACTAATATTTATCCGATTGTATAGGCCCAACCCAAACCTAGTGTAGTATTATTTGGTTACTGACCCATCTAATCCGATTATTACAGCTTGGCCTGAAAAATTTTAGTGGCTTCTATTTTTCACCTGTTTGGGTCTAAATCCACCTGGTCCCTCGTTTTTTTACTTGTTGTTCTGGATATGGAAACGGTCTTCAATGCACATGTGACTATCCTTACTTATTGTATGTTTATAATTGTTGAAGTATAAGTGAATTGACCATCTTTCCTCATCAGCTTAAGCTTTTGGGTGAACTGGCTGGTGCATTCAACTCAATATGGTATCAGAGCCAAGAGGTCTCGAGTTCAAGACCCGGTTGACGCAATTAAAAAAAATAATTGCAGTCTACTTCTATTCCACGTCCTAGGCCTGAGGGAGTCTGCACGTGAGAGGGAGTGTTGAAGTATAAGTGAATTGACCACCTTTCCTCATCAGCTTAAGCTTTTGGGTAAACTGGCTTTTGGGTAAACTGGCTGGTGCATGCAACTCAATAATAATATTAAACAATAAAATGATATAGAAATAGTTTTGATGTTAAATCTACTAATATCATTTTCATTTAACAAATCTAAATAGCTTTTTTTACATACTACTGGTCAAAGTCTTGAAAGATTGACCGCATGCATTATAAAATAACATCTATATATTTTATAGAGTACGTATTTGTTAACACAATAACATCAAGTATATCACTTTAAGCTCGAAAAATAAGATAAGACTTCATTAGTTTCTAGATAGAGAGGTGCTTCTAAAAAACATGTTTCTTTCATTGCTAAAAGTCATTGAAAAATAATAATATCAAAGTGCTCTGTCTCACCCCTTGCTGTCGCGTGGCGCTTCGCCCCGCCACGCCCCTGTCTCTCCCTTTGTCTCCCCTCCACAAACGACTCGCCCTCCTCAATGCCGCGCGGCGCGGCTCTCTCAGGGTTCCCCCAATCTGTTCCTTATCCGCCTCCGAGCTACTCACCAGCGCAGGAGCGAGGCTTGCCTCAGCCCTCAGCCATTCATGTACTGCAGCCTGCAGGTTAGTTAGCTACCAATCAGTTATTTAGCTGGTGCTTGCCTACGATTTTCTCACGCTCGTTCGTGCCTGCTGTTAAGGTGTACGCCTTTTGCATGCTGGATGCTGTAACAATTTTGTTGAATTGATACTCCAAGAACTCAAAGATATCCATGATGTGGTGGCTAAAAGCAAATGGCGCCTTTTACATGCTCGATGGAATGCCATGCAGAGTTTAGCAGCGTTGAGATTAAAATAAAATATCGACATATTACTTATGTACAAGAAACAGAGGAGTGGGCTTGTGCCAAGCAATCCTATATCTCCACGAACTGGGAACTGAAGATCCGAATTGAAGTAGTATGACTTATTTTTGCGGGTTAAAGGTAGCGCGGGTTGTTGTTTATCCTGAATGCATATCCAGTTGAGTTAGTACACAAGTGCAACATTATTTAGACCTACATTAGAAAATGCATATTAACAAGAGGAACATATCAAATTGGAATCAGCGAGAATTGAAACTAGCTATCTTTTATACTACTTCGACAAATCGTACAACGGAGATAGCGGGATAGTACGATTAAACTGGATGATGTTTTTAACGACACCAATAGAGAGGTGGTTTGTTCAAAGAATTGAAGAGTTAAGACACACTTGAGCTGCCTGATCTGTGCAATGAAAATCGAAGAGATTCTCCGCGGGGAGGAAGGGACGAGGAGGTGGTTTACTTGGATCGAGGAAGTACACCGTCCGTGCGACATGGGAATACAGGATGACCTCAGTCAGCGTAAAACACAAAAGATTTATGTGTCATTGTATTAAAGACAAAGAAGTTGAATACAGCATGGTGAGCAGATCAAGCCAGTTAACCAATCAAAAACATGAAAAAGGTTCTCAGCCACTAAAGCCAACACCCTCTAGGAGCTAGCTTCACCATAGATAAGTTGCCCACTTTAAGGTTTCCAGAGCCAGCGAAGTTACCCTTAGCTAGCTCGACCTCCAATAATTTTTAGTACTCAGATAATTAAGGTCAATGACACGCTGGCTAGAGCAGCCACCAGGCCCACTAGTTGGCGGACATCAGGAAGTCAGGAACATTACAAGCGACACGAAGTTTAATTGGTATTTTCTTAAGTACAACTTGAGATTGATGAAGTGTTTCCTCGGCGGGACAATATAGAAATGGTGAGCCAGGCAACTTATTGTCCCTGTCAAAGGGCATGCTGGCTAATGTCTCGTATATGAACAAGGTAGTTACTTTCCTAGATGATAGCAGGCCTAATAAACTTTCTAAGTTCATTAATTAGAACTTAAATCCTACAAGTCATTTGATAAAAAGTTATATATTTCTACCTAAGAACATCTATTAATTCTTACATGGTTTGTTTTATCGATCTCAGATTCTCGATGTTTTAAAAATTCCTTAGATTAAAAACCTGTAAAATTGATAATGATTTTGTTTATCCAGACAAAAAATACAGCCTTAATTTAGTAAAGCTAAACGAAGATATCTGTTCAAATTAGAACTTGAAACTGCTTTTTAAAATAAAAAATACAAACTCTTGATCTTGACTAGGGTTTAGAAAATTGTTTTGGGCAAAAAAAAATGAACCTGGCAATTTTTTATTTGTTTTGATTTTGCGGATTTCAGGTTGGAGAGGAAACTACAAGCAATTCTACACGTTTTGATGTTCAAATGAACACTGATATTGACCATCCATTCGCCGTGGAAATGAATCACATATGTTAACATTCAAATCAGGTTGATCACGATCTCTAAGTATGCAGGAATTGCTTATAGATTGTAATCAATATAATTTGAGAAATTTTAATGTGACAAATCGATTCTGCCCCCTGCTTCTTCCCCAATTAATGTAAACCTTACTGATGTTAAAAACGATAACAAGCATGTTTAAGTGAACAAAATAAACTCACCAGTACTGTAGAAAAACAAACTGGATTTATTTTGCATCAACTATTGCAAGGATGAAGCTAGCTACTAGATCCTAGAGAGGGAGAAGTCTTTAGCAACCCAAGACTAGGAAACATTCTGATTTCTGCAACTCGCCTTTTTTTATACTAGCTATGTACCCGTGCGTTGCAACGGAAACTCAATTTGCGATAAAAAGTTTATTTGCAAAGAGCACTAACAGTGGCAAAGGTGCGTTGTAATGGAAACTCAATTTGTGATAAAAAATTTATTTGCAAAGAGCACTAACAGTGGCAAAAGTGGGTAATTAAGGAGCAGTGGTAAAGGTGGGTAATTAAAGAGCTGCCCCAAAGGTGGGTAATTAAAGAGCAATAACAAAGGTGGATAATTTTGATGAAGTGACTCTGAAAAGAAACTCTTGCTTTATATGGTAGAGACTACTACTGCACTCAATAATACTGTTCATTGCATAATTCACATTTCTTTATCGTTTCCACGGAGTTCAAGTCTCCGTTGCCCAACAGTGCAGTGCTTTCTCGTTTTTGGCATAATGTACTAGTCCTATATGCATAATGTACTGATCCTGCGATCAATAGCTAGTACGTATATATCACAATATTGTTATCACATCCATACATAGGTTCATAATACAATAGTAGCACATAGTTCTTACAACATGGCCTATGGGCCGAATTAAAATGTAGTGAAAGATATAAGGTCTAGCAGTATGCCTTTGCCCAAAATATCACAGCAACTAATAAGGAGTAGATCCTAGAAAAGCTCGTCGGTATAGTTCTCATAACCTGCAGTGAAATATACATCCTTAGAAACTTCGCTTTCCTAGTTCACTATACCAACAATTTAAGCAAGATTGAATACTTTTGTACTCAGCAAGACTTATAGTGTATAACAAATACAATTATGGTAAAATGCAGGCTATGTCAATAGAAGAGCTTCTAAGGGTATTTTGCAGTAAGCAAAAATGATCATGAATACCAAGTAGTAATTTGCAAGCGGTATTTGTAAGAGCAAGTTTATTGAATATGTAAATAAGCAAGTAAATATAACATAATAACTCACAGTGCTCAATGATTGTGAGCATAGCAACAATCTTTTACCATTCCCTGGCAAAATAACTGAAATGTAGACTTTCTAATAATATTTTCATATTCATCCCTATTTTGCAAAGTGATAAAGTTTCTAATTATGTGATGACTTTACCAAGTACCCATAAACACGTGTACGGCTAATTGATTAGATTTACACTTTGTAGAGGTGTACAACTTTACCCAAAGGGCATGATCGATTCGTTGTGCAAGCTATTAATGCACTTCCTTTGGTGTGTCGCAGAGAGTCATGACATAACTGTTACAGTATTTAGATCTAACTTTGCACTAGCCCAGTGATGACATGCAAACCCTTAATATGGTGGCAAAAGATTTTAGTACGACAAATGGTTTACATCCCACCGCCCCCCTTCTCCCCGTATCGAAACGTACACCATTGTATTAGCATGAGTTGTTCTCATCACCGTGGTGTGGGCGCCCTTTTGAGCAATCCATAATGGAACAGCCCGTACTAACCCAGCCTTCCAACATGCAAAGTTATATCTAAACAACTTCATAGGTTAAGGTTATCCCATACTAGCACTTGTGGTTGCACTAATTTCTTGGTTTGAAAACAACACAATAGTTCGGTCCTTAACTGACCCAGGTGAGAATACTCCCCCACACTATGGGCAAGTCCCTTGCACAACCGGCTACTACCATATCTTGTCCACGTTAAACCATAGTTTTAGTTTTTAAGTCAAAATACCCACCGCCTTAATTGTCATATCCAACCTTTTCAAATCCTCTAGGAAACATTCAACTTGATTGTTTCAAGTTCAAAGCTAAACCATGGCTAAGCACAACTAGTATGTAATTACATACGCCCTTGTCGACATTATGTATTTTCTACCCTTGTTCTATGGTTATCAAGATTCACATATCCATAATTATCAAGAAAAGTCCATGACATTACAAGTATATCTACCAGTACCCACAAACTAGCAAGTTTAATGAAATTACACGCATGTATAATAGGTTTGACAGAAACAAAATAAATTAATTGAAATACTGAGATCAACATGTTCAAGGAGGTGCTTGCCTTGCTCATTGGTTTCAGCAACAAAGTCGGGGTCGACGGTAGCAGTGTCGGGGACGTTGGAGTCTATTCGCAAATCGACGCGTTGCAACCATAAGAGGTAAAAAGAGATCAAATAATATCAACTCCAAATAAAATTTCAAAAACAAAGAGTTTTGGTTTTATACCGAATCTTTCTTTGTGAGTCCATAATTTTTAAGGTCCATTCAAATGATTTAACCTTTTATTTAAATTTTATTTAGAGCAACCATCTTACTTATTGATCAATAGGTGCAAACCTTATTTGTTCTCACTCAAATTTATATAGAGACAAGATAATTATTTTTGTGAGTTTTTTTGCACTGGTTTCACTAATTTTTGAGTTTTTTTTTGCAAAAGTTATTGAATTTTGAATACTGCATACATTGAATATTAACCCTATTTAAAGTTTAGATCAAATGAGGTTCAAATTCAAATGTTTTTGTAGAAATGTAGTCCTTATGATCTTTGGAGTCTTCAGAAATTTATCCCATTAATTTTTGAGTTAGGGTGTAAAATTTTGTAAAAGTGCGTATTCTAGGTCTTATACAAATTTTAAATTCGCAATTCCAAACAGAGATAAAATTTTAAATATGTATATTTAGAAATTTCATGATTTTATATGAATATAGAAAATTATTTCATCAAATTTGGACTTAAAATGCATAAGATATAGGCAATTGAATGTGCTAGAGTTACAAAAATACTGTGAAAAATGAGAATTTGCCATTTCGGGAAAGTACACTTTCAAGATAGAAATATGCTTTCCATTTTTAGCTTTCCTGGTTTCAGAGCATTGACGGCTGGGCCCCGAGTGGCAGAGAGCCAAGCAGCTTAGAGGCTAACGGGTCTGGCCCAATGCTAGTGGCTTGGCGCCTGCGCTAAAGCACCGATAGGTGGGGCCGAAGGGCAGTGACATAGAGAGGGTGTGAGACCGACAGGCTAGGCCCACTCACCAGTCTCACTAACAGCGAAAATAAGGCGGAGCTCGCCGGTGGTGAGGGAAGGCCGGAGAGGAGGTATGGGTTCCATGCGAGGCTTTCAGGGGACACGTGCGCATCTAGAGAGGGTACTGGTGCGACCAATGGTGGCCGGAATTAGCGCACCACCGCGAGGGGGCGGCGGCGGCCATGGTGGCTAGCAGGAAGGGGTGGAGGAGCGATGCTTGGCTTCGGAAAGATGGGGGAAAGCGTCACCATGCCGAGGGGATCCCGTTTTCTTACTTTGCAGTGGTGGCGAGTGGCTGAGGAGGTCTACCAACGGGCACCGGCTGTGGGGAAAAAGGGGGGAGGGGCGGCAGTGCTCCGGGCATTAAGGGCTGCAACCAAAGGCAAAAAGGTGCTCAAGGCACTAGAGTGAGGCCTCAGATCAAAGGAATTGGGGCGAGGCTTACCAAGGCGGCTCAGCAAAGATGTTTGTGCTCTCTACCCCCTTTAGAGCCCCATGGAATGTCGATGGCAAAAAGGCAGCCAAGGGCAGTGCAAAGAGCGCCAGAGAGCGCAAGAAAGCTGTTGTAATATCGCGAAACCTCGCCCTAACCTTTGTACCTTCAGTCGGGTTGTATCTGAGTACATTATATGTTGTATCTGAGCTGTTGAATCATGAACTGGAATAAACTCTTTCCTGTGTACATTAGGTGTAAATAGAAGAAATGCAAGGAGTGTTGTTGCATGTTGTTGTAACTAAACTGGCAACTCATGGACTCATGGTGGACAAAATGCTCATCAGAAGCGAGACAGATATTTTTCCCCTGATCCTTTTTCTGTGGCTGTGGGCGCCCAAGACTGGAGCTCCTCCCTGCGTTTTCTTCCTGCCCTACCGATCCCAGCCGCCTCCTCCAGGCCGACACTTCCCTACGCCGCTTCTTCAGCTGACCGGTGTTGTCCCGGTCCCTCCCTCTGGCCGGCGCCCCCAAGACTCCTCCGGCTTGGCGCCTCTCCCCATCTGGCGTGAGCAACAAGTCGCCGCCGCCTCTTCCGCCTGGTCGAGCTTCCCCTGCCGGATTGCCCTGCCGCCGCAGCCACCTTTCTCCTCCCTGGCGTTGCCCTGGCTCTTCTTCCTCAGCCAGCAGCAGCAAACCGAGCAGATGCACCCGTGGGCCTTGGTTGCTCTAAGCACCTGGCGGCGGTGAGCAATCCTCCCACCGGCGGCGTGTCCTCAAGGCGGCGCTATCTCGGTTGCTCCACCTCCTTCCTCCATGAGTAAAAATCTGAGGTAAAAACCCTAGAGATTTTGGGGGTTTAAATTGTGTGCATGCCATGTGTTTGATGAATTGCTCTCAAGGACATGTCTCTACATTTGCTCATCTTTGATACTATGTGGGACATGAGGATACTATATATTTATTTTCTATTTAATTTGAGATTTGTTGGTCTGGGAGCTTCAAGTGTCATGTAGATCTCTGTAATGCGAGTTGTTCATTAGTAGCGACTTAAGAGATGTGATTTATCCTTGTCTCTGTTGAGTAAGCTAGAAGCACTAAGTTTTTAATTGCATGTATGTGTTCGAGTTCTTTTGTTGTTAAGATTGTATAGTGTGGGATTTTGTCCTAGTGTATGATAATTACTGCTGAAAGAATGATAGTATTTGAAATCCTAGAATAGTGAATGATGTGTTACTATTGCTTTGTGTGATCATGTCTTGATTCCTCCAATGGTCATGTGAAATCGAAATATGGTCACTATACCCTTGCCGTAAATTTATTTATAGAGGAGAGCAAGAGCTGAATAAGTTATTCCTCCAATTTATAGATAAAAGCTACTTCTAAAGAGGCATAAAGGCTACCTTTAAAGAAAATCATCATTTTGTTAAAAGGTCTAAACTGAAAAAGAGTAACTCTTACTATTCTGCTTCTTTGAAAAATTTCATTAGAGTGTTGCATGAATGCTTTATGTTCTGGCATGTTTTATTACTAGGCTCAAATATCATATACTACAGTTCAGTGGAAATGGTTTACTTTCATTATCATTTATGGAGATGATCCACCGATTGTTTAGAAAAAAATAATATACACAAGATGTTATGGAGCTTTGTGCAGGAAAAATTGAATGCGTAATGATTGAAAATATAAGATACTTAATTTGAAGTTAGTTTCATGGCAAGGATAGACCACGAACGTTAAAGATGTGAAGGAAAAAAAAATTTATCGCAGCAATCCAAGACCAGGAGTTGCTCCTAAATTGGAAATAATGAAGCGGTGTATTTTCCTTGGAAGATGTATAAGGAGAAGATTCACAGTATTATGATGGATGGATTCAACTGAAATAATCTGTGTTTCCTCATACCGTGGATGAGGAAACAGTATGAAATTTAATTTTAGATGGATTTTCCAACAACAAGATAGCTGCAATTCAAGTACCAATAAAACTATTAGAAAGTTCTGTGGGCTTGTAATTTGTTTATTGGATTAAATACTATCACAAGTAGGTTGCTTCTTGTTTGTCTGGGGTGTGTATTGTTCCGTTTGTATGACCATGAGTTCCATAACCAGCATATATTTCGTCACTTGGTTATGCCATCTATGATGCAATGTCTAGAGGTAACAAGGATGCAGTGTGGTTAATGCAGTATTGGAGGTTGGAGAGGGTGTTTTTGAAGTCCTTTCCACATCTGGTGATACTCACCTTGGTAGCGATGACTTCGATAAGGGAAAATGTTTTCGGGGGTGGCCTCGACCCCGCGTCACTTTATCTTCTGTTAAAGGCAAGTGCAACCCCTAGAGTGTTATTAGGGTGTTAAATGCTTTGTTTGCGATAAGATTATGAAACTTCTAATGATGTGGTTATGTTTAATAGCATGTCTAGAAGTTGTTTTTAGTATGGTGATGAGGATGGATGAATGTTAACAAACTGGTAAGTAAGTTATTCAATTCCCATTTATTGCATTGCGTTACGAAATTGTACGAATGGGTATGGTTATGTTGATGCAAGTGTAGGAACAAGCTTGCACTATAATCACCTAGTTGGTCATATCTGTAAATTTAATCTACCTTATAGAAATTATGTGATGCCTTTCCCTGAATTTTATTCATGACTTTATTTACTCTCGAATGAGTCACACTGGGGAAATAGCAAGTTAATTGGTACTTCCATATTGGTTATGGCTATGTGTGGTGAAAATGAATGAGGGGTGAAATGCATTCACGTCAATTGCATAATTGCATTCATGATGGACGAGGCGTCCCATATTGATGCGGGCCTCGGTGCTCACCCGTAGTGAGCACAAAAGTCCTACCTCGTAGTCCCATTCATCGAGGTGAATGGGAGCGAGTCAGTAAGAGTAGGCCCCGCCACGGGATGGTTGGGATTGAGGGTGCACACCGACGGGTGTGCATTCACTATCTTAGGTATACGCTATGACAATGTGCATTATGAGCATGCATAGTGCATTCATTTTATGATTCATGAGAAAAAGGATGAGAGCATAAAAGCATCGCATTTCATTATATGTGTTGCAATTGTTAAGTGTTAATTGATGAGAATGGAAATGACAGGTTGAGGATTGAGTCGTGGACTCATCCTGGAATGATTGTTGAGGCATGAGTACGGTTTAGTTATGTTTCCGAGTTGGATGTGGTAAATGGGGCTAGTTACTGCTTCCTTTACCGGATGATTTCAATTTAGTTTTGGTTATGTCAAATAATGAAGTAGTTGTGCTCTTATGTTTGGTTTTATATGAATTCAAATTGCTTCTTTTATTTACGGCTATCAAATTAAAGAAACTTTTACTTTACTCTTGAAGCAGTTATATTCTAGACAAATTTATTACTTTTCTTACTTGATTGCACTTTCTTTGAGTCTTGGACTCACGCTTGTTTGCTTCCTGTTTTAGGTTCTTTGAAGTGGCTCATGGGATGGGAGTAGAGCACATACACGACTTGGTCACCATCAAACTATTTAAATCGATTTGTAAAGCTTAGTGATATGGATTGAGGTTGTAATATGTTGTTCGTTGTGGAGTAGTTATTAATTTATATTGGGTGTGAGATCGGTTAACTAAGGACCTGCTAGAATGATATCATATACCTGCAATGTTTTTTTTGTCTGCTGAGTGGATGTCCTAGTTTCTAGGAGGTCATGCCGAAATTTTGTAAATTTCGTGACTTAGCTTTAAATTGGTTTTAGAGTTTAGTGGTTGATTGCAATCAAGTTCAGATAGATGTTAGGTTTTTATGCCTTCTTCGGAAATTCTCGTTCAAGTGATTTTGTTGTGGAGAATTATCGTGTCAGAATCCTTCGGACATGAGTGGGTCCAAAGGGTGTCGCTAGTGAACCAGGGTTTTGGTAGCATTCGTGGCACGTTGGCGTCGGGGTGTTACAGCTGTGGTGACAATGGGGGGAGACTAAATAGGGGCTTGGCAATAGAAAAGCATGGGCCGGCTTGGCTTCTCTTTGCGGAAACCGCACGCACATGCGAAGTCGGTGGAGCAAAAGGGATGGGATAGGATTCAGTGTTGGTGAAATAGGCAGCAGATCACAATGGTCAAGCGGCGGCATGAGTTTCGTGCGATGAGACTGTGCCGTGGAGGAGGAGGCGCAGGCCCATGCTGTCATGGTGAAGCATTGGCGGAGGAGGGCTGCACGGCCTGACGCGGAGCTGCCGAAATCCTGCCACGGCAAGTTTTCGACTACAAGGAGGCTGCCACAGCAAGTTTTCGACTACAAGGAGGCTGCCACGGCAAGGATTGGGCAGTGGGGGCATTGGCTTCTTGGAGTGGCGCTAGGAAAAGCTGGCTGCCCAGGTGCTGCCACGGTGGCGAAAAACTGGCAAAAACGCTGCCGTGGCAAGGATTGGCAGAGCAGCTCGGGCACAAGAGGGAGAAGAAGAACGGGGTGCTGGCAGGTGGGGCAGGGGCTTGCTGTGGCTGCCAGCGGGCCGGGGAAGTCAGTGAGGTGCCCAGGGCTAACCAGGAGGGCCCACATGGCAGAGGGACGCAGAAAGAAAAGGAAAACCGTTTTGCTCAATTTCTGACAGCCAACGGTTTTTGATTTATTTGAGCCTTCAAACTGATCTGTAAATTTTCTAAACTTTTTGATAAGAGTTCTTCTGAGCTACTGATTTTGAAATAAAATTTTCAGCTTGATATCTGACCCGAGGAATTTTATACAATTCTGACAAGCACACTGGTTGAATGTTGGTCTCACTGTTTTTTATTTTATAAAGGTATCAAATGATATCAAAATAATCTGTAAATTTTAATTAATGATCCTAGAATTCTTATTATGGTACTGGAAAATTTTCAGATCAATATATTTCTTAATTATGTTTATAAAATTCTGAAATTGTTTCTGTTGTAAGCTCAGCTTGCTGGTTTTGATTTTCTTATAAATAATAAATGAGCTGGAGTTTTTATAAAACTTTTCAGAGATGAAAATGAGATCATTTAGGGTTTAAATAAATTAATTCCCAAGTTTAGTGCAGTTGGATATTTTGAGATTGAAATTTCATAACCCTCAATTGGGATATTTGATTTTTTAATATAAATTCAGAAAAGCCAGAAATAGTCAAACTCAAATGCAACTAAAATAGAAGTCCAAATATTGAGATTAAATTTTTATTATATTTGGGATGTTACAAACATATGATAGAATTATAGAAAAAAACTACTCACTCCAGTCAGAAATACATGTCGTTTTGGACATAGTTGTAATCAAACTTTTGAAACTTTTACTATCAATATCTTTTACAATATTTAAATTGAATACATGAAAACCATATTTTTATATTTGTGTTAAAAAGTACTCTCATAATATTATAATTTCATTGGGTTTTATAAATAAATTGCAATAGAAAGTAGTGGTTAAAGTTGTGTTTGGAGACTGTTTCGATGTCTGAAACGACATACATTTGTGACCGAAGGGAGTACCTTGCATCATGTTTTTGTGCATGAGTTAAACTCAGGGCTGGTGTATCTGTGGTTTGGAGGTCAATATAACTGAATATACTATTGGAATGAGTCTCCCTCAATTTCTTCTCAAAAGAGTTCTTCAATGTTACATATATTCTTGAAATCATTTGGTTTCTTGAAATCATTTGGACTTCTTAGAAAGAAATGGGCTCATTCGAACTTGCTCAGTCCATTAAGACTTGCTTCCTCTACTTGGCTTCTCTCACTAAAATCACATCTTCACTCGTGCATTCTAGGGATACTGGTATGCAGGGATAGTAAGGTGCTGTGTATAGCAACTTGTGACTGATATGTGGAGCTTAATGATGCTTGGGCCCACATATCAGTGGCAGTTCATAAATATTTTTCCTTAAAAAGAAGTATTTGCATACGTACATAGCATAGCATAAATCTGAGCCGGCTCTGATGTCAATCTCTGCTATCTCTTTGCTGGATCCAACAATCGCAGAATTAATTAATTAATCTCGTAGTATCGATTTATACTCATGTATACAGTACTATATAATTCTATTAACGGCAATCCAGAGTATAATCACAGGGCAGATTCACTAAGAAAATGACAGCAATAATTTTGACTAAAATATGCATGCATGCATTGCATTGCACCCTGTCGATTACATTTATGCTCCTGATTTATTAGGCGCCGGCACCGTTACCCAATGAATCTTAAGCATTTTAATCACTATTCCATTGCTTAGGCCATTCTCAGTGCATAGTTTCATTTTCCAGTTTTTAAGAGTGCCACGTCAGCTTTTATCTAGGTAACCGTGTATTTCGGGTTTCATCTAGATGAAACTCTCTCACCTCCTATGAAACTCTCTCTATCTCTCTCTTCATAATTATCTTGTCATGTTACCAAACATAATGATATGTCATGTCATTTAATGAGAATGAAACTCAGTTGAAACTCCCATTGAGAATGGCCTTAGAAGCAAAGAAACCAGATTTTTTGGGTTCTTTTTTAAAGCTCCCATCTCGGTTAACCAACCTCTTCTTGTAAGTGTAAAAAGGTTATGCTCGGTTTCCACACCATCACCATCATCTGAAGTCTTGGAACCATTGATGCAGGCAGTAAGTGCCGCAGGAGCCTAGAGCTGAAGAAGGCCTCCAAGGTATTCGGAAGTGCGCAGGCAACGTCAGCAAATAAATCAGAAATGTCGCTCGAAGTCGAGAACCAGCCGAGCACAGAGACGCCCGGCCTGCTCAAGCGCCACGACTCGCTCTTCGGGGACGCAGAGAAGGTCTCCAGTGCGAAGTACCATTGCTCCGAGGTATGCTTCTCCTGCAGCTCGGTGGTCATGCCGAAGCAGTGTTCTGTACGTCTGCCATGGAACAGCCTGACCGTGGCTCAATTCCCTCTTGGGTGACGCAGGGGAGCTGGATCCGGACTCTGCACCTTGCTTTCCAGAGTGTTGGCATCATCTACGGTGACATCGGGACGTCGCCGCTTTATGTCTACTCCAGCACCTTTCCTGATGCCATAAAAAACAACGACGATCTCCTGGGCGTCCTGTCTCTCATCATCTACACCCCCATCCTGATACCATGCTCAAGTACGTCTTCATTGTACTGTATGCAAACGACAACGGTGATGGTAAGCTCATACCTCCGAAACCTGGGTGTGATGCGCTGAAGAACTTACTATATATGCCTGATGTTCAGTTGGTATTTAACAACACCACACTGTTGTTAATTACAGGTGGCACGTTTGCGATCTACTCGCTGATATCACGGTACGCGAAGGTAAGGCTGATCCCGAACCAGCAGGCAGAGGACACGATGGTGTCGAATTACAGCATAGAAGCACCAAACTCGCAGCTGAGGAGGGCGCAATGGCTAAAGCAGAAGCTTGAGTCCAGCAAGGCGGCCAAGATTGTGCTCTTCACCCTCATAATCCTCGGCGCATCCATGCTGATGGGAGATGATGGTACATTGATAAATATGTTTTAAGGAGGCACATATGTTGTAACATCCCAATTTTTTGGCCCAAAGTAATTTAATATTGTTATATATGTATTTTGTGAATTTTTGGAATTTATTTATTATTTTTGAATTATGCTCAAAATGAATATTATTAAAATATTTGAAAATTTTTAATAAATGTTTATCAAAAATATTTTATTTGAGGTCCAAATGTCCCAAATTAGTTTTAGGAAATTTTTCTGATATTTTGATTGTTGTACTTTCTAGGATTATTTTAAATGTGGAAAGCTTTTAAAAGTGTTTCCAATAGTGTTGAGCCGAAGCCTATTGGGCTCAGCCCATGTATCTGTGCTAGCCTGGCCTGGTCCGATTGAGGCCTATTAGTTGTGGAGTCTTTATTATAAGACTGTTGGTTTTTGATCAAGTAGCTGAGATGGATCCAAAACCCTAATGCGCTTAGCCGTTGTATCATGATCGTATGGATGAGGTCAATTGGGGTTAATAGAACCCTAATTGAATCTTTTTGCTTTAAAAATTTTCATATTGAATCTTATTGAATCTTTATGAGTTGAAACTTTTTTCAATTTGAAACTTTTTGAGTTGAAATTTCCAGACTTGAAACTTTCTAATTTGATATTTTCTGAGTTGAAACATTTGATTTGAATTTTTTTGATTTAATTTTTTTATTTTAAAATTTTGAGTCGAAATTTTCAAGTTGAAACTTTCTATTTAAAATTTTCAATGTTTAAATATTGTAATTTTAAAATTTTGTGTTAGAAAGGGAAGAAGGGAGGGTGAGGGAAGCAAAATAGGAAAAGAGAAGAGTGAGGTGGATAGAGAAGATGACACATAGCATCTTAGGAATGTGTCCTTAAATTTGTTATTTAAGGTTAACTTCGAAATAAACATATCGTTGAGGGATTCCTCGCAAAATAGCCACAACACATCATCATTTTAAATACATCCATCTAATCTCGCCTCAAGCCATACAATGGCATCGATCCCTCCCACACTAAAACAAACTATCAAACAAGTCCTTTGAGAAGAAATGTTTCAAATTTTGTTTTCGGACTATATCTCGGAGGGGATTTAAATTCAAAATTTTGATGAGATTTTGAAAATTTGGATGAAATCCATTTGGAACTAGGAAATCAAAATTCAAATCCAGAATTTTTTAGACCAGGATTTCTGAGATGGCAATTTGGTCGAAATTGTTGAAATCTCAACAAATTTGAACCAAATGAAAAATAGTGTGAACAATGTTAGAAAATTTTTTTAGATGGTCCTGACATATCACTAATATTCTCATAAAATTTTGGATGATGATTAAGTCTAAGGGAAGTTCAACAATTCAGAAAGTGCTACTATCTTGATATATAAAAGACTAAGGCAATGCATCCATAGATTTGATTGAGCAACCAAACCAAGTTTGAAATTTTTGAAAGATTTAAAAAAGAGTTTTGAGGCAATTATTAATCTCTCCTAAAAATCTTAGATCATAATTATACTCGAGCAAATTTATAAAATTCTGACACTGTTACAGTCTCATTTATGTTTCTTCTATTTTTTTTCAAAGATAACAAATAAAATTCAATTATTTTGGAAATTTTATTGTATGATTCTAGACTACTAAGGATGGTACCATAAATTTTTTAGAGCATGATCAATCTTGTATATTTTTATAAAAATATTAAATTGCTTATGTTTTTTATAAAATGTCTCAACAATTCGTTTTTTCAAATAATTTCATGGAAGATGACATTCATAAGAGATATTATCCCAAATACAGTCAAATACAGCCCAAAAAATTTGAAATGCAGTCAAAATAAAAGAAATTTCATAAATTTTTTTTAAAAATTTGGCTGAAATTGTTGAAATCTTGGTAAATTTTAACTAAATAAAAAAAATAAAAATATTAGAAAAATTTTTTGGATGGTCTTGGGACATCGCTAATATTTTCATAAAATTGTCAGATGATGATCAAGTCTTAGAAATTTTTAAAAATTCTAAAAGTGCTATTATCCTGAATTTCTGATAAAATGGCTGAGTAGATATATTGCTTTTGTATATTTTATTGAGCAAGCAAAAAAGTTTATAATTTTTAAACTTTTAGAGAAGAGTGCTGAGGTAGTGCTTGAGCTTTCCTAAAATTTTGGATCATGTTCATACTCGAGCGAATTTATAAAATTCTGACAAGATTACTGTCTTTCATGTGTTCTTTCTGTTTTTTATCTTTTAAAGATAACAAATGAAGGTCAATTATTTTGAAAATTTTTCTATATAATTCTAGACCGCTAAAGATGGTACTATAAATTTTTTTAGAGTATGATCAATCTTGTGTATTTTTTAAAAAATCTGAAAGTGTTTATGTTATTTTTACAACTTGTCATCGAAAATGACATTCTTAAGATATACAGACCCAAATCCGGTCAAAATACCCAAAAATTTCAGAAGTTACTATAGCACTTTAAATTTTGTTTTTAAGTTCGAAATCAAGGATCACACCCCAGCCGAAATACAAAAACTAATTTAGCCTGGATTTTTAACCCAGAACTGACTAATTGAGAAACGTCTAAATACTTCTCACCTCCCTCTGTCCCCGTGGGAAAAAAAATTCGTGGAGAAGGTATGCAAACTTAACTCTATACATCTCCACTTCGATGGATGCCACGTGTGCATCTTGTCAATCTCAATCATTCATTTAATTTCTCACTCCACCCCACCTTTGATTTCTCACTCCTCCAATTAATGACATTATTGGTGAGGTGAGGTTAAGATTTAACTAGATAGACACGTGACATCTATAAAAATAAAGATGCACATAATTAAATTTGCATACCTCCCGAATTTGTTTCCGCGGCACGCTGCACCGCCTCCTCCCGTGGGCCGTCACCGCCCCTCCTACTCCTCCGCGTTCCGCCCCTTCCCTCATTTCCCACCTCCTTTCCACTCCCGCTCGCCGCCGCCGTCTCCCCACACCGCTCCACCTCTTCATGCCCTCGCCCTCCTCCTCCGTTTCTCCGTGCAGATCAGGTGTCGCCCGGCGGCGGCATAGGTCGGGACCTCCGGCTGCCTCTCCTACTGCCCAATCTTCTCTTCTCCTCTCCTCTCGATTAAAACTGCTATGAACCGGCGGAAGCTGCAGCTGAGCCAGATGCAGAGGGACATCGCCGAGGTCCTCGAGGCAGGCCAGGAACCACCTCGCTAATCAGGGTATGGATTCATATGAAAAAGTACAGGCAATTGATGCTCGGATTAAAATGGGATTGGGCTCTTGGTTTTGTTTTTTGAACAGAACGGCAGGAGGACTGCCGTATTGATTACTCCCCATTCGCTATAGACGTATTTGTCTATTGCCTACCGTATGCACCGAACAAAAAATACTAAATTTGATAAATACTTAATGAGAAATTATCATACATACCACCTATTAATTAACATACCACAACCACTCTGTCTTTTCAAAGCATTTAATATCCACCTTTGCTACTGCTGTTTAATTACCCACCTTTACCACTGTTAGTATTTTTTGCAAATAAAATTTTATCATAAATTGAGTTTTCGTTGTAACGCACGGACACATGGCTAGTTATGTGAAAGTAGGAACTCAGCTTGCAACTCACAGGCTAGGATCCTCCTTGAAGGGATGTTGGGGCTGTTGGATTATTTGGGCTTGGCCCACCTAATTGAGACAAATAATTCCTAGAAAATCTCAAAAGCCCACTCATGAGGAGGCATGTGCACTATGAATAGTCCCACATTGCTAGCCTAAAGTGGTGAACACTAGTTTATATAGTGGAGTGTGTTTCACCATGGTAGAACCATGTGGGAGAAAGGGAGAAGGACCACACGCCGCCGCTGCCTCGCCGGCCGCACGCACTGCAGGCGCAGGCCCGGCGAAGGAGGGCACAGGCGTGGCACCTGCGTGAATGGTTCGCCGAAATCCGGTCCAGGTCTTGCGCAGACGTAGCCTCCTTTGCGCTTTATTCTTTTGCTACTCGATAGTCGCGTTTAAAGAAGAGATACGGACCAGAACGGACCGATCGTGGCACGCCCTCGAGTCACGTTCGGTCACGCTTACAGAGTAACCCTATAAATCATGCGTCGTGCACCCGTAGAGGAATACGATAAAGACACATCGTTGGGGGTTTTGCCACCTCTCACCGCCGCCGCCGTCGTAATCTTCTCCATCCCGAGCGCCGACGCATCCGCAATCGGAGAGCAGTCTCCGAACCATTCGTCTTGAGATCCCGCACGGAGAGGGCGAATAAGGTTTTGGGAAGAGCTCCGCGATCGCTCAAGATCGTCACCACGGCCATCTTCCTGCTCTCGCTTTGGACGTCGTCGAGCAGCCGACTCGCGACGCGCCACCAACGCCGACCTCGTAACACCGCATCCGCATCTACTACGCCAACACCGCAACCGCAACGCAACGCGCCGCCATCCTCTTCGATCAAGACGCTCGATCTGTCTTAATCTCGTGGCTAATCATGTTTATCAAGATGATAATGATGTTCGTGCTATCTAGTATGTTAGAGATATACATGCTAGTTTCGTGATGTCGTTCATGATTTATATTCGGATTTAATCTGGAAAATGTCTAATTTCTCAACAATCCAAAAACCTTATTGTAGACATTTTTTGGATTAACAATGGCTGGATTTGCCGACGACCGAGGCCGAGAAATTCTCGGTGTGCACTTTAAGAGGTGGCAAGTCAAGGTCACGCCTCGCTTACGGCTATGAATGTATTTCGGGTTAGTAAAGGCAAACTGAAGGTGATCTTCTGCCGAAAGCAGCAGAAGAGTTTCACGGATGCCAATACTCTCTTCGTGGGATGCATTCTTAGCGTTCTTGCCGACCGTCGTGTGATGTGTACATGCACATAACAGACGCGAAGGTGATGTGGGATACATGAATGCCAAGTTCGATTGCATCGGATGCGGCAAAGGAACTCAGTATGTCATGGAGAACTTTCATGACTATAAGATGGCCGATAATCGCTCTGTTGTAGAGCAAGCCCATGAGATCTGATGCATTGTCAAGGAACTCGAACTCTGGAATGTGTCTTACCCGATCCTTTTGTGGCGGTTGCATCATTGCAAAACGCTTCCTCGTGGAGGAGTTTCGCACAACTCTAAAACATAAGAGGACAAAGATATCATCGAAAACCCGATAGCGCCCCTTGATGTTGAAGAGAAGGCTCGGGCTAAGGATTTCAATGGTAAAGGAGCGGAGGGCCACCCAGCGCCAACATGGTTCAAGAACTACGGCAAGAACAAAGGGAAAAATAAGCCTAACAAGACTACCAACTTCAAGAAGAAGAAGATGAACAAAATTGAGCTGCCTGCTTCACATGTGGTGAGGTCGGACACTTTTCCAAGGAATGCCCCGATCGTGCGCAGGCCGTCGAGGAAAAGGCCAACAAAGGATGACGTCCAAGGTCACAACACAAAGGACCGCTAGCAATGCCGAGACGCAGGTATGGTAATTTACCTTCAGATTCTCAGATTTCATCTTCCGTTGGTGGATTGATACGGTGCTAACGCTCATGTGTGTTCGACATCAATATGTTCTCTTCTTATCGTGTCATTCGGGATTCTTCCGTCCGATGGGGAATGGGTCACATGCTTCGCTCATGGCATTGGCACATGGATCAAGTTCACCGGAAAGATCGCGGCACCGAGGAACGGCAAAGATGTCCTTCTATCAACAAGAATCTCGTTAGTGGCTCCCTTCTATGCAGAGATGGGTTTAAGGTAGTGTTAGAGTCCAATAAAGTAGTTGTGTCCAAGCATGGACTATTTATTGGTAAAGGCTATGAGTGCGGAGGCTTGTTCCGTTTTTCCTTTCGATTTCAATAATAAGTCGTGAACCATATATGTGGTAGTGTTAATGATGATGCGAGTACTTGGCACTCTCGTTTATGCCACATTAATTTTGGTCTTATGAATCGGCTTTCAAAGATGAATTTAATTTCGAATTTCACTATTGCCAAAGGTTCTAAGTGCCATAGTTGTGTGCAATCAAGCAACCTCGAAAGCCTCACAAGGCGGCCGAGGAGAGGAACTTGGCACCTCTAGAACTCATACATTCGATCATGCGAGATGAATGGTGTGTTGACAAAGGGTGGAAAGAGATATTTCATGACATTGATTGATGATGCGACTAGATTTTGCTATGTTTACTTGTTGAAATCTAAGGACGAGACGCTAGACTACTTTAAAATCTATAAAGTGAAGTTGAAAATCAACTAGAGAGAAAGATCAAACGCCTTAGGTCGGATCGTGGTGGCGAATTTTTTCCCAAAATCTTTGATGATTTCGTATGAACATGGTATTATTCATGAGAGGACACCTCCCTACTACTTGAGTCAAACGGGATTGCCGAGAGGAAAACCGCGCCGACCGACTTGGTGAATGCCATGTTGGACACTGCTGGTTTATCTAAGGCATGGTGGGGGGAGGCTGTGTTGACTTCATGTCATGTCCTGAATAGAGTTCCCAATAGAAACATGGAGAAGACCCCTTACGAGAAGTGGGTTGGAAGAAAACCATCACTTTCTTACTTACGCACATGGGGATGCTTGGCGAAAGTCAATGTACCGATTAACAAAAAGCGTAAGCTCGGGCCTAAGATGATGAATTGTGTCTTTCGGGATATGCTCAATGAGCATCGCTTATAGATTTTAGTAGTTAAATCGATGTGCCCGATATGTATGTTGATACTATTATGGAGTCTCGTGATGCTACGTTTTTTGAGAATATATTTCCGATGAAACATATGCATAGCACTTCTAGTTTTTCTTCTGAGATAATTCCTGAGACTATTACACCTGTTGAGTCTTCTGAGCAACCACTCGAGAAAATCCTAGAGGAGGATGA
Source organism: Guadua angustifolia (assembly GCA_036346375.1). NCBI lineage: Eukaryota > Viridiplantae > Streptophyta > Magnoliopsida > Poales > Poaceae > Guadua > Guadua angustifolia. Next base: position 217,160 of record JAYEVE010001005.1, read on the forward strand.
CAATGAAGCTCCTAGAAAGAGCAAGAGACAGAGGATTGAAAAATCCTTTGGCAATGATTTCATTGTGTACCTTGTGGATGATACTCCACGCCCATTGTAGAGGCATATGCATCTCGAGATGCAGATAATTGGAAAGAAGCTGTCTGAATGAGATGGACTCGATTCTCGCCAATGGGACTTGGGAGGTGACTGAACGGCCCTATGGGTGTAAACCCTGGGTTGTAAGTGGGTGTTCAAGAAGAAGCTTAGGCCCGATGGTACTATTGAGAAGTACAAGGCTGGGCTTGTGGCTAAGGGTTACACCCAAAAGAAGGCGAAGATTTCTTTGATACTTATTCACTGTTGCTAGAATGACCACCATTCGAGTATTACTTTCCGGGTGCCTCATATGGTCTTCTCGCTCATCGATGGACGTGAAGACATGCTTTCCTTAATGGAAAGTTAGATGAGGAAATCTACATGGAGCAAACTGATGGGTATGTAGTAAAGGGTCAAGAGAGCAAGGTGTGTAAATTATTGAAATCTTTGTATGGCTCAAACAAGCACCTAAGCAATGGCATGAGAAGTTCGACACCACTTTGACTTCTGCGAACTTTGTCATTAATGAGACCGATAGATGTGTATACTATCGCTATGGTGGGGTGAAAGAGTTATATTGTGCCTTTATGTCGACGATATATCGATCTTTGGCACAAATATTGATGTGATCAATGAGGTCAAGTCTTTTCACAAAGAAATTTGATATGAAAGATCCGGGAGAAGCCGATGTAATTCTCAACATCAAACTTATTAGGATGAGTGGGATTACTCTTTCGCAATCCCACTATGTGGAGAAGGTCTTGAGCCGGTTTGGCTTTATGGACAACAAGCCCTCTCCCTCCTTATGATCCCAGCAGACACCGAGAAAGAATAAGAGAATTGGCTTAAACCAATTGAGATATTCTCAGATTGTCGGTTCGCTCATGTATCTTGCTGGTGCAACGAGACCTGATATATCATTTGCTGTGAGCAAATTGAGTAGGTTCATGTCAAACCCGGGTTCAGATCATTGGCATGCACTTGAAAGGATAATGCGCTATTTGAAAGGTACTATGAGTTATGCGATTCACTATTCAGGCACCTGCAAAGGCTTGAGGATACTGATGACTTGAACTGGATTTCTGATGTAGATGAGCTCTATGCCACCAGTGGATTTGTGTTTACCATTGGTGGTGGCGCAGTGTCATGGAGGTCCTGCAAATGCACCATCTTGACAAGGTCAACCATGGAGGCGGAGCTCATCGCTGGATACTGCCCATCAGAGAGGCAGATTGGCTACGTGAGCTCTTGATGGACTTGCCGGTGGTTGAAAAACCGATACCGGCTATCCTTATGAACTGTGATAATCAATCTGCGATTGCTAAAGTGAACAATGCTAAGGATAATGCGAAGTCATCAAGACACGTCAAAAGACGCATCAAGTCTGTCAGAAATTGAGAAACTCCGGAGTTATAAGTGTGACTTATATTCAAAGCAGATAAAAACTGGCGAGATCCTTTACGAAGGGACTATCGCGGAATGTGATAGAAGGTGCATCGAGGGAGATGGGTATGAGACCCATATAAGTTGCAATAGTGGTAACCCAGCCTTTGTGATCGGAGATCCCGTGAATTGGGTCCTGGGTAAAACAAGCTATTGGCGAACTGAGGAGAGTAATCTGTTACCCTCTCTAAGTGAAGATGCAATACTCTCAAAATGCTGTAAGGCAGGATGGCGATATGCCTTAATGTGTTTCTATTGGCTATAACTAGCGAAGATGCTGTTCTACAGAGCATTCTTGAAAGAACACACCTATATGAGCCCGACTGTCTAAAGTCGCAGTCTATGAGACTCGGGTGATCTCTAGTAAGCTCATGAAGAGACCATGGAGTACGACTCATATGCTCCACCACGGAGAAGGCTACTGGCAGCCAGGTATCAGTTATGACTTTGAGTGAAACCTGTTCACACAAAACTTGCAATTCAAGGCATAGTCCATTGTTCAAGTTGTGGATGGGTGTAGCTTAGAGCTATAGGCAGAAGTTCAACTTAATATCTCTGCCAAACGCATTGGTATATCAAACAAGAGTGAGTATTGGCAAATCTCTAAATGGACTTTGAGATCTGGTGGGGGATTGTTGGATTATTTGGGCTTGGCCCACCTAATTGAGACAAATAATTCCTAGAAAATCTCAAAAGCCCACTCATGAGGAGGCATGTGCACTATGAATAGTCCCACATTGCTAGCCTAAAGTGGTGAACACTAGTTTATATAGTGGAGTGTGTTTCACCATGGTAGAACCATGTGGGAGAAAGGGAGAAGGCCCACACGCTGCCTCGCCTCATGGGCGGCCGGCCGGGCCGCACTGCACGGGCCGGGCGGGGCGGAGGGCGCGGCGCGCGGCACTGCGTGAATGGTCCGCCGAAATCCGGTCCAGGCCTTGCGCAGACGCACCTCCTTTTGCGCTTTATTCTTTTGCTACTCGGGATAGTCGCGTTTGCGAGAAGAGATACGGACCAGAACGGACTCCGATCGTGGCACGCCCTCGAGTCACGTTCGGTCACGGTTACGAGTAACCCTATAAATCTCGCGTCGTGCACCCGTAGAGGAATACTGACAAGCACACATCGTTAGGGTTTTTGCCACCTCTCACCGCCGCCGCCGTCGTAATCTTCTCCATCCCGCAAAGACGCATCCGCAATCGGAGAGCAGTCTCCGAACCCTTCGTCTTGAGATCCCGCACCGGAGAGGGTGAATAAGGTTTTGGGAAGCGCTCCGCGCGATCGCTCAAGATCGCCACCACGGCTCGTCTTCCTGTTCCTGCTGCTGGACATCGTCGTAGCCAGCGACTCCTGCGACGCGCCGTCACCAACATCGACCTCGTCAACACTGCATCCGCATCTACTACGTCAACACCGCAACCGCAACGCAACACGCCGTCATCCTCTTCTGATCAGTACGTTCGATCTGTCTTAATCTCGTGGCTAATCATGTTTATCAAGATGATAATGATGTTTGTGCTATCTAGTATGTTAGAGATATACATGCTAGTTTCTGTGATGCTGTTTATGATTTATATTCAGGATTTAATCTGAAAAATGTCTAATTTCTCAACAGGGGCCTTGGGGGTAATTCAAAGTCGAGCATTCTGTTCTTCCCAAATTCCAGGATACCGTCCACTGTTGTTGGATAGATAGATGTGCCGCGAACGGTGTCTGATTGGTTCGCAAGCGGTCCAATTCGCCAGAAGATGAATGAAGTGTAGAGATCAGCAAAGGTATCGTCCACACGTGTATATGCTTGTATTGAAGCTGAACTTGAGGGGGTGACCACAAAATTGTTTTCAGGTACGGACGAAAGGCGTGCGAGGAGTGCAAACAAAAAAACGGGAGAAGCTTCCACGTGCGAATGGATGTAACAAACTAATCAGGAAGGTGATCATAAACATATCATTACTTTCATTTGCATATGTTAATTATCAAGTTTCAATTGTTTTAACTTACCGATATCGCAGTGCCTTCTATAAAAAATCGAAGGACTACAACAGAAATTTGAAGATCGCCACCTGCCAGGCCTCGTCCCCCCGGACATTAATTATTTCCTCTGTAGGCATACTCAATGATAGTACTTAAGCAACCTAAGGCTATTCCCAGTGCATTGTATCTTGTCACAATATCCAAAGCTGCCATGTCATATGATATTATAGAAGATACAACTATCCCAATGCATGGTATCATGGATTATTTCTTAGTCCCCACAAGATAATTAAATGATAAATGTGTATGAGAGTATGAATTATGGGCCACTTAGATGATTCAAGTTTCAATGTCTATGATTTCGTGTCCAAGTGGTATCTTCCTCAAGATACAGCTTTCTTCTCTCCCCTCTTAACTCTCTTGCCACATCATCAAAAATGCTTATGTGGCATGCATTAAATGAGTATGATACCATGCACTGGGAATAGCCTAACTGATTTGTAAAACCCAAGAAACAGTGCTGAACTCAGGTAATTATTATTAGTGCACCGTAATAACCTATTTTTCCTTAATCATGTCGTGGCCGTCCAATTTCCACTTGATCATTCCAGACATATGCAGGGGTAGCTTGCTACGCTAGCCGTACATATCCTCGTCACCAATCAAGAGACGGAGATAATAGAATATTTAGATGCATGCATGGATTCAATGGGACACTAGCTGCAATAGTACTACTAGTTTATTGTAGATTTTTTAGATAATGGAAGATTATAGCTCTCGACATTTGTATCTTGAGATGTACATAGCAATCAATTATTACATAGTTACAGCCAAACTGTTGTCAAAGAAAAATAAAATAGTTGCAATAAGCTATAGGAAAAATTAAACATAAGTTCTCAATTCACGCTCAGCCTGTTACTAAATCTTCATTCATGCCTAATGAAGAAATCCCCGACCACAATCTCTAGCAATCTGCATCCCGATGACACCACATCTCGGGTCTCCGGAAGCTGCAGCACAAATCACGAACACAACCAACTAGTGCAAATGTAGATAACCTGCACCGGATTAAAGATTTTTTTCTTAACAAAAGCCATATCATTTTGACATAGCCAAATTGACCAATACAAAGCGGCAGCCCAACCAAAATGTGAGCCCTAAAATCTTTTCCCATCCCCCATAACCAGCTCCCAAACATATTGGTCGTGCTAATAGGTGACAGATTAAAAGCTGCTTGAATGACGCGCCATGTGAAACGTGCAAAGTGGCAGTAAAAAAATAGATGGTGTGTGGTTTCCTTATTACAAAAACCACATGTTGTACTACCATTCTGATTTTATTTTCTGAGGTTATCTTTTATCAATATCACTCCACGACGTAGGTACCATAAATATTTTTTTACTTTTAAAGATAGTTTAAACTTCCATAATTGACAGTTTGTAATGGAAATATTTTGATGCATTAAGACTTGATACATCGATTGAATTGAAAAATGTCCATTCTAATGGAGATTTCATTGAAAAGTATCCCGTTGTGTTGTTAACTATACACCAGCAACCTTTGTAACAAGCTTATGCAAGGCTAGTAAATTATGTCCTATGATAGCTTGATGAAAAGACACATTAAGTGGGACAGAGCTCGTTATTTCAGCCACCGTAGCATGTTTTTTCCAGATAATTTGAAAAAAGTCATGGGTATTGTGCACTAAGATTTTTTTTTCAAGCCATGTATCCTGCCATAATCGAGTTTGAGATCCATTACAAAGTTGGGAGGGCCCAAATCTGAAGAAATGATATTTGACCTTCATTAGCCTAGACCAAAACTGGGTCCCCTGGCTTCCCTTCTATATAAGATAATGTCTTATTCCCCGGATATTTTCTTCTGAGGAGGAGTTGCTAGACACCATCTTCATTTAGAAGCTTGAAAAGCCATTTACTAATTAAGCAAACATTTTTTACACATGCCTCCTTGATCCTTAGGTCGATATAATATATTCCACTTAGCTAGCTTATATTTTTTTTATGATTATCACTTTGATAAAAAAAAATCTAGATATGTGATTAGCCAACTATTTGAGAAACCCATTTGGCATCTAAAAAAAGATAATATAAATATAGGTAAGCTGCTAAGTATAGAACTAGTTTATGTTGGAATATTTGGGCTTGGCCCACTTAATTGAGACAAATAATTCCTAGAAAATCTCAAAGGCCCACTCATGAGGAGGCATGTGCACTATGAATAGTCCCACATTGCTAGCCTAAAGTGGTGAACACTAGTTTATATAGTGGAGTGTGATTCACCATGGTAGAACCATGTGGGAGAAAGGGAGAAGGCCCTGCTCGCTGGCCGCCTCGCCCGCCTCGCCGGGCGGGCCTGCACGGCACGGCGGGCAGGAGGGCGCAAGCGTCGGCACTGCGTGAATGGTCCGCCGAAATCCGTCAGTGGCCTTGCGCAGACGCAGCTTCCTTTTGCGCTTTATTCTTTTGCTACTCGGATTTGTCGCGGTTGCAGTATGAGATAAGGACTCCGTAACGGACTCCGATCGTGGCACGTCCTCGAGTCACGTTCGGTCGCGGTTACCAGAGTAACCCTATAAATACTGCGTCGTGCACCGTGTAGAGAGATACGCACAAACACATCGTTAGGGTTTTGCCACCTCTTGCTGCTGTCGCCGCCGTCGTAATCTTCTCCATCCCGAGCGCCGACGTGCATCTGCAATCGGGAGAGCAGGTCTCCGGAACCCTTCGTCTTCGAGATCCGCACCGGAGAGGGCGAATAAGGTTTTGGGAAGCGCTCGCGCGATCGCTCAAGATCGCTACCACGGCTCGTCTTCGTTTCGCCGCTTTGACGCCGCCAGAGCCGTGCTCTCGCGACGCGCCGTCACCAACGCGTGCCTCGTCAACACCGCAACCGCATCTACTACATCGACATCGAACCGCAACCGCATCGCAACACGCCGTCATCTTCTTCGCCAAGACGCTCAATCTGTCCTAACCTCGTGGTTAATCAAGTTTATCAAGATGATCATGATGTTCGTGCTATCTAGTATGTTAGAGATATACATGCTAGTTTCGTCATCTTTGTTCATGATTTATATTCGGAATTTAATCTGGCAAATGTCTATTTTCTCAACAATCCAAAAACCTTATTGTAGACATTTTACTGGATTAACAATGGCTGGATTTGCCGACGCACTGAGGCCGGAGAAATTCTCTGGTGTGCACTTTAAGAGGTGGCAAGTCAAGATCACGCTCTGGCTTACGGCTATGAATGTATTCTGGGTTAGTAAAGGCAAGCCTGAAGGTGATCTCTCTGCCGAGCAGCAGAAGAGTTTCACGGATGCCAATACTCTCTTCGTGGGATGCATTCTTAGCGTTCTTGCCGACCGCCGTGTGATGTGTACATGCACATAATGACGCCGAAGGTCTTGTGGAGATACTGCTGAACGCCAAGTTCGGTGCATCGGATGCGGGCAGTGAACTGTATGTCATGGAGAATTTTCATGACTATAAGATGGCTGATAATCGCTCTGTTGTAGAGCAAGCCCATGAGATACAGTGCATTGTCAAGGAACTCGAACTCCTGGAATGTGTCTTACCTGATCCTTTTGTGGCCGGTTGCATCATTGCAAAACTCCCTCCTTCGTGGAGGAGTTTCGGCACTACTCTAAAACATAAGAGGACAAAGATATCAGTCGAAAACCTGATAGCGTCCCTTGATGTTGAAGAGAAGGCTCGGGCTAAGGATTCCAATGGTAAAGGAGCCGAGGGCCAGTCCAGCGCCAACATGGTTCAGAAGAACTACGGCAAGAACAAAGGGAAAAATAAGCCTAACAAGACTACCAACTTCAAGAAGAAGAAGATGAACAAGGCTGAGCTGCCCTGCTTCACATGTGGTGAGGTCGGACACTTTTCCAAGGAATGCCCTGATCGTGCAGACCGTCGAGGGAAAAAGGCCAACAAAGGATGACGTCCAAGGTCACAACACAAAGGACCGCTAGCAATGCCGAGACGCAGGTATGGTAATTTACCTTCAGATTCTCGAGATTTCATCTTCCAGTTGGTGGATTGATACGGGTGCTAACGTTCATGTGTGTTCTGACATCAATATGTTCTCTTCTTATCAGGTCATTCGGGATTCCTCCGTCCTGATGGGGAATGGGTCACATGCTTCGCTCATGGCACCGCACGGTGGATCCAAGTTCACCGGGAAAGATCGTGCTACTAAGGAACGTGCAACATGTCCTTCTATCAACAAGAATCTCGTTAGTGGCTCCCTTCTATGCGAGATGGGTTTAAGGTAGTGTTAGAGTCCAATAAAGTAGTTGTGTCCAAGCATGGACTATTTATTGGTAAAGGCTATGAGTGCGGAGGCTTGTTCCGCTTTTCCCTTTCAGATTTCAATAATAAGTCTGTGAACCATATATGTGGTAGTGTTAATGATGATGCGAGTACTTGGCACTCTCGCTTATGCCACATTAATTTTGGTCTTATGAATCGGCTTTCCAGCATGAGTTTAATTCCGAATTTCACTATTGCCAAAGGTTCTAAGTGCCATAGTTGTGTGCAATCGAAGCAACCTCGAAAGCCTCACAAGGCGGCTGAGGAGAGGAACTTGGCACCTCTAGAACTCATACATTCTGATCTGTGCGAGATGAATGGTGTGTTGACAAAGGGTGGAAAGAGATATTTCATGACATTGATTGATGATGCGACTAGATTTTGCTATGTTTACTTGTTGAAAACTAAGGACGAGACGCTAGACTACTTTAAAATCTATAAAGCTGAAGTTGAAAATCAACTAGAGTGAAAGATCAAGTGCCTTAGGTCGGATCGTGGTGGCGAATTTTTTCCCAAAATCTTTGATGATTTCTGTGCGGAACATGGTATTATTCATGAGAGGACACCTCCCTACTCGCCCGAATCAAACGGGATTGCCGAGAGGAAAAACCGCACGCTGACTGACTTGGTGAATGCCATGTTGGACACTGCTGGTTTATCTAAGGCATGGTGGGGGGAGGCTGTGTTGACTTCATGTCATGTCCTGAATAGAGTTCCCAACAGAAACATGGAGAAGACCCCTTACGAGAAGTGGGTTGGAAGAAAACCATCACTTTCTTACTTGCGCACATGGGGATGCTTGGCGAAAGTCAATGTACCGATTAACAAAAAGCGTAAGCTCGGGCCTAAGACAGTGGATTGTGTCTTTCTAGGATATGCTCGGTGAGCATCGCTATAGATTTTAGTAGTTAAACTGATGTGCCCGATATGTATGTTGATACTATTATGGAGTCTCGTGATGCTACGTTTTTGAGAATATATTTCGATGAAACATATGCATAGCACTTCTAGTTTTTCTTCCGAGATAATTCCTGAGACCATTACACCTGTTGAGTCTTCTGAGCAACCACTCGAGAAAATCCTAGAGGAGGATGACAATGAAGCTCCTAGAAAGAGCAAGAGACAGAGGATTGAAAAATCCTTTGGCAATGATTTCATTGTGTACCTCGTGGATGATACTCCCACGTCCATTGCAGAGGCATATGCATCTCCAGATGCAGATAATTGGAAAGAAGTGTCGTAATGAGATGGACTCGATTCTCGCCAATGGGACTTGGGAGGTGACTGAACGGCCCTATGGGTGTAAACACGTGGGTTGTAAGTGGGTGTTCAAGAAGATGCTTAGGCCCGATGGTACTATTGAGAAGTACAAGGCTCGGCTTGTGGCTAAGGGTTACACCCAAAAGAAGGCGAAGATTTCTTTGATACTTATTCACTGTTGCTAGAATGACCACCATTCGAGTATTACTTTCCTGGCTGCCTCATATGGTCTTCTCGCTCATCGATGGACGTGAAGACAATTTTCCTTAATGGAGAGTTAGATGAGGAAATCTACATGGAGCAAATTTGATGGGTATGTAGTAAAGGGTCAAGAGAGCAAGGTGTGTAAATTATTGAAATCTTTGTATGGCTCAAACAAGCACCTAAGCAATGGCATGAGAAGTTCGACACCACTTTGACTTCTGCGAACTTTGTCATTAATGAGGCCGATAGATGTGTATACTATCGCTATGGTGGGGTGAAGGAGTTATATTGTGCCTTTATGTGGACGATATATCGATCTTTGGCACAAATATTGATGTGATCAATGAGGTCAAGTCTTTTTCACAAAGAAATTTGATATGAAAGATCTCGGGAGAAGCCGATGTAATTCAACATCAAGCTTATTATGATGAGAGTGGGATTACTCTTCGCAATCCCACTATGTGGAGAAGGTCTTGAGCCGGTTTGGCTTTATGGACAGAAGCCCTCTCCCACTCCTTATGATCCCGGTGTGACACCGAGAAAGAATAAGAGAATTGGCTTAAACCAATTGAGATATTCTCAGTTGTCGGTTCGCTCATGTATCTTGGTTGGTGCAACGAGACTCGATATATCATTTGTTGTGAGCAAATTGAGTAGGTTCATGTCAAACCCGGTTCGATCATTGGCATGCACTTGAAAGGGTAATGCGCTATTTGAAAGGTACTATGAGTTATGCGATTCACTATTCAGGCACCGCAAAGGCTTGAGGGATATAGTGACTCGAATCGGATTCGATGTAGATGAGCTCTATGCCACCGGTGGATATGTGTTTACCATTGGTGGTGGTGCAAGGTCATGGAGGTCTTGCAAATGCACCATCTTGACAAGGTCAACCATGGAGGCGGAGCTCATCGCTTTAGATCTGACCATCGAGAGGCAGATTGGTGCGTGAGTTTGATGGACTTGCGGTGGTTGAAAAACCAATACCGGCTATCCTTATGAATGTGATAATCAATGCGTGATTGCTAAAGTGAACATTGCTAAGGATAATGCTGAAGTCATCAAGACACGCCAAAAGACGCATCAAGTCTCGTCAGAAATTGAGAAACTCCGGAGTTATAAGTGTGACTTATATTCAAAGATGCAAAAACTGGCAGATCCCTTTACGAAGGGACTATCGCGAATGTGATAGAAGGTGCATCGAGGAGATGGGTATGAGACCCATATAAGTTGCAATAGTGGTAACCCACCTTTGTGATCGGAGATCCCGTGAATTGGGTCCCGGTAAAACAAGCTATTGGCGAACCGAGGAGAATGTCTGTTACCCTCTCTAAGTGAAGATGCAATACTCTCAAAATGTCAGTAAGGCGGGATGGCGATATGCCTTAATGTGTTTCTATTGGCTATAACTAGCGAAGATGTCGTTGTTCTCTGAGCATTCTTGAAAGAACATACCTATATGAGCCCGATTGTCTAAAGTCGCATCTATGAGACTTGGGTGTGATCTCTAGTAAGCTCATGAAGAGACCATGGAGTATGACTCATATGCTCCACCATGAGAAGGCTCTTGGCAGCCAGTGTATCGCTTATGATTTTGAGTGAAGTCTGTTCACACAAAACTTGCAATTCAAGGCATAGTCCATTGTTCAAGTTGTGAATGGGTGTAGCTTGGAGCTCTAGGCGAAGTTCAACTTAATCTCTGCTGAAATTTGGTATATTAAGCATAGTGAGTATTGGCAAAACTCTAAATGGACTTTGAGATCCGGTGGGGATTGTTGGAATATTTGGGCTTGGCCCACTTAATTGAGACAAATTATTCCTAGAAAATCTCAAAGGCCCACTCATGAGGAGGCATGTGCACTATGAATAGTCCCACATTGATAGCCTAAAGTGGTGAACACTAGTTTATATAGTGGAGTGTGATTCACCATGGTAGAACCATGTGGGAGAAAGGAGAAGGCCCACACGCTGCGCCTCGCCTCGCCTCGCCGGGCGGGCCGGGCTCGGGCATGGGCACGGGCGGGCGGGCGGGCGGAGGCGCGAGCGGCACGGCACTGCGTGAATGGTCCGCCGAAATCCGGTCCAGGGCCTTGCGCAGACGCAGCTTCCTTTTGCAGTTTATTCTTTTGCTACTCGGATTTGTCGCGGTTGCAGTATGAGATAAGGACTCCGTAACGGACTCCGATCGTGGCACGTCCTCGAGTCACGTTCGGTCGCGGTTACCAGAGTAACCCTATAAATCTGCGTCGTGCACCGTAGAGAGATACGACAAACACATCGTTAGGGTTTTGCCACCTCTTGTCTTTATCGCCGCCGTCGTAATCTTCTCCATCCCGAGCGCCGACGTGCATCTCGCATCGGGAGAGCAGTCTCCGGAACCCTTCGCTCTCGAGATCCTCGCACCGGAGAGGCGAATAAGGTTTTGGGAAGCGCTCGCGCGACTGCTCAAGATCGTCACCACGGCTCGTCTTCCTGTTCCTGCTGCTGGACGTCGCCGTAGCCAGCGGCTCGCGACGCGCCGTCACTAACGTCGTCCTCGTCAACACCGCAACCGCATCTACTACATCGACATCGGAACCGCAACCGTACCGCAACACGCCGTCATCTTCTTCTGCTCAGTACGTTCAATCTGTCCTAACCTCGTGGTTAATCAAGTTTATCAAGATGATCATGATGTTCGTGCTATCTAGTATGTTAGAGATATACATGCTAGTTTCTATCATGCTGTTCATGATTTATATTCGGAATTTAATCTGGCAAATGTCTATTTTCTCAACAGTTTATTGTAGATATCCAATCCATGGAGTATTGTAATTTGCTTGCCTCAACCAAAGCTAGATCGATCCATCCATGCTAAATTGCCCTTTCACCTAATTAAGAGTTGTTGTTAATTGTGGCGAGCCTCAGCTCGGTTGGTTGGTGTAAGCAGCGCTCGGCCAACCCGTCTGCGTTCGAGCGCTGCTCGACACGAACACATGTAGGTATGTGCAGCGCGTGTGTGAGTGTGTGAGTACGCACTTGTAGCTCGGCTGTTGGTGCTTCTTCTTTATTGAACGTTAAAGCTTCTGGCCAATTTCTTTTTTTTTTAAAAAAAAGGAGTTGTTGTTAATTGTAGAGATCGAGGTTGATTTGCCACAAGCCTGTCCGCCGTCCATGGCCTGTTCTGAATGGCCACTGATGCAAAGAATCTACATTTGTGTGGTGCCCATATCTTCTATACCAGTGGTTTCATGGTTGTAATTGCCGTCTAAGGTTAGCATCCAGGTAATGTCATCCTCCAAATCACCATCTGAGGTTATCTCTGTTGTTTCTGCCAGGTTGAGTTTGGATCCATGACCGTCCTGAAGGCCTTGTTGCACCCCTCTGTTTTTCCTTCTTAACGTCCTGAATATACTTGGTGCGCAGGAAGGTCTTGAGTTCGGATTGCCCTTCTTTTCTGTGCTTTGTAATATGCAGTAATAATTGTAGTATGTAAAAGATGGGGAACATAATCAACTTGTCTCACCATGCCATTTTCTTGCTCTCCTCTTCTTTTTCCTCTCTTTTCTCTTTTACTCTTTCTCCTTTTCCCCTTTGTACTAAACAATGTGATTAAGGTGCAAATCACCAAAGGATTTGCCTAAGGTGAATATTACAGATATATTGTGTGCACACAATCAACTTGTCGTGCAAGCTTGGACAGTGGATATCACAAATATGTTGCATGTACACTTGCACGACAGAAAGTTCGATTACCAAAATCAATTCCATACATATCACGTTCCTAGATCATTTATCATGTTTGAACTATGAACTTGCGGCTGCACGCCATCAATTTCACAGGTGAACTCTTTATCTTAAGGCACACGCTACCACTTTGCGAATTCGGTTATATTGTTTCTTTGAACAAATACGTTTCGTTCCTTTCGATATCTCTCAGCACCTTTAGCCTTTAGCTTTGAGAAAAATGTATTCTTTGCTTGTTGATGCAGCCTAGCAGGCATCTTGCTCCAGTGTTTCAGTTTGCATATAAGACAATACTGCAAGAGGACATATGCCCTGCCTTCCTAGCTATTCGTTTCCCTGCAACCACGGCCTTCTGGTTCTTTCACCTTCAATCCAAATCCCTTCATTTCTGTTCTAGAAAAACCCCTTCATTTCAACTTTCAAGTTCTTTCGCACACAGTTGTTCTTTTACATCTAGGAGTAAGCCCTTTTCTAGCCATCATTAGCACACAAAAAAAACCCAAAAAAATCATTTGCATTTTTGTCTAATTGTTCATCGTTTGCATCTACAATTAGTCACTTTTTCTATTGATTGTGCCTGCGAAGTATAGTTATCCATCTGTGAGATAAGAGCTGTCAAGGTTGTCACAACCTGTATATACATAAGCAACTAGTCTTATAATTAGGATTCTACGTGTGATTACTATTTTGGTAGGTAGGACCAAATTGTAGAATTGACTCTCTGTTGTTACATTTTACATGCTCCAGTTTGAAATTCTTAGTTTATGTTTAAGTCTTAACTTATAACAGAATATGTTACTATACAGTAAAATCCGATTATACATTTTCTACAGCTGAAAAAAAGAAATAGACATGCGATAGAGATTCTCACAAAAAGAAAAACAGCCATTTTTTCCCAGCTGCTGGGCCAACATGTTAGGTGCACAAGGGAAAAAACCATATGGTCCATACCACCCCAAGCACTTGACTTCTTTGGAAAGAAAAGACCCAACGAGGAGATGATAGATTATGCGAAAATTCACCCATGGCCTGCACCATCCACCGCTTCGCCCCACTCATCTCGTGATAGCCCCAAGGCCTAGTCAACTGGTGGTGTCTAACCAGCAAGATGGTGTTTGTAACACCATAGACCAAAATCAACTCAAAGCTCATCCCATTATAGGGTAGACCCACGTATACATAGCACCTCTCTTATATTTTCATCCTTACTTCGTGTAATAAGGTTAACTTATATGTGTTATATTTGAATCCAACATACATTATATACTACTGCAACTTTCTTTAATTAGACATAGCCATGCAACATGCAACCCATGTGCACCAAGAACTCAACTCAACCCAACCCAACCCAAGATAGCACAATACACACCTGGCGGTTAGACTGCCTGCCGGTCTGACCGCTTGAACTAAACCAGTCAGACCGCTTGAACCAAGCCAGTCAAACTACTTGTGCAACACCAGTCAGACAGCCACAATTTGGCCAGTAAGATTGCGATACCTACTTCGGTCTAACCACCAACGCCTGAAACTCATCTCACATTTGTTAATTGCTCATCACAACACATAGATAACCACACATATGGTCTCACACACAACACCTCACTTACACTTTCATCATCGCTTCATACAGTAGGGTTAACCCATAGGTCTATGGTTGGACGCAACAAATATTATATACCACTACAACTCACTTTAGATAAGCAATGTGAGACTAATCTTACCATCGCTCTATATGGTCCACATAGGCCTTCACATTAACTACCCAGGGTATTTTAATGTTCGGCACACAGTCACTTTCTATTGACGGCATGATGAGTGGCAACTTTGTAGTGGCGGCAATGTTAGTACACACTCCCTCCATACCAAGCCTCTTTGTTGGACCCAAAAAAAATAATTCCGGATCTTATGATCTATATGACCGAATTTTACACAAATGGGCCTACCGGGCAAATAGTTCACTTAAGAAAGTACTTGTAGTGAAAATAAACCATAATTAAAGATAAAAGGGCCCTCATTTTATGACATAACACACGGGCAACCAACTGAGTTAATGCCCTAGTATTTGGCAATATAATCACCATATCCCGGGGCATAACAGTAGCCAACGAGAAATCTTCATCCGTTTGCTATGGTTTTTTGTTCAACAAACAATTATGAGTATAAGATTTATACTCCACAAGACTTTAAAGAAACACATATAATATATGCAAGCTAAGACAAAGATGGCTGTCCTAGCTAGTATATTTTGCATAAAATGAGCTTTCATTTGCAATAGACATAGTAATTTGTAAAAACAATTGACATTGATGTAAAGTAACAATAAATAGCATAAGTAAAAATTCAAGTGGCTTACCGATGCCACAAAAATTCTCCATTTAACAAACCTTTGCCAAAACAAATCTACCATGGACCATACCTTTTCCAAATCCAAAACTAAACTAGCATGGACTATCTGCACATCCATACCTTTCCAAAAAACTATTTCAAAACCAAAAAACCTAACAAAATGTTGTTTTACTAAGAGATGCTCATGATCGGGGATATAGCTATTCGAATATATTTACACTATGCAAATGTTGCACAATTTTACCCACAAGATATAGTTAGGTCACCACGCTCTACCATGGCTCGCCACAGAATAGTATGCGATTGAGTGACTATCACAAGGTCTTCAAAATGTACTATCCCAACCCGATTTCGCCCACTAAGGTTTGAGCGACTATCACAAACCCCTTCGTGTGCTGGTTGAGAATATACCATCTCACTGGCACCTACATTCAACTGCATGATGAAACCAAAATTGAAACATTGCAAATTAGTTGACCAAGTCCATCCCACATTACACTTTTAGTGGTACGGGAAATGCTTGTATCAATGACACTAGAGTTTAGTCCTTAATGACCGAAGAGACACAACCACAAACCAAGTTCTCGTGCAAATGACACAGGTCTTAACATACCACTCGCCCCATGTCTAATAATTTTTATTTTCATATTTTTAACCAAATTAGCAGACATAACAACTCTGTTCAAACTAAGCAAAAATATTTCCCGAAGTGTCCAAAATTGAGTTATACCTACTTTTCTACCACTTTTACAAATATTGAACTAAGCATGGCTAAGCATGTGACACATATGCTACTCTAAATTCCACAAATGTTTCTAACAGCAAAAATTGCATGAAAATAGGAGCGACGGACTCCGAAGCCGTTTCTTCTGTTTAATCTGTCAACCAAAAGAAACAATACTCAAGCTCGATGGAATATTATCCACTATTGTTAGAAACAATACCCAAGGAATATTATCCACTATTGCACAAACATTCCCAAATGTTTGTATATCGTTTGTCCAATGTTTTACTCGGTGCAATTTCACCAAAATCTCGGCAAATCTCGCTGAGATTTTAGGAATTTCGTCCAAAATTTCCCAAAATTTCGTTTTTCTCGGTAGAAATAAAACCAGATTTTAATTTTGGCCAATATTTGCCTAAAATTCTGAGATCTTACCGAGATTTCGGATTTTAGTCACCGACGAGATTTCATCTTAAAATGAAATTTGAATCCTTGGTATAGAGGAAGCCGACTCCAAGAGTTCTTTTCACGTTACGTGTCTGAATCAATTCTTTCATGTCTTCATTTGTACGTATGTGTTCAACCTCGTACCAATATTTCTTTACATGGACGTAGTGCCATATGCCCATTATTGCCACCAGAACCGTTGCAGTGGCTATAGGCAGGTAACCACCCTCCTTAAATTTGTATAGAACTGAAGAAGAAAAGATGAGCTCTGATGAACCAAATACGAGGCAGAATGTTGTAATCAACCAAATGCTTACTCTCCATATGAGAAACATCACAATCACCAGCAGAGTAGTTGAAGTTCTCCAATGGAGTGTAGCATCACATGCTAGAATGTTCACAACAGAACAATAACAACCAAGCCTTTTGTCCCAAACAAATTAAGGATGAGGAACAGATTGGGAGAACCCTGAGAGAGCCGTGCTGCGCGGCATTTGGGAGGGCAAGTCGTTTGTGGAGGGGAGACAAAGGGAGAGACAGCGTGGGGGAGACGGTGAGGCGAAGCACCACGCGATGGCAACGGCGAGGGTGGTGGCGGAGAGCAGGAGACGACGGGGAGGCGAGGGGTGAGATAGAGCACTTTGATTTGATTATTTTTCAATGACTTTTAGCGATGAAAGAAACTGGTTCTTGATTTCTTTTGATTGTTGTAAGTAACTAAACAAGTCGATGATTTATTCATCTGCTCACTTCATTCTTGGATTGTTATTGAGCTTTTTTTATGTTGTGATCTGAAATCTTGACGCATAATGCAATAGGCGCACTAATTCTGATGAATTAATAGGGGATGCTTGTCGTTCTGTTAGTCATTGTCATCTTTTTTTGTTCTAGATTGGCACTTGTTAATTACACGTGATTTGATTTCACAGGAATACTAGGGGCAAGGGGAGCTTATTAATCTTCTTCTCCAAACAGATGACATATGAGGGTTTTTATTTCACTGGTAATTTTGGGTAATAAAAAATTACAGGAATTTTTTCATTACAGGTGAAAAAATTTCAGAGCTTCCAAGCAGACGCTTAGTCACAACTCCGTATAATGGCCTGTTATACTCCAACTTTTCCCAACCGGTAGTAATTGATACATTTTCGTACCACCACTGATGAAAGGGCGAGAAATCATATCATTGTATAAAACTCTATATTCTCGAGGATGTACGGTGCATCGGCCGCACGCCCGTGACATCTCATTTAGCATTGAGGTTTCTACAGTAACATTGTCCGTGGCCTCATAAGTTTATTCAGCGTCAGACTACACAACCGACGCTCTGAATAGCTAGCAAAACCCTTGCGGCCCAAGTGCCAAGTCTTGGCTTCGAATCCAGGAGGAGCAAGGCACTGTAGCTTTGCTAAATATTGTAGCTGCTACAGTGTTTTTCACTAACATAGAAGATAATAAATTTTGCTAATTTGATTGAGCTATTAAATCATGTTGTAAATTTTTTGAAACAGAGGAGATAATAAATTTTGCTGATTTGATTAAACTATTAAATCATGTTGTAAATTTTTGAAACTTTTTTAGAATGGTCCTCAAAGCATGCCTAACATACCATAAAAAGTTCGGATCATGATCAAAATTGTGCGATTTTTGAAAAATTTTGTAAATGCTGCTAACGCATTTAAATCAACTTCGCTAATTTAATTGAGCTACTGAATTTGCAAATTCTTGAAACTTTTTGAGAAGGGTCCTGAGATGCGACCGTAAGAATTTTAAATCACAATAAAACTTTTATGATTTTTAAAAATTCTGACAATACTACTGACGCACTTAAAGAAAGTTCATTGATTTAATTGAGCTACTAAATTTGTGAATTCTTTAAAGTTTGTTAGAAGGGTCCTAAGAGCATGTTTGTGCTACCATAAAAAAATGGGATCATGATCAAGCTTTTGCGATTTTAAAAAATTATGACAATTTTGTTTTTTTAACCTGTTCTGAAAAAGATTTCTTTTCTCTGTTGGAATCTCTATCTGTGTTGGCGATTTCTTATGTCCGCAGCAATGCGCAGGCTCGCTACACATTAGTACTAGTAATCCTTGGATGAGACCAACAGGTAGGGGCTGTTCATTAAATCCTAGTGGTAACCACAGTGATTCACATGCACCAGTTGCAGTGACTGAAAACTACAGTGCTAACATACAGTAACGATTTGATGGAATCCAATGCGTTACGAACGAAATGACAGATTAAACAGATGGAACTGCTTCCGAGTCTGTCGCTCGAGATGGATACCGGCGCAAGTATTAACTCCCAGCTATTAACAGTTTCGATCACATAATAAATATACTAGATGAGTGACCGCGGCGTGCCACGCTGCGATCGCTACTCTCCTAAGCGGGAAAATCGAGAAAATACGTGTTTGAGCAAATCGAGAAATACAAAAAAAAGGTTTGACGACGGCTAGAGCCAAACCCACGATCAGGTGAAACAATACTACAGTGTTTTCACACATTGAGGTAAAATAGATGAGATAAATAATGGTACCGGTGTTATCCACAAAATGATTAGTAATCAAAACTGTGAAGAAAGCAGGGAACACAGAAATAACTCTGCTGGTCTATTTGCTGACTGTATCAGCACTGGATGCATCTAATGCAAGGAATAAATGGCATACCATATCCTAAGCATCTGAATCTGTGTAGAACGGAAGATCGGACGGATTTAATGTCATCTGATCAGCAGAGGCTCCTTCCTATAAATCAGAGGTATTATGTAGCCAAAATCCACTTTCAAAAACAGCAATGGTATGCAAAATGGTGAATAGCGCAAACAAGTACAAAAGCCTGAAGGAACAACAGGTAATGCAGATGACTCTAGGAAAGCAGCAAATGGTTGGAGGAACAGATCCTTGAAAATTTTCTGGGGTTATCGTTATGAGATTCCTGCATGGAAACACCTACATTGGTAGATTAAATAGAGATTATGTAAAATTGAAGAGGAAAAGGGATACATTTGAAGCAATCGAGCAAGTAAATGGATTGCTGGCTGTAAGGGGCATTTTCGGCATTTTTTGTGTTCATCAGTTTGCGGCTGAGCACGGGAAAGATTATGATCTACGATCCCACTTATGACTTATATCATGAAATGAAGGGCAGAACTGGAAACACACAACAAGGTGACAATCTGAAAGTTGTGGAGAAGCGGTTAAAACTCAAAAGGACTCAGAAGTCAAAATACCAGAAGAACATTTTAGCAGCAGAGAAAATAACTTTCTAATTATTATTCATAAATATCGCAGTTTCTTTACCTGCGAACTATTTCCATCCATTGGTCCTTTAGGTTCTTGTGGGTTAGAGCTCATTAATGACAAACCTCCTGGTGCAGCTTGTTGGGTCTTTCCGCTGGTTGCATCAAAAGCACTCCAAGGCTGAGGACATGTGGAAAATTTAATGTAAAATTTTAAGCTAAACAAGGCCAGCCTGATAGCGTAACCTCACAATGGTATAGTACAATCACCCTTTTAAAAAAGAACAAAGTAATATGCATAAGTACAGTTATCATTTTTAAAAGAATGAACTGCATTTAATTGCATGTATACGCTGACATGAACACACACAAAAAGTTTTTTTTTTTTAGAGCAATGCGGATGTTCTTCACCTGAGAATTACTAGCATTAGGGGTTATATCTGTACAAGAAGGAACTGATTGGTCGATGACCGAAGCATTATCCTTAAGAGGTCTCGAACCATGCATGTTGGCGAGCGTTATCAGACTCAAATAGTATATCAGCCAAGCTTGACTTGCCTGATTTAAGAGATGTCGAATCTATGTTCCCTGCTAGTACAGGCTGGTAAATAGTTTTATCAGTTGCAACAAGAAAGGGGAATTAATTATTTTTGAGAATGACATGAGCACAAACCTGGGATTGAGTGCTTCTGTTAGACGTTTGTATATCTGTTTGAAATGGTTGCACAAGAGAGCTGAAACACCTATTATGAAGGACATTTGGTGATTGGGGTGCAGTCTTAAACATATCACTCATGGTTGGTTCTGAGCAATCAGAAATCCTTGGTCCATAACTCTCATTGGCAAATTGGTCATCAGCCATTCTCTCATGTAAGCTATGTGGTCTGTAAGCAAACCCAGACATCTTCCCATCATGCCGATGATCTGAACCAGGTTCCCTAGTTGACATCGCGGATTGTTTGCCATTTTATCTTTCTTCATACTGGTAATCATAAGGTGGGCTCTGAGAGAATGAATGGTAGGAGCTGGCCCTTCTTTGTTATTCTTCGTGGTTTTTTTTTCTCTGCACAGATGGAATGTAATTTACTCCACAAAGATGCATTGTCGCAAGAAAACTGTCATTTATGGAATAAAACATAAATGGACTTTGATCACAGGTAACAGCAGCATTAGTATTCAATGACATCAACGTATATCGCAGCAGACTTGGTAAAACTTGTGACAGTTAAAATTCCAGGCTGATAAAGGACAGTTTTCAGGAAGACTAACAGGTGTAGATGTTAACTAACAGGGCAGACTTGGTAAAGCTTGTGACAGTTAAAATTCCAGAGAACGCGGTTTTTTCAATTTGCGAGGTGATGCAGCTCACCTCTTTTCTGATTTCTTACTTCATTATATAGCAGAATTACATTGAGTTCAAATCAGAGACTAACTAGCTAGTTGTGTACGCGTTGAACACTATTACACATCCGAAACCATTACTTGCAGCAAGAGACTTTTATCAGACTTCTGAAACTTCCTAAACTTAAAAACG
Source organism: Guadua angustifolia (assembly GCA_036346375.1). NCBI lineage: Eukaryota > Viridiplantae > Streptophyta > Magnoliopsida > Poales > Poaceae > Guadua > Guadua angustifolia. The sequence goes on from JAYEVE010001005.1 coordinate 238,479, forward strand.
ACTCAGACACAGAACAACAGACTTCAAACTGCAAAACATAATTTTCCCTGACTCGTACCGAAACCTGAAGACAACTAGATTAACTTGTCATTCTCCTCCTTAATCTGGTTGTCTTTCACTTCTTTTGCCAACGATCTGTACGCCGATTCTCTCTCTCATTTCTTTGAACTTTATTCTTCCAAGACACTTTGTCAGAATATCAGCTAATTGGTCTTTAGTAGGAACATGCTGCACATCGATAACTCCTGATTCCACACAATCTCTTATGTAATGAAATTGAGTATCTATGTAACTGCTCCTCTCATGATGGACTGGGTTTGTCATGTGGGGTCTTACCTATGGACGACGCCAGAAGACCGCCAGCCCTGATCTCCTAAAGGATCAGGCTTAGAGTCCAGATAAGGAAGAAGTTGATTTTAAATTAGCGTTAGTTGGAATTTCTTTATTAGTTTCCTTGTTAGTTAAGATATTTACTTACAGATAATATTTGTTACCCTTATTGTTAGGAACTCTCTCTATTTAAGAGGGTTAAAGTTTTACCTTTGGGAAGATGAGAAAATTGCCTCACCTCCTCTGTTATCCAGTTTCCCTGCTGTCGCCCTAGGCTCCTTGCCAGCTGGCTGCCACCACAACCTCCCGCGCCTTGCAGAGGGCTAGGGCGCATCCTCCCTCGTCCCACAATTACTTCCTTCGTTCCAACTCCAATACTGTATCCTCGACTCGTGACAACTTGGTATCAGATTCTTCCGCTGCTTCTTCCACCATGTCAAGCGAGGATCCCGCCGACCCTATCCTGGCGAAGTTGGATGCGATTCTTCAGCAAATGTCGGCTGACAAGGCCATCATCCATACGAAGATCGACACCCTTGCCAACTCCGTTCGGGATATCGACAACCAGCAACGCGCGCACCACATCGCCATTGCTCGCCTGGAGCAGGCGGATGGGCAGAGAAGCAACGGCCGCGAACCCCTGTTTCCGCACCACGGCGGCATCTTGCCTACACCACCGGGCTACCGGGTCAGGAGGACCAGCGACCGCCGGGGGGTGCTCTGCTCGGGACGGCGGCTCGGCGAGACCTTGGAGTGGAGCGCCATCACCGTGACGCACCAGCACATCTCCCACCTGATCGCGGTGGTGTCCCCCACTTCTACAAACTCAACTTTCCAACCTTCGACGGGAAAGAAGATCCTCTGCCCTGGCTCAATCGTTGCGACCAATTCTTCCGCGGCTAGCGCACCATGGAAGAAGACAAAGTTTGGTTGGCTTCGTTTCATATGCTGGGCGCCGCACAGTTATGGTACCATCGTCTGGAGCGCGATCCGGTACCCTTCTGGCGTCGCCGTCGAGCTTGTCAATACCCGATTCGGGCCACCGCTGCGTTCTAATTCCTTGGGGGAATTAGTTGCATTGCGCCGCACGGGATCCGTGTCTGATTTCTCGGAACAATTTCTGGCTTTATTGTGTCGCACGGATCCTCTCTCAGAACACCAGCAGGTGCAATTATTTACTGCTGGCCTAGGGGAACCTCTCCAAACTGACGTCGAGCTCCAAGCTCCGTTGTCCTTGGAATCGGCTATGAGCCTCGCTCGTGCCTATGAGCGCCGTCTTCTGCCCAGCTTGACTCCAGCTGCGCCTCCTCGCCGACCTTGGCGCCCTCCACCGACGCCCAGTCCGGGCGGCTCCACAGTGCCGGCCAGGGGTCTACCGGCGGGCGATCAGCGACCAACTCTGGTTCCCGGCCTCTGTTGCCTCGGCGCACCCTCTCTCCCGCTGAGATGGATCGTCGCCGTGCGTTGGGACTCTGCTACCACTGCGATGACAAATTCACGGCCGGTCACAGGTGCAAGAAGCTATTTGTCTTGGAAGTCTGGATGTCTCCGATGAACTTGAGCCCGAGGCGTCTCCTGAGCCAGCCATTTCCTTGGCCGCCCTCACGGGTATCACGTCCCGATCAGGCTAGACCATGCGCCTTCGGTGACTATCGGCGGCCATTCTTTCGTGGCCCTCTTGGACTCTGGCTCCACGCATAATTTCATCGCCGACCATGTAGCACAGACAGCCGGGGTTCCCCTCCTACCGTGTTCCGGTCTCCAGGTCTTGGTGGCTAATGGTGATCGCATCTCCACCCCCGGCGTTTGTCGTAATCTACAGCTCGCAATTGAAGGCGTCCACTTTGCCCTGGATTGTTATGTCCTTCCACTGGATGATTTCGACATCATTTTGGGCGTTCAATGGCTTGGTACCCTTGGCCCCATTGTCTGGGATTTCACTCATATGACCATGTCTTTTAGCCACGCCGGGCAGCATATCATTTGGTCAGGACTGCACAACTCATCACCCACACCCGCCCTCCAGACATGCACCGGCCAGGAGCTGCTACAGGCCCTGTTGGATGATTTTCAGACTTTATTTGCAGAACCATTCGGCCTGCCTCCTGTTCGGGAACGGTCCCACCGAATCCACCTGAAGCCAGGCACCGACGCCATTGCAGTGCGACCATATCGGTACGCCCATTTACAGAAGGATGAACTGGAGAAGCAATGTTCCATGATGTTACAGCAAGGGGTGATCCGCCACAGCTGTTCGGCCTTCTCAGCTCCAGTCTTACTTGTCAAAAAATCTGATGGATCGTGGCGGTTTTGTGTCGATTATCGCGCCCTCAATGACCGCACCATCAAAGACAAATTTCCCATTCCTGTGGTGGATGAGCTTCTTGACGAACTCCGTGGAGCCAAATTCTTCACCAAGCTCGATCTCCGCTCCGGTTATCATCAAGTGTTAATGCACCCGGCGGACATCGAGAAGACGGCTTTTCGCACTCATCAGGGACTTTTTGAATTCTTGGTCATGCCGTTTGGCTTAACCAATGCTCCGGCCACGTTTCAAGCCCTTATGAATGAGGTGCTTCGCCCTTTTCTCCGCCAATTTGTTCTCGTCTTTTTCGATGATATTTTGATCTACAGCTCCTCCTGGTCGGAGCATCTGCGCCACATCCGGATTGTCTTTCAAGCCCTCCAGCATCACCGGTTATTCTTGAAGCGCTCCAAGTGTTCTTTCGGGGAATCATCCGTGGCCTACCTTGGCCACATTATTTCCGCCGCAGGAGTTGCAATGGATGCCCAGAAAGTGGCGGCTGTCCAAGATTGGCCCATCCCCCGTTCCGTCCGGGTGGTCCGCGGCTTCCTAGGCCTCGCTGGATATTATCGCAAATTCATTCGTGGTTTTGGTGACTTGGCCACCCCCCTTACAAAGCTGCTCAAAAAGGAAGCTTTCAAATGGTCCGACGAAGCAGCCACGGCATTCTCCACCTTGAAGTCTGCATTGATCTCAGCCCCGATTTTGCAATTGCCGGACTTCAATGTCGCTTTCACCATCGAGTGCGATGCATCAGGGCACGGCATTGGCGCCGTCCTCCACCAAGGTTCGGGCGCTATTGCTTTCTTCAGCCGACCAATGGTCCCTCGGTACGCCTCCTTGCCGGCATATGAGCGGGAATTGATTGGTCTTGTCCAAGCAGTACGCTTTTGGCGGCCATACCTGTGGGGCCGCCACTTCTTCATCAAGACAGATCACTACAGCTTGAAATTTTTGTTGGATCAACGCTTGTCCACCATACCACAGCATCATTGGGTAAGCAAGTTATTGGGGTATGACTTCACGGTTGATTACCGGCCCGGCAAAGCCAATATTGTCGCCGATGCACTCTCCCGCCGGGATACAGAACCAGCTGCCATTAGTTGTGCTATCTCCAGCCCTCAATTTACCCTCTTTGATGGTCTTCGCCAGGAGATCCAACAGGATACCAGCCTTCGGGAATTACAGGGCAAGATTCGGGCACATCAACAGCAAGGTCCCTGGAGTATTGTGGATGAACTCATTCTTTTCTGCAATCGCATTTTCATCCCTCCGAATTCTTCTTTCCTGCCAGAAATATTGGCCACGGCGCATCAAGCAGGACATGAGGGGGTCCAGAAGACACTTCACCGCCTGCGAGCTGATTTTCATATCCCCAATGCTCGCTCTCTGGTCCAAGACTTTGTGTGGTCCTGCCCTGTCTGTCAGCGCAATAAAGGCGAACAGCTCCACCCAGCGGGCCTCCTCCAACCTTTGCAACTTCCATCGGCAGTTTGGTCTGATGTCTCCATGGATTTCGTGGAAGGGTTACCCCGAGTTAACGGCAAGACTGTTATCCTTACCGTGGTCGACCGCTTCTCCAAGTCCGCACATTTTTTGCCTCTCAGTCATCCCTACACGGCCCATTCAGTAGCACGGGTTTTCTTTAACGAAGTGGTCCGCCTTCATGGGGTCCCTACTTCGATTGTTAGTGACCGAGATCCGGTTTTTACTAGCACTTTTTGGACCGAACTGTTCCGTTTGGTTGGAGTCAAACTCTGTTTCAGCTCTGCCTTTCATCCCCAGTCGGATGGTCAGTCAAAAGTTGTCAACAAAATCATCATCATGTACCTTGCCTCGCTTTGAGGATCGTCATGACGATGGGCTGCTTATTGTTCTGGGCGAATTTTGCTACAACACCAGTTTCCAAGCTTCACTCCAGACTACGCCATTCCGGGTGGTGTATGGGCGCGACCCTCCTTCTTGGCGGCACTACAATCCGGGTGATTCAAAGTTACCAGCTGTGGATAGCCTACTCGCCGATCGCAATGAATTCCTCACAGAAATCCATGGCCGTCTACTGCAAGCTCAGCAACACTACAAGGCCCAGGCCGACAAAAGCCGTCGTGACTTGGAATTTGCTCCGGGAGACTGGGTCTGGCTCCGCCTTCTGCATCGTCAAGCTTCGGCCATTACTGCCCAGGGACATGGCAAGTTAGCGCCTCGCTACTATGGGCCCTACCAGGTCGCCGAGCGTATTGGTTCTGTGGCCTACAAACTTCAGCTTCCCCCTCGGGCCAGGATCCACGATGTTTTCCATGTCGGCCTCCTCAAACCATTCGTTGGGGATCCACCACCAGCACCGCCAGCACTCCCACCCATTGTGCATGGCCGTGTGTGTCCAACCCCATCGAAGGTTCTGCGAGCACGCCTAGCGCGTGGTCCAGCATGAGCTCTTGGTCCAATGGGATGGTTTGCCCTCCGCCTCTGCTTCATGGGAACCGCTCGACAAGTTTCGCCGCATGTACCCCGATTTCAAGCTTGAGGACAAGCTTTTTGAGGAGGAGGGGAGAGATGTCATGTGGGGTCTTACCTATGGACGACGCCAGAAGACCGCCAGCCCTGATCTCCAAAAGGATCAGGCTTAGAGTCCAGATAAGGAAGAAGTTGATTTTAAATTAGCGTTAGTTGGAATTTCTTTATTAGTTTCCTTGTTAGTTAAGATATTTACTTACAGATAATATTTGTTACCCTTATTTAGGGATGAAAACGGATAGTAATTCGGATATCAATTTTTTTGTCTTTGTTCTTCAATGGGAAACAAATAGGATATAGAATTTTCTATCCGAATTCATATTCTTGTTTGTGGTGTTGAGCTTATTCAAATTCATAAAAAATGAACCTCAAATTCATTATATATTTATTTAAATGATAGAAACAAAATTCGGATATCAATCGGATACGGATTCGGATATTTTTTCACCTTTTTATTTATGGGAAGCAAATAATGCGTAATTTTTTTATCTAATTTTATAATCTTATTTTTTATAATGAGCTTGCTAAAGTGTTAAAAAATGAAAACCAAAATTGTTATATATCTATTTAAAAATATCGAATTTGTTCAGAAATTCGGATATCCGTTTTCATCCCTACCCTTATTGTTAGGAACTCTCTCTATTTAAGAGGGTTAAAGTTTTACCTTTGGGAAGATGAGAAAATTGCCTCACCTCCTCTGTTATCCAGTTTCCCTGCTGTCGCCCTAGGCTCCTTGCCGCGCGGCTGCCACCACGGCCTCCCCGCCGCGCCGCAGGAGGGCTAGGGCGCATCCTCCCTCGTCCCACAATTACTTCCTTCGTTCCAACTCCAATACTGTATCCTCGACTCGTGACAGGGTTTTTGCACAACGCAATTGCGGACTGATTATCAATCTTGAGAATAACCTTTTCAGCATCCACCTCCAACATATCAGCCAACAAACGTCCCAGCCATACTCCTTGACACGCTGCTGCACTTGCTGCGATATATTCCGCTTCATAGGAAGGCAAAGCAACCACCGTTTGTTTTTGTGAGTTCCAACTAACTGGATTCGATCCAAGGAAGAATAACATGCCTGAAGTACTTTTCCTGTCATTTGTATCTCCAGTTAAGTCGCTATCAGAGTAGCCGACTAGCTCCATGTTTTCTCCTTTCTTCTCGTAGACACACCCAAAATTACCTTTTACATACTACAATACATGCTTCACAGCAACCATATGTTCTGTTGTAGCCTTCTCCATATGTCTACTCAACATGCCAACAGAAAATGCCAAATCAGGACGTGTGTGAAGCAAATACCTGAGACTGCCAATTATACTGCGGTACAATGTTTTTTCCACCGGAGGGTTTATGCTTTCCTTGCTCAACTTCAAGCGAGGTTCCATCAGAACTTGAGTTGGATTGCAATTCTTCGTTCCACATTAATTTATCCAACACTTTTGGTGCATATGCAGATTGCCAAAGTGTAATCTTCCCGGAGCTCTCACAAACTTCAATTTCCAAATAATAACTTAGTAACCCAAGGTCATTCATACTGAACAACCTTTTCATTTGAGACTTGAAATCTTCAATAGCTTCGGTACACTCTCCGGCTATGATTAAATCATCCACGTAAACTACAACTAGCAAATTCCCTTTCGCTTGCCTCCGTTTGTAAACTGCGTGTGCTCCAGTGGGCATCTTTCAAAACTAAGTGCTTCAAGAGTCTTGTCTAACTTTGAATTCCACGCTCTTGGAGCTTGACGCAATCCATATAGAGCTGTTGGAAATAGGTGCAATATTTTCATTCCAGATTTTATTGAGGCAAAGATAACAAAAGATATCGGGCTTGCTGAAGAACAGAAGGCAGCGCAGTGTAGATGTGGTCGTGGAAGTAGTCGATATCGCGGAAGAAGCAAAGCGGTCGCGCTGATGTGCTGCCCAGAAACCTTATTGCCACCCTGTGCAGGTGAACTCTGCGGCAATGGCTCGGAGATACCGCTCACCCTCCTTCACAGTGCACGCCGAGTAGGAAGGCCGGCGAGGTTCAACAGCTCAACTCAACAGTACAGCAATTCAGAGAGGAGGAAGAATGGAGGAGAATTTAGTGTACCCGTCCTGGACGTCTCCAGGAGTTTATATAGATGCGCACTAGTAAATGACCATATTATGTCAGCTAAATATGACAGTTACTAGTAACTGCCGCATAATGTCAATTAACTCTCTAGTAACTAACTGCATAATGACACTGAATTAAAACAGATGTTTAAATCTCATTTAAACAGATTGAATAGAGAGATAATTGCAAGGTTCAGCAAAACAAAAGGTGAATTCAAAGTGCCAAAAGACACACTACGACATGGTGCGGTCGCAGGTCACAAGTCACGCGAATACGCGCGCACGTGCGTGTGTGTAGGGATGAAAACGGATATCCGAATTTCTGAACAAATTCGACATTTTTAAATAGATATATAACAATTTTGGTTTTCATTTTTTAACACTTTAGCAAGCTCATTATAAAAAATAAGATTATAAAATTAGATAAAAAAAATTACGCATTATTTGCTTCCCATAAATAAAAAGGTGAAAAAATATCCGAATCCGTATCCGATTGATATCTAATTTTGTTTCTATCATTTAAATAAATATATAATGAATTTGAGGTTCATTTTTATGAATTTGAATAAGCTCAACACCACAAACAAGAATATGAATTCGGATAGAAAATTCTATATCCTATTTGTTTCCCATTGAAGAACAAAGACAAAAAAATTGATATCCGAATTACTATCCGTTTTCATCCCTACGTGTGTGTGTGTTTAGCCACCGTCCACCCTATGCCATTCTCATACCAAGTGTCATTACTCAAGAGGTGGAAAGAACTCCACCTTTTAAGTTGTCTAACCTCCTACTTGGCTAGGCAATATGGTACTAAACCATGTACGCTTTGGAATTAAAGGAAATGGGCCACCCAATGAGCCAATTTATAACAAGAGCTTTGTGCAATTTTAGCACCTTGTGTTCCTCCTCTTTTTTCTCATACCCCGGAAGTTACACAACATAGACTTCTTCCAAATCGCCATTGAGAAAAGCCAATTCAACATCCATACAATAAATCTCCCGTCCTTTATGTGCCGCGATAGCAATGAACAAGCGTACTGTTTCTAGCCGAGCAACAGGAGTGTACACTTCGTCAAAATCAACACCTTGTCGTTGAACATACCCCTTTGCTACTAAACTGGCTTTATGCCTCACGATCGGGCCTTGAGTGTCCTTTATCACGTCGTTTCCTCGTACTCTGATACCACTGTTGGTATATACGCCTAGGAACCAGACGCCGAGCAAACGTTTTGATTCTTGGAGCAAGAACGCATGAACTCTACGTGATAGTAACAAGCATGCAAAACTGAAAACCAGGGAACGCAGTTTTTTCGTTTTGCAAGGTGATGCGTCTCACCTCTTTTCTGATTTCTTACTTCATTATATAGGAGAATTATATTGAGTTCGAATCGGAGACTGAGTAGCTAGTTGTGTACGCGTTGAACATTATTACACGTCCAAAACCAAGACTTGCAGCAACAGACTTTTATTAGATTTCTAAAACTTCCTAAACTTAAAAACGACTAAAACTTAATTTTCCCTGACTCCTACCGAAACCTAAAGCCAACTAGATTAACTTATCAGAACCAGGAGCGGCGGTCACAGGCAGCGCATACGCGTGGACCAAGGGGGCAGCGCCACGAGACGAGACGGACGAGAGCGCCGGAAGCTTCGTGAGCATGCGCACGTGTCGAACGAGGGAGCCGGAGGCGTGCGTCGACGAGAGGGAGCGCGTGCGGACCTGAACGCAAAACCGAAATCTACCGAGGAGCTCTTCGCATGCTTGCCGACATGCATAGCTGGGAGGCGAGGAAAACTACGAGCTTTAGGATAGCGGCGGACGTGGCATAGCTGGAAGGCCGGGAACCTTGCCATCTTTAGAAAAGGTACTAGGATAAAAAGTGCGCTACGCTGCGCCGGATCGGTGTGACCTCTAAATTCATACAGACTGGAAGCATAGCTAGTAAAGAATCTACAGGTATCTAAAACCATAGAACGAAGAGGACGGCGATATCTACAGCTAGAATAATACAAAGAGTAGTACAATGATACAACGGTGTCTGTCGTTGAAACAGTACAAAGAGTAGTACAATACTATCTTTTAAGAATACCAATGCATGACACATAAGAACTGCAATGAAATAGCAAAAGCAATGTACCTAGCCACATGTATGTTCGCAAATTTGAATAAAGTGCTATAATATTTGATTGGGAATATACCTGATAAAGGGTTACAACTACAGTATATATAGTCATGAACTTATGAACAACACCCTGATGCTAAAATCCAATTCAGCAAATGGTCAACCTGCAAAACAAAAGCATTGCATCATTAGATTGTGCAACTTAACTGCCTTTCTTCTTCACATACCCACACTATTCGGATTTAGTATAGACCAAAAAAACTATTTATTAATTGTAGAACAAACACTTGTATATATGCCTTATATCAGTTCTTTTCCAGAAAATAACTATATGAAAGTATAGCTCTCATATTTCATTGTAGTAAATTTGATCTAAGAAGCAGAACTTGATCTTGCGTGACGGTAGATATAGCAAAGACACTCTATTATGAATCTCAAGTTAGCCGCATCACCTGAAATTAACAGTTAGAGATCAATATAGAGAAGGTTGTGCTGTTGGACTTCCTGTTGGATAGTTGGCAACCTGCAAATCAATTGGCCAAAACATTTAAGGAAACAGTTACTTAGGAATAGATATAACATCTATACCAAGTGGGTGAAAAAGTAAGGCCGAAATTGAACACCAAAATTTCATTTTGCTACAGGAAGATAGAATAAACTAACAACAAAAGACATATAATCAAAGATCAGGGAAAATCGGTTGAAGGTATTTCCTCCATTTTTTTCTATCGTTCAGCCTAACTGAACCTAGTATAAATTATTTTTGTGGCCAAGGTACCTGCATCGCTTCTTATAATTCTCAAATGGCTTTTTCATTACAGCATCCAGCACTCGGTCATCCAACTGGGAAACAACGCCCCAATACATCTAAATTCAATCAGTGTTAAATAAACAAAAAGTGAGAAAGTTCTGAGAACTATAAATAATAGGAAGGAGAAAAAGATATCGTTCACAGCAGATTTCTCTTTCTTGTGTTACTCGTAGTGCCAAATGAATTTAAACTTTAAAATTTATACGATGGTAGATCACCTTGAGAACTATCTCTAAATTATTTTGGATTTTTTCTGTATTCATTTTATGCCCAAAAATGATAGCACCAAGTAGGTCATGGCTTGCATTAGGTATGTTCCATCTTTATAGATTTCTAAATACTTCCAATATGAAGCCGCAATAAAATAGGATAGAAAGACAAAACGCAACACAGGACTCGCAAGCTCCTGTCTAATTTTATGTTGAATTGCAGAATTCTTTTCTTCGATCAACATGGAAATCATAGCTCTGCCCTACAATATAAATTGTTGAGAGCATCCAAATATAAATATAAAATAGTATGGAGCGACATCCTGAAGAGAATAAAAACAACTGACCTTTAAATATTTTTCCTGAGAACGTGTTCTTTCAGTGCCCACAGTAATTTCATAGTCAAATATTGTATTATTTTTCAATCCAGTGCCAGATTTCTCCAGTCCCTCAAGTATGGAATTGTCGATATCAAAATCTAGTGTGCAATGTTCATTTGATTCACTGCGACTGCTGGAACCATTAACAGAAGAACTCATACAGTGGATGTCAATTTTATCAGTTACAGTACCACTAATCAGTGTGTTAGGTTAGATCATTAGTGGAAGCTTGAGAAATCAGTTTTCATATAAATGGCATTATTCAGCTGGGTAAGGCTACTTTACGTGATAGTACCAATGAAGATATCATTGTTATAAACTTCAACATCAGATCTTATTTCATTAAATGTTTCGCGTTTTCAAAGTAACAACTGTTCCTAATTATCTTCGCGTCTATCGCCATTGTTCTTGATTTCAGAAGTCCTTGAATAGGACAAAGTAGAATAATCCACATTAATTTGAGCAGGAGATAGGGTCCATGTTTAAATTAGATTGACACGCGGCTGCTTGGCAATATTTTCAATCTTAGAAGCACTATTCTGCTGGTGCTTAGCCTGAAGTGCGACCGCGGCCTCTAGGGACAATTGCTCGGTTGGACACTGTTATCTCTCAAACATGACAACGAAGATAGATCATACAATGGTTTAGGGATCACACGGAACACAATTAAGCAACTAATAACAAATCTATAAATGAGCCAGCATTAGTACCCAAGAAACTCGGCGTTCATCCAAGAACAAGCTATCTAGCTAGGAAGCCAAATCCATGTTCATCGATCAAGACATGGAGATCGGGATTCGGGAGAGACCTAGGGTCTGTTTGGTAGAGCTCTAGATCCCAGTTTCATCTGAGATCTAAAATTTGTAGGCTAAAATAAAGTGAATTAAGTTTATATTTTTGGTCTAAAATGTAAACAAGATGATCCATCTAAACACTTTTAATGTACTCACAGCTCCGGCTCTATAGATCTGTGGAGTTAGGAAAACCCAGCTCCACCAGATCCACAGATCTGATGGAGCTGGAGCTCTACCAAACACATCCCTATTGCACATACCAGCTTTCTCGGGGACCTTGATCCAGCATCTGTAGCAATGGGTGGTGATGTATCTGATGCGCTTCTCATCCTCCCCAGGAGATCGCTAATTACATAAATCCTTAAGCATTGTTCATGGTTATCAACGATTAATTAGGTGCAAGTAAGTTGGATAAACCCTGCTATACATGTGTATATATCTGATTTCCAATCTCCACAAGCTCAAGTGAACAATCTAAAGTTTATATCATTATTTGTCAAATACCCATAGAACAACCTCGCTACGAAGAAGCATACATATGGCTAGGAAACAAATCAAGACAATTTACCTTAATAATGTTAGGATAATTCCATAGACCTTTGTTAGACTTAAGACATCCTCCCTCAGCAGTACAAGTGCATTTTCCTCAAAAAAATTCAGGAGGCTGGCTGTAAAAGCAAAAAGGAATTGTATTCAATCCAAGGTAACAGAGCAAAATTGTTATGATCAAGAAACTATAATAAACAGTTCTAAATAGAAAGCGTATCTTGCATATATTACTTCAAGAAGTTTGCTTTGGAATTTTATTCCCAAAACCTACAATTGAGGCTCAATCAGAATCTATAGTATTTATTTGGACAAGAACAAGAAAAGAATTCCAGATACGATTTATACTTACATGTATTTGTGAGGCAGTTTTAGGATCAAGAAAGCCTCACACAAAATTCCAGAGTAGCTTGAATCCACCGCTAGTATTCGCAAGAAACATCTGATGCAGCGTCTGAGAACAAAAGTAACGCGTTATTCAAACTGACACCAAATATTGATCAAGAGAAGTAACAAAAAGTAAGCATACCTCAGGATAATAATAATTGTCAATCTTCTGCATTCTTGACAGCATGTCCCTTGCTGCTTTGCTGAAGTTCTTCAGACCCTGCAGCATGATTGTCAACAAACACTGGGATTATTGCTAGCGCGCAATCTTTACTCACTAATTTTGGTTTGCAACCAAATATGACAAAGCTAATCTACCACTTAGATATAAGGTCCTGCAAATATGAGAAGATTCATCATACCACAGTATGAACGGCTAGTACGGTGGTTGCAGAATCAATATGCCTTTTCGCTGCAGCTGAGCATGCAGGGAAACCTATCCCAGAAGGCTCTCTCAAACTATTGCACATAGTATTCAATGTAGCGGCCAACTGAAATGATGTGCATTAGTTGATTTGGTTCAACTCTTCCTAATGGCTCTATGTATACTGATCTTCCCTGCTTGTCAACTCCACAGCAACCCTGAGGATAATAGCAAAGCACCTCATGTAGCTCTTGAAAATTGAAATTCTAGAAGATTCAGTTGCTATGGTAGATATCAGATACAGTTTTCTATAATTAATAAAAAAAAGGACCTGAGTTTGGGAATACAACTGCGCAAACAAAACACACTACTATCTATCACTCTGTACCTTAAGAACAACATTTCAGACACTAAGACTAAACAACGTATATATGAACCAAAGGTTTTTTTGTTTATGTTATTTAAGAAGGTTCATTCCAAATTAAATGTTCACACGCCAATACTTTATCACCTAGGCCAGTATCATTAGCCTCACCTCTAGTATCGTATCGGTGCCGAATTCTTTTCTTAACATATTACTTCCACAGAGCCATATCTTTTCTCATAAATGTGCACACAACGAATTACTTCAGGTTAGACTACAGGTCTTTGATTCTCAGGTTCGAAGCTTTGTTCTGGGACCCAAAAAAACTGCAATAGTAAAATTCCTAGGACAAATAGAGAGCTTTGTGTAAAGCAATGCTGGAAATGGGGTAACCTAAAACGCCTAACACAAACCTTTCAAGGCTGTAACAAATACTGTGCATATGCGAACATCCCAAAAGGCAAATGAGAATTCTTTTCATAGGAAAAAGCAGATGAGAAGCTAAGGAACTGATTTGCATCTAACCACAAAATGGCCAAGCATCTGTATAAAATCTTCTTAAACGGAACATAATAGAAGCATTGCTACTCTAGTTTATAAGCACATACTCTCGCCACTTGGCCAAATTCCTCTTTTATTTCAAACCTGCACAATGCACATCACCGTCCTGTTTCAGTCCTGCAAAGACAAAAAGGTTGACATTCAGGATAAGATATTCATGAGGTAAAAAGTGTTTGATTGAGACATGTCAATTAGTTGCTCATCTAATTTTGGATCAAGACCAGGAACTTAGACTAAAATGGATAAGAAGATGATAACTACAAACACAGTAAGATAACTCCCAAGCAATGAACTTTATTGGATCAGATGAGCAAGCTACTTGTCCACACCACCCAGGAGCAACAAAGAAGAGTAGAGGGGAAATGATGGCGTATGGGGCTGGAACACTATTAATCCCAAAATGAATGCACAAAAATAAATCCTAAAAAAAGTAGGCTGCAATCACCCATCTTTGAACAACCAAAACGGGGCACTAACCATACCTCGGCAGGCATCAACACCGGAATCACCCCAAATCCCCAATCAAAATCAAAGAACCATTGCCATAGTAAGCAACAAGAGGCTAGAAGAAAGAAGCAAGAGGAGGCAGCGATGGAAAATAAGGGGAACCAAAAGGCAATCCAGATTTGGCCCCTCGCCATCATTTTTTTCGGACCCCACCATTTCGTAGATCCATTCCATCCTCAATCAGCGGAGCGCTATCTTAATTCTCGATGACACCTCCAAGAAACCCCCTGCACAAACAAATCATCAGCTCAGGACGATGAATCGGTGAGCTAGGGTTCGGGTGATTGGCCACCTAGTGATAGTGAGGATAGCGCGGAAGGAGGGAGGAGGGAGCTATGGCGGCGAAGACCACAGGCCTGATCTCCAATGCCGAAACCCATGGCCTCGCAAGGGCCATCACTGCCTGGGTAATCTCTTACCATTTGTTGTAGAATCTGCGGTGGCGACCTCACGGGGTTCGCGCGTGAGTGCCTCCACATTGGAGAAGTGCAGCCAGAGTGCCAGGCATGCTAGGCGAAGGCGGCGAGGGCGGCGCGGGTGAAGGGGACGCGCGAGCGGGGAGGGGGAGGGTGGCGCTGGCGACGGGGAAAATGGAAGAGACTCGTGGAGGTCTCCGCTGCGGCGGATTCCATGGGGCTTTACGGGCCAGGTCTCGTGGGCACGTGGACGGCCGGATTGCCACCGACACAAGGTATGGACGACCGTGAAATTCCGGATGACGTGGCACGGCCAGCTACTCGCCAATTTGTTCAGCTTTCATAGATTAGTTATTATTATTATGAGCTGGAACAGTAAATCCTCCTCTCATCTAAAATTGCCTATAAAATCAGGCTTATAATCGTGCCACATTACCTTTAAAACTCTAACCATTAGATAAAACTCAATTAAAATATTAACCCTTATATCTTAAATACTTAATAGATCCTTGAGAACATATCCTGTGCACACACGATTCTTATATACACACCGTGCACACTAACTAATAAAAGTTATGAAAAATTCTGAAAAAATTATAAATGTACTTCATAGATTACTCTACCTATGTATGAAGTTTCAAGATCAAATTCATTATATATGAGAGTTACAAAAAAGAGAAAATTCTGACAAGTTTAAACTATTTAAACTTGTCGAAATTCTTTTTGTAACTCTTAATATATAATGAATTTAAACCTACAATTTCATACATAGGTAGAGTAATCTATGAAATATATCTACAATTTATGTTAGAATTTTTCATGACTTTTATTAGTTAATTAATACCGATGTGTACACGAGAAGTCTGTGTACATACGAGGATATGTTGCCCAGATCCTTTGATTAGACACATTTTATTTGAAAGGGTGGAAGTTTATAAAAAACATATGTATTGTTTCATGCAAAAAGACATCTTTTATGGAAACACGTATTTCTCTGCAGCACCCTTTGGAGATTATAAATAGTCTAGAAATACTTTTATTACTCCGAGCTGTTAACAGTTTCGATCACGTAGTAATTAATCTGCATGTGTTTAATTACAGGCTACATGGATACCGCGGCGCACGGAAGTATATCACGCCTCTTTACATAGGACAAAATCACCCTATCGACTCAGAACATAAATCATTTTTTTATTGAACTATTTTCACCAATATTTCCTGTGCTCTGGCCATGGCCTTGGTGGTCGTGTTCTCTCTTAGGCTGTTTTTTTTTAACTCTCGTAGCAGCTCTGCCTTTCATTTTAGGGCTCGTTTGGCATTCAGGGAGTAGAAACCCAGGGATACATGTCCCAGGAGGGGAATCTAATGGCTTTTCATAATCCAAGGATAAATCTTCCCCTCCGGGAAATAATCCCCGAGACCCATTTGGCAATGAATAGGGACAAATATCCCAGCCATCCAAAAAAATTCAGAAAACGACCTGGAAATATCAGTAATAAGCACGAGTAGCACCAGATTTGACCGAACAGCAGTAAAAAACATCAGTATCAAACATCTCTGCGATTTAGACTGAAATTTAGACCGAACAGCAGTAAAAAACATCAGTATCAAACATCTCTGTAGTAGACTGAAATTTAGACTGAACATCAGTATCAAACATCGCTACAATTTAGACTGAAATTTAGACCGAACAGCAGTAATCAATTATTCCAGTCAGCCATCATTATCCTTCCAGTGATGCAGTAGCTTCCTTCTCATCAGAGAAGTAATCTTTCCTGCAAAGGAAATGAACATCAACCATGTTATCTTATTCTTATGAGATACCAAACAATAAATGAGGAAACATGTCTTAGCTTCACAACAAACCTTATTTTATGGGAAAGCTGATACAAGCCTGTACCGGCCATTGCAACATTAACACTGAAAAGGTTCCAGTTTTTCTGTAATATTGTAGCATTACAAAGCAATGAGATGAGCAAGGATTAAAACAGGAAGCATGGAACTAAAGAAGAAAACCCCCACTTTCGACCATAAGATCCAAATTACTTCATTGCAGATATATCAGCTCATTTCAATTAAGGAAGTTTTAGAGTATACAAAAATTACCAGATGATTCCAGTGCAAGCAACAGCTGCATGCACACCATACTGTAGTGACCCGAATTCACCAATTCGGATCCACCGTGTATGCCGCACTATTCCCAGGATCAACGCTAGTGCACACGGCTTAACATCGGTAAGCATCACATCATACACAACGATAATAACAATAAGACTTTATTTATTTAATGTAACTAGTGTATGATCTTATGATCACTTACATTTATTCGGCCTCATAGGGCAAGACTGAGATAAAATAAGACAAATGGAGCGGAAAAATCGTAGAAGACGTAGTGACTCATCGATTACACCACAGGATGACAAGGCTTGGCCTAGTGACTCGCGTCCACCTGAAAGTCCTCCTCAAGCACAGGCGATGACTCCTCCACTGTTGTTGGTTGTTAAGCAAGGGTGAGTACACCAACACGTACTCAACAAGTTGTGCCTGAGAATGCATTTCTATTATAAGCGTATGCGAGGCTTATTCCAAAGGAATGGCTAAATGGTTCATAAGCAGGAAGCAGCATTTTCAAACATAAACAATACGTAGATTGAAAAGACAATAAAACAAATAATAACAAGTAAATAGATTCAGTGTTTCTCAAATCAAACCCAGGTATTCATCCTAAGTCAAGTTCCATTATCCACATGGCATCCTGCCATCCCATCTAGTTGTTCATTTTAATTAACTACCCCTTGATTTGTAATCCCCGAGCTTTGCTCAATACCGTGAAGCACGGCTATCGAATAGATTGTACACTCTGCAGAGGTTATGCACTTTACCCACACGATATAACCATGCACCACACGATTTGACGATTATAACAAAGCCTTTACAATGCATCCTCTTAACCCGGTGCTACCCGCTAAGGTTTCAACAACTGAAGGACTACGCCTACAACAGGCCCCCTCTTGCGCCATGTGAGTTTCCCGTGCACCGGACTCACACCACCATGATAGCACTTAAGTTAAGCATTTGCAAATTAGTCACTAAGTGCCCCATAACAGACGTGTGGTGCAAGTTTGACTCAGGTCAAAGGCTGCATGAGTTAAATCCTTAGGATTGATTAAAGCAAGACATACACATACCCTCGGCTCCACTGAGCCCACCCAGCATACCGCCTTCCACTTGCTTTAATCTAAAGTGATTACCCTCCGGTTGGTTACCAAGCACCACGTGCTCTTCACAAATCAACATTGTTGCGTGACTCCGCTGTCACAACAACTCAATCTCTTTGTGCAACCACACATGGCCCACAAGTTATCATCATTGTTCCATATTCCATTAGTCAAGATTATTAAGCAATATGAGCATGTGATGACGTGGCATGGCTAAACAATTCTATTCCGTTCTAACCATCCATGTTGATTTTCTATTAACCAACTATAATTAACCAACCTAGGGTGACAAGTGGATCATGGCATACAATTTAACAAGGTAGGGTGTAATTCAAGAGGGTATAATATCTAAATCCCAATCTAAGTCAAAATCATTTGTACTCATGAAATAACAAGTGATAAGGTAAACCAAAATAGCATGTAATCTAATTTATAGGTGCAACATGATCAAAGCACAACTTGCCTTCATTAAGCTCCTGCTCTCGGTGTGGAAATAATTCACGAGTGAGAAATCCTTCCGAAGCCTCGCACAATTCAACGTCTCGCGAATCGAGAGAAAAGCAAATAAAAACCAAAACCAAAGAGCAAACAAATTCAAAAATTCAAATAAAAGCCACCATTAGAAATATCTCATTTTACAAATTTTAGGAATTTGAATCACCTCAAAGCGGAGTTCGTATGCAAAAGTTATAAGGTTTTGAAGTTTGGAAATTCCTGAAAATACCTAAAATAATAAATCCGGATTTTGCGAATTATTTTTATAAAGGAAATTCCGATTTTCCGACGTCGGTGACACATGTGCTCACGCTGCATACCACGCTGGCGCCAACTCAATGCCACCTCACCTGCGGTCTCGTGGCGCCACGTGTCGGCCAATTATTAACCCACCTCAGCCGCGGCGTGGGCGATTCTGGCGCTTCGATTAGAATCCGACGGCCGAGAATCTTCCCGATCGGTGATGGCGAGACAACGGCGCAGGGCTACCGGACTCGGAGAAGACGACCACGGTTTCGGCGACTCGGCGCTCTCTGGCATTTAAGAAAGCGGTGGATTCGACGCAATAAACTTCGAGAACTTGAAGCCGAGTCCCACTCGTCGAAAAATTCTGGAATCGCGCAAACCGGTGCAAAACCGCGGCAATACTTCACGAACTCCGGTGAGCTCTAGAGGCTCAACGGCGATGGCTCAAAAGCGGAGGCTAGGGCTGCTGGCTGCGCAAGGTGATGAGGAACCTCGAGGTGCGGACGGGGGCTTTTATATCCTTGGCATGCGCGCAAAGATGGAAGGCAAACCGATCCTCGGCGGAGATGGCAAGCGGCGGCGTTCTTTTGGAAACCCGATCGGAGACGACGACCCTCACCCATCCGATGTGCAACCGATGGCCAAGATCGCTTCTAGGTTTCCTATTTGGGCGCGGTGATGAAGGCCGTTGGATCTTGATCCAACGGTCGGCATTGAATCCACTTAAAACCCGACGGGCCGCACAGTAGCTGGGCCACGGCCTGTTACTGTTCACGGGATATTTTCTAGATTTTCCTATTTAAAATATTTCCAGAAATTGTTTTGATTTATTTAAAGCGATAAAAATACTCTAAAAATTCCCATAAAATTCTCAAAAATATTTTGAGCTATTCTGGACTTAAATAAAATATTTTCACAAAAACTTTATTTTGGATTTATATATTTATAATTAATCTTTAATGGAAGGTAATATTATTTAATTTCAAATAATTCAATTAAATCCAGAAAATCCAAATAAATTCAGAAAATTCACAAAAATCATATTTAGCAATAAAATAATATTAATTAATTAACAAGCTGAATTTTTGGGATGTTACACATACAACAGAATAAGCATGTGAGCAGTACACAAGAATGAGCGGTATACTAATTGGCATGTTGTGCAAAGCGAGGCACGAAATTACCTAGAGAGTAAGAATTTCACTCCTGATCCAAAGAAGGCGAACACTAAAAAATATGTTTTTTGGTGATAGGTATATGTGTTCCATCGATGGCACCAATGCAATTCTGAAAATATGGCCAAAATCTATGATCGGACACAATCTTTACATGAGGTTGGATTGAGCTTGGGAACTTGACAAATCTACGAGTCAAGGTAGGAATGATATCAAACACTTCCTTAATTTTTCTATGAATTGTTTCTTTTCTATGAATTGTTTCGCCACTATGCTAAAATGCCTTTTGAAGATCTTGATTGCTAGCATTGTGGGACATCATATACATGAACATCCCTAGCTGCTCCTCAATGGCAACACCCCTTGTGTCCCTCAACAAATTCTCTCTTCTCAAATAATGAGCAGTGGCCTTAAATATATGTGGCTCCATCCGAAACTCAGTCAAACACCAACTCTCATGGTCTTCTAAGATCTCCTTAATTTTTTTAGCACTGGTAAGAGAAGATGTATGGACTAGCCTTTTTCCTTCGAAAAGGGATGAAAGCAGAGCAGGAACCAGTACAAGAAATAGCTCGTCATCCTCCTCCTCTTCCTCAAGCATAAACTTCCTAATTAATTCCTTTGTAGCGGCCATTTGCTAATAAATAGTAAAATATATGTTTTCCTTCTTGTAACTGTCCAAAAAAAAACACATGTTTGAAAACTTGAGAGGAGAGCACATGTTTGAAAACTTGATAGGAGAGCACATGTTTAAGACTATACATCAGAGAAAATACTTAATCCCCTGTAAAGTCGCAACTATATAGTTGCTTTATTAGTTTGAACACAAAGAACAAACACCTATATACTACCTATACTATCAAACTCTGAGGAGATACGAGAAAGCTCTTTGATAAATGAGATCCGCTCAACAGAAGAAAGTAAATCATACTACAACAAAGCTGAGATGCTCAGAGCAGCTAGCGAATCAGTTAGATGAAAGAATATAATAAGAGGATGAGAAGACCATTTTCATCTACATCATACATATGAGTTGTATAATCTACAGTTGAGCAGACATTGAAGAATCGGAAAACGGCTTGAAAAAAATGAAAAGAAATATATGGATCTATTTAAATTTTATTGTAACATCCCGAAAATTGTAAAATAGTGAAATATTATAATATGACTTTGCAATTTGAGTATTCTTGAGTTTTATTGAATTTATGTTTTTCTGAATTTATTTCTTGAACTTTTGCATTGCAAAAATAATTAAAGGAAATGGGAAAGATTAAATGAACAAAAGCAAAGTTGTGAATAATTTATTTTCTGAAATCCCAATGTGTAGAAAACAATTTCTGCACTGACAAAAATAAAAGAATAACAAATTGAATAATGAAAATGAAAAATGAAATCAAATTGACTAGAAACAGTGATCTGTCCGAATTTGTGAAAAGTATCCAGAGCTCATCTCCAGCTGGAAAATTTACCAAATTACCCTTGATACAGTATTCACCACTGGTAAAAATCTCAGAAGATTATCTTATGGGATAAGTCTCCAAATAATTCGAAAACAGAATTTAATAAAAGCTGAAAAATGAAGTGTCGGAATTTTTATAAATTACTGGAGCAAAATCTTGAGCTGAAACTTTTACATAAGAATCCTTAGCTCAAATACATTTGAAAAACAAAGTTTCAAAAGTTATAAAAATAATTGAATTGACTGATAATTCAAAATACAGAATTTGAAATCCTGTGCCCAGTGCAATGTCAGAATTTTAGTAAATAATCTATAAATTATTTAAATCTAAAATTTATACTGGAGGTCATCTACTTCCAGAGGAGTCTACACAAAAGTATGAAAAATCTTTGGAAGATAATGTCAGTACAATGGATGCGAATTCAGTGAGCCAGTCAGTCAACTTCTTAAGTCGGTTGCCTTTTCCTCTCGCCATGTGGGCCAATTCTTTGCTAAGCCCCACCTGCCAGCCTCCTCTTCTGTCATCTCCTACCTCCAGTCAAGGAAGCCCCGAGTCAAAGCTTCAGAGAGAAATTAGGCCGCAACTTCGCGTCCTCATCCTCTGCAGTCCAGCACCTTCCAGCCAATCCCTGACCGCCATCATTCCTCCACGCGGATGTTGCCCTGTCGTCCACGGCGAGCTGCCGGTGTTCATCCTTGTCGTGTCTGGTGAGGCTCTCATCCGAGCCAAGCCCAACCTACCGAATCCATCCGTTCGCAGCTATAAAAAGCGTTAGATTGTCACCGAGAGCGCTTTCATTCCTCCTCCATTTCTCCTTGCTTTTCCCCGACCAAGCGCCAAAATCCCGATTCATGCCGCCATTATGAAGAACTCAGAGCTTAGCTCAAACTTGATTTCAGCCAATAGACTCAACCAATTTCCAATTAACCCGGCTAGAGCATCACCAAGCTATAAGAATCAAGAGCCCTCAAGAATATCCAAGCTCTCCCATGTGAAATTTCCTTGCAGTGCACCTCCTCTCCTCCATGGCGGCCAGAGTGGAGAGCTCCTCGAGATTCTTCCTCGAACCGAGCCCAAAACGGACTCAACGTGATCCCCTGATGCTATTCATGCCATCGATTCAAGCCTTCACGCCCTAATTCTTCCCCTCCACTGCTCGCCATTTTGCCGCCGCTCGGGTCCGGCTGCGGCCCTCTCTGCTGTGTCTCCGGCCGAATCTGCACCGTGGCTGGCTTCCCCTCGTCGAGGTCTTGCTCTACGTGCCCTCGCCCTTGCCGGAGCACCACCGGAATACCATCGCCAGTGAAGACCCGGCCGGTCCTCTGTTCTCTGTGACTGCGCGGTGGGGCCCGGACTGTCAGAACCTGAGGTTGAAGAAGACCTGAACCAAAAGACGTTTCCTTTCTGGGTAAAGCGCATTTCAATTTCTCAGTGTATTTCAAACCGGATTAATAATGAAACTTGAGTATCTTTTGTAGTTTTGATTCAATCTCAGTGCAACAAATTTATATATTCATCTAAAATCAAATAGTATCAGAATATACAAAAAGATTCTTGAAAGAGTCACTGTGTAAATTTCTACAATAGAAATACCAAAATGAGCATTTATGTGTTAAGAAAAAGATTAAATTAGACTTAATCAAAATAAATGAAATTAAATATTTTTGAAATCCTTGTTCTGAAATGAGTTCAAATATACAAAAATATTTATGTTTTAAGTTAATTTGCATTATCAAATAAATCCATGCTTCAATTCGCTAAAAAGAAAATAAGAATTTATAAACTGAAATGCTTAAAGAATATTATTGATAATTGTTAAGAATATGATATTCTGATTTTAATGTGTGCTGAAAATGGATAATTAAGCACAACATTTAAGATTGCTAAATAATTAAACATATGCTCAATTTCAATGCTTCATACTAGTCTTTGTATATATATATATACACACATACTCATGTATATGAATAAAATCATTAAATAAATTTGTATATGCCTCTGGAACCATAATAAACTCAAATATGCAAAAACATTTAAATTATTAACTCGGTTTGAATTATTTGCTTGTTAATCATCATTAAACCTTGATGTGGCCATTAATAAAAATAAAAAGCATAAAAGCTCATAAAATAAGGAAATAATTTGTATTAGTCTCCTGAAAACAATACAAATCCATGTATATAAAAATATTTAAGATAAGATTTAATTTGCATTATTTTAATGAAAGGAAATGTTAATTGTGACAATAAGTAAATGGTTTATCTATTGCAATTAAAGTCAAAATAATGCCAAATTAGCTTTAAAACACTCTTAGGGTTGCTGCCTGCTAATACCTGAAAAATTAATCAAAGATCATGTATAGTGTAGTTAGAAATGAAATTTGAATATCGGCCGATTTAAGGTTTCGATATGATCATTTAGACTATTTCAACTGCAAATAAAATAACCTATCTAAATGCTAAAACCAGTAAAATGAGTTTAGAAATACTCTACAAAGTTTATACTACCATATTCTATAAAAAGAATCTTATTTCATTAAAGTTTGGATATTAATCTTATTAGTTCAAAAACCTTAAGTGATAATCATTTGCTTCATATTCTTGCCGATTCCGAATAACGTCAACTCTATATTACCACTTAAGCCTTTTCAACAATAAATACGATATCGCGTCTAAAGCCTAAAACTTATGGAATTAGCCAGTAGCACTCTCCAAAGCATATACTACCCTAATATGAAAAGGTAATCTCATTTCACCGAGATTTGCATATTAATTCTATTAGCTTAATAACCCTAAGTGTTCACATTCCTAAAGGCCGTAATATGAATGAATGAACTTTAGGTATAAATGAGAAATCAATAATTAAGTTATTTGTATCACCAGAACCTTCTCAAATATCATGTAAATAATGCTAGTAGCCTAAATCAACAGGTTAGCTTTTTACAACTAGAACATTGATTAAATATTGGTTGAATCTGAATCTAATCAAATGGGACAAGAATCTATTAAACCTGAAATGATTAAATTATTATAATCTTAACCTATTTTTGCGTCTTGAATTCGAAAATATAAATAAAGAAAATCACAATCTTTGCATCTTGAATTCGTAAAATAAAATTAATAAATTCATAAAGAGCAATCTCTGTTTCTTGTGAAGAGTTTTATTTGTCTTTCTATCAATTTTCTTTTTGCCCTTATTGAAGTTTATTATTCGCTATGTTTCCGTTGATCGACGTGTAGAACTCGACGTCGTTGATCCCATCGTCATCTCCGTCATCTTGATTCCGTCTTCGTAAGTAAATGTGATTAAGCAAGGCAAGCACTCTTTGACCATATTGCTCCCAATATTTTATATTCCTTTTGTGCATCAAATTGTTTTATGCATGCGTTTACTTTATGTAAATTGCTATCTTGCGGTTTGGTAGATATACCTATTGTCACATGAATCTCCTTTGATGATTATGAACATGTGAACCTTGATAACCATAGGTTACGGATTAGGCATTACTTAATGTCATCTTGGGTACATACGATCATATTAACACCTTAGCCATGCCTTAGCATCATCAATGTACATGATCAAATCAATATTTGTTTTCCTGGAAACATTGAAAATGTCACTGTGGTTGTGGGTACTTTGATTTAAAAACCCAAAATAAAACTATGTGTTGATGCGGGCGATTATTGGCAATAGCCGATTGTGCGACTGGAATTGCACGTAGTGTAGGGTGAAGTGTCGCCCGTGTCAATTTAAGGACCGAGCAATGGGACGCTATTGATCCGAGATTTCCGTGCAACCACAAGGGCTGGGACGGGGCAGTCGTAACCTATTAAGTTATTTGGATATGGCTTTGCTCATTGGTAGGCGGGAGCTTGCACAAGCATTCCGGTTTGGTCTGCTTGGAGGGGTTTCCACCCATGCAACGGTGTACGCCTTGTCATGAACAGAAACGTGTGTGTGTGTTGGGTACACGTGAAAGGAACCACGTCGTGTGTGTGTTTCTGTTCCTCTGGCGGGAATTAACGTCCCGGGCTGGATCAAAGTCATGTCTAAGTAATGTAACGGATACGTATGATCTCCTTGCCGGCACACCAAAGGAAGTGTGTCAATTGATCTGGCGAAAAGGTTGATCATTCCTTGTGGGTAAAGTTGTACACCTCTGCAGAGTTTAAATCTAATCGATTAGCAAGGCCATGTCATGAGCACTTGGTGAAGTCATTCCAATGTTAGCTTTGGTATTTTCGAAAAGGGTTATTTTATAAGTTAGCTTACCCCCACAGATGACCCAATACTATACCATGTGTTGGCAAGTATTGGTATCAGCTGTTGTGCCATGTGTTGGCAAAGAAGCTGGATATATGCCGTATGCGATGGCAATGATGGATTAAATCGCTCACGTCATGGAGGACTGTGAGTGTTACTTATGCTTTACTTATTTGTTATCAATCAAACGCTCTTATAAATTCCGTTTGCAAATAACTTGATTTACAATTCAATTTCGCTTTATGCAAATTAAGCGTAGTAGCCTTTCCTTTGAAATGGCCTGCATATATTATAGGTTTTGCAAAAGTCTTATGGAGTCTGAAAGTACTCACCCTTATAATTATTATTTTAGGTGGATGAGTTAGCGAGGCTTGAGTCTCTTTAAATCACGAGTTGCGGATCTTCTTCGACGTGTTCTATCTGGAGTTTATACCTTGTCGGTTGCTGCTGGTCGGTTGGGCAAACTACAAGATATTGCTTCTTTGCTGCTAACCTCTTTATTTGTAAGCTTCTCTTTATATATTAGTTTCCGCTGTAATTATTTGTGGTGTGGTTGTGATTCCAATTGTTGTAAACATGTGAGTGCTAGCTACTGATCCAGGGAATAGCACAGCAATCACATGGAGGTTTCTGTTCATCAGAATGGGGTCTCACATTTATGTTCAGACATAGCATCTGGAAGGTATTTAATTCTTTATTCCCCAGGACAACTCACTGGAGTAGCCTAATACCAAAACCGAAACATTTTACACCAAGAGCCTAACAAGAATGAGACTGATAAGTACAATTATACCAATGTCACACCATTGACACATATGGATTATTTTGAATAAACTAATTTTCCAATAACAGTTTGTGCACAAATTTGAGACAAGCTGGAAATTAAAGGATTAAACACAAAGATTTAGTAATGTAATGGATTAAGACTGCAAAATAATCAGAGCTACTTGGATTAGCCAAAAAATAATTGAAGTTTCATTGAGGACATGGCAATGGGCTCGCAATAAACATAATTAAGTAACGTTAAGTTTAACCATCCTGTAATATTCTCTTCCATTACCACACATCATTACCACTTTACAGCTTCCATCAAGGTCGCTGCATCCAATCCAATTTATCATTTCAAACTGATAGACTACGCACACCACCTATGCATAACTTTAGAAAGTGTTGCTCATGTTCATAGCATTGCACAGATCCAATAGTTCAAGGACGCATCAGCTGTGTTAATCAATGATCATAAAAATCACATAGTAGGCAGAGCATCTGGTCTACTGTCTACCAAAACAGCACAACTACTTCAGCAAAACTGCAGCAACAAAACAACTGAGGAGACAAACCTGAGCTGGCAGTTCCTTCCTCCACCTTCTCTCGCGCCTCAACACAAATCTTCACCAATAGCAACCCCCTCCTATGCACCAGATCTATGAGAAAAAGGGGTCAATGAAACCTAGCGAGTGGAAGAGAGACTGGGAAGAGGAAGAGGACGAGCTAACCGAGGAGACGCAGCATGGGGTAGCAGGAGATGTCACGGAGTTGTAGGTGGAGTCGGAGAGGCGGCGATGAGGAGAGTCATGAGGAGGCAGGCGGAGGTGCTGCTGCAAGAGGAGTCGGCAGGCGGAGGCGGACGCTTCATGAGAATCGACGCAGCGGAGGCGGCAATGAGCAAGAGGGGAGGCGACGTCGCGAGAGAGGAAACGCGAACGGAGGAGGCGCCGTCGCGAGAGGACGGGAAACCTAGCCCGGCGTGAGGAGACGAGGGTTTTACACCCGTGGAATTGGCGTGGAATGGGCCGAAATTTCCTCGTGTGATGGGCACCCAAATGCGCATTTATCCAGCCCTAGGGAAACAGGCCCAGTGGGTTTCCACCCCCGGAAACAGGCCGAGATCCCGGCCGGGATTCGTGTTTCCAAATGGGCCCTTAAAGGGGAGAGAGCAGTTGTTTTCCGGTTATTAATACCAGCCTAGTTCTTATGGTGAATTATTTTCTTTTTGAGTTAAAGAAACATGTTATTTAGAAACGAATGAAGCATTATCTTCTTTCGAGTTAAAAGTGATACTGATGTTATTGTGTTAATAAATACGTACTAAAAAATAAGACATACTACTTGGATCTTCAGCTCCCAGTTAGAGGAGATATAGGATTAATTGGCACAAGCCCACCGCTCTGTTTCTTGTACACGATGTCGGTCGATATTTTATTTTAATCTCAAGTGCTAAATCTGCAGTTGACAAATGGCATAATAAACGCTGTTAAACATTTGACCGGCATTCCATCGAGCATGTGAAAGGCGTAAGCATACCTACCATTTGCGGTTAGCCCCCACATCGTGGGTATCTTAGATTTCTTGGTGTATCAATTCAACAAAATTCCACATCGCGCATGTGAAAGGCTTACACCGTAACAGCAGGCACGAATGAGCGTGAGAAATCGCAGGCAAGTACCAGATAACTAGCTGACTGGTAACTAACTAACTAACCTGCAGTACATGAATGGCTGAGGGCGAGTCGCACCGAAGGGGATGAGGAACGGATTAGGAGAACCCTGAGAAGAGCCGCGTCGAGCGGCATTTGGGAGGACGAGTCTTTTGTGGAGGGAGACAGAGGGAGGGAGGCCGTGGAGGCAGCAATGGCGAAGGTGGTGGCGGAGAGCCGGAGACGAAGGGGGAGGCGAGGGGTGAGATAGAGCACTTTCATATGATTATTTTTCGATGACTTTTAGCAATGAAAGGAACATGTTGATTAGATTTTAGAAATGAACGAAGTATTATCTTCTTTTTCGAGTTTAAAACGATACCTGAAGTTATTGTGTCAATAAATACATACTCTATATAGTGGTAGATCTAGGATTTTCATAATAAGTGTTTAGAGTTTAAAAATATTGTTCAATGTGTAGCATAAAGGTTTACAAATAGTAATAGAAAAAATATAAAGTACAAATTGTTCTCACTTGATCTTGTTTTTTAGAACAGACGATTAAAATTTAGAGCAGATGATCAAAATTTATGTTCAAGTAAAAGATATGCTATAAACAAAACTAGTTCCTCAATTCAAAGTTGCATCCATAAACATCAATTCAAAGTTGCATCCAAAAACATCAATGACCACTAGGTAAGTATATTCAAAATACCCTACATTGTCACATTCCTCATCATCTACCAGTCTGGTGAAACCACAACTCCTTATGATTAGCTCATATGGGTAATTTTGCTGCTAAAAGTAAAAGTGTTAACGCCATCTATTCTAGTATTAAGTAGAGAGGGCTAACTACAATCATAATGTGGTAGTCACCCCCTTCCCCACAATCTCTCCCCTTTGCCCATTTGAGAAAAATTACTTTTGGGATTGCAGTCTACTCATACATTTGCCATGTGATATCTAATCCCAACAGCCGCTACTTTTCATGCTTGGCACTCCAATGTTTTTATTTCTTTTGAAAGAAATATGCACGCTCCATACATCTGAAATAATAGCAATCTATGCACAACTAGGAATACACATACATCTAGGTACAATTACAGGAGAAGATACCAAAAATTTATCATTATGGTTCTAATGCTCCCAGCTAGAAAGTTAAGTTTGAACAGTCCCCACATGCATGACATCATATATTTACCTTTTCAATTTCAGATTTTAAAACCACTCCATTTTCACTATCTTCATCTATTCTGTCCTCCATCCGTTGGGCATTTGGGCCTATTGCATCTGCTAACTAATTGCATAGATCATGTGGAAGAATTCAGTTTGGGGATTTCATCTGGGCACATGAGGGAGATCCCCGATGGTGCGGCCACTGGGAGGCTCCCCTGCCGAGTCGGCGCCCCGACCGTCCACTCATGCAGCCCATTGGACCCACTTTCTCCTCCTCCGGTTTGGGCCGTTCGGCCACAAGGGGCCTCTCCTGCCGGGCCCGTGCGCACCCATCACCTTTGCTGATTGGCTGCAGTAACCGGGGACGGCGGATCGCACAATAAATCATCTGAGCCTAGGGGTGGGCACTTTTAAACCGAAACCGAAAAACCGAACCGAACCGAACCGAATTAACCAAAAATTTTGGTTTTTAGGTTTCGGTTCTTGATTTGGTTTTTATTTGAGCACTATTCGGTGTTCGGTTTTCGGTTCGGTTTTATTCTTTAGAAAACCGAAAAAACCGGTTTAACCGATCTCTGCTGGTCACCCGTGAGGCCGTGACTCGCCAGTCGCCAAGACACTAGGCGCCAACCGGCCCAACCCGGACCCCCCCGTCCTGTCCCGACCCCAACCATTCGAAGAGCACAGCGGCCCAAGTCCCAACCCCCCTGTCCCCAACCCTAACCCTAGTTCTCCTCTCCAGACTCCAAATCCATCCAATCCCCATTCCCCAATTCGGGCGACGGCGGGCGGCGGCAGATCCGGTCTTCCCCAGCAGCGCCTCCCGTCCAGCCGTCCTCGCCCAGTCGCCCTCCGCCCCTCCTGGCGCTCGCCCCTCCTGGCGTCCTCCACCCCTCATGCCGCTCGCGCTCCCACAGCCTGGACGAAGTCATGAAGACTCGAAGACGGCTCCCAGAGGCTCCCAGAGGCTCCGACGGCCGGGACCTCTGACCCACATCTCGCGCGGCGCCGCCCGCCGCCCTCCACCGCCCGTCCTCAGGTCGCCTCATCCCCTCCCCTCCCCTCCCCTCCCGGGCCTCCCCTTCCCCAGGCTGCTGTGTGGAGTACTGGAGTCTGGACCACTGGCTGCTGGTGCTCATGTTGGTGCTGCCACCTGACTAATGAGTGCTCATGTTGAATGTTGTCTGTTGCTGTGTTGCATGCTTATTCGGTTCTTGAGATGAGAATATGA
This sequence comes from Guadua angustifolia, assembly GCA_036346375.1. Taxonomy (NCBI): domain Eukaryota; kingdom Viridiplantae; phylum Streptophyta; class Magnoliopsida; order Poales; family Poaceae; genus Guadua; species Guadua angustifolia. The sequence continues at coordinate 268,870 of JAYEVE010001005.1, forward strand.
GATGTCTGCCTGTTGAATGTAATCAGTATGTAGAATGTTGAATGTTGCATGCTTATTCGGTTCTTGAGTATTGATGTTAAATTGAGTATTGATGTGTTGCATGCTTATTCGGTTCTTGAGATCAGTAATCAGTATTGAGATGAGATGAGAATGTTGAATGTCTGCCTGCTGAATGTTGTTTGTCAGCTATTTCGGTTAACCGAATAACCGAAAACCGAACCGAATTAATTCGGTTTATTCGGTTCGGTTTTTTCAGTTATTCAGTTTCGGTTCGGTTTATACATTTGGAAAACCGAATTTTTTAAAAATCGAAAAAACCGAACCGAAAAAACCAAAAAAACCGAATGCCCACCCCTATCTGAGCCTAATCAACTCTGAGAGCTGAGAGAAGGGCAGGTATATATTAGTTGTGTTAATCGTCTTGCAATTGTTCCCGTTGGATCCTAGTGTTGTGAAGGAAATGATACAGCTCACAGCGCTTTCCATACAATCGCTATGTCCTATTAATAGGTAAATACAGGAAGAGATGAATGGTGAGCCGTGGCTCACGGTGGTTGTTGTAGATCCGGTTATACCGGCATCGCATGCTGACCAAGTATGTTCTCCAACAGCCCCCCTCAGCCTGGACGATCTCCGATGTGCAGGCTGCACTTGAACTCGCGAAAGAGAATAGATGGCAACCCTTTTGTAAAAATATCAGCATACTGGAGTGACGATGGAACATGCAGGACCGTGACCTCGCCGAGAGCCACTCGATCGCGGACGAAGTGCAGGTCGATTTCGATGTGCTTGGTCCGCTGGTGCTGAATTGGATTGGTCGACAGATACACAGCGCTCACATTGTCGCAAAATACCACCGTGGAGCGAGTCGGAGGGCGGCGCAGATCAGTGAGTAGCTGGCGCAGCCAGACGGTCTCAAAGACAGCATTGGCAACGCCCCTGTATTCTGCTTCGGCACTCGACCGGGAGACTGTCGCCTGGCGTTTGGAGGACCAAGAGACTAAGTTATCGCCATAGAAGACGCAGAAGCCGGACGTCGAGCGTCTTGTGTCAGGGCAGCTAGCCCAATCGGCGTCGGAGTATGCGATCAGGTCAGTAGTTGTCGAACGTGAGAGATGCAGGCCCTGTCGAATGGTGCCACGAACATAACGCAAGATGCGTTTGATGAGCTGTAAGTGCGGCTGTCGAGGGGCATGCATGCATGAACAAGCAGGCTTGTTGCACGGCATATTGGATGTCAGGGCGCGTCAAGGTTAAATACTGGAGTGCGCTAGCAATGCTTCGGTATTCAGTCGGGTTAGGAAGGAGGTCACCATCAGTGGCGGAGAGTTTTGGTTTAGTATCGATAGGAGTGGACACAGGGTTGCAGTGAAGCATGTTTGCTCGTTGCAGGATGTCATGGCATACTGCTCTTGACTAAGAAATAAACCGTGTGGCGTGGGAGACACATGGATGCCGAGAAAGTGCTGTAATGTTCCAAGATCGGTCATGGAGAATTCTTGGCAGAGACGAGAGATGATAGTGTGCAAGAGAGTGGATGAACTGGCTGTCAAAATTATGTCATCAACGTAAAGTAGTAAGTATGCCGTATGAAGGGGTGTATGTAGGATGAATAAGGAAGAGTCGGCCCGAGAGGAAACAAACCCCAGTGTGTGGAGATAAGTTTTGAACCGGAGAAACCAAGTACGTGGAGCCTGTTTGAGACCATATAAGGACTTGTTTAGCTTGCATACGTGAGAAGGATGAGAAGCATCAACAAATCCAGAGGGTTGTGAACAGTAAACAGTCTCAGAGAGAGAACCGTGAAGAAAAGCGTTCTTCACGTCAAGTTGATGAATGGGCCAGGACGCCGTAGTAGCAATGCTGAGAACAACGCGAATAGTAACCGGCTTAATGACAGGACTGAATGTCTCATCATAGTCGATGCCATGTTCTTGGGTGAAGCCACGAACAACCCATCGTGCCTTATATCGAGCAAGCGAGCCATCGGGATGAAATTTGTGCCGAAAAATCCACTTGCCGGTGACCACATTGACCCCTGCAGGTTTAGGTACGAGACTCCAAGTATTGTTCAACATCAACGCATTATATTCTTCTAACATTGCTTTATGCCAGTGAGGATCCTTGAGTGCTTGGCGGTATGTGGTAGGGATAGGAGAGATAGTAGAAGAAACGTGAAGATTCATGAGGTGACGAGGTTGAAAAATACCATCTTTGGCACGGGTCACCATGTGATGGTGTGGTTGAGCAGGAGGCTGGCTAGGAGCGGGATGCGTGGAACCAGGAGAGGCGAAAGGTGCAGCGGGGGAGCCAGATGGCGAGCGCGTGGGAGACGCTGGCGACCCAAAGCCACGCGGCGAACTGCTGGAGACAGAGAGTGGCGCGGGATCAGCAGGCGGGAAATCGGCAGGGATCCCGGGGTACAAGGTTTGGAAAGGCGGGCCCGGAAGCAATCCCGAAGGAGCCTGTGTGGGATTCGGTGTGGGCGTTGGATCCGTGGGTTTGAATGCAGCAAAGGGAAAACAATCTTCAACAAAAACAACATGACGGGATAAAATGATTTTACGAGTGTGAAGGTCCATGCACCGGTATCCTTTATGCTCAGGGGGGTACCCTAAGAAGAGGCAGGACGTGGATCTTGGAGCGAGTTTATGAGGCATAGTAGAGGATAAATTCGGATAACAGAGACAGCCAAATACTCGTAGATGAGAAAAATCAGGAAACTGGCCAAAGAGGGCATAGTAGGGAGGGGAGAATTTGAGAGGTTTGCAGGGGCGACGGTTAATAAGGTATGTGGCTGTGTGTAAGGCTTCTACCCAGAACTTGGGTGGTAAGTGCGCTTGAAAGAGGAGAGAGCGAAGGACGTCATTGATAGTACGAATAGAGCGCTCGGCCTTGCCGTTTTGGGAAGATGTGTAGGGGCAGGAAAACCGAAAGGTAATGCCCCGAGTAGTGAAGAATGTGCGGAGAGCGAGGTTGTCAAATTCTTTACCGTTATCGCATTGGAAGGATTGTATACTGAAATGAAATTGGTTGAGAGTAAGCGTATAGAAATTTTGAATGGCGGCAATGGCTTCAGACTTCTGGCGCAACGGAAAGGTCCACAAGTAGTGTGTGTAATCATCGAGTAACACAAGGTAATATTTGTAGCCAGTAAAACTCTCAATTGGGGAGGTCCACAAGTCACAATGTATTATTTGAAAAGGAAAATAAGTGATGGAAGTAGAGGTGGAGAAGGGCAGCCGAACATGATGCCCTTGTTGACACGCCTCACACACTGGTGAAACATTATTGCGACTAGGTAAAGAAAATTGTGTTAAGATTTTATGCAAGCTGTGGTGGCCAGGATGGCCAAGACGGCGATGCCACAATGTAGCTGATGTAGTGACGAGAGCCGCCGGTGTGGAAGCAGGTCGCTGTGAATGAAAGGGATAAAGGTCGCCATGGCTATTGGACCTCAGGATCACGCGCCGGCTGTGAAGGTCCTTAACAGAGAAACCAAACGGATCAAATTCCACGGAACAAGAGTTATCAGAAGTAAATTTGCGAACGGAGATAAGGTTTTTGATTAAATGTGGTGTGTGGAGGACATTAGATAAAGAGAAATTAGTGGAAGGAGTGGAAAGTGTGGTGGAGCCGGAACCAAGAACAGGAAGGGTGGATCCATTTCCGACTACAATGTGAGAAGGATGATGCGCTGAAGAAGAACAATAGGAGGAGAGAGTACCTGTATCACTTGACATATGGGCGCTCGCACCTGTGTCCATATACCAGTCCTGCGGTGAGGATTGTTGGGGTAGAGCTGCGGCCTGGAGTGCCTGAAGAAGACCCGTCGTGTCGAAGGAAGGAGGAGCCGCAGGTGCGAACTGAGTGGATGGAGAAACGAGTCCGGCGTGGTATGCCTGATCGCAGGCGGTCGAGAACCGAGAACACCCGGGCCAATCGCGCCTGTCCAAGGAGCACGCCAGGCAGATCCGGAGGCAAGCCAGGACGCGACCCAAGGGGGCAGCTGGTTCATCCAGGCCTGGTTGGGCTGCCCACGGCCAGGGCTGATGCCACGACCACCGCGGCCACGTCCCCGTCCGCGCGGACCGCCGCGGCCACGACTGCGAAAGGACGAAGCATGCTGGGCGCGGTCGGTATCCTGGCGAGGTGTGGCGCTGGGAAAGTCGGAGGGTGCATCAGGCGACGCAGAGCTAACAAGCGCAGTGTCAGTGGAGAAAGTGGACGTAGCAGTCCGTTGCGTGTTTTCGGCGACGATGAGTTGATCACGAGCCTCCATGAAGGTGGGGAAGGATGGCATGGCGGGCAACATCTGGCGGAGAACATGATACTTGGGGTTGAGGCCGCGAATCATTTGATGAACAAGTGCCCGGTCCAGAACAGGTTGATCACAGTCGGCAAGAGCATCTGCAAGGGTTTTTAGTTTGTGACAATAGGCGACAGCAGAGAGGTCACCTTGAGAGAGACTGTGCAGCTCCTGCTCGAGTTGAATGGCGCGGCTGGCCTTATTGCCGAGGAAGAAGTTGGCGATTTTCTGCCAGACACCAAAGGCGGTGATGTCGTCATCCATCACCATGTCGAGGAGGTCGTCGGCGAGGGTGGCATGCAACCACATGAGAACGGTCAAGTCCTCCTGAATCCAGACAGGGTCGTCGTGGCGTGGCTCGGAGCCGTCGACATGGTGGCGGAGATTGAAACGCCCGAGGACAACAAGGAAGAGGCGGCGCCACCGCTGGTAAGCCGTGGAGAGCATGTCAAGACGCACAGACACGAGGCTGGTGATGTTGACCGACTGGGCGGCACTTGCGAGAGGAGCAACAGATGCGGAAGAGGTGGAGGAGAGAGTGCCAGATGAGAAGGAACTCATCATGGAGGAAGAAGACATGACGCCAAGGATGGCACTGGCGCTGGAGGAGGCCGTGGACGAGATGGGGAGGGAAGCGGTGGGCAAAAAAGAGAAGAGGATCTCACAGGGCTCTGATTACCATGAAGGAAATGATACAGCTCACAGCGCTTTCCATACAATCGCTATGTCCTATTAATAGGTAAATACAGGAAGAGATGAATGGTGAGCCGTGGCTCACGGTGGTTGTTGTAGATCCGGTTATACCGGCATCGCATGCTGACCAAGTATGTTCTCCAACATGTTGTACATGCAATCTTCTTCTTGTAGCTCTATGTAATCCAGCGGGATCGATTTGGTTTCTTCCGTAGGACAAAATCACCCTGTCGACTCTGAACATAAATCATTTTTTTATCAAACTATTTTCACCAATATATCCTATATTTCCTGTGCTCTGGCAGTCTGGCCATGGCCATGGCCATGGTGGTCGTGTTCTCTATTAGGCTGTTTTCCGGTTGACAATACCTGCCTAGTTCTTATGGTGAATTATTTTCTTTCCGAGTTAAAAGAAACATGTTATTTAGAGACGAATGAAGCTTTATCTTCTTTTCGAGTTAAAAGTGATACCTGATGTTATTGTGTTAATAAATACGATACTCCAAAAATAAGACATACTACTTTGAATCTTCAGTTCCCAGTTAGGGGAGATGTTGGATTTCTTGGCACCAGTGGTGAATCCAGGATGAAAACAGAGGGGGCTCCCATGTAGAAGTTGTAACTCAAGACAAGAATAATAATGATATATCTACTGGTTTATTGTTAACCAAATTCCGAATTCATACATAAATAAAAAGGAAACAAAGTGAAGAATAAAAATGTGACAAGTGTGGCACCTTGCTAATGGATAGAATGGCATAATACTATGTGAGGAATTGAGGACGGATCTTCGACCTGTAGATAAAAATATAAAACTTAGTGATGCAATTTCATTTTGTGAATACTTATAAAAATAAAAATTGAAATAAAACTTACGATTTCTTTAGGATAATCTTCAATTTGTTTGCGATGCGCTGGATAAACAACAATTTTGTTGGGATTAAAACATGCTGAGCCATGTTATTCTCATTCATTCGTGGGTTACTAGTACTTGTATTTCTTCAAAATTGTCACATTCCTCATCATCTACCAGTCTGGTGAAACCACAACTCCTTATGATTAGCTCATGTAGGTAATTTTGCTGCTAAAAGGAAAAGTGTTAACGCCATCTGTTCTGGTATTAAATATAGAGGGCTAACTCCAATCATAATGTGGTAGTCACCCCTTCCCCCACAATCTCCCCCTTCTGCCCATTTGAGAAAAATTACTTTTGGGATTGCAATCTATTGATATATTTGCCATGTGATATATAATCCCAACAGCTGCTACTTTTCGTGCTAACTAATTGCATAGATCATGTGGAAGAATTCTGCTAACTAATTGCATAGATCATGTGGAAGAATTCAGTTTGGGGATTTCATCTGGGCACATGAGGGAGGGGGATCCATCCCCGACGGTGCGGCCATTGGGAGGCTCCCCTGCCGAGTCGGCGCCCCGACCGTCCACTCATGCAGCCCATTGGACCCACTCCCTCCTCCGGTTCGGGCCGTTCGGCCACAGGGGGCATCTCCTGTCGGGCTCGTGCACCAGCACTCCTTGCGCCACCACCTCCTGCCATGCCTCCTGCCGAGTGGCTGCTGACCGCTTGCCCAGCTGCTAGCTGCCGCCCGCCTCTGCCCTCCGTCGGTTCGGACACAAGGGGTAGCGGTGGATCTGGACAAGGACAACTGGACCCCTATCAGGCTCTTTCATGAGGCACGTCGGCGCTCCTTGCCGCCTCCGTCGAGGCGCTGACCGCCGGTGCCCGATGCCGCTTCCTTTCCTTTGCCTTCCAGCTTACCACCCTTGCAACAGTCACCAGAGAGGAGAGGGGATAGGGGAGAGCCGCTATGCTGAGCCAGCAAAGAGGAGAGGGAGGCAACGACACGGGACTCGAGAGCAAGGGCTACGGACTGTTGCCGATTAGACCTATCGTTTGCTAAGCTGGACCGCGCATTGAAAATGGGTCGTGTAGTGACAAATGGCCTAGGGCGATTGGAGCCAAGTTAGACAGGTTAAATGGCTGATATATGTATTTTCAGCCCACTTACTAGTATATATACCTACTAAATACTAGTTTTTGGCCAAAAATTTTGTATGTACATCTGTACACCCATGTCCTAATACTGGATTAGCTCCTAACTCTATAAAATAGAAGTTATTTTATAATGCATACAGTCAAAATTTCAAGACTTTGACCAGTAGTATGTAAAAAAAAAGCTATTTAGATTTATCAAATGAAAAGGATATTAGTAGATTTATCATCGAAACTATTTCTATATCATTTCATTTTTTAAGATTATAAGCATATAATAAGAAAAGGTAGCCACATGTGTATTAAAGGCCATTTCGATATCCAAAACAATAAGTAAAAAAAAGAGGGACTAGGCTGGCTGTGGACCCAAAACTGGTGTAAAATAGAAGCCACCTGAGCTATAATAATCTGATTGGACACTACTACGGAAAGGGCATTTAGTCCCGGTCCAAAATCGCCTTTAGTACCGGTTTTGAACCTAAGATAGCCATCGGGGCCCGATGCTCAAGGGCATCGATCCGGTTCACTCACCGTCTTGATGGAGTATCGATGACGGTTCGAATTCACACGTGGCGGCGCATTGGGAACCCCGAGGACCTCATCAATGCGGTTGGTGTCTCCAACCGCATCGATGAGTTTCCTCATCATTCTGTTAGTTTCTCCAACCGGTACTAATGTTTTGTATATATATAGGTCGACTATTTCTCCGGTAGCTATTATATATATATGTGTGTTAAATCACAACTAATTAAAAGCACAGATAATCAATCATGCACTTTGCACGATAATTAAATCATCGAACATTCATTAATAAATTTAATTACATCTAATGTATTAAAATATGTACACATATTTGTTCTTCTAATGTATTACAATATATATGTACACAACTTTATATATGTACACAACTTTAATTACAACTTTAGTATTTCTTTTCCTTCTATTCATCGGGATCTTTTACGCCAATCGCTCTTGCTATCTGTAGATGTCGACCACGACAGTTCACCGGTCCTTATCGAAGGGCCCCACCTGTTAAAGTTTGGTTCGTGAAACTCGCCTTTTGGATTTACAACCTCATCGTAAATAAAGCCGACGAGTTGTTCTTGGATTGCTCTCACTGCGTGCGGCGAGAGTTCGAACCTTGTTCCGCCAAATATTGAGGCACCTATCGTTAAGTCATTAACTAATCAATACTTAAATTTGTACAAGATATAAGGAGTACCTATACACAATTAAAGCTAGTAATTATATTTACTCACCCCTTGTTGCCTTTTAGCATGCGGTCAGCGGCTCGGTTTGGTGTGCATAAACTCAAGATACATAGTAGCCGCATAAATTGTTACCCGTGGTGAGTCAAGATCTGCGGTGGAAAAAGTTGAAAGCGTGAAATGGATGCAAAGAAATTAAGTTAACTAACTAAAAAGCTAGCATTATGATATACGTACATGAGAGGCAATTGCAATGTCAAATTTCTCCTTGAATACGCCCACGTTTTAGCACGGAACCGTGTGAATGCACTACACATGTGATTCTTAATTGTATGTACATGATTAGAATTTGTTTCAAATTGAAGGAAATAGAGCTAATACGATAATGAAAGGAACAAGAATTAATACGGATCGAGCATGTCGATAAAGTTTTGATACTTTTCAACTGGTCTCCTTTTGAGTCCATAATTGTGATCGAGCTACGATCTAGCTCGATCATAAGAAGAATCCAATGAAAACTTTACATAGATGTGTCAACGAGATAACTAATTAGTTCTAACATCGTGTTATGAAAAAGGAGTAGAATGAGGTGGTACGAAAACAAGTACTCAAATGAGTAGGCTAGATATATCTTTGACTTATATCTTTGACCCATTAGCGCATTGAATATGTTAGTCTCTGTTTCGCTTGGGTGGTCTCTAACGGTTGTCTTGTTGATAACTCATGGGTCCATGAAGCCTATGTCGAAAATACGATCCTTCGGCATCTTTGTATCTCCATGCTACATAAGAAATTAGTTAGGCTTGCAAGTTAGTATAGTACAAGGAAGTGCACGATAGTTTTTGCAAATAATTAAGACACTTACAGAGTCCAAGAACCCATCAAGCTCACGCCGAGGGCGTCATGTCTGTATAGATCATATATGTAGTCGATCGACAACAAATTCACCTTCACATGAAAAAAATCTTGTTCCTTAAACTTGACAAATAACATCAGAGACCATGCTTGGTCACGCCCAAGTACCATTCATGAAATTGCCGCATCTTTGTCGTTAGTCAGGCAGCTCCTCACTCGACCAATGATCTCGCCCATTTTAAATGACCATCTTACTTGGACAACCTTAATCTTTTTTCGTGCCTAATATTTGATTTATGGTAAGGCGGTTTCATCGAAGAATTGTTGCATCTCCTTACTCTTCCCTCGGTGACATCTTCTTGGGGCATTCCTTACTCAATGTCTTTCGTAGTTTGATTGGCGAGGCATTTCTTTTTATCCTTCAAATTTTTAATAGTCATTAAACCTTTATAAAATTCTTACATGCTGAGTTGAACCTTCTTCACTTGGTGACTTGGGTCTAAGAAATTTAGTTACCTCTCCTTTTACCACCTTCTTGGTCTCCTCATCGTTCATATCATACGGCCGCCGGAAGTTCACCGATTTTTGGATTGGGTGGAGGACCCCATCTTCTTGGGAGCTACTGGCCGAGCTGGCTTCTTTCCCTTGGTCGGCGCCTTCTTGGGAGGAGACGGGCTTCTTTCGGGGCTTATATGTGCAGGAGATGGTGTAGGAGACGGGCTTCTTGTCGGGCTTAAATTTTGAAATTTTGGGCAGACCTCCCTCCCTTCAAGCTCTTGGTCAAGCTCCACCGTTCTTTTCAGCGACTTTGGAATGATCTGGGTCCGCAGAGAGCGGGAGGAGGAAGAAGTTTAATTGGGACTCGATGCGGTTGAAGACACGAACCGTCTTGATGAGATCACATCGATCGGTTCGTGTCTTCAACCGTACTAATCGCCTCCTCGCTGTAGCCGTTGAACCGGGACTGATCTAACTATCAGTCCCGATTCGTACCGAACCGATACTAATGGGCCGGTAGCAAAGGTCGGTTCTGTAGTAGTTAGAGCTTGACGAATGACGACCTAGAAGAGCACAAGCCTCAAAGGTGTGTGGATTTGAGGTATGTTTCTCTCCGTTTGGTTGATTTGTTTTGCTACTCCCGCGCCCATCACTTGATTGTTGATATGAGGAGCTTAAGGTTGGTCCTTCCGTTTTTTCCCTTGTAGCCACTCGGAGTTCCAAAAGCTTGTCTTCCACTGGCACCCAGGCCACACCTTCGCTGCATCCCCATCATTCGCCATGTCCTGCCCCTCCTGTACGCCTGTTAGGAATAAACCCAGCGGCGTGTGTGGTGTGCGTCGCTGGTGTGTTCGTGTGTGCGTCGTGTCCGAGTCGTGCGGAAATCGGAGCAGCTAGCGCATGTGTGTTCATGCGCCGTGTGTTTGATTGAGTCTGCAGCTTGCCGCGTCCGTTGCGTGGTGGAGCTGCATGCTGCATGCATGCAAGACATGCAGGTTAGTTGGGCACGTCGAGGCGTGGCTGAAGGTCAGGTCAGCAGGACCGTTTCATGGGGCATACGTGCAGCGAGGAGTTAGTGGCTCGCAAGTCAGTGAAGCGATGCAAGTGTGCGCATGAGACCCGGCGATAGTTGCTCCCATATGCATGTAAGCGAGGCTATATTAGCCGTGGTGTATCCAGTTATTTGCAATGGTGTGTGTGTTGCATCTAATAGAAAAGAAGCAGCGTTTGGGCGCTGCAAGGTGTTTGTGTGCCAAAAAAATTAATGTTGTTAACCTGATCGCCACACGATCAGCACACAACGCACTCACGCCACCAGTCTTGCGTGCTGCGACACGCCATTGGTCGCAGTCCAACAGAGCAGCGGGCCAAGGTCTCTTGGGCCATCTCCCCCCAAAAAGCTAGCTCAATGAGGGGGTGCTCCCTCACCCTTATAAACCATGCTCATGCCCTCTCCACAACCAATGTGGGACTATTCCCAACAATCTCCCCCTCACACATTGGGTCGAGATTATCTAGGAACCACAGGGCTACAGGCTCGATACAGTTGTTAACTGACGCCACACGATCAAGACACGACGACTCACGCCACCAGTGCATGCGTACTCACACGCCACTGGTCGCAGTCCAACCAGAGCAGCGGGCCAAGGTCTCTTGGGCCATCTCAACCCAAAAAGCTAGCTTAATGAGGGGGTGCTCCCTCACCCTTATAAACCATGCTCATGCCCTCTTCACAACCAATGTGGGACTATTCCCAACAACGCCGTCCCCACGTAGTTGGTCATAGAAGAAGGGAAGATGGACAAAGCCCTCATAACCTCACCGGTGATGGGAGGGAGCTCGCTGACGGTGGGTTGGCATCACATCCCAATGTAATTTCTGCAATGTTTTCCCAGAGATGAACAAATTCATCACCGTCCAAAGTCCTGGATCCATTGGCCGTCCTGAAGGGCATGTTGCACACCTTCCTGAATATGGTTGGTGCTATGTCCTTCCGTCTTTTTCCTTGTAGCCACGCAGAGGAGTTCCAAATGCTTGCCTTGCGGCCATTTCCGAGATGGATTTTTGTCGCCGCGCCGAAGAGTTGTTTATCTGTTTCGGGTATCAACTGAAGAAATTCCTTGTGCATTCAAAGCGATTAACAAAGCAAGTCGCGTGAACCCTACCCATCCAACCAATTTTGCTTTGACATTATGATAATCGACCTACGTGCCATCAAGAAGAGGAGAATAAGGAAATTGAAGCATCTTTTAATTCCCCTGCTCATACAGTCTCCTGGGCATCTAGTTTCAGATGACTTGCTTGGCAGCTTTCAGTTGGGCTATACGCAGCATCAGAAACAGAGTTACGTGCTTCTTCTATTTGTGCTCTCTACTTCGCTCTGTTGCGCAGGCAGGTCTTGAGTTCGGATTGCCGTTCTTTTGCTGACCATGCCATTCTTTTGCTCTCCTTTTCCTTTTCCTTTTTCTTTTCTCTTTTCACTTTCTCTTTCTTCTTTTTCCTTTGTACTAAACAATGTGATTAAGGTGCAAATAACGAACAGATTTCCCTTCGGTGGATATTACAAATATGTTGTGTGCACACAATCAAGTTCTCATGCAAGCTTGGACTGTGGTTGTCACAAATATGTTACATGTACACTTGCACGACAAAAAAATTGATTAACAAAATCAATTCCATGCATGTATACATACATACGCTGATACATATCACCAAGATCATTTGTCATGTTTGAACTATGAACTTGCGGCTGCACGCCATCGATTTGGCAGGAGCTCTGCCCATGCATTAGAGAGGAGCAAAGAAAATACATGGTAAGAACAGATACAGCCGAGGATATATCCTGAGGAGAAAAAAAGCAAACAAAACATTTGGACCCCAATCACAGACTCAAAAGGACCGAGATCATAGCAAACTAGAAAAGAATAGAAAGGGTGACACAGTCATCGAAGATTGAGGCTCGGGGCCCCATTTTGCAGCCAGTTAGGTCTGGTTGTTTTGAATGCCTTGCTGTGACCTCGCCTGAATAGCTCTCATCCAGTTAGCGACATCCTGAGATATGCGATAGAACACTGACTGCACGGAGCTGTATTCATTTTTGAAGATCCTTGCATTCCTCTCTTTTCAGATATTTCAAAAGGAATAAATTAGAGTTCCGTCAATATTCCTGCGGGGGGTTCTTTGGCACTTCTTGTCTAATATGCGTCCACCACCGCGCCGGCCGCACCTGCACGCCATCGATTCCACAGGTGAATTCCTTAAGGCATACGTTAACAATTTGCGAATTAAACATTATATATCCTTTGGTACGCATGCACGTGGCAAGTTATCCCGTTTCTTCTTTTAACATGTTCCTTTCAATATGTATGAGCACCTGTAGCCTTTAGCTCTGAAAAAAATGTATTCTTTGCTTGTTGATGTAACCTAGCAGGCATCTTGCTCCAATGTTTCAGTTTGTATATAATTAAGACAGTGCTACAAAAGGACATATGCCCTGCCTTCCTAGCTATTCGTTTCTCTGCAACCACGCCCTTCTTGTTCTTTCACCTGCGCTCCAAATCCCTTCGTTCCTGTTCTAGTAAAAATCCCTTCATTTCAGCTTTCAAGTTCTTTCACGCAGTTGTTCTTTCACATCTCGGATTAATCGTTTTCTAGGCTCCATTACCAAAAAAAAACCGCAAAAAATCATTTGCATTTTCCGTTTAATTGTTCGTTGTTCGCATCTACAATTAGCCCCCTTTTCTATTGATCAATACCCCAAAAAAAAACAAAAAAACAGTTGGCATTTCCCCTTACTGTTGTTCTTTCACATCTATAATATAATCCCATTTTCTAGTGATCATTACAAAAAAATCATTGATGTTTTCCCTTTTACTGTTGTTGTTTCAAATCTGCAGCTAATCCTTATTTTAAGTGATTAATTAAAAAAACCCCAAAACTATTGGCTTCCCTCCATTACTCTGATTCTTTTCATATATAAAATTAATCCCTTTTTCTATCAATTAAAACAGAAAAAAAACAGCATTGGCTCACCCTGTTTACTATTTTTCCTTCCCGTTTACAATTAATCCATTTTCGGATTATCAATATTAAAAAAAAACCAAAATCATTGGCTTTTCCTCCTTTCGGGTTTTTTTAAAGTATATCAAGTTGATCAGATCATCTCTTGGCATCCATATTACAATCGCAAATTCAACTACCAGGTACCATACATCTTCTTTTTGTGATTTTTTATTTCTTATTTCTTGAATATGTAACAAGAGTCAAGTACCTCTCTTTTCTCAGGACCATATAAGGAATTAAGTGTGCGCCTGCTCATAGAGGCAATATATATTGGCAATCTTCGGTTTAAGCATTGCAGAGTATTGCTTTCTTGGTGAAGGACATTACACTATATTATATCAAGTTATTTGAGAAGTTTCACTATAAAGGACAACCCAAAAGGCAGAGTGAAGAGGTAAATATACATTGATTCATAGCAGTGATCAATACTAATTTCAATTAAACTCATACAGTTAAAATAGTAAAAAAAAATTTACATGATTGTGCCTGTGAAGCATAGTTATTCATGTGTGAGATAAGAGCTATCAAGGAGTTATATCAAGTCCACTCTAGCTAGGCGCATCCGTGGCCCTCTTGATCTGTCTAGGATATTTAGTCGAGCAGTTAGTAATAAGTCAATCCATAGTAATAAGCCAATTTGCCCACTTTGTTTAACACACAGATCAAATTTCGCACAGTTAGGTTGTCACAGCCTGTGTATACATAAGCAACTAAGCAAGTAGTCATAATTGTGGAGTTCAAAAAAAAGTCATAATTGCGAAGTTGAAAAAAAAATGTAGTGGGATTCTACGTGCGATTACTTTTTTTGGTAGGTAGGACCTAATTGTGGAATTGATTCTCTATTGTTACATCTTACGCGCTCCAGTTTAACATACTTAGGGCCGGTTTGGTTTAGTTTTTAATTCTGGATTCTGGCCCCAAAAGTAGAATAAAAACAAACAACCTGATTCTAGAATCCGATTCTTACAATCCAGCCCACACATATACACTAAAATCTGCAATCCACTTCATATGTGCTTTTGGATAACAGTTTTTGGAGAATCAGCTTTTAGAGAATCCAAAGCTGAAACAAACAGGCCGTTAGTTTATTTTTAAGTATTAGCTTATAAAAGAATCTATTACTGTATAGTAAAATCCGATTATATATGTTCAACAGTTGTAACCAAAAAAATAAAAATTCGATAGAGATTCTAACAGAAAGTAAAACGGCCATTTCTTCACAGCTACTGGGCCAACACATTGGGTACACCAGTGTAACAGCTCAAAAATTTTAAAATAGTAAAAATATTATATTTAAATTTGAATGTGAATATTCCGGATTTTCCTTGATTTGGTTTGTTTTATTTGGATTTTCTTGGATTTTGTATTATGAGAAAAATTAAGTAAAAGAGAAATGGGGAATGAAAAAGGGAAAAAGACAAAAAGATAAAAAGTAAAAATTTGAAAAATTTATCAAGAGAACCCTGAGCATGTAAGTAAATAATTTTAGCCAGAAAATGAAATTTCATGCATGGGGAAATGAAGGGATAAATAAAAAGAGTAACTTTTAACTATAAATAATGCATTTTATACAATATTTATGAAAATTATCTGGAGCTTTAAAAATTATCATGAAAACCTCAATACAATTTATGCCTCTGGTAAAAATATCATAAATTAATAATGTTGTTTAAGACTTTTCCAAATTTAAAAATAGAAACTCTGAAATCTGGAAACTATAATGTCAGAATTTTTACAAAACAGTGGTACAATGTTTTGAATTGAAAATTTTACAGTGGTATTCCTAGACCAAATCCAACTGTGACAAAAATTCTCAAAAAATGTTTTATTTCATTTTCGACCCAAGGTAAAAATAAAATCTGAAACAAGATTTTAGGACAGTCACTATTGTATGAATATTAATATTTTACGGTAAGCCTTTTTAACCCCCAAACTTTTACCAGACATCAAGAGCTGTCCAAAGACCCTGGAAAAAAACGTTTGATAAATTCCTACCAAGATTTGATGGCTCAATAAAATCAGAGACTAGACAGTTAGACTGGAGTCGCTCTCTCGTTTTTACAGTCTCGCCAACAGGTGGGCCCTCACCGTGAAAACTCCATTTCACTGGCGCGCAACGGACAAGCTTCCCGGTCGCTGCCAGTAGCCCCAGGCCCATTCGTCAGGCTTGTCTCTTCCTCCATCTTCCCTGTTCGCCCGACCGAGGAGTCGAAGCCTCCTGATTTCGCTGCGGTTAGCCGAGATCACCCTGTTGAATCTCTCACCGAATCGTCACATCCTCAGCGCTAGTGTCACCCTGCCTCAGCCACGTTCATCCTCGAGTCTCCCACGCCATATAGCTTCATTTACGTCCCCGCCAGCTCGCCAATTGTCTATGCCGAGACCAAGTTCATCCGGCCAAGGCTCATCTTCATACTTGGCTATAAATAGCGTCCTGTTGTTGCTTTGAGACCGCAATCGTTCCTCCTCATCTTCCTCTTCCTCTCCTTAGCCGAGGCGCCCTCAAATCTCACAGCTTCTGCCATTGCCGAAAAGCTTCAGAGCTCAGAGCCAAAACCGAATTAACCAAACCAATGTATCATTTCCGAATTGCTTCAAACCTTGGCATCAGCAAGCTCTGTGAATAAAAAAATCATCAATAATATCCCGAGCTTTTCACGCAAAATCTTGCTGCCGCCATGAGCCTTCTTCCCCAACTCCGACCACTCGGTGGCAGCTCACTCTGGTAAGTCTCCGACTTAAATAACCCCAAAAATGGAATCTCTAGCATCCTTTGAAGCTTATTTGGCTACCCATTCAAACTCATTCGTACTGGTTTATCTTCCCTGGCTAGCCGCCGCCATGGCCACCGCTTGAGCTCGATGGTAGACCATCCTGCTTCATCTCCGACTGAATTGGTTCCACCTCCGGTTGTGCCTCGTCGAGCTTGACCTTCCCGTGCCCTCACCGTCGCCGGAGAACCCCCAAAGCTCAGCTGCCGGCGTGTCCTAGCCGAAGCTTTTCTTCCAAGCCACTGCCCGGCAGGCCCCGCTAGTCAGTGACGCGAAAGAACTTCAGTGCAACGGTAAAAGGAGCCTCCTGAGTTAGAAAACGTATTTTAGAATTTTTACCCATTTTCCAGATCATGTAGCATACATGTATTAATAACTTTTACATTTTAACTTCAAATCCAGTAAACTAAAATTCTAAAATCATCTAAAATCAAGTAATTTCAGAATACACAAGAATATCTAATATTTGAACTTCAGAGAAACTATTTGAATAAAATTTTATTAATAATCCCATTATGGTCTCTTAATAAAATCTGTGTAAAATAAGCCCTAAAATAATAAAATAAATTCTTATTTGATGCTAAGATTAGGATGAATTCAAATATATAAAAACATTTAATTTTGAGTTAGCAAAAGAATTATTAAAAAAATTAAAAAGAGTTAAGTATGCTATTATGGACATTATTGCACATATGAAAAATATATTAATCCAGTAGTCTTTTGTAAGGTATGTTTCACGTGTTTACAGTTTTAAATTGATCATCACAGACGGTTCGTGGATAAATACGTCTGTGATGAGGGAAATATCACAGACTATTTTATTCACAAACTGTCTGTGAAGTTATACCTGTCATCACAGTCAGTTTGTCGATAAAACCGTCTGTGATATTTCCCTCATCACAGCCAGTTTTATCCATAAACCGACTGTGAACTTCTCGCTTTCATCACAGACGGTTTGTTGATGAAACCGTCTGTGATAATCAGACATCACAGATGGTTTCAGCTATCAACCATCTGCGATGTGTCCAAAACATATCACAGATGGTTTGTTACTAAAACCGTCTATGATGGCGTATCTAATATAGCCTCTTTTGTAGTAATGTCCCGACCTCCACGGAGGTCCACAAGTATGGCTTACCTAACCACTTTAGGCATGCTAAGGAAGACCCTCACCTCGACAAATTGGCTAGCGATATGTTTCTTTAGATGGGTCGCGCCTCCCCCTTCATATCATGGAGACATAGTTGTACTTAAACCTTTGGCCGACGTGCTCTTTATGCTCCCAGATAGTACTCACACGATTTGTCATTATGAGAATCTGCAACGGAACACAAAAAATAAGAAATAAATCAACAATGCAAATATTATTTGTAAAAACTAAATGCAAACTAACCATTAGCCCCCATGAGTGTGTACGGAAGGTATATATGTGTGTGCCCATATGCAGATTCCAACTCGATATGCATGCTTGGTGCTGGATAGCCTAACAACCTGCGTTATGATTGCATTTGCATGCATATGCCAAATGCTCTCTTGCTGCCGAAACATAATTACACTCTCTTTCAATTACCAAAACCAGATAAGCCACGAGGAAACAAGATAAGGTCAGTCCAAATGGCTGGCAATTGGCCATGCAATATTGATTTCTTTTACTACCAAAATTTTCTACTACTACTCGCCAGTCATCGACGTCATATACTCTACTAAGGTAATTAAAGTTTGAGGGTTTACTTTTTATATGGTCGATTATTTCAATAATTGAGTTGCGTTGAAGCCTATTCAATCTACTCTTACACCGCCGCTGAAAAAATACCACTCTCAACTAAGAGATGCACGAATATATTGCCATGCATGATATTAAGCGCGCTACACACTTGGAGGTTATTCAACACCGTATCAAAGGAACAGCTTTCATGAGACCAATTCTCATGACAACTTCCACCAAATCAAATATCTATTCATTTATTTGTCTGTGTGTATGTATATATATGTAAAATTTTCACATGAATTCCTTACAAAAGGCATGAAAATTCTTCATAAAAATTTTGGAGCAAAATCTAGTCCTAAAAACATCAAAACTAGTTGAATATGTGTCAATTTTGGTAAAAAAAAACGAAATTTCTCAAAATCTCGTTGAAATTTCTTGAAATAAGTATAGCAATTTAAAATTTTAAAGTTTTTTATTATACCAAGATTCGGAATCTCGGTCCCATCAAAATTCAAAATATCGGCCAAGATTAAATGTCGGCGAGATTTTGAACTTGCTTGCGTACGCATATGAGCTTCCCTAAATGCACATATCCCGGCAATTCGTGAGCTTAGCTAAGATGCTAATCTCTATAATATAAATTTGCAGTTGGTGGCAGCGGTCCGTTCTTCCTAGCCCCCTTCCCCCCGCCATATCTTCAATAATAGCCGATCATTGTAGCTAATTATTCTTTCCTGATTTACAACCAGCCATATCTCTCTAAATATGGCTAATTATTATAGCAAAATCCCTGATTATTGCTGGTAATTAATAGCCGGCCAATCATTCCTTTTGTACTCTATATATGTTGTACAGTTTTCATAGAATCAATCAAGGGAATGCATTCAAGATCTCCCACGTCGTACTGCCACGGCGAATGAACTCGACAAACTAATTAATAAGTGACGGACCAATGTACATGGCCGCGAGGCGCAAGAGGCGAAAGCACCGCGATCGATAATGCTGCGGCGAATGACGGCCAGAGCGACACCCACCGGTGCCGTGACCCAGCCCGCCGCTTGGATGAACAAAATGTACGATGCTTTGGCACAGTTGCCCAGCAACACCGGTGGGACGTCGTCGACGGTGAGAGAGTCATTGGCATACCCCTTGGAGATAAACTGGTTGATCCAGCTGAACGTCGCAAGAGAGAGGAACGACGCGGCGGCGCACGGCGTGGTGGGCGCCTCGACACTGGTGTTTTCTGGTTCACCTTCATGGGCTCCGACGTCATGGCTGGTGAAGCAAGTGTTGGCTAGATAAGCCAGATGCATGGAGACGTGTAGGCCGGCAAAGGCGAGAGGGTCATCTGGGAAGAGCAGCGAACCGTCGACGCAGCAGACCACTGCTGAAGCGGAGAAGAGCGCGGCACCGAGGGTGGTGGCGATCCAGAAGACGCGGAGGTGCAAAGGTTGGGTGGCGGCGGTGGCCCCTTTCTTCGAGGCGAATGACCACGTGGCCATGGCGTGCGCAACGAAGTGGGCGGCGAGGAATGCAGACTCCACAGCGCGCCATGGCATGCTCGGCAGGAGGAAAAACGCTAGCGCGAGGAGGATGGCGGATGCCCCAAGCGCGACCGCGTAGTGGCCAGTGGTCCGGAATGAAGGTGGCTTCGGCAGTAGCGCCTCGTGTTCGGGGGAAGCCCCCGTGTCACCCCTGCGAAGGCGGTGGATGACGAGGACGAGCGAGGTGATGAGGAAGACGAGGTTGACGGCGCCGAGGAGCGTGCGCTGTGGGCATGGCGAGAGGAAGAGGAACACGAGCTGGTAATATAAATTGCAAAAAGGGATAAAAATGATTGATTGATTTTTTAGATTGGTAATATATATTGCTATGTACAATATATTTGGTTTTAATTCATACCGGAGAAGAAACCATAAAAACTTTTGTAATTGGGAGAAATAGATGTTTGATCTTGTAGCACAATTTTCTTTTATTGCTTGACCTTTATGTTTTGTTACCAATTTTATTTTTCGTAGCAACGCATGGGCATTGATCTAGTCCGCTATTATGTGAATCTAGAGCCACGGCTGCATGCATGCATTCGTCTACTAGATGAGTACTACTAGTTGTTGCGTGCATGCATATCTCACCGAATGGAGATCAGCTGACCGTCCGGTATCTGCTATAGTGAAAATTTAGCATAGTGTTCATACACAGTAATTCACAGAGATCTAGCCCGGCGATTTTGGATCAGACGGTCCAGCGAAGACTACTTAGGTTACAATACCCACGGAACTGCACCTAATCTCCATCCATATCTCCCCACATGACACAACAAGTGCCGATGTGACAATCAAATCAGCTTCTTTTTCTTTTGTACTTGAATGATTGCAATCTTCTGAATATCATAACGTTTAAACCAAGCGCCAGATTTGCGATCCGTTTGAACCTCTTTGTTTGTTACAAAAAACCTTCCAAATGAGTCTAATATTGGATAGGTTACACGCATAAAAAATTTGATGACACACGGACAAGTAGTCACTCCTTTATGGAATTATGTACGCCACATATCACTAATTTCTACTGACATGTGGGCCACTACCTCTTTATTTTATTTAATGAATTTTGTGTACAAAAATTCATCAAACATTTAGCAATTTCGGTTCACCAATCTACCCCTCAACCAACTTCTCCCTTATTTCCTTCGCCTCAAAGCATCACATTCCATGTGTCCCAATGACTCCTCGCTAAACTTCTCACGCATCCGGATTTGTCGAACCATCCTCACTTGCACTCAAGCCAAGTCACTTGGTGCACCACATGTCCATCATCATTTGTACCTTCCAAGGTCCTTGTCCATCTTGTGCCTTGGTTGAGTCCAACCATCTCACATGGCTTTCTTGATCATTCTAAACCTTGGCTCTTCTAACCAAGCTCCAGTCCACCATCCATTGATAATAGTTGACTCCAACCCACCTATACAACAATGGACCAAGCACCCATTTCTAGTCATAAGTTTTTCTCAAATTGACCCACATCAATCATAACTATGCAACACGCAACCTATATGCACCAAGATATAGTCAGGTCACCATGGTCTACCATGGCTTGTGACAAAACTGTATGCGATTGAGCGACTATCACAAGGCCTTAACAATATACTATCCCAACCCAATTTTGCCCACTATGGATTGATTGTCAAAGGGCTAAACCACCCAGTCAAAAACCCCTTGTTGCGATGGTTGAGAATATACCATCTCATTGACACCTACATTCAACCGTATGATGAAACCAAAGTTGAAGCATTACAAATTAGTTGACTATGTCCATCCCACATTATACTTATGGTAGTTTGGAAAATGCTTGTATCAGCGACACTAGAGTTTGGTCCTTAATGACCCAAGAGAGACAACCACAAACTAAGTTCTCATGCAAATGACACCAGTCTTAACATACCACTCGCCTCAAGTCTAATAATTTTTATTTTCATATTTTAACCAAATTAGCAGACATAACTCCTCTATCCAAACTAACTTAAAATATTTCTCAAAGTGTCCAAAATTGAGTTATACCTATTTTTCTACCACTTTTACCAATATTGAACTAAGCATGGCTAAGCATGTGATACATATGCTTATTCTAACAATAGTGGATAATATTCCTAGGGTGGCAACAATAAGGACAACAACAATTTTCAAGGTAGGATTACTGCAATAATTGGTGATAGCTAACTTCTAAGAATAAAAATATTCATTAAACCGAAATAAGCATGCATAAAATTTTGAGCAAAAAACATGCATAACATTTGAAATATAAGCTAAATATGATCAAAGGAGAGTGATTTCCTTACTCGTTGCACACTTGCTCCTGCTATAGATCAACTTCATATGATTCCAGTATGTTGGTACCTAAATGAGAAAAGCCAAGGAATACAAATAAAAACCAAATGAATTCAAACAGAAACTAATTTTGTATAGAAAGAAATTTAATGATTTTAGAAAAACTTAGAGACAAAATTGCTAAAATCGGGGTTGGTATGAGGGAGAACGAGCATTCAGAAGTTTTGCCAATAAAAGAAAATCCCAAAAACTGAACCGAGTTTATGAATGCATCTAATACACAGTGAGTCCTGTATGTCAGTGAAACAAATTTTTAGAACCAATTTTAATTAAAATCTTAGTTAATTAAACTATGGTATGCAGTTAGCTATGGTGGAGGAGGTTAGGAGCAGCGGGATGATGGTGAACAGAGACAGCAGTGATAGGTTCCATAGTGTTAGCTCTCCACGGTGTGAACAATCTGAAATAGAGTGCATGACGAGGTTTATAGATACAAGGGGATGCTGAAAATTACCATGCTCATAATCGAAGCTCAACGAGAGAAAACTGCTTAGAAGCTCATTTTTCTTTTCAATTGGTTTAAAATTCCAAAAAATGCATTTGAGCTCAAAATATTATCAGACTAAGTTTTGAAAAATTTTGGAAGGCACTTTAGATTATTTGGAACTCACATAAATTATTTCAAGGTTTTTATTGAGTTTTATTTATTTTCAAATTTCATTTTTAGATACTAAAAATTGGGAAAAACCTTTATTATATGAATTTTTTAAAATGAACAAAATTGCATAATGATATTTTTAGACATGATTATAAACAAATTTGAAATTTTGGGATGTGTCACATGGCCCCAATCGCCATGGCCCATCATGACTTGTCCGTTGCTAGATTTTGTGCGAACAAACATAAATCAAGAACACAAAAAATCCCATTCCCATACCAAACACCAAATTTGCCACAGGAATCCTTAAGCTAGCTAAGAATCACAAGCACCAAACAGAGAGATTTCCACCAAAACAGGCCAGAGCTTCTCTTTGCAATTTATAATTTTGATTTTTTTCTCAAACAAGTTAGATGGTACTATAATTTTATATTTTTTTCTTGAACAATGCTTAGTCCTTTTTTTATTTACATAGTATCTTATATAGCACTAACATAAATATTACTAAAATTTTTAGATAAAACAACTAGGTAGGATAGCCTCGCAATAGTTCTTGCTATTCATGATTTTTTTACCTTGTCATCGTGATAATCATGATTTAAAACATTGAGAAAAAATTATACAAAATATGTATTCTAGAAAAAAATTATTTCCCTTTTACGCTAATGGTGATGTGATTCCTTGTTTACAACTAATTAAAATCACCTATTGTGCTTACAGGTACTGTGTAAATTAAGAATCTTGATCCAGTACCAAACAAAAGTCATGGCAACATCATCATCTTCGTTGGACAAATTTCGTGTTAATTTACGAGATATTAAATTTTGGTATGATTATTAACCTCCTCATTTACAAACCTTTTTAAATAGACAAATTACCTTAATTATCAGTTCCTTAATTTTAGGTTATCCATCTATTATTTTCTACAGCATCTTAACATAGATTAGTTTTACTGACTTATTTTAAATAGTTATTTCGAGTAGACCTATCAATAACATTTAGGATTTGTTTGGATGTCATAGTTTTTTAAAACCATAGTCTGAAAACCATAACTTTTGGAATCATAGCTCTTGATCATAGAATATTGTTTTTTCATATGTACATGTGGGTATGTGTACTACCACCACCATAAAATGTATCTCGAGATTGAGGCAAACATTTTAAAAATTCAGACCATCATCCCATCTTCTAATTGTTGAATAATTTTTTTGCATGAATTTTGAGGCACTTTTGAGGGTTAAGATAGTGTATATACGTACCCATATATTCATGCAATTTTGCATTTTTTCTGTTGAATAATTCAGCTTCTATATACCACATTTTTTTTGCAACACTATGAGAAACCACGGTTCGCTTCACCGGCAATTGTAAACGGGATGATGGGATCTCGCATTTTTTTATGCTATATGATGTGTTCCAATTTCTTAGTGAGATAGTTTTTTTTTTATCACGGGTTGCTTTTTTTTGTGTTGTATTTTTCAAGGGGGTATTGAAGTTTGGGAGTTCCTTTTTTAAACTTGTGATTTTAGATTGCCAACGAACATAGTTGAATAAGGCACCGTTTGGTATTTCGGTGGCTTTTTAAAAAATCAGTTGATATAACAATTAGTTGAATTTTTTTTCAGCTGGAACAGCATACATATCCTCCTTACATCTAACATTGCTAGTCAGACTCTTAAATGTGCTACATTACCTTTAAAACTCTAGCTATTAGATCAAAGTCAATTAAAATATTAAGCCTTAGGTCTTGACCACTTAAGAGATGCTTGATCAGACACATTTAATTTGAAAGGGTGGAAGAGTTTATAATCATGAAAAAGACATCTTTTATGGAAACACACATTTGATCATCACCATTTGGAGATTATAAATAGTCTAGAAATACTTTTATTAGTGTTGACAGTAAAAATAATAATCTCTGGTAATATAAATTTGCAGTTGGTGGCAGCGGTCCGTTCTTCTTAGCCCCCCTCTCTCCCGTCATATCTCTAATAATGGCCGGTCATTATAGCTAATTATTCTTTCCTGATTTACAGCCAGCTATATATCTCTAAATATGACTGATTATTATAGCAAAATCCATAATTATTGATGGTAATTAATAGCCGGCCAATCATTCCTTTTGTACTCTATATATGCTGTACAGTTTTCACATAATCAATCAAGAGAATTCATTCAAGATCTCCCATGTCGTGCCGCCGTGGCGAATGAACTCGACAAACTGATGAATAAGTGACGGACCGACGTACATGGCCGCGAGGCGCAGGAGTCCGAGTGCCGCAGTTAATAGTAACTGCGGCCAGAAAGACAGCCAGAGCGCGACGCCCACCGGGTGCCGTGACCCCAGCGCCAGCCAGTTGGATATGAACAAAGCGTACAATGCTTCGGCGCGGTTGCTCAGTGACACCGGTGGGACGTCGTCGGCGGTGAGAGAGTCATTGGCATACCCCTTGGAGATAAACCGGTTGATCTAGCTGAACGTCGCGAGAGAGAGGAACGATGCTGCGGCGCACGGTGTGGCGGGCGCCTCGGCGCTGGTGTTTTCTGGTTCACCTTCATGGGCTCCGGCGTCATGGCTGGTGAAGCCAGTGATGGCTAAGTACGCCAGAGGCATGGAGACGAGTAGGTCAGTAAAGGCGAGAGGGTCATCTGAGAAGAGCAGCGAACCGTCGGCGCAGCCGATCACTGCTGAAGCAGAGAAGAGCGCGGCACCGAGGGCAGTGGCTACCCAGAAGACATGGAGGTGCAAAAGCTGTGTGGCGGCGGTGGACCCTTTCTCCGAGGCGACTGACCACGCGGCCATGGCGTGCGCGGCGAAGTGAGCGGCGAGGAAGGCGGACTCCACAGTGCGCCATAGCGTGCTCGGCAAGAGGAAGAATGCGAGCGCAAGGAGGACGGCGGACGCCGCGGCGAAGATGACGGACGCCCCGAGCGCGACCGCGTAGCGACCAGTAGTCCGGAATGGCGGTGGCTTCGGCAGCAGTGCCTCGTGCTTGGAGGAAGCCCCCGTGTCGCCCCTGCGAAGGCGGTGGATGACGAGGACGAGCGAGGCGACGAGGAAGACGAGGTCGACGGCGCCGAGGAACGCGCACTGCGGGCATGGCGAGAGGAAGAGGAACGCGAGCTGGTAATATAAATTGCAAAAAGGGATAAAAATGATTGATTGATTTTTTAGATTGGCAATATATATTGCTACGTACAATATATTTGGTTTTAATTCATACCGGAGAAGAAATCATAAAAATTTTTGTAATCGGGAGAAATAGATGTTTGATCTTGTAGCACAATTTTCTTTTATTGATTGACCTTTATGTTTCGTTACCAATTTTATTTTTTGTAGCAATGCACGGGCATTGATCTAGTCAGCCAAAAAAAATCTGCAACAAAGCACAGACGATAGTATTAGCATAATACATAGTACTAACTAGATTCCACAGTCGAGCAGCCGCAAATGGTCCCTAAAAAGTTCAAGTCGGAGGAAAACTTATTAGACAAATTTTCTAGACTCCAGCAATATATATCCGTTTCAATTTGAGTAAGAAAAAGACATATAGCCAAACACCCAGGTATCCATAAGCGGGTGATAATCCATCATCACAAAGTGAAACCTGGCATAAGTACTGTAGCTATTACCAAGGAATTAATCGATCCCATCCAGCGTGTGTCGTGTGTTTTTCTTAGTTTCATTGTGTTTTTTTAGACACATTAAACAGAAGGAACTGCTTCCGAGTCCGTCACTCGTATTTTTATCCTAGTTTTTTTTCTTTTTTTTTATCCAAGTTCGACAAATTAAATTTCAGAGCATGGTTGAAACTAGTGAAGCTCCTCGGGTTTTCGTGCACGAACGAGATCGAGATAATCTGTTAAGGGCATTCCCAATGAGTAGTTTCTTAGGTGGTATCTACAGATGAGTAAATGCATTAAGTATGTGGTGTCTCTAGTGCGATATCACAATGGGTGGTGTCTACTAGAAATCCAAGGGCATTAATTATCTAGATGTTTTGATTCAATGCAAACCTCAATTGTGTTGTGCATTTTATTTTGTACGCATATGGAAAGAGATATATAGGATATTGGTTGATCTAGCAAGCCACAATGACAAACATTTAATCACACAATTAAGCATGTCACGAGATTAATAAACATTTGATCTAGCAAGCCACAATGACAAACATTTTGTGCGCGGGACGATCCAAATGCCACAACAAATCAATGTGGGGCCCACAAAATATGTAGGGGAGACATCCAGGCTATCCCAATGCTGTTTTCAGTGGTTTCTAACTGCATTGGTTATCTACAAGAATGGTTTCTTATATAAGACATCACTTCAATCTCTTTCATCAATAAATAACTTGCCAACTCAGCATAGTGTCTATGTGGCATAGTAATTAATATCTAAGACATCATCTAAGAAACTCCATTGAAAATGCCCTAACAGTTTCGATCACGTAATCTGCATTTGTTTAATTACATGCTAGATAGATACTAGCACGGGTGCATATGGTCAGCTGGGGACTGAAAGTGTACCAGAACGGCCATGTGCATTGGAATGTTACTTAATTAGAGGAGTATGACGAGTAATTACAATAATTAAGGCAGTTAATCCTTCATAACCAGTTAAAACTAATCAATAGATTAACGTGATAGAGTTGTTTTAGGAAGGGGAACAACTTTGAATTGTAGGTTGGAGCCATTGGATATGCATGGTTTATATTTTATACCAAATGCCTATCCTTGCTAAGCATAGAACGAAGTACGTCTTCCTATTTTTGTCCTCCCTGGCAGGCCTGGGCGTTCGGTTTAACCGAAAAATTCGGTTTCGGTTTTCGGTTTTTTGAGAAATTCGGTTATTCCAAAACTAAAACCGAACTATGTTTGAAAATTTCGGTAACCGACAATTCGGTTAACCGATAGTTCGGTTTCGGTTTCGGTTTTAACCGAATTAACCAGAGTTTGATTGTCAGGTTTTTTCGGTGGACGGTGTAGAGTCAATAGCGTAGATAACAAAATGACCATCATACACAGAAGAAATTCCATTGAGGAGAGCATATGATTTACCTGCCAGAAAGAGAAGAAAACAATTCCTTTGATGCATAAGAACTTTGCAAAGAGAACAAGACAATCCCTTTGACGCCATCAGTCAGGAGAGCAACTTGGTAGTACAAGTTCTTCTTGAACCAGTAACCCCAGGATATCCGAGCCGGTTTCTTACAGTTAGATTCAGACTTCAATCTGCAAAACAAGAGATTTCAGGTAACATGATTTACAGCACATACATCGGCTCACGCATTACCCCATCTTGAATATTCTATCAACATACGTTGGTTCCCTTGTTCCGACATGAAACACCACCAGAAAGCAGCATCCAACAAAAATGGACATGTACGCTATCCACCGGTACTGTGGATGAAGAAATAAAGACCAGTTTAGTAAAAGAAACACAAACAGCATTTTTCTTTTTCTTTTTGGAGCGACCAGATATCGCAAGTAGCTCAAATCTAACGACTGAAAAGGTTAGACTATCACTTGAAGAACAATGTCTGAGAATGCTTTCGCCTTCACTGCACCAAAAACTGCCAGGGCAATCGCATATAAACCAAGATTCGCCACCTGTATTTGTAATTCGTAGTGAGCATCTACCCATGCGAACAATTGTTTCAGTGGAACAAGATAAGATATATCAAACAAGTAGGCATAAATTATTTGAACAGCAGAGTTTATGTCACTTTCAGTCAGAAAAAAACACAGTAGGAAGATATCTTGTTTTATTTAGAATCCATTCACTTTGTACAAAAAGTTAGTAAAATAGCAAGACTGTGAAGAATAAGTTCAACTACATAATTCGTAGAATACCAATAAAAATAGGTGTTCATAAGATGACCATGCTAGTACTCACCACAGTGAATGCATTTCTGCAGCTTCCTAAGGCTACCCGGCTTGTGGCCATCACCCTCGCCAGTCGCCAAGTTGAAGTTGAGTACTGGAGTCAGTGCCGCAGGCCCGCAGGGGAGGGGAGCGGAGGGGCGGCGGCGGGAGCCTGGAGTGGCCGAGTGGGGATTGGGGAAGCCGGGAAGGGAGGCCGGAGGGTGGGGCGACTGAGACTGGAGTGTGAGTGGGGAAGGCCGGAAGGGGAGGCGGCGTCGGCGTGGGAGGCTGGAGCCAAGGGAGGAGGCGGCACGCCGGGCGCCCTGGAGGCTGGAGCCGAGGGAGGAAGGGCGGCGCTTGGGAAGTCGGGATCGCCGATTCGGGAGGAGGGCGCCGCTGCAGTGTGAGGGCTGAGGAATTAGCATGTGCTAGGGTTACTGAGTGTCTGAGTCTGAGTTCACGTTTTGACGTTCACATGTGCTACTGCTAATCCGGTTAGTTCGGCTAACCGAGCTATAAAACCGAATAAACCGAAAAAAATTCGGTTATTTCATATAGATAACCGAATCAATAACCGAACAACTCGGTTTCGGTTTTTTCGGTTTCGGTTTCGGTTTTTACGGTTTCGGTTTTCGGTTTATTTGCCCAGCCCTACTCCCTGGTTCCTAGCACGTACGTCTCCCTATTTTTGGTTAAGCTGCTGCGTTCATGCACCAAACCAACGAGCGCATGCATGCAGCGGGCGGGCGGGCTGGCGTTAATCGTACCCCCGGCCAGCTGTCGTTGATCTGTACGTCTTATTAACTGCTTTTTTTCTTCTCTTCTCTCTTCTCTTCTCTTCTGTGGCCAGGTTCAACGGATACCGAGACACGGACGCATACCGTAGATTGGAACATAAGGTCTCCCTGCCTTCTGTGTGTTGGAATGTCGGGGTGGGGCCGGCGGCTTCCTTCAGACGGACCATTTCAAGCATCAGCGTGGAGGGGAGGATTAGACGCTATAGCCCCTTCGATCCCGTAATAAAGGTGGAGCTGAGGAAGGAAGAAGAAGCCGCCCGAGGAAGAAGTGGCCTCTACATGAGGATGATCGAGTACGAGCTGGCCGCCGCGGTGGCAGAGGAGCTCGGCCTGCTCGACCAAGAATACAAGCAGCTCAAGAAATCCGACGAGGAGCTAAGGTACTACACCTACGGGATGGAGGATCGCATTTGGGAATTGTCGTATCACGTGCGGGAGAGAATAGTTCCTCAGATCCTCAAGCAGCTGATCGACAAGACGTACCTGCTGGTGGTTGACAACCTCTACGAGCCTATCGAGCCCAATAGTCTCCAAGCAATGGTGGGGATTCCACCCTTTTCGTGGAGACATTCTAATTGGCTGATTTCCACCGCTTCCCGAGAAGTCTGCGACAGGAGCAATTCGAGAGATTACCAAGTCCTTCAATTCTCCACCAAAGATGAAGATGAGATCCTGGTGCTAATCCTCTCCGCACTGCACCAATCGGCCAAGTTCATCTCCGACATGATTTGCCAACAAGACGAGCGGTATTGGCACCGCGTGGCCCTTGGGTGTTTTCACTACGCCATGCTTCTCCTCGTTCCCCAACATCCACCGCCACAGCAGGGAGATATTATTCACAGCGATGGAGACCGCCAGAGTAATAATAATGCACCATCCATTACTTCGGATGAGCTAATCCGTCAATGGGCAGCCCAAGGCATCCTTACTGCAATTAAACAAAGAGGCCAAGAAAGTACAGAGGAGGAGGCCGGCAGCTACCACAATAACTATGATGATATACATCAAGTTGGAAATGTCATCCTCCAAGCATTCCAGGAGTATTGTTTGCTGCAGCTACCCATTTCCCCAGCAACTGAAGCTGATGCAACTACTGAAACTGCCGCACAATTTTTGACATACCATGGTCTCTTTGGAGAGCGCCTCACAGTAAACACACTTCTTGATGGGAAGGAGTACATGGAGCAGCTGCAATGGATCTCGTTCATGGATGACCAAGGATGGCATGTAAGCCGACTAAGGTTTAGCGAGGAGACAAATGGCCCAACCGCACTTATTCTGAGAGGTTGCTCGCAACAGTTGTTCTTATTTTCTCAACTCGATAGTTTCTTGCCCAAACTCTGTTTCGTTCGTATTCTTGATCTCTCCTATACCCGACTAAAATCACTCCCTCCTTCAATCGGTTGTCTACTGAACCTTCGATTGCTCTCACTCAGAGGCTGCCATGATCTCAAAACTCTATTGATCAATTCCTCCACAACTAGCACTACAGACCCAGCAACCAATAGTAGTTCCTATTCACCACTGTCAACTCTATGTCAGCTTGAAATTCTTGATATGAGTGGAGTTCCTTTTACTCATCTGACGCAAGACATAGGCAATCAAAAGAGCAATTTGATATACCTTGACATGTCCTATTCACAAGTATTTACTTTCCCACTAAGCTTTTTCCAGGACATGTCAAATCTTGAAGTGCTCATCCTGGCCAAATGCCCCAACCTTGTGAAACTGCCCCCTTCCATGGCTACTCTACTTAGCCTAACAACACTTGAGGTCACAGGGACTCAAATAAAATCTTTCCCTGAGAAGATGTTTGAAGAAATGAAGAAGCTTCAATCACTCAAGCTCATTGACAACAAGAAAATAGTGGAAGAGATAAAATTGGATGGGCATCCTACCCTTAAATCCTTCTCACTAATCTGTACACCTCACGTGAGGTGCTTATCCTTGCACGGATGTAGAAAGCTCGAGTATGTGGACTTGAGGGACCTTGGTGCTTTGGAGGACCTGGACCTGTCTGCTACAGGCCTACAGCTATCAAGGAGCTCCCTACCGACATCCCTAATCTGCCCCGACTTAGGCGATTGCTTCTCATGGGTGTTCCTTCTCTGAGGCGATTCCCTTGGCATAAGCTGCAGCGACTCCCAGATGTCTTTTGCTTGGATCACTGTGCAGATGGAAATGGTAATTATTCTAATCAAGTTGCTCATGTGTGCATCAATGATTCCCGATTATTCCATAGCTTCAATGACAATGCTAGGGATTTAGTAAGGAGTGGACAGGTTTTCCAATCGTTCAACGTTCAAGTTGTACCATGCGATACAAATATCAGGCAGTTGCCAGATGAAGAAGGCATGTTAGATAGCAAGCTGCAAGAACTGGTACAAAAGGAATCTACTTATATGGATGTATATAGCAGCTACAAGGCAGAAGTGACTGCTATGGCGTCACTGATGACAGCTCCCCTTCACCGAACAGAGCGTAACGTGGAGATCTCAACTATGAATAGGTATCCTAATGGTTTACACAATCTTCTACAAGTCACCAGATCGATATTTGTGACATGTGATACTTCTGTTTTTGAACTTTCTCATCTGAGTGGCTTCGACGAGCTAGAAGAATGTGAGCTTCGCTGGTGCCATCAAATGCAATATGTTTTCTACTCAGGACAAGGCTTGAACAACCTACGGAATGTGAAAATATGTCATCTCAAAACTCTAGGTCGTTTCTCCTGGGGAGACCATGCTGGTGCCTTCAGTTCACTAAAGCATCTGCACTTCGAGGACTGCCCAAGATTGCAGAAAATCATGCCATGTTCGTCTGGGCTACCAAGTCTCACAACACTTGACATCCTGTTCTGCTACAACCTCAAGAAAATCTTCTATGGCTCTGGTCATCAACATGATCTGTATCATCTCCCACGCCTCCAAAGGATACGCCTCCAGGAGCTACCACAGCTGCAGCACCTCCGCAAAGGCAATGCTACTATAGCTGCACCGAGGTGGAAGGAGCTCCACGTCCGGGGGTGCTGGAGCCTCCGTCGGTTGCCGCACCTTGAAGATCAGCCGAGGATGTTGGAGGTGAACGGGGAGAGGAGCTGGTGGCGCAAGCTCGACTGGGCCTCACCCTTTCACCGCAACAGCTACGTCTCCAAGCATCCCCCGGAGTTTGCCTCCTTCGATGAGCGCACCGTGATCAAGAGCTATCTTAGATGAACCATACCGAGGCTGATCAATATATCGATCCATGCATCCTTCAGCGGAATGAGACTTCTGTCAGCACATGCTCTGTTCATCAATCATTCACTACCGCAGACTACCTAAAGTCCTAAACAGCTATTTATTATCAACATTCTACCATGCATACTTACCATATATGTCACCTATTATACCCTTGTGCCACCCATTCATCCATACAGATTTCATGACGCCCATCTCGTGCTCTCCATACATGCATGCCATCCAAAAAAATGAAATAGTTTTGTGAGTGCTACCAATGGTTGTGTGCTTACACATATAGTATTTCCAAATAAAAGGTTACTTGCCCAGTTGCCCTGGTTGATTGTGGACGAGTTTTTTGGGCAGCTATCCAGTGACAACTAAACCCGTTTGTCCAGTGTGCAATTAAGCTTGTTCCCAAATACTATTGGAGTGTCAGCTTCTCTGTTTTGTGTGATTGTTTATGTTTGCCCTGTTTAATTGTAAACTATATAATGTTCGTGTGAGGCGTGATATAAGAACCCAGTGTTTAATTATAAAATGTGGTTTGTAATGTTAATTGCGATTTGACCAGAATTTTGTGCTTAAAAACACACACATATATAGCTACGTGTTGTGTCTCATAAGTTCATCACTACCATTTGTTAATTATGTATAACTAGAACTGATGTACGAGCATTCCTAACCGATGAACCCAATCCTAACCAAGCTGATCCAAGTATGAGAAAAATCGACTGAAACTAAAGATTTCAGCTGTGTGAAGACAACCTACAAACCATGTGCGCCAAAGAAGGGAGGACAGGGTTATCATCTATCCAATGCTGCTTGCGCATCCTCGAGGATTTCTGTGAGCATTAGTTCTCACCTTCATGATGTTAATCGCAGCTACCGGCAGAGTTTAGTACTGAAGATGCTGAGGAGGCAGAGCAGTAGGCCACCGAAGAGCAAAACGGAAGTTAGGACGACAAGCATGTGGTAGGCATACATACGTACCATTTGCAAGTGAGTTACCACTCTTGATGTGTGACATACGGATAGATCTGTACAAAATAACTCTTGCATCTGATTTGTGCTTATGTTTACCACTCTCCATCTGACTTGTGCTTATGTTTAGAAACTAACTCATGTCGAAGAAGCGAAATTGTAGTTCAAGTTATTTATACCTGGGATAGATCCGTACAAGGTGTCTGCAACGTTCTCCTGGAATTTCCTCAGGTTGAAGAACGAGACACTGTTGAAGCTGATCTGCAGTCGAAAATACAGAAACCATTGTAAGAGATGACTGTTCCGAGACCTGTGCGACAAACGTTTGAAAACCTCGCAAACTCGATTACGATCTGAACTGATCACTTTTCTATTTGTCCTGGCCAGCCCATTCCTTCTCTTTAAAAAAATGAATTGGTAAACGTTATAGAGGACAGTGCTTGAGAGATATTGAGCTTCCCATCGGTGAAGTGGTAGATGCTATGGTTGCTACCCAGACAACAAAAACGTTCCTACGATGTGTTTGCAATTACTTTTCGTGATCTACTGTCTAAGTATTGAGGTGTTTGGATCATGGATGGTAGACTGTTCGAAACCAACTTATACAGATCAAACCTAATAACCATGAGTATGAATCACACATACCCCTGACCAAACATAACATCCTTTTTATCATGATATCAGAATTTAAAATCATAACATAGACATAGTTGGACAGAAAAAACATGTCTAGGACTCAAGATTTGAGCTCAAACGGACAGAAAAAACACGAGTATGCCATTTTTCCCTTTCTTTGATAAGGAGAACAATCATGCCTACAAGTTACAACAATGGCAGATGGTCCACCCATCAAATTGACAATATAAAAAAAAATGTCATGTTCACCTCATGCTACATAGGAGAGCTATTTCAAGATGAAAGTCACCGAAATCATGAACAATTTTCAACATGAAAGAAAAGATTCCGTTAGAAACTTTTGAAAATGCAAAGTGCTTCTGAATCATATGTATTTCATATAGTTTAGGCTCAAGGCAGTTCTGGAAGGTAGTACCATTCAGCTCCTTTCATACTTATTGTTGCCTAATTATTGAAATGTTAAACTTTGTAGAGAATAATATTGAGCCTCACAAAGCTATACATGACCATTAAAATCTCTTCTATACATTTTGACATCAAAGAAGGAAATGAGGAATCAGTCCATTACATCTTGTCGTTAAAGAAGGAAAACGGTGTAACCAGAATGTGTAACATTTTGACATGAAAGAAAGAAAAGGTGATATGCTACTCTAATTAAAAATTATCTGAAACCTGAATAATCAATAATAACCATGCCTACTTTTCTGTATTTATGAGCAATATAAACTACGAAATAAAAATCAGTTTAATTGAATACCTCAGCAAGATAGACAGCCATACACAGTTGGTCAATAGGTAACAAAAAGTCTACTTCACAAATTCAAAAGGAACATACTCCTGCAGCATGGAAAAACTAACTAAATGGGCAGCGCTGCAGTAAGAAGTAAGAACATCAACTCCAGAGATAGGAAAGGAGAATGCGACCAAGGCATAGTAAAAAGAAATAATCTGCAAAGGCAGTAAGCAGAAAGTCACCATATCTAAAGGTTCAGAGCTGCTTCGCCAAACTAAACAAATTGGAAAGTTATACAGTATGGAAAATTGAATGTGAAGTTAATCTATAACTCAAGAGATAAAGCAAAGGATATAGCACACAGGAGGCAGTCTTGGGGAAAGTTTCTAGGCACAGAACATCTTGACTCTTTACGCATAGTGCACTACTCTTTTGAATTGATTCACCAGGTCTAATGATCATTAGTCATTGTAGCAGTTGGCAAGTTGACATAAACAATTATCCTCACAGAAAATATTGGTTGAAGGAAGGAGAACATATGTAAAATTCAGGACTCAGCGTTCTGAAAGTGCCATTTGAAGGCTTATGGTACCACTTAAAGGGAAAATGACAGATACAAGAGATGTCACAGATGATTTGTTAACCCACTCATGTATATTTCTTATTTTTCTCACACATCCGTGTGGATTTTATGTTTGGTGTGCTAGGACAACATATCAGCAACTAACACAACATCAATATAGCATGCTTTAGTTCCAAGAAGAAACAACTTAATACTGTTTAGTGTTTACTGACCGAGAGAGGAAGATGATACCTGCATCGAGCTTATGGCAGAGGTGATGCTTGCAGGGGGATCGAAAGGAGATGCCGAGAGGAGGCATGTTGGCCCCCATACCTTAGCCAAGCTGAAGCCTTCAACCAGCAGTACATACCGGATCATCCTCTATGCGTAGAACTTTCGCCGTGGGCTACAACGGAACTACAAATCAGGATGATCCGGTATGTGTAAATATATGTATACCGGACCATCCTACCGGCAAAAAGCCTTCGAAGTTATCTTGCGTGCCCGAACTCCACAAGCGAAAGAGTGCAACGTAAAATGGCCATACCGTTCGGTACAGATTTAGTGTTGAAGTAATTAATCACCCGCACGGTCCTAAATGTTCACATCGTTCGCGGGGGACGCTACATTTAACATGGATCGATCGATTACACCGAAAGGAACAACTACGAGTGGTGCAACATTCAGATAACTCATATGCATATGTAAGTTTTGGGTTGTAACAATACATGTAGCATAGATGTAGAGACATAACATAGGTATATACGACGTACACTACAGGTTAGAAAGAATTTACGCAGGAAACATGTATCCCGAGTGCAGCACACGAGGGTCGCGAGTATATAGTGAGATGGGACGTGAAGAAAATGTATAGACGATATAGTGTAGCGACCAGCGAGCCGTACGTATGGGTGAGAGAGCTATGTGAGAGCGGTAAGTAGGCTATGCATATGCATATGTAAGTTTTGGGTTTTATGTATGTATGAATTGGAATAGACCGTATATTATTAGGTCAGATGTGTTTGCATGTATATATGAGGTAAGGATTAAGAGGTGTATAAAAAGTAACGTCCGTGTGGGCAAAACAAGGGTGTTAAAAAACGAAGCCAGCGGCGCAACAGAACTGACGAAAAAGAAAAGAACGACGAACAGAAGCGGCTAGCGGCAGCAGCGAAAAAAAAGGCAACCATAGAGTACCTATAGTTACAAAAAGAAAAGAACGACGAACAGAACTTAATGGGTTAAGTGTCTCTAAAAAGTGGGATCTACATGTTATAGGATATTCATTGAGTATCTATGGTTATAAATTAGCATCCACGCTTATTCTATGACTTTATCAGGTATTTAAATCCGAAAATCCATAGGTTTGAAGTACTATCCATACCCATCCTTATCGAATCGGGTACCAAAACCCATGGGTGCAAGAAAACTAGAAAGATCAGCGTCGAACACAGGTCATGTCCCCTCTGTGCCTGTGTGCACACCAGGACATAACTTTTCGTTGAAAAAGACTCAAAATTCACGAAATTCGCTCATACTATTCTAGTTTTGAAAAGGATTTCATTCGGTTTACCGCTCAAGTTTAAATTCAAATTAAAAAATGGGAAATTTGAAAAAAAATTATCCAAAAGTTCCTTATAATTAGTATTAATAACTTTATGACCTCTGATGTGAATATTTTCTTGAAAAAAAAAGTTTGGAATTTTACAATATTTTTCAATTTTTCCTATTTGTTTCCCAATTTTTCAACCTATCGTTGATTTTCGCAAAAACTACTCGAAATTTGCTGCTTTTCGAGCAGATTTTGGCCTTTTCATCTGAATTTCACTTCTGTGATTTGACCAGATTTCAAATTCATTTGACTTTTGAAACCGTTCATTTTTTATGAATTTTGTTTAGCTTTTTGTGAATTTCGATACTACTAATTCGTCGAAATCCGAGGTCTAAACCGTATAGTTAACCCTGGTGCACACTGCAGCAAGCTGCAGTAGCATGGCATCTAGGTGCAAGGCACAGTAAACGAAAGCAACAGCTCCACGCGTGAGCAACAAAGAGAAAGGAGCGAAGAGAGAAAAGAAAAGAGAAGAAAAGAAAGAAAATTTTGGGTGAATTTTTTTTCAGTGTTGTGCTTCCATGTAAAAAGATTCTTGTACATACTTTTTAGGAAAAAAAAATCAGTGAGTATGGATTCTCATCTACCAATTCTTGTTTATGTACAATTCCTTTCTAGTTTTGCGTATATAATCTAGTTTTCTTTTATGGTCTTAGATCAATTATTTTAGATTGATCTTTTAAGTTTCATCATTATTTTATTAATTTTTAAAATTAATAAAAAGAGAAAAAATAGATTTAGGTTTAGTTTGCACTAATTACCGGTGCGCCTCTCAATCCTTCATATCTTCACAGTGATCCAAGCAGCAGAAAAAAAAAACCGGGAGTCACTTCACATTATGCAAGGAAATCGTCTTAGAGGAGGAACATCCATGACAAGCAATTGCCTAAGCTAGGGCAAATTAGGGATGTCCGTAAGGAGCTCCTTAATGTCTAGCAGACAGATCAAGCTCCTCCAAAGCACCAAGGTCCTTGAAGTCCACAGACTCCCATCCAATTTGATTTCTTCCATCGTGCTCGACTCCCATCCTTCAATGTGAAGCTCGATCAAGCCAAGGCCCCATGAGATTGACCCTGAAAGTGAAATCAGTTTCTTGTTGTTGATGAGCTTGAGCGATTGAAGCTTCTGCATTTCTTCAAATATCTTCTTAGGGAAAGATTTTGTTTGAGTCCCTGTGACCTCAAGTGTTGTTATAATGAGCAGTGCAGCCATGGAAGGGGGCAATTCCTCAAGGTGGGGGCATTTGGCCAGGATGAGCACTTCAAGATTTGGCATGTTTCGGAAAAAGTTTAAACGAAAAGTAGTTACTTGTGAATAGGACATGTCCAGGTATATCAAATTTCTCTTTTGTTTGTCTATGTCTTGCGTCGGATGAGAAAAAGGAGCTCCACTCATATCAAGAATTTCAAGCTGGAATAAAGTGGACAGTGGTGAGTAAAACTACTGTCGGTTGCTGAGTCTGTATTAATTGCTGTGGAGGAACTTAGTAGAGTTTTGATATCACGGCAGCCTCTGAGTGAAAGCAGCCGAAGGTATAGTAGACAACCGATTGAAAAAGGAAGTGATTTCAGTTGAGTATGGGAGAGATCAAGAACACAAAGAAGAGGGGTTTTGGCCAGGATATGATCGAGGTCATGTTAAGATATGATAGGAGGTCATGTTAAGGTGTCATTTACAGCATGCGCAGTTATAGTAGACTAGTAACCAATCTGAGGTGGCGAAATTAATGCTTTATACCTTCATGATGATCATATTATTACAGCAATCATTTTGTCTTATGTTTCAGCTTAGTTTCAGTATTCCCAGAGGTATCATTAAGCTTATGTTGGGCAAGCTGCATACCTTCGGAAATACCCAGGCATGTTCTCGATACTTTCTATAGATCAATTCCAGGTAAGCTATTTTGGATGACGTTTTCCTCTTAGTTGGAGCATTCTTTGAATCAAATGCAGCTAACCTTGGTTGCAGGACCATTGTTCTGGCCGACCTTCATAATGGCTGTTTCCGCTGCTATCATTGTAAGCCAGGCTATGATATCTGGTGCAATTGCGATCATTTCGCAGTCACAAACATTGAACTGCTTTCCTAGGGTCAAAGTACTCCACACCTCAAAACTTTATGAGGGGAAGGTTTACATTCCGGAATTAAACTTCATTCTTGGGTTGCTTTGTGTTATAGTAACGCTTGGCTTCCAGACAACGACTAATATTGGCAACGCATATGGTTAGGCAAATGTGACCTCCTACTGCTATACACTAAGACATAAACATTGCATCAGTAATTAGCTAATAGCTCCGTTAGACACAATCACACAACGTGTTTATCAACCAGAGAAAAGGCTATAACGTGAAGGTTCTCAAAGTCATTTTTAATACAAATTGAAAATCTTCCACGACAGTGGCTATATCTTCCAGTCTTCCACTGGTTTACCGGTTTCAGTGCTCTTTAGCCATTTTCTTATTTTGTTTTACATCCAAGCAACAATATACTATCAATACATTTTCATGATACAAATTCATACTGCACCATTAACTGTTAACCCTATCCACACAACCATCATGGGCACAGTACTAGCTCACCTATTTTTTATGCTTTCTTTCAAAAATTCTAGTATGTGATGCTTCACTCCATTGGAGAACTTGACGGTGAGGTTGTTCTGTGCTGGAATTTGCGTTACTTCTGTGATGACTATTACAACTATTCTGCTGGTAATTGTGATGCTTCTCATATATATGGAGAGTAAGCTTTTGGTTGATTATACCATTCTGCTCTTGTATTTGGTTTATCAGAACTGATCTATATTTCTTCGGTTCTATACAAATTGAAGCATCAGGAGGCTCGGGAGATGTTGTCAATGGCATGCAGTTGTCTATATGCCGTGGTTATGAACTTCTTCATCGAGCATGGATAGAGATTTCAAACAAGACTGTGCGCAGCTTGAATGTTTTTGTTTAATATTTTTATTGCTTGTTGCAACCCCTTTTTTTATGAATTTCGTCCTGACAACATTTTGGCTATAACTTTATAATAATTTTTAGGTTGTGTGCATGTCAAGATACAGAGGCCGAAAGGTTAATATTTTCTTCCATTATCTAAAAAAATACAAATTTAAGCAGGTTGGTTAGCTGCCTAAAGCGAAGAAATATCTTGTGCAATCACCCATATGTATGCAAGCGTGCAATCAAGCGATCTGGAGCACCCAATCTATATCCAACGCTGGCTGCTATTTTTACGTTTAAACCCTCCCACTTCACCCTCCATCTTTTCTCTCCCTGCCCCTGAAATTTGTTGAACACCCCTGCCAGCAGTCAACGTTGGATATAGATTGGGTGCTCCAGATTGCTTGATTGCATGCTTGCACACATATGGGCGATTGCACAGGATATGACCCCACCTAAAGCCAATGTAACGGTTCTGGTGGCGATAATGGGCATATGGCACTACGTCCATGTAAAGAAATATTCGTACGAGCTTGAACACATATATAGTTACAAATGAAGACATGAAAGAATTGATTCAAACGCGTGACGTGAAAAAAAAAAACTACTCTATGCAGAATTACTACAAGGCATATCATCCATATTTCCCCATCTCATTGAGAAAATACCCTTAGTTCAGATTCCGAATATTCCTATGTTCGTAGTTCAGATTCCGAATATTCCTATGTTCGTGTCCAAGTAACACTGTTGATAAGTAATTAACTCGCAAATTAATGATGTGACGCGTGTCCAAGTAGCCGTGTTCTCGATCACCACCCATCTGATGACCATCGTGATGCTACTCGTGTGGAAGAACATCGTCTTCATCCTGCTGTTCAACGCCCTGTTCGGCTCCACGGAGCTGATCTACCTCTCCTCCATACTGTCGAAGTTCGTCCAGGGGTGGTCCCTGCCATTCTGCTTCTCGGTTTCAACACTTTTCTACCTCCTTGCTTTTTTAAAAAATCTAGCTCTATACAAACACAAATACAAAAATAGCACCCTTCATGCACCGCAGCAGGTCCTACTAAGCTACGGCAGCGTGGCAGTGACGCACCCACTGGCCTACCAAGCGTTGGGTTCTCGGCAGCACGTCCTGAGCTAGCATTGCTCGGCATGACGTTCAGTCACTTAAGTAATCTAGTTAATCACTTAATTAATTAAGTCAAGTAATCACTCGAGTTAATTAGGTGTCAGGTGATTAAGTGTGTGACATGCTATCAGTATTGTTTTGCTGAACAGTGAGTATAATCTGCGGAAGGTAATGCATGCACTCAGGGGCCTACCAAGCATATCCTGGGTTATATAGCATCACAAGGAAGAAATTCTCAACTATTGCTGAAGTTCTCACGACCCCTCAACCAAACATATCCTGGAGACGGTCATTGATTGGACCTAAATTGGTGGCGTGGAATGATTTGCTTTAACACAGGATGAGGACGAATTTCGTTGGAAATTGTGCCAATCTGGATAATTTTCGGTGAAGTCTCATTACCTGACGTTGATTAAATATGATGTTCCTAATTTAAATAAGCGCTTATGGAAGTTAAAAGCCCCACTAAAAATTAAAGTGTTTTTGTGGTATCTTAGAAAAGGGGTCATTCTGACCAAGGACAATCTGGCTAAACGCAATTGGCAGGGTAGTCAAACTTGTTACTTTTGTCACGAAATGGAGACAATTAGGCATCTATTCTTTAACTGTCGATTTGCTCGTATGGTCTGGGGTTTTCTGTACCTAGCTTTGGGCATTGTTAGACCTATTAGTATTTCTAATATGTTTGGGAGCTCGCTTGTTTGTTTTCAGAAAGATCTTAAAAATGTCGCTTTACTAGGAGCCGCAACCATTTGTTGGTCTCTTTGGTTAAGCAGGAATGATATAGTCTTTGAAAGGAAATCCAATTCATCCCCTTTGCAAGTTATTTATGCTACTTCCCATTGGCTGCGTGCACGGGCTGTGCTGCAGAAGCCGGATTTGCGAACTATTATGGTGGAGGTTTCGCAACGATTGATGCAGGTGGCCAAGGACTTCTTTTCCCAGGTGCATGGGTGGCGGTCTAGTCTTCGGATTGATAGTCAATAGAGTGTGCGTGTTTTCCTTTTTTCAGGGCTGTGTGCTTCTTGTTAAGCAGAGGCCGGGAGAAGTTTCAAGGACTTGTATCGTCTCGATGTAATGTTCTTGAAATTAATAAAATCTTCCTTTATCAAAAAAATGCACTCAGGGGCCAAACCCATCATGTTCATATATATATTCCTGTGGAACTTGTGTTACAGACAAGGGATATCATTGACTGTCATGGAATGTGAATTTCATGTAGGTCAGTCGTAAAGTAATATTATTTCCGTAAGATGAAATTCACTTTTCATTTTAGATTAAAAGATCAAAATGCTATTCCTCTTACTTCTAAATAAAGTTGTAGCTTGGTTAACTCAGAAGGTAAACCATGAGTGTGCGTGAAACATTCGAAAATTTCATGAGAAGGCAAGAGTAAAATTCAAAATTCCTGGCGATGAGGATGCTGTTGATGAGTCGAGAGACAAGCACAAGCCTTATTATGGTCATGAATGCAGGATTTGAGGATTTACCATCACAAAATCCCTAATCTCAGTGAAACTTGAGTGCTCGCTACAAGGTAGACCTACAAGGAAAAGAAATTTACTTTAAGGCACTCGTATCAGGACGAAATTCGTGTGCAAGTTTGGAATTGCCGAAAGATAATGTTTATCATGCACCATCTGATACAGATTGGACAAGAATGAGGTTAATATAGAATCACCATGTTGTAGGGTGCACTTCCTTTTGGCTTTGGCTGCAATTGACAAGCTCTACTAGGGTATGGAAGATGAGATCATTGGATATATGAATCACTATGTAATTAGAGAAAGGCAAGTTTGCATCTCTATCTGGATGAATCAGCTTCAGCAGATCAACAATAATCTGTGATTGGTTATCCACCTTTTCATTAAGTCCACACTGAGCATAACTAAATAATTTCTTTTTTTGAAACAATGTTGTTGGTTATCCACCTTTTCATTAACAAAGGAAAACATGAAAGAAAAAAGCACATTATCAATAAAATCTAACAAATCCAACCATAGACAGTAACTCTGCTCCTAGAGCCTGGTTTAATTAGGTCAAGCTGATTAACAGTTGCCTTAGAGAAAGTCCAAATTGATAAAACGTTAGGAAAAAAAACCAAAAATTGTGCAAGTACAGATTTTTGAAAGTACTAACTTTATCTCCCAGATATCATTAACCTGTAGGTCAAAAAGCCAGCACAACTAGGAATATTTGGTTAAGAGTTTCCAAGTACTTCTTCAAGTTATAACAAAAGCTACTTCCTGGTAAGAGAGGTTACTAGATAAATTCATAGAATTTATTTGAGCTCATTTCCAAACCTCATGTTGCACAGATGCAAGGGGCAGAACATGAAGTGCTGAACTTTGATTGCATGAAGAAACCCTTTTGGCTAAGTCCAGCCAACCAAATGAGTGAAGAATTCGCCTTCTTGATGTATCAGTGTATATAGGGACCTTTCAAGAATGTTAGGAGCTGTTTAGTTGCCTTCTCACCTCAGCTTGGCTCATACGAGTCAGCCAGGCTAGTGAGAGCCAGGTTGCGTAGATGCAAAGAGATGGTGTTTGGTTGAGTGCATGAGTTGAGCCAGGTTGTGAGAAGAATGGGGAGAATGTGTTTGGTTGACTGTTTATGTGCCTCCCCATGCCTTGCATGCACCCCAATTTGCACCCCACCAGCCAGACCCACAGGAAACGACCAAAATCTATGTTTCCCCACAACCTGGCTCAGCGGATGCAATTGCATCTCGGGGGACAGACTCCACCCCCCGT
The DNA here is from genome assembly GCA_036346375.1 of Guadua angustifolia. NCBI lineage: Eukaryota > Viridiplantae > Streptophyta > Magnoliopsida > Poales > Poaceae > Guadua > Guadua angustifolia. Next base: position 312,698 of record JAYEVE010001005.1, read on the forward strand.
GCAACCAACCAAACAAGTGTCTTTTGTATCTGTAGATTCAATTCTCTTTAGATGCAGCCAACCAAATAGCCCCTTAAGCTCCAAAGGTGTCATGCTCCAAAGGACAAATCACAAATGTACCTGCGAACATCAATTTGAACACTTGGTAGTTAGTAGGAGTACTACTACTACGGCTAGAACATTAGAGAGGAATCATCATGACCAAACCCTAAAAAAGAAGCCTTACAAAGAATCTACTGATGGGCACATTTTCACCAAGTGAGCAGCGACTAGCGAGTGCAGTACAACAGACAGGACCATGGCACCACTTCTTGGTTAACCCACCGTAATGATCGTAATGAAAATGGCTGATAAAATAGGCGGAGCACCCCTCGACCGCTCCATACCGAAATGCATCAACCGTGAATGGTGTACCTCTGTTCGTTCAATTTGCAGATATACATGAAAAAAGACTGACTGAGTAAAAGTAAGCATGAGCATACCAAAAATTCAACGCAGTAATAGATTAAATTCCATCATCGTAACTATTTATCAACGGATTCTAGTATTACAAACAAGCAGCCGTCGTCGCAATTTATCAATGGGTTCGTGATGGCAGGAGCGGCGCTTACCAGGAATCTTGTTGTAGAAGGGGCAAGCAAGGGGTTTCCTGGCCGCCCACTCGTCCTCCAAGCCTTCCCGCCTCCGCTTCTTACCGGAGCAAGCACCAGAAGGAGGGACATGAGGTGGAAGCCCAAGCCCCAGCTCGGACCCCCTGTGACGCCTCTTCCTGCCACGGCTTCTCGATTCCCCACACCTGGAGGAGGTTCCTCTGCACGAGCAAGCCGCCGCCCTTCGACTTCGTCCCAGAGGCCGCCTCCGGCTGGTGCGGAGGAGGGGCGCGCATGGAGGACCCGTCGGTGCCGCTGCGGTAAAAGTAGTGGGCGAAGCTGCTGGTAGTGGCAATGGGGGAGAAAACGGGGACGCCGTTGTCGTCGAGGTCATTCGGGACGGGTAGGGGTGGGCTGGTTTCGGCATCGCCGGCGACGTCGTAAGTGGCATTTCCCCCACCGTTCTCTCCGTCTCCCCTTGCTTCCCCCCTTCGTCGCCAGCTCTCCGCCACTGCTCTTCCTTCCCCTCGCCATCGCCGCTGCCGTCGTGAGGTGCTCTAGTTATTCAAGTACAGGTTAGTTGGCTACGCTTGGTTGGTTTGGTTAGTCAGTCGGCGCTTAGCTTTGCATGTGATTTTGCTACAGAATCATCGAGTGGAGGAGTTCCGATGCCACAATTTGATTGATCGATTGATTCGTTGTTAGCCCTACGAGATCTGAGAAGCTAAGGAGATTCATGATGTCGCACATCGAGAGTGTTAACTCACTCGCAAATGGTACATGTGCACGCCTACCACATGCTTGATGAAATGCCAGTGTTGCAAGCTTGTCCCCGTTTGAGTTTCCTGGCTTACGGTTTGCTCGTCGGTGGCCAACTGCTCTGCCTACTCAGCATCTTCGGACTAAACTCTGTTTGTTGTCTCCCTATTCCCTGCCGGTAGCTGCGATTAACATCATGAAGGTGAGAAGTAATGCTCACAGAAATCCTCGAGGATGCGCAAGCAGCATTTGATAGATGATAACCCTGTCCTCCCTTCTTTGGTGCGCACGGTTTCTAGGTTGTCTTCACATTTGATATCGGCATGAGATTTATGCAGCTACGTTTCACTAACATGACAAGACAATTTCGAACAAAAGTATCGATTGATTTTTTTTCGGATTTGCTAATGTACATGCAACTGAAATCTTCTTAAGTTTCAGCCGATTTTCCTCATCCTTGGATCAGTTTGGAGGTTCGTGCTCCGATGAACTCGTCTTCCACCTCTAGTGTCACTGCCGCTCGCCACCGCTGGGCTAGGACTTGGGTTCATCGGTTAGGAGCAGATACGCTCTCCATATAAGAAGATCAGTCAGTAATGCTCGTACATCGGTGCCAGTTATACACAACTAGTTCAATGCCCGTGTGTTGCTACGAAAAATATAATTGGTAATAAAACATAAAGGTCAAGCAATAAAAAAAATTGTGCAACAAGATCAAACATCTATATTTCTAAATATATTGTACACACCTATATTTCTAAATATATTGTACATCTATATCTCTAAACAAGAGGTACATAATTAAAGAGCAGTGGCAAAGGGAGTAATTAAAGAGCAGCGGCAAAGGTGGGTAATTAAGAGCCTGTTTGGCAGAGCTTCCAGATCCTGATTCTCCAGCTCCAACTCCTGATTCTCTATGAAATCGATTCTCTGGTGGAAGTGATTCCTGTCTAAGAAATCGTTTGGCAAGCCTACTGATTCCCGAAGAGAAGATTGTGTTGGAATTGTCCTTATTACCCCTCTGGCTGTTTGAACTAATGTTACATTGTGTGAATGCGTACTGGCTTGAACTGATGTTTTTTTATAAAATATATACTTCCACCGGCTAGAACTGGATTTTTTCGAAAATATATTTTCACTGGCGAATCCATTTAATCCGCGCGCATGTGGGTGAGCTCATTGCGTATATTACGACTTTTAGTTAGAATACTACTTAGATGGATCATGAGTTCAGTTCAATGGAAGACTGAACAATGGACCATGAGTAGTAGCTCGTGTTTGCAATTACAAAAGCTGCTGAGTATAATACTAATCAACATTATCTCCTAATAACGACTCCACGTTTGATTATAACAGAAATCTCTAAGGACCATGAAGAAGACTGGAAGATTTTTACATTTCAAAGAAAATTAATTGACAAGCAGTGAAGACTCGCGCCAATGCCTATCAGGAGCATGCATGCATGTATCCCTTTCATCAGTTACAATATGGATTACAAATGCTGTGGCATTCCCGCCTCCACCTGTGAAAATTCCTGACGCGAACAATCTAACAACCACGCACACGTTAACGGCGAATGTAATTACTAATTAATCTCCTGTAAATGATCCTTCTTACTTATGTGACGCCTCACGTAAACATTACTAATTAAACACTGGGTTCTTATATCACGCCTCACATAAACATTACATAGTTTACAATTAAACAGGGGAAACATAAACAATCAAACAAAACATGGAAAAGCTGACACTCCAATAGTATTTGGGAATAAGCTTAATTGCACGCTAAACAAACGGGTTTAGTTGTCCCTGGATAGCTGGCCAATAAACTGGTCCACAATCAACCAGGGCAAGTAACCTTTTATTTGGAAATACTATATGTATAAGCACACAACCACTGGTAGAACTCGCGAAACTATTTCATTTTTTTTGGATGGCATGCATGTATGGAGAGGCACGAGATGGGCGTTATGAAATCCGTATGGACGAATGGGTGGCACAAGGGTATAATAGGTGACATACATGGTAAGTATGCATGGTACAATGTTGATAATAAGTAGCAGTTTAGGACTTTAGGTAGTATGCGGTAGTGAATGATTGATGAACAGAGCATGTGCTGACAGAAGTCTCATACCATTGAAGGATGCATGGATCGATATATTGATCAGCTTCGGTATGATTCATCTGAGATAGCTCTTGATCACGACTTTCTCATCGAAGGAGGCAAACTCCGGGGGATGCTTTGGGACGTAGCTGTTGCGGTGCAAGGGTGAGGCCCAGTGGAGCTTGCGCCACCAGCTCCTCTCCCCACTCACCTCCACCATCCTCGGCTGATCTTCAAGGCGCGGCAGCCGGTGGAGGCTCCAGCACCCCCGGACGTGGAGCTCCTTCCACATCGGCGCAGCTATAGTAGCATCGGATTCATGGAAGTGTTGTAGTTGTGGTAGCTCCTGGAGGCGTATCCTTTGGAGGCGTGGGAGATGATACAGATCACGTTGATAAACATAGTAGAAGAAGATTGTCTTGAGGTTGTAGCAGAACAGGATGTCAACTGTTGTTAGACTTGGTAGCTCAGAGCCCCATGGCATGATGTTCTCCAATCTTGGGCAGTCCTCGAAGTGCAGATGCTTTAGTAAACTGAAGACACCAACATAGGAGAAACAAACAAGATTTTTGAGATTACAGATTTTCACATTTCGTAGGTTGTTCAAGCCTTTTCCTTGGTAGAAAACTTGTTCCATTTGATGGCACCACCGAAGTTCACATTCTTCCAGCTCATCGAAGAAGGTGCTCTGATAATTGCTCAGAAAATTAAGACTTGGAACAGAAGTATCACATGTCACAAATATCGATCTAGTGACTTGTAGAAGACTGTATAAACCATCAAGATGCCTATTCATGGTTGAGATCTCCACGTGACGCTCTGTTCGGCGAAGGGGAGCTGTCATCGGTGATGCAATAGCAACCACTCCGTCCTTGTAGCTGTTGTATACATCCACATAAGTAGATTCCTTTTGTACCAATTCTTGTAGCTTGCTATCTAGCATGCCTTCTTCATCTGGCAAATGCCTAATTTTTGTATTGCATGGTGCAACTTGAACGTGGAACAATTGGAAAAACCGTCCATTCCTTACTAAATCCCTAGCATTGTCATTGAAGCTATGGAATAATCGAGAATCATTGATGCACACATGAGCAACTTTATTAGAATAATTACCGTTTCCATCTGCACAGTGATCCAAGCAAAAGACATCTGGGAGTCGCTGCAGCTTATGCCAAGGGAATCGCCACAGAGAAGGAACACCCATGAGAAGCAATCGCCTAAGCTGGGGCAGATTAGGGATGTCAACAGGGAGCTCCTTGATAGCCGTAGCAGATAGGTCCAAGTCCTCCAAAGCACCAAGGTCCCTCAAGTCCACAGACTCGAGCTTTCTACATCCGCGCAAGGACAAGCACCATACGATAGGTGCACAGATTAGTGAGAAGGATTTAAGGGTAGGGTGCCCATCCAATTTTAGCTCTTCCACCATTTTCTTGTTGTCAATGAGCTTGAGTGATTGAAGCTTCTTCATTTCTTCAAACATGTTCTCAGGGAAAGATTTTATTTGTGTCCCTGTGACCTCAAGTGTTGTTAGGCTAAGTAGAGTAGCCATGGAAGGGGGCAGTTCCACAAGGTTGGGGCATTTGACCAGGATGAGCACTTCAAGATTGGACATGTCTTGGAAAAAGCTTATTGGGAAAGTAGTTACTTGTGAATAGGACATGTCCAGGTGTATCAAATTGCTCTTTTGATTGCCCATACCTTGCGACATATGGGAAAAAGGAACTCCATTCATATCAAGAATTTCAAGCTGGCATAGAGTGGACAGTGGTGAATAGGAAATACTATTGGTTGCTGGGTCCATAGTATTAGTTGTGGAGGAACTGATTAATAGAGTTTTGAGATCATAACAGCCTCTGAGTGAAAGCAATCGAAGGTTCAGTAGACAACCGATTGAAGGAGGGAGTGATTTTAGTGGGGTATAGGAGATATCAAGAACACGAAGGAAACAGAGTTTGGGTAAGAAACTATTAAGTTGGGAAAATAAGAACAACTGTTGCGAGCAACCTCTTAGAATAAGTGCGGTTGGGCCATTGGTTTTGTCGCTCAACCGTAGTTGGCTTACATGCCATCCTTGGTCATCCATGAACGAGATCCATTGCAGCTGCTCCATGGACTCCTTTCCATCAAGAAGTGTGTTTACTGTGAGGCGCTCTCCAACGAGACCATGGTATGTCAAAAATTGTGCAGCAGTTTCAGTAGCCGCATCAGCTTCAGCTGCTGGGGAAAAGGGTAGCTGCAGCAAACAATACTCCCGGAATGCTTGGAGGATGACATTTCCAACTTGATGTATATCATCGTACTTGTTGTGGTAGCTGCCGGCCTCCTCCTCTGTACTTTCTTGGGCTCTTGGTTTAATTGCAGTAAGGATGCCTTGGGCTGCCCATAGACATATTAGCTCATCCGAAGTAATGGACGGTGCATTATTATTACTCTGGCGATTTCCATCACTGTGAATAATATCTCCCTGCTGTGGCGGTGGATTTTGAGGAACAAGGAGTAGCATGGCGTAGTGAAAACATCAAAGGGCCACGCGGTGCCAATACCGCTCGTCTTGTTGGCAAATCATGCCGGAGATAAACTTGGCCGATTGGTGTAGTGCGGAGAGGATAAGCATCAGGATCTCATCTTCATCTTCGCTGGAGAATTGGAGGACTTTGTGACCTCCCGACTTGCTCCTGTCGCAGACTTCTCGGGAGGCAGTGGAAAACAGCCAATTCGAACCTTTAAACGGATCAAGAGGAATCCCCACCTTCGCTGGGAAACTATTGGGGTCGATAGGCTCATAGAGGTTGTCAACCACCAGCAGGTACCTCTTGTTGATCAGCTGCGTGAAGATCCGAGGAACTATTGTGTACCGCACGTGAATCCACAAGTCCACCCAGCGATCCTTCATCCCGTAGGTGTAGTACCGTAGCTCCTCGTCGGATTTCTTGCGCTGCTTGTATTCTTGGTCGAGCAGGCCGAGCTCCTCTGCCACCGCGGCGGCCAGCTCGTACTCGATGGGGAGGTCCTTCCTCAGCTCCACCTTTATTACGGGATCAAATGGGGCACATAGCGACTGATCTTCCCCTCCACACCGATGCTTGAAATGGCCCGTCTGAAGGAAGCTGCCGGCCCCACCCCGACATTCCAATCCACATCATCCCAGGAGGCCTTTGCTTTCAGTGTATGGTATGCGTCCGTGCGCCGGTATCCGTTCAACCTGGCCACAGAAGAGAAGAGAAGAGAACAAAAAAAAGCAGTTAAGAAGACGTACAGATCAACGACAGCTGGCCGGGGGTACGATTAACGCCAGCCCGCCGGTGCATGCGCTCGTTGGTGCATGAACGCAGCAGCTTAACCAAGTATCACATTAATCTATTGATTAGTCTTAACTGGTTATGAAGGATTAACTGCCTTAATTATTGTAATTACTCATCATACTCCTCTAATACAAAAAAAAACAGTTAAGACAGATTAATCAGTTGATTGTCTCATTGATTAACGCCAGCCGGTCCGGTGCATGCGTTCGTTCGTGCATGAAATTAAACAGCAACTTTACCAAGTTTACTTCAATTCTCAACAAAAATTGGAAAACATGCTAGGAACCCAGGGAGGACAAAAAGAAGACGAGTATCACTCACTCATGATCCTTTAATCAGTGAATCATCATCCTCTCTTTTACTTCATTCTATGCATGTCAGAGAAATTCTCTAATAGTCTAGTACCCTTGTATAAATGCCTGCTGTCACCGGATCTTGTACATATAGCCATTGCCTTAAGGGTGTGTTTGGATCTTAAGAAAGGGAATTTATAGCCTTGCTTAGCAAGGATCACTACTACAAAAGAGGCTATATTAGACACATCATCACAGACGGTTTTAGGAATAAACCGTCTGTGATGTGTTTCGGCACATCACAGACGGTTTGTGGATGAAACCATCTGCGATGTCTGATTATCACAGACGGTTTCATCAACGAACCGTCCGTGATGAAAGCGATAAGTTTACAGTCGGTTTATGGATAATATCACAGACGGTTTTATCGACAAACCAACTGTGATGATAGGTATAACTTCACAGACGGTTTGTGAATAAAATAGTCTGTGATATTGCCCTCATCACAGACGTGTTTATCCACGCACTGTCTGTGATGATCAATTGAAAATAGTATATGCACGAAACATGCCTTACAAACACTACACCATGGCACACTTTTGCCAACACTTTGTACAGTTGGCGTATACCACTTTCGCCGACGAAAAATGTGTCGACAAAACTTTTCCCGACACTTCCTAAACAGTAGTGTTTGAAGCCGTGGGGGAAAGTTTTAAGCCACGTTAAGACTTTCGCCCGACAGATAAGTTGTGAGCAAAATGATAGGCTTTGCCGACAGTGATAGATTTGCCGCAGTGATAGATTTGCAAGAGTTGATACCTTTCCGACTATTAGTAGCTTTCCGACACTTTTCTGCCAAGATAGCAACGAACCGACCAACACCGGTTGGTACCTTTCGAAACACTTTTCTTGGCGGTTATAGCAACAAACCAGCCTACAGTTAGGCCAACATTGATAACAATAAATTTATCGGTGTCTGAGAGAGCATTTTAAATACTAATGCAATATTAAAACTTCAATAGGACAATATAAAGACCATGACACAAATGTTTAAACAGTCATAAGTCCACATACATTAGTGATTCATGTAATTAGCATGTGCATACATCATCCATGCATATCGCAAGTCAACTATACTAAGTACATCCAAGTCAATCTCGAAAGGTACTACATGCATCCATATTTCAAGAGTGAAGCTTTCTTGAAAAGCTTAATGCTTCCTTGCCTTGCTGCCTAAAAGGTCCTCTTGTGGCCCAAAAGCTCCTTCCTTGGCCCAAAGCTCCTTCCTTGCTGCCTAAAAGCTCTTGCCCAAAAGCTCCTTCCTTGCTGCCCAAAAAGTGAGTGTCTTCTTTCCTTCGTGCCTAAAAACGTTTTGATGTCCAAATAAATTAAAATCAGTCACCTTCACAGACATGTAAACTCAAGAAATAGAAGCAAGTACAATATTTGAGGCTATTGGAATAAAAGAGTTCTAGCCCTCCACAGAGACGACTCAATTTCAGATTCAGAACACAAAGATATTAATAATAATAATAATAATAATAATAATAGGATGAAGAGCACGCTCCTCCTAAAGAAAAACAAGTTTCGGTCCTTTCCCAATCGTGCTATCAGCAACACAAATCTTGAGGCAACCAGCCCACAAACCACCAAGTCCCAAATACCACTTGGCACAAATGACAGAACCAACATATATAATTTGTTGGTTGATTGCTTCAAGATTTATACTATGTTTGGAATGCTATTGGCTTTTTGTGAGTTTAGTGCAAACTTAGCTTTAACTCCTCTCTCATGAGGTCTTTTCGTGGTGGATTTCAAATATAAATTGGAACCAACAGAGAAAGCGACTTTACTGTGGAGCTTACAAGCTGAAATCACAAGTCACAAGTATCTAGCTCCAAAAAGAATTTTCAATCACTCTAGAAATCATAAGTTTTTCTTCCCAATTTGTTACAAGATCGCTCATTTAAACATTTTGAGAAACCAACCAATGTTATCTTGACATGTGACTGACTTGCAACAAATGGTCAAAACAACCAATGCTTTTTTTGGGATACATGAAGATTTCACTATAGTGTACATTAAAATCATTGTTAATAGAAATGCTCAATTGGATTATAGAAAAATATCAAATAATAATATTAAGACTGCTCAATAATCAACTTAAAATATGTAATGGAAAGGGACATATATAAGAACACATATAGCCTCTCTCTAAAGAAAATAGGAAATCGACACATGCATAACAACCAAACTGCATAGGCTCGATCTGAATTTGGGCTAGCTACATCCAGGACATCCAACATTTTGTGACAACTTCCACATGCATTCCAAGCGATTGTTGAGAAAGATCTAGAGTAAATTTCACAAAATGTCTACAATACTCACAAAATAATTCACTCTAAAAAAATATTTCCAACATGAAACTTGACTATCTGGGTTTCAATCTATTGAGCATATAACTTGATTACCTTCCCAAAATGTGATAGCCTTGTTCGAGAACTTAAGTCTTATTTGCACCTTGATGACTTGTTGTCATCCTTCATCTGCCAAAAATTACAATAATTTAGTAGTTGTTGACCATCAATTCACTTGAATTAGAGCGGATCGAGTTATTACTGTCATGTGGCCATGCAATGGATCGACCACGAGCATCTCCAATGGACGTTAGTGCTCCATATGGACGAGGCAATATAGCATCCTCACAAATACATGATTGACAACTACTTCTGAACTGAACCCCAAGGCGAGTACCCCGACAATAGCCCTTGGGTTTGTTGTTTGAATAGTTGCCTTTGCCACAGAGTATCATAGGGTCTCACAACACTAAACAATATTACATCCCTTCCACCTAATCCACACAGAATATGTTAGAATCTATTCAACATATTGTAGTAATTATTTGCCACATGCAAGTTAAACCATAGCAGATTAAGTATTACCTCTTCATATTGCTCCATTGGTGGGACCACTCGCCTATTCAAAGCTAGCTCTTCATCCACATCATCAGTTGCATACCAATGAGCATCATTATCATGGTCATCCGCTTCTACATCATCATTAGCTGGTGCATTCCTTGAGTTCTAAATCAAAACACAATAATAGAAAAGTTATTGCAATAAGAAGAAAAAATAGTAACAGAAAAATTTAGGTGGACAGTTACCACTTGTGGTGCATTGTTAGATACATTTGGAGTGCTGTTAGCATTTTGAGAAGACATTTGTTGTTGAATCCACTTATTCATTTCTTCCCGAAGTAGGTTTACTTGACTTGACAGCTCTTCCACCTTCCTATCAGATTGACGGCGAGCTTCTATTTCCATTTGAAGTCTTGTTGATGTGTACCTTTTGGCTCCGGGCAATTCCAAATCAGTCGGAGTTGGTCCCAAACCTACACAACGTACATATCCATTCTTCTCTGGTCCACAGACATGGTAATATACATCACCTTCTTGGATAGTCTTGTCTTTTAGTTCAGGGTTATCTCTAACTGCATCCTTAAGTGCATTCTGTAGCAAATGAAAAAAATTTAGCACTCTGGAACAAATGTCTTCTCAATAAAACAAGAAACTGTTGAAAAGCAACTCCTCACTAGTAGTTCTACTTTTGACTAAATCATAACGACAAGCACATTTCATTGCTCTGTTACTAGATTAATTCCTGGGAGCAATGGTGTACAAGTTCAGGCAGATTAACTCATTTCATTTCAGTATACCAGATTAACTCGTTTCAATCCGGCTGTATGCATTAATTTCAGTCCGGCTGTATGCATCAGCGTTGGCTTTTTAATCTGGTTGTATGCATCGTGAAGACTAAAATAAACGATTATTTGAATCCATTTGTATGCACTAATTTGATCCATTGTATGCCTCGGCGTTGGTGTGTCTTTGGAGCTTTAAAGCAACTCAAACGACTGACGGATGAACATTACTTTCGAACAAGCCGACAATATAATGCCATGCAAAATTTTCTACTAGAGTTATGCGACTTGAAATAACAAATTATGCCATGACTCTAATCAATTAAATGCAGATCAAATGAACAATTGAATGTGAGGGAGTATTGACTATTGACCTCGAGATTGTATGAACATGCTTTGCAGATTGCATGATTTCTTCTTTTATTGGAAGAAATATCTACTTTTGAAAAACAATTGTAATATATATATTTTGCTAAGTCTTGCCTGTTGCCACATCTACAGACATAATGAAAGACAACTGTAGCAAGTCATACAGATGTAATTGGTTATATAGTGTTGGAATTTTTCGCACTTACAATTGTGGATCAGCCCTTTATTAGGTAATCCATTCTTGTGTGTATGTGTCTTGATAAAGAGTTCATCTCTCGAGGTGTGGCCCAAGCTCTTGAGTCTAAATACACTGCAACAAATACAATCAGTTCATCTCTTGAGTCTAAAGAGTCTAAATAGTATAGCTCTTAGGTCTAAATACACACACAAATACAACACAACAAATACTCGAGTCTAAAGAGTTCATCTCACGAGGGTGTACCATCAAAGGATACACACAGCAAATACAATACATACCATTTCATTATCAACACGTGCATGACTCTTGCTTCGATTGTATGCAAATCGGTTGACCTTGCACGATTTGCTTTACCCTCAATGACCGAGCCTATAATCAAGTATTGTTAGTTTGTATAAATCATATACACTACTTAAGATACTTTGTAACTTACAGATGCTACGAGTTCTCCAATGGTTGATAAGCCACTTCGGTCCTCTTCGTGAACTCTATTATCACACAAAGCAAGAAGTTCATCATCTTCCATGTCTTCTTTAAACAATCTCCTCAATTACGCCTTGAACTCCTTCCATTTTCAATTCTTTGTCTTCATAAACCAATTGAAGACACCATAGTCCAAATCCCAATAAAGCTGTACAACATATAACAAGTTAGTACATAGATAAGAAATTTGATAATAGAACTAAAATTAGTAAATATTGCAACCTATTTTAGTACTGTGCATCATCACGACTTATACTTTTCATGCGCACCAACCTTCCTCCAATCATCATGTGCAATTGGGAAACCCTTTGTTCTCACAAGTGCTCCAATGAAGTTAGAAAATTGATTGCATGTTGGTCCTGAGGTTGACCATTTTCATTGATTTCAGTTGGAGTTTAGGCTTATTTTGCACAGCAAATATATTAGCCTTTTAGTTGGTCCTCTAACATTCTTCCTCTGCTGCACATGTATGTCGACAAACAAGAAGAACAACAAAAGGATTTGTGAAGAGAAAATGCAGCAAGCTATTTTTAGAGGACTTCATTAGAGCGACAAGCTATTTTTAAAGGACTTCATTAGAAGCGACAAGCTAAAGAAAATCAGAAATGATAGCATGATTATATATTATGAAGATACCTTCAGTGGGAATATCCTGAGGATTTCCATTCCTGAGCTATGTTCGCACTCCGGATGACTTCGAGTGCGAACATAGCTCTTCAACCTCATCAAAAACCTATGAAGGAGCAGACTTCTCTACATAAGCTAACTCAAAATATATTGGTTAAGACTAGGTTCAACTACTAGTGAAAATAGTTTAAATACCTCTCTATTGGCCACATGCTTCGGTAGTGTACAGGACCAGCAATTCTTGCTTGAGCAGGAAGATGAACCATCAAGTGTACCATGATATCAAAAAAGGCCGGCACAAATACAGTCTCAAGAATACTTAGCGTTTCAGCTATTTCAGCCTCTAATTTTTGCATGTCACTTACACGAATAGTAGGAGAATATATCTGCTTGAAGAAATTACTCACACGAATTATTGCAGCACTAGCGCGTGTTGGCAATATCTTTCGGACAACAAGTGGAAGTAGGTGCTGTAACAAAATGTGGTTGTCATGGCTCTTTAGTCCAATTATCTTCTTCTCCTGAACATGCACCTTATTGCGTAGATCAGATGCGTAACCATCTGGAAACTTCACTCCCTTCAATATTTCACAAAACAACTTCCTCTCATCAGAACTCATTGTATATTGCGCTGGAGGTATATAAAATCTATCATCTACACTGACGGGATGAAGATCACTTCTAATGCCAAGATTCTGCAAGTCCAAGCGAGCATTTAAACTGTCCTTTCCTTTTCCATCAATACCCAAAAATGTGTTCACAAAGTTATCACAAACATTCTTTCCTATGTGCATAACATCAAAATTATGGCGTAGTAGTAGGTCTTTCCAATATGGCAACTTAAACCAGATAGACCTCCTTTTCCAAACAATTGGTCCCTCATTGTCATCCCTGTGTGCTCTCTTTGCTGGCTTCTTTGTAATCGGATCCTTCCCAAAAGTTGTGCATATGTTTGCTGTCAGCTCCAAAATTTCCTCGCCACTAAGCGGTGTAGATGCTGCCCTATGCTCCATAGTACCATCAAATGAATTTGCATTAAACCTAAATATGTGGTTTGCATCTAAGAATCTACGATGGCCCATGTAGACATGCTTACTTCCCTTTTTTAGTTGGAGAGAAAATGTATCTGAGTGGCATTCAGGGCAAGCAACTTTGCCAGAGGTAGCACATGCATGCAAATAGCCCAAGCCTAGAAAGTCAGATATAGTACATAATATAGCAGCACGCAATTGGAAGAAGTCGCCCTTAGAGGCATCATATGTTCTTACACCATCCACAAACATATCTACCATATCATCCACCAATGGTTCAAGATAGACATCCATATCACCCCCAGGTGCCTTAGGGCCGGGAATTAACAAAGAAAGGATGAAATTATGCTGCTTCATACACTTCCAAGGTGGAAGGTTGTATGGAATCATAATAACAGGCCAAATGCTATAAGTTGAATTTAAGGTCCTGAAAGGATTAAAGCCATCGCTAGCTACAGCAAGTCTAAGATTTCGACTATCTGAGGCAAATTCCGGATGTCTAGAGTCAAAATCCTTCCAAAAAGGAGCATCAGCTGGATGCCTCAGCAAACCATCCTTTGTGCGTCCTTCATCATGCCACCTAGCGTCCGACGCTGTTTTAGAACACATAAAATACCTCTGCAGCCTTTTCTTTATAGGAAAGTAGCGTAGCACTTTCATTGGAACTCTATGCACACGCTTTCCATTAGGACTTTTCTTTTCCGATTTCCATCTTGAAGTGTTACATTTTGGGCAATTGTTTTCCTTTTCATGCTCCTTCCAGAACAAAATGCAATCATTTTCGCAAGCATGAATATTACTGTACCCAAGACCAAGGCCTTTTACTGTATTTTTGGCAGCATTGAAGTTTTTAGGAAGTGATGACCCTTCAGGTAAAACATCCTTAAGTAACTCTAGTAGCATGTCAAAGCTTTTATTACTCCATCCTCCAAGAAATTTTATATGGAGTAATCTAATAAGGAAACGCAACTTTGAGAAGTTTCTGCATCCAGGGTATAGTTCTTGGCCAGCATCATCTACCAACTTGTAAAAAGATTCCATATCCCCATTATGCAGCCCCCCATCCCCTTCTAAATCTCCCATGTCATCTAAACCTCCTGCTAAGTCTCCAATTAAATTAGAAATATCATCCTCTTCATTTGACTTCTCCACTTCTACCCTATCAGACTGCTCCACTTCATTTGCAAAAAAACTGGAATTTGGTTCCCCATGATTCACCCAAGTTACATACCCTTGCGTAAATCCCTCACATATCAAGTGCTCACGTACAACACTGCTAACTCTCAAACAAGAATTCTTACAAGTCTTGCAGGGACATAATATCTTGTTTCCTTTTGCTGAATTACTAAAAGCAAATTCTAAAAACTTGTCCACTCCTTTTATATAATCATCATTGTGCCTACATACAATTAATTTTCAGGATCTAAGACCAAACACTAATGTCTTATAGGCACGCACATAATATTTGTTGAAAAGTTTGAAATTTACCTAGGCAGGTGTGTCCAACTTTTATCCATGACACACCTTTTAACCAATCAAGCAAGTCGCTTTTCCTAGACTACTGCAGTATGACAATGTTAATTTTCCAATCAATCAAGCAAGTACCAATCAACATTGCAAATCAGTTCATCGGTAACCTAGTAATACTCTGATCATGAGTTCATAGCACTATGTAGTAATACTCTGATCAACTCCAATGCATTGTAATGACCATGCAGCCTAGTGACAAGCCAACAAAAGAACAAGGGTCCTCACCAGGGGCTTGTCGTCTTCCCCTTCTCGTTTCGATGATGGCTTCCTTTCTCACGGCAAGCGACTTCTTGTCGATCCGTCCTTTGTTGGTGGCTTTCCGACACTTTTGTTTCCGTCTCGTGGCAAACATTCAGAATTCAAATAACAATCTTTGGTAAAGTAATAAGTTAAATTGCTGATAAGATGTAGTTGCCATTGTAAATATCTTGAGCAAAGTAAATAATTACAGAAAAGAATGGAACAAAAACTTGACATTTATCGTAATGCATAGATTGATGTTCTTGGTATTCAGTTTTTCTTATGGACCGGTTCTTGAAATAGAGAGGTGTGAATCAATCTTCACAATGCTTGCTTTGGATAGAATTTTGGAATTTAGGATTGACATTATGCAAGAAGATAGTATATATAGATATAGGTAACCCCAAGGACTGAGCTATGCTAGAACTGCTACTTATATCAACACACCGTAACATTCAATTGTTCCATGTAATTTCAACTATGATATTTATATCACGAGTCACACTTCATTATTCGGAGTGTTACACACCTAATTTTGCAAGAATCAAAAGTTCACAAAAGTAATTACTCCTAATAGTTTGATGTACCACATGAAAGCGCCTCGAAAATTGAGAACGATTTGTCGGTAATGTAGTGGAGCAATTTGGCTCCATACACTTGGAACATACACTTGATCGAATTGTAAACACGTAAATAGTTTCTTGCTCGTGCTTCTTGTTCTTTGCTAGTGCTTCTTGTTCTTGAAGGCTTCAAGCGAGATCCACCGATCTCTGAATGTTTGTGCGTAATGAGATGCAACAAAATTTTTACCACTTTGATTACATCGGGGATATTGAATCAGTAAACACAATGCGAAATTCAGCTACAAGGCCAAACAAACTTCCAAAGGACTATTTTACCTTTATTGGAATGTAAGACCTAGTGCAACTCTAGTAGTGAGAGAAAGACTAGCTAGCTAGGTGCATACTTGTCGATGATTATTTCAATTTTAAAAAATTATCATGTTGATGATCCGAGAATTGAGTCAATATTAAAAGACTAGCTAGGTTTTCCATGTTGAACCAGAGATGCACTGTAAATGAATATTTGCTTCGCACGAAGGTAATCATTTGCATTTACAAATACGTTTCTTGTATGTAGTAGATGTTATTCATTGACTTTTATAAGATGCCTGTTTTAATTTTTTAATAAAATGCCACTTTCATACTGACTTTACCACATTGCTTTTACTCACCGAAAACAACACCTCTGTTGTTTTTACTCACCAAAAACAATAGTTGTCCAATAGTTTTCATCTTTACTCGACGCACTTAATAGGAGAATAGTTATTGAGGTGTTTTTTTCTGTTATATTAGTGATGTTACAAGAGAAGAAAATACACATCTCTAAAAAACTTGAACCTTTGATTAGCATGTCAAGTTCAGTTATGAATAGTTTCTTTTCTTTTCATTTAGTTACGGTTTGATCGTTATTATGCAATCTTACTACTAACAAATTGCTTGCTTGTGCATAAGTTAGGCAAAAGCTTGTACATTCCTTGAGCAAATGCTCAACGTGACAAACCGTATGTTCTGCGACAAGTACGAAATTGTGAATCAATTCTCAACTCAACCACTTTCGCTTATTTCAATGTGTAGCTGACATGGCGATATCAACTCTCTCGGAAAAAATGATGATGATGTAAAGCTTTTGCTGAATGCGAAGGCAGCGGCATCACATCGACAACATATGATCTACTAACTAAAGTATGCAAAGAAAATAAACAATAATCTACGAATGTTAGTACCATGCGCTTATGTTTGGATGATGTTCCTCTCATTGCAGAGGAAAAAACACTAGTTAGCTAGCGTTTTCTCCATCTCAATTACCACTTTACCACTCTAAAAGGATGCTACATTTCATAAATGGAATCTCTCGATCACCCTGTTGTAACAACACTTGGACAAGCATACTCTAAAAACAATACTCAAAATCCAGACTACATCAACAAATGGGAGTTCCAAACTATGCAATACTTTGAGTAATGCTTTCTACATGTGTTGGGGAAGAGAAGGGAGGTGGAGGGGAAGAGATGGGCCAGAGGCGAACCTCAAGACCCCGAGGCAGGCGGAGATTCCACCGAGACGGCAGCAGATGAGCAACCGGCCGGGCGATGGGTCGGTCTTGGTGTCAAGGAGGGCAACACGCGGTCGAGGGAGGGCGGCCAGCGGCGGAGGGCACCCGAGGGCCGGCGGCAGAGGGCACCCGGGGGCCGGCGACGGAGGGCAATAGGCGGTCGACGAAGCTGTCGAGAGAATGGGGAATTTGGGGGCAGGCGTGAGATGGGAGAGAATGGGGAATTTGGGCGTGAGATGGCGTGAGAGAGAGAATGGGCAGGCGTGAGGTAGCGTGGGAGAGAGAGATGGGCGTAAGGCGTAGATGGCTCAGCGCGGTATTTTTTTTCAGGAGCGCGCCTCTTTTTTTCCCAGATATATTTCCCGCTTCGCAGTGCATTTTGACGCGCGTTTTTTTTAATGTACACTGACACATTTTGCCAACACATAAGGTGTAACTATGGTACTTTTACCGACAGATAAGGCATCGAGAATTCTTTGCCGACACTTTTTTTGCCGGAACCATCAACGCCGACAGAAAATGTGCCGACACATGCGATCAATGCCGACAGATTGGCTATCGATGTAGTCTATAGATTTGCCGACACATTTTGTGTCGCCAATAACGTACTTTTGCCAACACATCATTGTCGTCAAATGTGTGCCATGGTGTAGTGAAAAAAGACTACTAGATTGAGAACTAGATTGCATTATATATATAAGAAGAAGCATTACAAAAGTCTTTGATGATCAATTGAGAACTAGATTGCATTATATATATGAGAAGAAGCATTACAAAAGACTACGTACAAAAGTACTACTTTAACTAAAAAAGACTACTCGTCGTCACCAGAGTAGTCGTCGTCGGAGTTAGCGGAGTCCTCGCTGCGGCCGTCTGGGTCCTCGCTCGAGCCGGCTCGGTCTGGGTCATCCTCCAACTCCCACCTATCATGATATTCCTCCAACGAGTCGTAGCTATCGTCGTCGTTGTCGAAGGAGGAGGAGGATGGTGGTGGACGCTTCTGCTCAATGCGGCTAGAGGCGAAGGCGGCCGGAGGGGTGCTGCTCGGTGCAGCTGGAGGCGGAGGTGCCAAGTAGTGGGCAGTCGGTGGATCCATGGAGATGGCGTCGGCGTGGCACCGCAGCCATTGCCGTAGGGCAGTGCGAAATGTGCGGTCGAGGTGCGATCGAAAATGGCAAGTGGTGGAGGGTTTGTGGCGGTGCTCTTTGGGCGGAGCATTCATTGGGGGGTGGAGCCATAGGAGGAGGAGCCATTGGAGGGGCTTTTTGGGTTGCTCATGGCGGTGGCGGAGGGGATATTTTGTGCTAATGCTCGAGTATAGAGGCGGTCGATAAGCCTCAATCTGTTCTTATAGGCACGGAATTGCATTGGGGAAACGAAACGCCATCTGCATTGGGAAGACGAAACGATGAACTGGAAAGACTGCACGCGTCTGCATTGGGAAGACAAAACGATGAACTCGAAAGACTGCGTGCGTCTGCATTGGGAAGACAAAATGATAAACTTGATCGAAAGACTACACGTGTCTGCATTGGGAAGACGAAGTAACATCACAGACAGTTTGTAGATAAAATCGTTTGTGATGACATCATCGCAGACAGTTTTATACACAAACCGTCTAGGATGTGAAGTGACATCACAGAAGGTTTGTGGATAAAACTATCTGCGATTACATTACATAGCAGATGGTTTTATCTACAAACCATATGTGATGTAATAACATTACAGACAGTTTTATCCACAAACCGTCTGCGATGTCATCACATCACATACGGTTTGTAGATAAAACCATTTGCGATGATATTTGTTAACTGTAAAAGACAGAGAGCCTTGACCGTCTCTGTATTTTTAGGTTTTCCTAGATATTTCTGAGGTGGCTACGATTGAGAGGTGTTCTGGTGAAAGAGACCCTAGATTTGGAGAATTAATTGCAGATCCTTGTGCTCTAGGTGATCTAAGATTAGTAATTGCTTCTAATCTGAATTGGTCCAAATTTACATTATATTTAATATCTATCTTGGTGAAGTGGGAAATGAAGCTGGTTAATTTGTTCTATGTGACGTAAAGTAGATACATTTACTATACCTTGTGCAGATCTATTTGTACTTATTAATCTAAATTAGTAGTTGGTTCTTACATGCGTATCCATTCATTCTTTTTTGATGTCAGGAGCTATATAGGTTAATCGGCAAGTAGAAATTTAGCCTATATGTAGCACATGTGCGCATGAGCACTCCTAGAGTACTTAATTCGTCATTTAACACCAATTGTTACATATGTAGTGTAGATGGATCGAAGCTGGATGTACGTTGAGAACCGTGCAAGCGCCGAGTACATTAATGGTGTCTCAGCTTTTAGAAGAGCTGTAGAGGAAGATATGTCGAACAAGGGGGTGGAATTTATGCCTTGTCCATGCATTGATTGTGAGAATCTCCGGATGTTTCGAAACCCAGCACAGATTCAAGCACACTTGATTCTATGGGGTTCAAAAGGGGGTATACATGTTGGACCAGTCACGGTGAAGAGCAGATTATGCAGGGACCAAGTAGTACTACCATCGTGGACAAAGTCGACGATACTTTAGATATCGTGAACGAAGTTAACGATACTCCAGATGATATCAACTGTACTTTCGATGACAATCTGAATCAGATGCTATGGGATGCAGAAGGGAACCATGATGAGTGGGAGTATGTAAAATTCCGGCGCTTGATGGATGACTTGGAGAAACCTTTGTTCCCGAGTTGCAAGTCCAAATACACAAAGTTGTCGTCCGTGCTGGAACAACTGAAATTAAAGGCAAGTAACGGTTGTTCTGACAAGAGTTTCACGGCGCTGTTAGGTCTGTTAGCAGATATTCTTATAGAGGGAAACGAGTTGCTGACTACCACCTACAAAGCCAAAAAGGTTCTTTGTACCTTGGGAATGGAAGTAGAAAGAATACATGCCTGTCCGAATGACTCTATCCTGTACTGCAAACTGTACGCAAACTTGCATGTATGTCCGGTATGCAACGCATCCCGGTACAAGCGTAAAGATAGATCGGATGACGACGACGAGGACATGGAGGTGAAGAAAGGACCTACGCTAAGGCAAGAGAATCCGACGTGGCAGCAGTACTGGATCATCAGACAGCATAACCTTCAGTTCAACAGATGGTTCAAGGAACGACAATCCATTACTGGAAGCACGTCAAGTGATAGGCTGACATGGTTGGCAAAAGGGCCAGCTTTTATAGTTGTAACATGGAAAAGATATGACTTAAATGAGTACGCATTTTACATGAGAGATCAGGACATGAAGAGCACAAACCAGAACAACGGTGTTCGCATCGATGCACTGAATACCGCTGGATCGATGAGGAGCTCGTATTATGGGTTCATTGAGGAAATTTGGGAGCTCGATTATGTGCTATTCAAGATCCCCTTATTTCGGTGCTGTTGGGTTAACCTGCAGCATGTGAAAGTTGATAAGTATGTCATCACAACTGTGGACCGCGAACGTGTTAGATACCAAGAGGAACCATTCATTCTCGCCAACCAAGTTGTTCAAGTCTTCTATGTAACTGACCCGTCCAACAAGCAGCGCCACGTCATTCTTTAGGGAAAAAGGAGGATTGTCGGAGTCGAGAATGTGGTAGATGAGGAAGAATACAATCAGTTCGACTAGTTGCCTCCTATTTGTACCGGCGTCACAATCCAGGAAGACCAACCTGAGGAAGCTAACTACACACGTGTTGATCATCACAAAGGGCTAATTTTTGTACAAAAAATAAGCAAGTGTTGTCATGAGGACTTCATGTATATATACCAAGTGTTCCTATATTATAATTAATTAATGACATGTATTAATTACTGAGATGTATTGATTAAAATTAAGCAGGTGTATATTGTACTAAATGAGATGTATGTATTATGATTAATTTTAATACATGACATATATGTTTGCATGGCAAAAAAATAATACAATGGCCCATCCCAAACGGTTCTGGGATTGAGCCGTCTGGGATAAACATGTTTATCCAGATGGTTCTAGGATGGTCTTCCCGCGCCACTCAATAAATCCCGCACTTGCCATTTCACCATGTCTCACGCACACTTAGTTTATTGCAGCCCTAGCTATCGCGAGCCCCTCTCTCTCGGCGATGCCCTCCCCCCTCGGTTGTGCCCTCCCCTGTCGACGGAGCCCTCCCCCCTCGGTCGTGCCATCCCCTATCGACGGCGCCCTCCCCCCTTGGCCACGCCCTCGCCCTAGCTCGGTGGTGCCCTTCCTCGGCCGTGCTCTCCTCCCTCGGCGGCGCCTCCCCCCTCGACCGGGCCCTCCCCCGCAGTGGTGTCTCCCCTCCCACTGGGTGGTGTCTCCACTCTCCATCGGTGGTGCCCTCCTCCCTCTCCCCTCCATTTTTTGTTGCCTTGCTTGCTCCATGATGATAATGGGTATTCTGATGATTAGAACATTTATTTCTATGAACTAGGCCTTGAACCATATGCTTAAACACTGATTAGATTATATCTTGATTGTTATATCAGTACATGTGCTATTTAGATGCTTAGCTAAATATACTTTGTTATCTTAATTGTTACTGGTGTGCTTAATTAAGTGGATCAGTTTTAGTGCTGTTGTACTACGACGGAATCATGTGGTTAAAATGTTGAACTGGTAGTCTTTTGTTGATTTAGTTAGCAAGTGCGTAATCTGCAAATTAAGGTGGTAAGGGTTCAAGGCCTTATTCACTAAATTAATTGTTAGCCCATTCGTGATTAAGCTTGAAGGTTTAAATCTTCAACTAACCCTTATTTGATAGCAATATAATACAATCTTCATTCAATTTGTCCTATTGGTGTTGCATGTACAAAATAACTCTTAATTTACCTCCTCTTAAATTTGCTTCTCTTAACTTACCTACTCTTAACCTTGCATCATACAAGATGGCGTCTCCTCAATCCTCGACACCGAAGGGATCTGATGATGCACCCAACATAGAAAGAAATAGGCGTAGTGCAAGAGGGTTTAATAAAAGGCCTTAAAACTGATACACCATCACGGCGGTCGATCCGCATGATGGGGCCCCTATCGTGCCTCCAAAGGATGCAGCAGCTTTTCGAACCATGTGTGGGATCGTTGGGCGTGAAAGGGCCCCCATCACCTATCCATCTTGGAAGATGCTGATAGATGAGGAGTGCGATAACCTGGTGACAAAAATATTCGCGTCATTCGAGCTTCCACAAGACGCCATGCCTGCACTACGACGATACACGTTGGTAGTGGTGGGAAAGGCGTGGAAGAATTTCAAGAGTGCCCTTGTTGCTAATTACTTCAATAAGGAAATGACTTCGTTCCAGAAGTACGGGTTCATCTCTGAAGACATTTGGGGACAATTTGTTCAGTTGAAGACGATGGAAGAGCTAATGCTACAAATCGCGGCTCACAAGACCATCCAGTCAAAAAACACAGACCCACACAGACTCATCTCAATTGGGTACGTCGGTAAGATGGCGCAATGGACGAGGGAGGATGACGAGGCAGTCCAGAAGGAGGTCACGCCGCCATTTGCCTTGATCGTGGACCCATGTGCCCGAAACTAGGTAAGGGCAAGGTCACGTCACACTTCTTTGGGCGGTGTGTCCTTTGCAAACCCCGCTGATGAGGAAGTGCCCCAACGCCTAATATCGTTAAGCACGGAATCTTCCCAGGGCTCTTTCACTTCGAACAGAGAGAACGACATACTCTCCATGGCCTTGGGAAACAAGGAGCACTCGGGTCGCACCAGAAGCCTAGGTGTTTTTGTTCCCTGGAAATTGGGATTCCCACAGGACTCGGCCATGTACCGGAGTAGGAAGAGAAGTAAAGCCGAGCGTGAGGAACAGCTAGTAACCCTCATTGAGGAAAGGGTTAAGGAAAGGCTTAGAGCACAGTTCGATAGTCAGCTACGAAGCCTCGAGGAAAGGATGGAGCAAAGGGTGGCTGAGGAGAGGCTAGCACAAAACGTGCTAGCCCAAGAAGAACATGCGTAGTTCAACCCAACCAACCATCAGTGCAGCTGCACGTCCGCTCCTGAGACAGACATGGATGAAGCCAGATTTCCTCCTGACGACACTCAGGTAACATGTCTGCAATACTCCTTATATAGACTTTAATGTTGGATGTGTTAGCTAATTACTTATGTATCCTTATGTAGGTATCATGCCGTGCAATCTGCATGTGAGGCTTGCCAACGGCTTTGTTCCCCTGCAGGCTACTTGGGGACAAGCGTATGCATCCAGTGTAGGGGCATTAATGCATGGTCGTACTTTAGAGCCGGGCTACGTGAAGCTCCATATCGATGGTGTACATGAAATGTTCAAGGCCATCACGTTGGACATCCCCTCAAACGACGAGATCGTCACACTAGGGGATGCCATCGGCACATTCATCCAGTGGCCCAAGAAGGACATCTCCTTCGACACCTGCCCAAGAGCACCGAAGCTACAAGCATCCCAGAGACACCACATCATGCGCCGGAGCTACCAACACTACCAAATCCATGCCATGCACCGAACGAGCCCACTAAATCAGCTACCGTGTCCCATCCCGCGTAGACCCTTACTACAGTAAGGGCCCAATCATCTCCTGTGAAGACGAAACATGGTAGCAGGGGACACGGAGACAAGGGCAAATCGAAATGTACCACATCAACTCATGACTTTCCATTTTCCCCATTAGTGCGGCAATTCGAGCTGGGGTAACCGTTCGTACCGAATGACCACAAGGAGACGCTTTCATTAGCTTGCATTAGATTGCAAGAATAGTACATGCAACAAGTCAACAAGCCGATGGCACAACGGCAACAAGTATCTTCGTGACCTTCAAGGAGGAGTATTTCTTACACCGGTCATTAGATGGCGTCTTTGTGGTTGGCTTCACCGACTTGTTCGATCTGTACAACCTCAAAGCACTCGGCGCCTCACTCCTAAGATGCTGGACAATGTAAGTGTGTGCAATTACCGTCTACATTTCTGACACACTGATAAATATCATATATATATCATCATTGATTTTGTATATGTAGATACATGATCCAGGAAGCAATAACAAGGAAACAACCGGTTGGCTTCGCCGACCCACACATAATGTCCAAGCAAAAAATGGATGAAAATAAAGAATTCACCATGAGTACGTGGAAAAAGTACTGCTGGCTCATTCGGACAAAAAATTCATACTTTTACCCTACAACCTGGGGTAAGTGCTTCGTCCAGATGCTATACTCATTGATTTCTACTATATATCTCACCTCGAAGTTAGGTTCAGTGACCATGACGACAAACCCGTAGGTATCACTGGGTTTTGCTCGTAATTATACTGAGATAGAACCGGGTAATTTATCTTGATTCCAGAAAGGGCAGCACCCACGATTTGAAGACTACCGAGATTTTCTCGACACGTCGTTCAGTATCTACAAATCGAGTAGAGGGCCACACAAGAAGGGCCTAGCCACTCTAAAGCATACTTTTAAGTTTTCGGTATCCGATAGTATGCAATAATCCTTCACACTCCATTATAATACCTTCGGAACTAGTTAAACTATTATGTTTTGGCAGTGCCACCAGTAGCCAATGGGCACTGACCTATGTGGATTCTATGTTTGCCACAACATAGCACTCCTCCTTGGTTCCCAGCAGACCAATGTCATCCAGGTCTGTCAATCTTGCAACAAATGTCTCCACTTATTAATTTATATACACGCGAGACTTTACTTTTCTCATTAACAGGCTTGAAAATGCGCTGAATCTGCATTGGAACAAGCTGACCTTCTAAATATTCGAGGACAGCTCTGTGCCTTCTTGCCGCGTGAGGCCTTAAATCCAAAGGTCAGTTGCTATTCAGGGCTCAACCATGAGTTGTGAATTTGTTACTTACCGTACATTCAGATTAATTTATGAACCTTGTGATGTGAATTTATCATTTCTACTTCTGAATCCAATTGGTTAGTATATATATCAGTTGATTTCTGAAATGGATGCACTGTACATATGTTGTAATGTGCGATCTGAGTTGATTTATGAAATGGATGCGCTGTTTGTTGTGTAATATGTGATTAGAGTACATTTTTTAAATTTATGTCATAATAATATGCTGGTCATGTTGTGTACTGTTATTTGTTTCAGAGGGCATGGCTAGCAATTCCTGAGGCTAGCCAATAAATTAAAATTTAGTAAAAAATAGAAAATCAGCATCATAGATGGTTCTAACAAAGAACCGTCTGTGAAGAAGCCCAGATCACAGGTCTGTGATCTCGGCCTCTTCACAGATGGTTCCAATTTGAAACTGTCTGGGATAAGCCCATCATCACAGACAATTCTTAGTTACGTTACAGTCGTCTGGGATAAGCCCATCATCATAGACGGTTCTTTGTTAGAACCGTCTGTGATGATACCGCATTACAGATGAGTCTAATTTGGAACTGTCTGTGATGAGCTTTTATACAGATGGTTAGAAAACCATCTGCAATGACTCTTTGTCATCACTGACACTTGCTTACAGATGGTTCACAAAACCGTCTGTGATGTGATTTACGAACCGTCTGTGACGACCTGCTCTGTAGTAGTGGATAGGCATTTGGTATAATATATAAACCATGCATATCCAATGGCTCCAACCTACAATTCAAACTTGTTCCCCTCCCTAAAACAACTCTATCCCATTAATCTATTGATTAGTCTTAATTGGTTATGAAGGATTAACTATCTTAATTATTGTAATTACTCATCATACTCCTCTAATTAACATTCCAATGCACATGGCCATTCTGGTACACTTTCAGCCCCAGCTGACCATGTGCACCGTGTGCAGATTACGTGATCGAAACTATTAACAGGCGGCTGGTGTTCGTCCATCTCAAATCTCGTGCGTGGATGAAACCCGAGGAGCTTGGCTTGTTTAAACCATGCTCTGCTATTTAATTTGCCAACAAAAAAGGAAGAAAGGCGGACTCGGAGCAGTTCCTTCTGTTTAGTCTGTTTGGCTATATATTGCTGGAGTTATCACCCGCTCATTTTCTTACTCAGATTGAAACGGATATATATTGCTGGAGTCCAGAACTTAACTATTGCATAATTTGTCTAATAAGTTTTAATCCTATGTGAACTTAATTTTTAGGGCCCATTTGCGGTTGCTGGACCGTGGAATCTAGTTAGTACTAAGTATTATGCTAATATTATCATCTGTCCTTTGTTGCAGATTTTTTGGCTGATGATTATTTTTACTGTCAACACTATTGAAAGTATTTCTAGACTATTTATAATCTCCAATGCTGATGCAGAAATGTGTGTTTCCATAAAAGATGTCTTTTCAGGATTATAAACTTTTCCACCCTTTCCAATAAAATGTGTCTGATCAAAGCATCTCTTAAGTGTTTAAGATCTAAGGCTTAGGGGGTGTCCAGAGCACCTGTGTGGTTTTTTCTAAATAGCACTTAAATTTTAAGCCTTCAGATCTAGATCCAATTGATGAAATCAATTTGCCTCCTTTTCCTCACATTTGAGTACGTACTCCATACACAAAATAAAAAAGAAAGCTCACAAACTAAAAAAACACTCAAGTGCCACTTAGCAATTCCTCAATTTTAGATGTAAGGAAGATTTGCTGTTCCAGCTGAAAAAATATTCAATTAATTGTTATATCAACTTATTTTTAAAAAGCCACCGTAATGCCAAACGGTGCACTACTATAAAAGGGGCTATATTAGACACATCATCACAAATGGTTTTATTGGGCACATCGCAGACGGTTTGTGGATAAAACCGTCTACGATATCTGATTATCACATACGGTTTCATCTACAAACCGTCTGTGATGATAGCGAGAAGTTAACAGTCGGTTTCTAGATAAAACCGTCTGTGATGAGAGAAATATTACAGACGATTTTATCGACAAACCAGCTGTGATGATAGGTATAACTTCACAGACGGTTTGTGGATAAAACAGTCTGTGATATTGCCCTTATCACATACATCTTTATCCACAAACCATATGTGATCATGAATTGAAAATAGAGCAAACGCGCGCCTTACAAAAGACAGTAACAAAAGATCATTACAAAAGAACTAGATTGCATTATATATAAGAAGAACATTACAAAAGATCATTAAACGCGCGTCTTTGATGATTTTGAGAACTAGATTGCATTATATATATGAAGATCATTATAAAAGACTACTAAAAAGCACTACTTTAACTAAAAAGACTACTCGTCATCATTGTCATCGGAGGAGGCTGGAGGGGCGGCTGAGTCGACGGAGTCAGCGGTGTCCTCACTGCGGCCGTCCAATGCACTCGAGCCGGCTCGGTCTAGGTCATCCTCCAGCTCCCAGCCGTCGTGATATGCCACCTCGTCATCGGAGTCCCACAAGTCCTCTCAGTTGGAGTCCTCCGAGTCAGAGTCGGAGGAGGAGGAGACAGGCGCCGGACGCTTCTGCCCGGCGCGGGTGGAGGTGGAGTCGTCGTAGGTGGCGTCAGGTGGGTGGAGGAGTCGTCAGAGGAGTAGGCGGTTGGAGGAGGCAGAGGCGGAGTGTTTGGGTTGCTCATGGCGGCGGACGGAGGGGAGAATGTCTGCTATAGAGGCGGTGGAGGAGGAGCTGTCTGAGGAGGTGTTCTTATACACAAGATTGCAATTGCATTGGAAAGAGGAAACACCGCATTGGGAAGACGAAACGAAATGCTTCATTGGGAAGACGAAACGATCATTGACAGCGCGCGTCTGTATTGGGAAGATGAAACAATCGAGTACTAGGAAGCCGATCATTGACTGTGCGCGATTGGGAAGACAGAACATCATGGACGGTTTGTAGATAAAACCGTCTGTGATGTAGTCATCGCAGACGGTTTTATCCAAAGACTGTCTGTGATATCACGTGACATCACAGACGGTTTGTGGATAAAATGGTCTGCGATGACTCGATCACAGAACAGACGGTTTTATCTACAAACCGTCTGGGATGTGGTGACATCGCAGACGGTTTGTATATAAAACTGTCTGAGATGTCATCACATCATAGACGGTTTATCTACAAACCGTTTGCGATGTCCCATGTGATATCACAGACGGTTTGTGGATAAAACCGTCTACGATGACTCGATCACAGAACAGATGGTTTTATGTACAAACCGTCTGAGATGTGGTGACATCGCAGACAGTTTGTTTATAAAACCATATGAGATGTCCCACATCGTAGATGATTTGTATATAAAACCGTCTGTGATGATACCTCTTACGTGTATAAGGCAGAGAGTCTCGACCGTCTCTGTTTTTTTAGGTTTTCCTCGATATTTCTGAGGTGGCTGCGATTGAGAGGCGTTCTGGTGAAAGAGGCCCTAGATTTGGAGATTTAATTGCAGATCCTTATGCTCTTGGTCATCCAAGGTTAGTAATTGCTTCTAATCTGAATTACATTTTAGATCTAGCTTGGGGGAAATGAAGCTGTGTTCTAGATGTAGCTTGTTGTATCTATCTTGGTGAAGAGGGAAATGAAGCTGGTTAATTTGTTCTCTGTGATATGAAGTAGATATATTTGCTATACCTTGTGCAGATCCATTTGTACTTTATGATCTAAAATCGTCATTTAACACCTATTGTTACATATGTTGCGTAGATGGACTGAAGCTGGATGTACACTGAGAACCGTGCGAGCATCGAGTACATTAATGGTGTCTCCGCTTTTAGAAGAGCTGTAGAGTTAGATATGACGAACAAGGGGGTGGAATTTATGCCTTGTCCATGCATTGACTGTGAGAATCTTCCGATGTTTCGAAACCCAATGCAGATTGAAGCACACTTGATTCTACGGGGTTTCAAAAGGGAATATACATGTTGGACCAATCACGGTGAAGAGCAGATTATGCAGGGACCAAGTAGTACTACCATCGTGGATGAAGTCGACGATACACCGAATGATATCGACTGTACTTTCGATGACAATCTGGATCACATGCTATGGAATGCAGAAGGGAACCGTGATGAGCGGGAGTATGTAAAATTCCGAGACTTGATGGACGACTCGGAGAAACCTTTGTTCCTGGGTTGCAAGTCCAAATACACAAGATTGTCGTCCATGTTGGAATTGCTGAAATTAAAAGCAAGCAACGGTTAGTCCGATATGAGTTTCATGGCGCTGTTAGGTCTGTTAGCGGATATGCGTCCGGAGGGAAACGAGTTGCCGACAACCACCTACAAAGCCAAAAAGGTTCTTTGTCCCTTGGGAATGGATGTATAAAGAATACATGCCTATCCGAATGACTGTATCTTGTACTGCAAATAGTACGCAAACTTGCATGTATATTCGATGTGCAACGCATCCAGGTACAAGCGTAAAGATAGATCGGATGATGATGACGAGGGCATGGATGTGAAGAAAGGACTTCCTACTAAGGTGGCGTGGTATCTGCCTATAATTCCCCATTTGAAGCGGTTGTTTACGAACCCAAAAGAGGCAAAATTGTTTCGATGGCACTCAGATGAGCGTAAGAACGATGAAATGACTAGGCACCCTGCTAATTCAACTCAGTGGAGAAACATTGATAGGACGTTTGAAGAATTCGTAGCGGATCCGAGGAATATAAGGTTCAGATTGAGCACAGATGGAATGAATCCTTTCGGTAACATGAGCAGCTGTTATAGCACTTGGCCTGTAAATCTCTCTGTGTACAACCTTCCTCCTTAGTTTGGTTGTGTATGAAGTGAAAGTACATATTCATGTCTCTACTCATCGAAGGCCCAAAGCAACCTGGGAACGATATTGATGTGTACCTAGCACCATTGGTGGAAGATCTCAACATATTGTGGGCTCCTGGGGTGCAGGTATGGGATGCTCACAAACGAGAGTACTTCACTTTGCGCTGCCTATTGTTCTGTACCATAAATGATTATCTTGCCCTTACTAACCTGTTGGGGTAGAGTACAAAAGGAGCCAAAGCATGTACACACTGCTTGGATGACACCGAGAGTGTCTGACTGAATCACTCACACAAAACCGTGTACATGTGTCACCGTAGGATCCTTCGGACAAATCACCCATACCGCAAGATGAAGAAACAATTCGACGGCACCACCGAAGACGCTTTAGCTCCAAAGCCTTTAAGCGGGACAGACATTCATGATATGGTTAAGAAGTTGGATGTTGCGCTAGGGAAGGGACGTAAATCGAGGACCCGTAAGAAGAGCATGTGGAAGAAGAGATCAATATTTTGGGACCTACCTTATTGGGAGCACCTAGAAGTTCAGCACTGCATCGACGTGATGTACGTAGAGAAGAATGTCTGTGATAGATTGATTGATCTCTTACTAAACATTAAGGGTAAAACAAAGGGCAGTATCAATGCACGGTTTGACTTGGTTGATATGGGCATCAGACCTGAGTTAGAACCGAAAGAGACTGATAAAGGCCGAACATACTACGAGCCTGCTAGTTACACTCTATCCAAGGCCGAGAGAAAGGAATTGTGCCAGTGCTTGCATGGTGTGAAAGTTCCATCCGGTTACTCGTCCAACCTGAAGAGACTTGTTTCAATGCACGATTTGAGTTTAACTGGCATGAAGTCCCATTATTGCCATGTGCTTATGACACAAATGCTCCCTGTGGCAATTAGAAGTATTTTACCGACCAAGGTTCGGGAGACAATCACAAGGTTGTGTTATTTCTTTAACACAATTGCTCAGAAGGTCATCGATCTCCAAGGACTTGATGCTCTGCAAGCCGAGGTGGTAATGACTCTATGTAATCTTGAGATGTATTTCCCTCCGTCGTTTTTCAATATCATGGTCCATCTTGTGAGGGAGATAAAGATGTGCGGGCCTATGTTCCAACGTAGCATGTACCCGTTCGAGAGGTACATGGGAATTCTGAAGTCCTACGTATAGAATCGATCTCGACCAGAGGGTAGCATTATCGAAGGTTATGCAACCGAAGAGGTCATCGAATTCTGTGTGGATTACATGGCTCAAGTCGAACCGATAGGTGTGCCTCGATCTCGCCATGATGGGAGGCTCCAGGGCATCGGGACCATAGGAAGGAAAGCAATCATGCTTGATCCGATTGCGTGCGCCAAAGCCCATTTCACAGTTTTGCAACACATGGCTGTTGTGGCCTCGTATATCGACGAGCACAAGAATTGGCTACAGCAAGAGAATCCAACGCGGCTGGAGTACTGGATCATCAGACAACATAACCTTCACTTCAACAGATGGTTCAAGGAGCGACAGCCCATTACTGGAAGCACGTTAGGTGAGACGCTGAAATGGTTGGCAAAAGGGCCAGCTTTAACGGTTGTAACATGGAAAGGATATGATTTAAATGTGTACACATTTTACACGAGAGATCAGGACATGAAGAGCACAAACCAGAATAGAAGTGTTCGCATCAATGCGCTGAATACCGCTGGATCGATGAGGAGCTCGTACTATGGGTTCATTGAGGAAATTTGGGAGCTCGACTATGTGCTATTCAAGATCCCCTTATTTCAGTGCCGTTGGGTTAACCTGCAGCACATGAAGGTTGACAAGTATGGCGTCACAACTGTGGACCTCGAACGTCTCGGATACCAAGAGGAATCATTCGTTCTCGCCAACCAAGTTGTTCAAGTCTTTTATGTAACCGACCCATCCAACAAGCAGTGCCACATTGTTCTTTAGGGAAAAAGGAGGATTGTTGGAGTCGAGAATGTGGTAGATGAGGAAGAATACAATCAGTTTGACGAGTTGCCTCCTATTGGTACTGGCGTCACAATCCAGGAAGACCAACCTGACGAAGCTAGCTACACACGTGTTGATCATCGTGAAGGGCTAATTTTTGTACAAAATAATAAACAAGTGTTGTCATGAGGACTTCTATGTATATATACCAAGTGTTCATGTATTAAATTTAATTATTGACATGTATTAATTACTGAGATGTATTGATTAAAATTAAGCAGGTGTATATGGACATGTATTAATTACTGAGATGTATTGATTAAAATTAAGCAGCTGTATACAATGGCCCATCCCAGACATTTCTGGAATTAAACCGTCAGGGATGGAGTCATCCAAGATGGTTCTGGGATTGAAACGTCTGGGGTGTAGTCATCATGTTTGTCCCAGACGGTTCCAGGATTGAACCATCTAGGATGGAACCGTTTGGGATGACTCCATCCCAGACGGTTCAATCCTAGAACCATCTAGAATGGTTTTCCCGTGCCACTCAATAAATCCCGCGCTTGCTATTTCACCAAGTCCCGCGCACACTTAGTTTATTGCAACCCTAGCTCCCTCGGCAACACCCTCCCCCCCGGCCGTGCCCTCCCCCGTCGGCGACGCCCTCCCCCCTCAGCCGTGCCCTCCCCCGTCGGTGGTGCACTCCCCCCTCGGCCGCGCCCTTGCCCTAGCTCGGAGGTGCCCTCCCTCGGCCTTGGTCTCCTCCCTCGGCGGCACCTCCCCCTCGGCCGTGCCCTCCCCCACGGTGGTGTCTCCCCTCCCCCTGGGTTGTGTCTCCCCTTTCCATCGGTGGTGCCCTCCTCCCTCCCCCCTCCGTTTATTTTTTGCCTTGCTTGCTCCACGATTCGAGTGCTATTCCCTCTGTGAGTATTTTTGGTTCTACACTTGATTCTTGCTGGTTGAGATACTAGTGTTGCTCTGTGATGAAATTAGGGTTACTACATGAATATGACAATTGATGAAATGATTTAAGACTTGAACTGCTATACTTGTATGAAATTATTGATTATATTCACGGTTCTGCTCAATTTGTATTCATTTCTATTATCGCTTTGATTCTGTCGGTATTATATCACTGTTTGTTCATTGCTTGGTTCAGTTGGTACAGTTCATAGATGTTGATCTGATTTAGCTAGTGGTCAGGTACTAGTTGATTGATTTAGCTAGTGGTCAGGAATTAGTTGATTGATTTAACTAGTGGTCAGGTCTCTTCGATTGATTACATCGATTGATTTTGCCGATATTAATCTGAACTAAGTTGTCTCTGTTGTGAAATCTCTAGTCGAAACCTTCGCTATTTGTTACATTAAGTGATCTTTGAACTGATCTGAACCTGCAATATATATTGGCTCTGTTATTAGTCTGATCACATCTTTGCTTGCGGATAAAACTGATATTTTCTAGCTGATTTGAACACATTGATTTTATAACAGTGAATAATACTTAATCATTTCATGTGCATGCTAAGGTGGTAAGGGTTCAAGGCTTAAGTTATTGAATTGATTAGTCTAGTCCATTTGTGATTGTGGTAAAGATCCTTATCTTCATCCAAACCCTAAAATCTGAGAGCACAACAAAATTAATTCCTCTTTGAGGTAGAAGGCATAATTCATATGATGGATGGCTTAAACTTGTTTAATATCATTTTGTTTATGTCATGTTGGTTATTTGTTGATTATGTATTCTCATATATATATATATATATATACTTAGAAAAAATAATGAATAAAATATTGCTCTTATACTCGCATCTTTTCCAACATTCCAATAAAATTTTCTCTTAAATTTACTTCTCTTAACTTACCTACTCTTAACCTTACATCATACAAGATGGCGTCTCCTCAATCCTCAACGCCGAAGGGATCTGATGACGTGCCCAATGTAGAAAGAAACAGGCGCAGTGCAAGAGGGCTTAGTAAAAGGCCTCAAAGCCGATACACCATCACGGCGATTGATCCGCATGATGGGGCCCCTACCGCGCCTCCAAAGGTTGCAGCATCTTTTCAGACCATGTGCGAGATCGTTGGGCGTGAACGGGTCCCCATCACCTATCCATCATGGAAGCGGCCGGATGAGAGTGCGATAACACGGTGCGAAATATTTACGTCATTAGTGCTTCCACAAGGCGCCATGCACGCTGCTGACGATGCGCGTTGCTAGTGGCGGGAAAAGCGTGGAAGAACTTCAAGAGCGTCCTTGTTGCTAATTCGTCAATAAGGAAATAACTCCGTTCGAAATACGGGTTCATCTCGAAGATGTTTGCGGGCAATTTATTGAGTTGAAGGCAGCGGAAGAGTTCATGCTTCAAAGCGTGGCTCACAAGACCGTCCAGTCAAAAAACACACACCCACACAGACTCGGCTCAACTGGGTACGCGGGTAAGATAGCGCAATGGATGAGGGAGGACGACGAGGCAGTCCAGAATGAGGTCGCGCCGCTATTTGCCTCGATCGTGGACCCGCGTGCCCGAAACTGGGTAAGAGCGAGGTTTCATCACACTTCTTCGGGCGGTGTATCCTTTGCAAACCCCACTGATGAGGAAGTGTCCCAACGCCTAATATCATTGAGCACGAAATCTTCCCAGGGCTCTTTCACTTCGAACAGAGAGAAAGACATGCTCTCCACGGCCTTGGGAAACAAGGAGCACCCGGGTCACACCAGAGGCTTAGGTGTTTTCGTTCCCTGGAAATTGGGATTCCCACAGGAATCGGCCACATACCGGAGTAGGAAGAGAAGCAAAGCCGAGCGTGAGGAATAGCTAGTAGCCCTCATTGAGGAAAGGGCTGAGGAAAGTCTTAGAGCGCAGTTCAATGATCAGCTATAAAGCTTCGAGGAAAGGCTGGAGCAAAGGGTGGTTAAGGAGAGGCAGGCACAGAACGTCTTATCCCAAGAAGCACATGTGCAGTTTAGCCCAACCAACCGTCGGAGCAGCTGCGCGTCCGCCCCTGAGACAGAGGTGCATGAAGCCAGATTTCCTCTTGATGACAACATGCAGGTAACATGTCTGCAATGATCCTTACCTACACTTTTAATGTTGGATGTGTTAGCTAATTACTTATGTACCCTTATGTAAGTGCACATGCCGTGCAATCTGCAAGTGAGGCTTACCAATGGTTCTGTTCCCCTGCAGGCTGCTTGGGAACAAGCATATGCATCCGAAGAAGGGGCATTACTGCACGATCATCCGTTACAGCCGGGCTACACGAAGGTCAATGTCGATGGTGTACATGAAATTTTCAAGGCCGTTACGCTGGACATCCCCCCAAACGACGAGATCGTCACACTAGGGGATGCCATCGGCACATTCATGCAGTGGCCCAAGAAGGACATCTCCTTCGATGCTTGCCTAGGAGCACCGAAGGTACAAGCAATCCCAGATGCACCACGTCATGCGCTGGAGCTACCAACACTACCGGAGCCATGCCATGCATGGAGCAGCCGACCAAATCGACTCTGATGTCTCGTCCCGCAGAGACCGTTCTTGCGATGAAGGGCCCAATCATTTCCTATGAAGACGAAGCTTGGTAGCAGGGCATGCGGAGACAAGGGCAAATCAAAATATACCATGTTAGCCCATGACTTTCCGTTTTCCCCATT
Organism: Guadua angustifolia; assembly: GCA_036346375.1. NCBI lineage: Eukaryota > Viridiplantae > Streptophyta > Magnoliopsida > Poales > Poaceae > Guadua > Guadua angustifolia. Next base: position 348,357 of record JAYEVE010001005.1, read on the forward strand.
GGCACGGCAATTCGAGCTGGAGCAACCATTCGTACCGGATGACCACAAGGAGACGCTTTCATTATCCTGCGTTAGATTGCAACAATGATACATGCAACAAGCCAACAAGCTGGTGGCACAACGGCCAACGAGTATCTCCGTGACCTTCATGGAGGAGTATTTCTTACACCGGGTTTTAGATGGCGTCTTCGTGGTCGGCTTCAACGACTTGTTCGATCTGTATAACCTCAGAGTGCTCGACGCCTCACTCATAAGATGCTGGACAATGTAAGTGCACTGTCTACATGATCCACGAAGCAATAGCAAGGAAACAACTGGTGGGTTTCGCCGACCCACACATTTTGTCCAAGCAAACAATGGACAAAAATATACAATTCATCCACGAGTACGTGGAAAAAGTAATGTTGGCTCATTCAGACAAAAAATTCATACTGTTACCCTACAACCCGGAGTAAGTGCTTCGTCCAGATGCTATACTCGTTCATTCTACTATATATCTCACCTCGAAGTTAGGTTTAGTGACCATGACAACATACCTTTGTAGGTATCACTGGGTTCTACTCGTAATTATACCGAGATAGAATCGGGTCATTTATCTTGATTCCAGAAAGGGCAGCACCCATGATTTGAAGCGTATCAGAGATTTTCTCGACACGTCGTTCGGTGTCTACAAAATGAGGGGAGGGCCACACATTAAGGACTCGACCACTCTAAAGCATATTTTTAACTTTTCGGTATCCGATAGTATGCAATAATCCTTCACACTCCATTATAATACCTTTGGAACTAATTAAACTATTTTGTTTTGGTAGTGCCACTAGCAGCCAATGGGCACTGACCAATGTGGATTCTATGTTTGCCACAACATGGCACTCCTCATTGGTTCCCAGCAAACCAATGTCATGCAGGTCTGTCAATCTTCCAACAAATATCTCCACTTATTAATTTATATACACACGAGACTTTACTTTTCTCATTGACAGGCTTGGCAATGCGCTGAAATTGCATTGGAACGGGCTGACCTTCGAAGTATTTGAGGATAGCTCTGTGCCTTCTTGCTGCGTGAGGTCTTAAATCCAAAGGGCAGATGCTACTTAGGGCTCAATAATGTGTTGTGATTTTGTTACTTACCGTACATTAATATTAATTTGTGAACCTTCTGAAGTGAATTTGTCATTTCTACTTCTGAATCCTATTCATTACTATATATGTCAGTTGATTTCTGAAATGGATCATGATGCATATGTTGTAATGTGCGATGTCAGTTGATTCATGAAATGGATGCTGTATGTTGTGTAACATGTGATTGGAGTACATTTTTTAAATTCATGTCATAAGAATATGTTAGCCATACTATGTGTACTGTCTTTTATTTCAGAGGGCATGGCTAGCAATTCCTGAGGCTAGCCAATATATTAAATTTAGTATAAAATAGAAAATAAACATCACAGACGGTTCTAACGAAGAACCGTTTGTGAATAGGCACAAATCACAGACGGTTCCATTGCGGCAGCGTCTGTGATGAGAAATCATCACAGACGATTTAAAATTGGAACTGTCTGTGATATATTAAACTTCACAGATGGTTCTTCTTTAAAACTGTCTAAGATATGCCAATCATCATAGACGGTTCGTAAGTAAAACCGTCCGTGATATATTACACTTCGCAGACGGTTCTTCCTTAAAACCGTCTGAGATATGCCAATCATCATAGACGATTCATAAGTGAAACCGTCTGAGATGATACTACATCACAGACAGTTTGTAAGTGGAACCGTCTGTAATGTTATTTTTCAAAGACGGTTGGAAAACTGTCTGCAATGATTCTTTGTCATCACTGACACTTGCTTACATACGGTTCAGAAAACCGTTTGTGATGAGGTTTCCGAACCATCTGTGATGAGTTTTTCTGTAGTAGTGGTGCCTTCTTCAACTATGCTCGTTGGCAATCTAAAATCACCTTTGTTAAAAAATAACTCCCAAACTTCAATATCCCCTTGAAAGTTACAACACCAAAAAAAAAGCAACGCATGAGAAGAAACTATCTCACTAAGAAATTTGAACACATCATATAGCATAAAAAATGCAAGATCCCATCATCCCATTTACAATTGCCGGTGGGGGAACCCTGGTTTTTCTTAGTGTTGCAAAAACAATTTGGTATATGGAAGCTGTATTATTCAACAGTGAAAACACAAAATCACATGAATATATGGGTATATACACTATCTTAACTCTCAAAAGTGCCTCAAAATTCATGTAAAGAGATATTCAATAATTAGAAGATGGGATGATGGTTTGAATTTTTAAATTGTTTGCCTTAATCTCAAGATACATTTTATGGTACATGGTGGTAGTACATGTACCCACATGTACATACAAAAAACAATATTCTATTCAAGAGCTATGATTCCAAATGTTATGCTTCTCAGACTATGGTTTTAAAAAACTAGGACATCCAAACAAATCCTAATTGTTATTGATAGGTTTACTTGAAATAACTATTTAAAATTAGTAAGTAAAACTAATCTTTGTTAGGATGCTATAGGAAGAAATAGATGGATAACCAACAATTAAGGTCCTTTGTAAATTTGTAAACTTTAAAAGATTTGTAAACATGGAGGTTAATAATCACACCAAAAGTCAATATTTCGCAGACCAACAAGTAATTCATCCAATGAAGATGATGTTGCCATGACTTATGTTTGGTACTGGATCAAGATTCTTAATTTACACAGTACCTGTAAGCACAAATGTTGATTTTAATTAGTTGTAAACAAGGAATCACATCACCATTACCATAAAATGGAAATAAAGAACTTTTCTATAATACATATTTCTATAATTTTTGTGAATGTTTTATATCGTGATTATCTCGATGATGAGGTTAAAAAAACATGAATAGCAAGAACTATTGCGAGGCTATCCTACCTAGTGGTTTTATCTGATAATGTTAGTTATATTTATGTTAGTGTTATCTAAGATACTGTAATATCTTATAACTTGTTCAAGAAAAAATATAAATTATAATATCTTCTAACTTGTCCAAGAAAAAAATAAAAAATTTAAATTGCAAAGAGAAGCTTCGGCCTATTTTGGTGAAAATCTTTCTGTTTGGTGCTTGTGATTCTTGGCTAGCTTAAACATTCTTGTGAAAATTTGGTGTTTCGTGTGGGAATGGGATTTTTGGTGCTCTTGATTTATGTTTGTTCATGCAAAATCTGGTGATTGACAAGCCATGATAGGCTACAATGATTGGGGCCAAGTGTCACATCCCAAAATTTCAAAATTATTTATAATCATGTACAAAAACATCATTATGCATTTTTGTTCATTTCAAATAAATTCTAATTTAATAAAGGTTTTTCCTATTTTTAATAACTAAAATAAATTTTGAATATAAATAAAGCTTAATAAAAACCTAGAAATATTTTATGTGAGTTCCAAATAATCTAATGTGACTTCCAAAAATTTTCAAAACTTAGTCTAATAATTTTTTAGGCTCAAATGTATTTTTTAGAATTTTAAACCAATTGAAAAGAAAATTGAGCTTTTGAGCAGTTTTCTCTCACTAAGCTTTGACCATGAGCATGGTAATTTTCAGCATCCCCTTGCCTCTTTGAACCTCACCTTGCACTCCATTTTAGCTAGTTCGCACCGTGGAGTGCTAACGTTGTGGAGCCTGTCACCGTTGTCTCTGATCACCATCATCCTGTTGCTCCTAACCTCCTCCGCCGTAGTTAAACCCCTACCGTAGTTTAATTAACCAATATTTTAATTATAATCGGGTTTAAAAATTTTCTTTTGCTGACATACGGGACACCGTGCATTAGATACATTCGAAAACTCGGTTCAGTTTTTTAGATTTTCTTTTCTTGGTAAAACTTCCGAATGCTAGTTCTCCCTCGTACCAACTCCGATTTCAATGATTTTGTAACATCCTAGAAATTTAGCAAAATAAATAAAGTGGCTTGTCAAGATTTTATTGCATGCTTGAGTTTTTCATGTGAGTTTATTTCTGAAATTATTCCTTTATATTCCCAAATCTTATTATTCATTTAATATCCTTTAAATGCCTAACCTAATACATAAAAGAAACTCACAAAAATTCAAAGTAACATGCTACAAAAATAATTTTATAAAATACGAGGATCAAAATGAGTATAAATATAATTTTTCAGAATTTTTCTCAGCATTTAAATGCCCTAAAAATTCAAAAAATAGTTTGAAATTAGTCAAATTTGAAGAATTTTCATTTACAAACCACAATAGGAAATTGTGCAAGACTAAAGAAAATAGAAACTAGGATCCTTGAGCTACCAGCACAAACATTTATGGAATTTTTTGAGTACTCTAGCTCCACATTTGAGCCTGCCCAACTGCCCTACCCGAAACTGCCATTAATTTGCTTTAGCTGCTGAAATGCCGATGTTTCGGTGTTGCCTTCTTTCGGCCGTCGTGGCGATGGGTCCTACATTGGACTAGGTCCACTGCCGACCAGCAGCCGCTCGTCCTTCCCTCTCCTCCTCTTCGGCTCTGTCGAGCAGCGCCGCCACGACAAAATCGCCAACTCCACGTGCTGCCCCGGAAGGTTCCTTGCGCCACGCGGCTGCAGCAACTGAGCTTCGCCCGCTCCGCCCTCAGCCCATACCGTGCAAAGCCGTCTCCACCAGCCGCATTTAAGCCAACTGACCTCCCGTCTGCGCCTTTGCTCGCTCTCGCCTCGTTCTCTTCACGGCCGAGAGTGAGCCATCTTTTTCTACGCAGGCGCAGCTCAGGTGAGCTCGCACTAGCTTTCTCCACATCGCCTGCAACCGAGCCGAACTCTTCTGCTTCACCGCCGCAGGCTAGCCGCGATCGTTGCTCACAGTTTCGGCCACCGAGTCACTACGGCCTCCATCTCCTTTCCAGCACCGGCGCATGGAGGAGCTCGCTTCTACCCTGCCCAGCCGCATCGGGATAGCTGCGGCACTCCATCTTCTCCCCCACTGTGCTACTCTCCAGCTCGGCCGGACCTCCCCGCCGCTTCTCCTCTCCTCCAGAAGCTCAGCCACCATTGCTGGCCGAGCTGCTTGCTTGGTTTTCTAGGGTAAGTATTGGTCAACTTAAGTAATTTTGCACACCTACTTGTCACAGGTGAACACACAGCGCTGTGGTACAGCACTTGCGAGTAAACCAGCAGATCGAGGGTTGGAACCCCAAGAAATTCATATTTTTTTTATCTTTTGCTAGGAGGTCCAGGTAAACTCAGTTTTTAAATTTGTGTTAAGCCATGTAGATTTAGATTATACAATAAAACCTTATATGTTCATTGCAGATCGAGGGTTGGAACCCCAAGAAATTCATATTTTTTTTATCTTTTGCTAGGAGGTCCAGGTAAACTCAGTTTTTAAATTTGTGTTAAGCCATGTAGATTTAGATTATACAATAAAACCTTATATGTTCATTGGAGATTAATCTATTCGAATCAAGTTTGTTTCCAAACCTTTTTATGTACCATGAAACAACTATGAGAACAATGGCTCCTAAAATCATGAAATTATTTTCACATGCTCATGTGGTTATTAATGTTCCATTTTTGCAAAAACATTTAGATTTGAATTCAGTTTGAACGAAAAAATGAATATAGAAAGCCTCTCTTGCATAGGAAATTAAATAGTTAAAATTTGTACCAAATGAACTCAAATTTTGGCAAAACTAGTTTAGTTGCACTATTGAGGTTACAAGGATCCCAAATATATAAAAACAATTAAGTTTTACTATAGTTTACAACATTTGCTCAATAGTCGAAGTTTCAATACGAGAAAGGTACTAATAGTCATAACTTATGCAAACGAACTTCAAATTTGATGAACCAAATCCTAAGACCTTAGAAAGTGATATCCTTCTTGGTTATGTAAAAATAACTCATAATTATGCTATGTTGAGATAATTCCATATAAGGCACTAACATTCATTTATATGAAAAACATCGTGGATAAAAACAAAATATCACGGAAATAACTTTAAAATACTCTTAGTGTTATCTCCAACTAATGCCTAAAAAATAGTTAAATTATCTTGTAAGGTGCAGTCACAAACTGAAAATGAAAACTGAATATAAAATGTGTAGAATTTAGAGTTACTTAAGCCTTTTTGGTAGCACGTAAAATATCTCGTCTAAATGCAAAATTTTGGAGTGAAATTAGTCATGTAAGGTACAGAACTACTTAAGCCTTTTCGGCCATCTGTAAAATAATTTGTCTAAATGAAAATGTTGGTGGTACTGCCAGCCTAGAAACACTCTTTGGTATATAGGCTACCATATTCTGGAAAAATATTGTATTTACGACTTGCTTTGCATCAGAATCCTACTAGTGCAAAAACCTTAAGTGATTTAGCCGCAGAAAGCCATTATGTGAATAGTCAAGCTTAAGGGAATTTTAGCTAGAGTAATTGTGCTGCAAGAATCATCATAGTAGGAACAAGGAACAGCCAGTAAAATTATGTTACAGGCCTAACTTGAATAAATCATCCTTGTACTAAATATACTTAAGGCTAAGTACTATTCACATATAAACACCTAAACAAGTATCCTACTTAAATTAATCCAAATAACTTTTGCCTCTTGAATTCAGAATTTAAAATATTTAGATAAATAATTTAAGCCACACAAAATCGTAAACAACCTTATGTATGCTCATAACTATAGCTACATGTAATCAACTAGTGAAAGTAACACATTCATGCAAGAGCCTCACATACATTAAGTACTAATGAAATTGATATGCAAGTGATAAACGAAGAACTTAAAATCACCGTGTTCTCCGTGGTAAGTTTTTAATTTGTATTTACATCTGATTTCTTTTTGCCCTATTTGATACGCTGTTATTTGTTTTTGTTGTGGTTTCTATTATTCGACGCGTAGACGGTGACGTTTCTGAGTTGGTTCAGGGAGATTTGAAAATTTGCCACTCCTAACATTGCCGCTCGCTAAAATGCCACTCGGGCCCACTGTCATAGACACAGAAGGTCCCACATGTCATTGAGAGATGAGTGGCATTTTAGCGAGCGGCAATATCAGGGGTGGCATTTTATCAATTTTTTCGTTGGGTTCATAACTACCCCGACTACGATACCGACTACAACCCTAATAAAGAGAAACCAGGAAAGCACCTCCTTTGAACATGTTGATCCCACATTTACAAAGTTATGTAGTTTTATCAAACTATATACATGCGTGTATGTTTTAAACTTGCTATGTTGTGGGTATCGACAGCTAATTTCAATTGTATGTGTTTCCTTTACCCTGCCATTTGATTACCCGCCATTGTTACCTAAGTATTGTTTAGACATTACTTAGTGTCATTTGGGTAATAATTGAGAAACTATCTCATGTACATGCTTACTAGAATGCCTTTTAAAATGATGGGACACATTTCTTTCTAGCTTGAGTAACTTTGTTTAAAGGAACGGGACCAAGGTATGGTTTTTGTGTAATTTGGTAAAAATCCAACAAAAAACTTATGATTTATACGTGGGCGAGTTATTACTTAAACTTGGGGCGTCAAAAGGACCTCACACATAGTTAGGGGGAGATTCTTGCCTGGGTCAATTAAGAATTGAACTTCATGCTATCACCTAAGTGTTTGGTGCAACCACATGTACTAGTATGGGATAGCTTAAACTCACTAGATTAGTTCAAGTTTAACCTTGCATTTTGGTAGGCAGGAGTAGTAAGGGCACAATGAGGAACGATGTTGCTCGCAGGTGCTCCCTTCACCAAGTTGTTGGGATCAAAGCATTCCAATACAACGGTGCATGCCTTCCATTGGGAGAGTTCCCAATGGGGCGCCATTGTAGTTCAGGATCTCTACACTACTACAGAACCGATCTTTGATACTGGCCCATCAGTGCCAGTTGGGCACAACCCGGGACTGATAGTTACAATAGTCCTTTTCAATGGCAACAGGGCTCTGGGGCTTAATGCAGGTTCAAGGCATCGGCCGTGCACGGTGCCTTGAACCGCTACTATGTCTACTAGGTTCCAATTTAAACTCCTTTGTCCTCCCGCTCTCTACCTGACCAAGAACAGTTTAGTGCACGGCAAGAACAGTGGAGCTTCGGCCAAGAGCTTCAAGGGAGGGGAGGTGCTACCCAATTTCTAAATTTTGGTCATTTTACTCGAAACCAAGGTAACTAAGGTTAGTAACATCATTCCTCACTACATTTGGTGTTAAATGGAGCCTCTTCTTTGCTTGAAATATGAAGAAAATTTGATCTTTTCCCATGATCAATGAAAGATTATGAATTTAGAGATCTAGCTCGATCTTTTCAAGTAGGTAGCAAAAACTTGTTGTGTAAGCTTGGAATTTGCTTGGATTATAATGTAGCTCGCATTGAAGGTGTGGATCTAGCTCAAATTTATGTTTTGGTTCCATCGATCGATGAAGAATTTTGAATCTAGACTCTGATGGACCAATTCTTTTTGTAGGTCGCAAAAACTTGTTGTGTAAGTTTAGATTTTGCTTGGATTATGATGTAGCTAGAATTGTAGATGTGGATCTATCTAATATTTAGGTTTTGGTTCCATCGATCGATGAAGAATTTTGAATCTAGATTTTGATTGACCAATTCTTTTAGTAGGTTGCAAAAACTTATCGATTATGAGAGCAAATAATCATTTTATAGAAAAAATATGTAATGAAATATAGTCTTTTTAAAAACATGTAATGAAATAAAATCGTTTTAAAAATATAGTTATCTTAAAAATAACAATTTCTATAGAAAAATATGTGATGAAATATTATCATTTTAAAAATATTACCTTTTTAAAAGAAATTTCACCTAAAATTAAATTTATCAACCTAAAATTTTAAACAATTTTAAATAAAAGAAAATATTAGTTTAATTTGGATTTTGGGAAATGTCCAAGAATTCATTATCGAAAAATGAGCTAACAATTACTTTGATGTAACATAATGTAGATGGACCGGTGATGGATGTACATGGACCGACGCTCTCCGAAGTTCTTGTAGGGTTTGCAAGATTTTCTTTGTGTGGCCGATACATACATGACGTCAAGCTACATATGTTGTCCATGCATAGACTGCAAGAATGAGAAGGAGTGGCCAAAATCCAGTCACCTTCACTTCCATTTGCTCCCAAGAGGTTTCATGTCAAACTATACCTGTTGGACCAAGCACGGTGAAGAAGAGATTATACAGGAAGACGGTGAAGAAGAAGAGGCGGACAACAATATCCTAGACGTTGGCCAACACGGTTCTTTCGAAGATACATTGGGGGAGTTTGGTGATGATGACCTAGACCAGATCTTTGCTTGATGGAGAGGAGAATACATCGATGAAAGGCAATCTGAAAAGTTCGGCGCCTATGGGAGGACCACGGAACAACTTGTTGTACCCAAAGCGCCGATAGGGCCAAAAAAGTTGCGTACCACACTAGGCGATGCAATGGAAGGCGACCAATGGATTGTCTAATAGTGGATTCGACGAGTTGTTATGCCTCATAAAGAAGTTACTTCCAGAGGGCAACACGCTGCCCAAAACTACGTACGATGCCAAACAAGTTGTCTGCCCTTTAGGGTTGGAGGTACAGAAGATACATGCATATCGTAACGATTGTATCCTTTATCGCAATGAGTACGAGGATTTGGAAGCTTGTCCGGTGTGCAAAACTTCATGGTATAAGACCAGGCGTGATGACCCAGGTGAGGTAGAGGGACAGCGTAAGAAGAAGAGACCCCCTGCTAAGGTGGTGTGGTATTTCCTTGTAATCCCCAGGTTGAAGTGTTTATTTGCGAACAAAGCGCATGCCCAGATGATGCGTTGGCACAAAGAAGACCATAAGGACGACGGAAGGCTAAGGCACTCTGCTGATGGCTCCAAGTGGAGGAAAGTCGATAGAACATACCTGGACTTTGCTGAGGATGCAAGGAACATAAGGTTTGGGTTGAGTATGGATGGGATGAACCCGTTCGGTGAGATGAGCAGTAGTCACAGCACTTGGCCCGTGACTCTATGTATCTACAACTTTCCTCCTTAGCTATGTATGAAGCAGAAGTACATTATTATGCCATTGCTTATCCAAGGCCCGAAGCAACTTGGAAACGACATCGATGTGTACCTCAAACCGTTGGTTGAAGATCTGCTAACACTGTGGAACTATAGTGTACGTGTATAGGATGAGTACAAAAGAGAGCACTTCACTCTATGTGCATTGCTATTCGTAACCATCAACAACTGGCCTGTACTTGGTAACCTGTCAGGCCTATCTATCAAAGGATATAAAGCCTGCATCCACTGCTTAGAGGATACGGACAACAAGTACCTAAAAAACTCTCAAAAGGTTGTGTACATGGGCCACCGTAGGTTCCTCCATATGAAGGACCCGTTACGGAGGAAGGGTGAGAATTTTGTTGGGACAGAAGAGAAATATAAGAAGCCACTGCATCGTAGTGGGATGCTTGTATTTTCTTTGGTAAAGGATCTGAAAGTAGTATTTGGAAAAGGTCCTGGTAGCAAACCTATCCCGACTGAACAAGGTCACACGAAGCCCATTTGGAAGAAGAAGTCAATATTTTGGGACTTACCTTCTTTGGAAAGGCGTGAGGTCGCCACTCCTTTGGATTTCATGCATATCATGAAGAATGTCTGCTTGAACCTGCTAGGCTTGCTAGATATGTACGGCAAATCAAAAGATACACTTCAAGTACGAAATGACCTATAGCTATTGGGACTCAGGAACGACGTACATACGGAAAAGAGAGAGAAAGGATGTAACATCCCAAAATTTGATCCAATTTTAATTTTTGGGGTTAATTACATTTACCTGAATTTATCCGAATTTTTGGTGAATTTTTGAAATTAATTTGACTTTAATTTAACTTTAACCTTCTCTTGGATAATTAAACAATAAAAAGTAATTATCAAAATAAACAAAAATATTTTATTTCAGCTCTAAATGCCCTAAAATATTTTTTGGAATTTTTCTAGAATTTTTGAGTATTTTTAGTGCCTTAAATAATTACTTTAAATTCTTGGATTTATTTTTATTGTTAAAACAGAAAAATCCGCTAGCTCTGATGTTAGGCGGACCCAACACCGTGCTCGCCGAAAAACCTAGCCGCTTGTCCTGGACCGTTCGATCTGCATCGGATGGATGCAGTTCGGCCGCGTCGTTTATAGAGCGCAAGACATTGGATCTCGGTAAGTAGCCGTTAGGAAGTCGCCACGTGGCGCAGTATCACCGAAACGTTATTCGCTCGGAGCTGTAGGATCGCAATCGGACGGTGGGATGTGACCGAAAACGTGTCGGAGGGCGTTGTGCCTGCCAAATCACCGTAGGCCGCCGAGAGATTTTGTCGAGATTTTGCACGCATTCCAAGGCTTGTCCGGCGGGTGATATACCCCATTGCACGCTTGAGGCTTCCTTCCGCCCATTCGCCCACTCTCGTGCACTCCGTAGCCCGTAGCCAGAGCTCACCGGAGTAGCATCCTTCCTCTGCCTTGGTTTTCTTCGTTATCCACCGTCGTCCGTCGTTCTCCGCCGCGCCCAAGACCCGTCTTTGAGTTAAATCGTGTTGTTTTGCACCGCTTAGGCCACTTCTTCCGACAGGAGACGCTGGAAATGCCGCCGCCATGCATCTTCTCCAAGTCCGCGACAGCACAATCTCTTCTTCAACACCACGCAGCTTCGCCTCGCCGTCCGATCCCCATCGCACGACCAAGGTAAAGCCACGTGTACTCCTATTTGAATCAATGGCGGTATTGGTAGAAACCGCCGTTGGATCTTCATCGTGTGGCTCTAGTGAGGCCACGAGGCTTGTGAATAGGGTATCGCTCGGGTAAACCATCGTCGTTGGATCTTCATCCAAGCGCCATAGGATCCACGCTTGCTTTGTGTAGATGCATCGTTGATGGCCGTTAGATCTGGGATGTCCGGCTTGGATTGCGCCGCGTAGGCTCGATAACAGTAAACCGACCGGGTAACCGCCGCCGTTGGATCTCCATCCAACCGCGCCGTTGAGGCCACGTAGGTGCGGTGAATAGTAAACTGCTCGGGTATCGGTGGTCGTTAGATCTTCATCCAACCGCGCCGGTGTGTCCACGTCGCTAGGTCAAGCCGTTCGCCGAGCCAAATCCGAGCCGTAGGATTTGAAATGAGCGGCGTGGATGCTGCCGTGTGTGTAGGTTTGGCCGCGCATGTACCGACCGTTGGATTTGAATCCAACGGCCGGGAAATCTTGGGCCGCGTGGACCGTCGGGCGGGCGCCGCGTGTCAGCTGATGAGTGGGCTGAGCACTATTCATCGGGCCCACTTGTAGTGTAAAGACCGTCGTGGCTGCTGACGTCAGCATGACGTCATCCGGGCCCACATGTCAGTGTCCGTGCTGACGTGGTTAATTCTGGTGCTGACACGTGTCAAGCCGTGAGAATTAAACCAGATTTCCAGTAGAAAAATAATAGGATTAATTCGGTTTTTCTTTTATCAAATTTTCCAAAACTTGTAAAGGTTATAACTTTTGCATTTTAGCTCGGAATTGGGTGATTCCAGTTCCTAAAAATTTGTAAAAATGCAAACTATTTATTGGTGATTTTTAATTTATTTTTAGTGGTGATCTTGCTGTCTGTATAAATATATTTATTGCACGTATGGTTACTCCGGGTAGACTCCGAGTTGCCGGGAGCTGTTGGGGAAGATTTCGAAGACCCATCGCAAGAGCCAGACCAAAATCAACTACTTTTCGAAGGCAAGTCATGCTTTGATCATTTTGCGCCTAGATTTCAAAATATACGTTGATTTAAATATTGCATGCTATGTTAATTAAAAATACCATTGATTAAATTGGGTATGGTAGCTAATATGCCAATCTTGTTTATGCCACCTTGATTATGCTGTTAATATGCCCTAAAAACCTTGTCACCCTAAGATACTTAATTAAGTTGGTTGCTATTATAATGCCAACATGGGAGGCTAGACCGCGAGTAGTGCTTATGCTTGTATACGCAGAATGAATTTCAAACCACAAAAGAATGTTGACTAAACAATTATGGAACGCATTTTGGAATAATGCGATGATGTCATGAGATGGAATTGGGGGTAGCGACCTGTGTGGTGCTACTCGTGCAATGAAGTGGGCATTGGCATGTGTTGCATAAATGCAAACCGGGGTGGGAAATGATTTGGACCGGGGCAAGTGGCAAGAAGGCTTCGTGCCAGGTGGGCCTGTGTGGCAACGGGATGTGCTGAGGAATGTAAAGGCTGTGTGCCGAGGAATAAAAGATGGACGTCTTGCCCGGGACAGCTAAGGACTTCACCTTGCGAGCCTTTGAACTAAGTTATTCGTACAACCACTTCTCTGGTATGGGACAGACCTAGTTTAGTAAGATTCTGACCTCTTTCCTTTGATACCTCGGGGTGACAATGCACACAAGTGTAATTGTTTGGGGAAGCGTACCTGTGCTATGTTTTGGTACCCATTCAACAGTACTCACTCGTTCTAAGCTTCGGCTCTGTGTGAGGGAAGTGTTAGAAGGGCGATACTGGAGGGGTTCATCGGTTAAATGTTAGTCAATCACCTGTGTGGTGAGCGACTGTATCCTGTGGGTAAAGTGTACAGCCTCTGCAGAGTGTGTGTGTTAAATCTATTCGAATAGCCGTGTCCGCGGTATTGGACATTGCTCGGGGATTACAGTCAAGGGTTAGATTTTCAAAATAAAATGTGGAATGGTTGGCTGTGTGCCAAGGACAAGTGAAATGAACCTAGGGCTGTGTGCCAAACTCTTGGAAAAGAATTGAGATATTAATTATTAATAACAATGGTGTTACCGCTTTTAATCTAGTAGGATTACCTGTTAAAAGAAATGCTGCTTTATGCAAAATAACCACTTAAGCCTTTCCTTGGAAGAAGCCATGCATGTACTGTAGTAATAGAGTTGCATTGTGCATGACTTGTTGAGTATGTCGTATACTCACCCTTGCTTCAACAAAAACCTCAGAAGAAGAAGCAACACCAGCTTGGGAAGAAGAGTTCAACGAAGGCTAGGAGGATTAGGGTCGAGCCTCGTCAGTTGCCTGTGGTAGAACGAGGGGTTCATTGTCGTACTTTTGCTTCCGCTATTGAACTTGTGCTACTTGTTATTTATCGTCCTGCGTGACGAATTATTGTAAGGAGACCATAAGGTCGTGTAACTCGTTTATACTCATGTTTGAAGTACTTATTATTATTTCTGCTGTGTATGATTGTGGAACTTCAACTTGTTTATCCTGTGTGCACTAGCGTGATCCTGGACTAGTGCAGAATACACAGAGGGGCCGGATTTGCAGATTCGGGTCCCGACAAAGGACAACATTACCTCCACCCCGCGAGCTACACTCTGAGCAAGGAAGAGAAAAAAACATGATTAAGTTCTTGAATAGTGTGAAGGTCCCTTCTAGATACTCCTCAAACATAAGGAGACTCATAAATATGAAAGAGAATAAAATCATACACATAAAATCCCATGATTGTCATGTGTTGATGACCTGATTGCTACTAGTGGCGGTGCGAGGTATTCTGCCAGACTGGGTACGAGGGACAATCATAAAGTTTTGTTCGTTCTTCAATACAGTGTCGCAGAAGGTCATCGAGCCGAATAAGGTATCTAATCTGCAAGATGACGTGGTCAATAGTCTAGTTAGCCTAGAGATGATCTTCCCTCTGTTCTTTTTTGATATTATGGTCCATCTCATGGTCCACATTGTTAAAGAGATAGAAATTCTCGGACCCGTGTTTCTCCACAATATGTTCCCTTTCGAGAGGTACATGGGTGTCCTAAAGAAGTATGTTCGTAACCGGTCTTGCCCAGAAGGTTGCATTGCACAGGGTGTTGGCACAGAGGAGGTGATTGAGTTTTGTGTTAATTACATTGATGATCTGAATCCGATTGGCATCCCTGTATCACGCCATGAGGGGAGGCTACAGGGGAAAGGGACTCTAGGGAGAAAAGAATCCTATAGCGACGATCTACTTTCATTTAAACAAGCACATTTCAAGGCATTGAAACAAGCAACTGTGGTGGCTCCGTATATCTATGATCACGAGATGAATCTACGCGACCAATACCCACAGAAGTTAGATAAGTGGATCGCAGTCGAGCAAATGGATCATTTCGGCGGTTGGTTACAAAAGCAACTGTTGGGCAACCAGACAGATGATGAACAGTTGAAACTATTGGCTCGGAGACCGTCCACGACAATTGTATCATTCCAAGGGTATGAGATAAATGGGTACACATTTTACACGACAGCCTAGGATAGCAAGAGCACCAACCAAAATAGCAGCGTCCGTATAGATGCCTTGGACAAAAATGGAAAGATGGACACCTACTATGGTTTCATAGAGGAGATCTAGGAGCTTGAGTATGGACCTTTAAAAGTCCCTCTATGTCAGTCCCAATGGGTTAAACTGACAGCCGTGGAGATCGATGAGTACAGTATGACAACCGTAGACCTCAAGCAAGTGGCCTATAGGGACGAACCGTTCGTACTCGCTAATGATATGACACAGGTATTCTATGTGATGGACATGAATAGCAAATCGAAAAAGCAGAAGGACAAAAAGCAGAAGGAGAAGACTAGCAGTAGCAATTAGCCAAGGCGCCACATGGTTCTTCCAAGTAAAAGAAGGATTGTCGGAGTTGAGGGCGTCACGGACGAAGAAGAGTATAATCAATTCAACGAGCTGCCTCCTTTCACGGTGGACGTAGACATTAGTGTCCTGAATGATACAAAGGAATCTCCCTACGTACGCCGCGATCATAATGAAGGATCACTTGTAAAAACAAAGTATGTTAGCAAATAAGGATCCAAACATGTAAGTTTTCTTTTTCCCTTCATTCGTCTCATGTAGAGCAACCAAGCCAACCACACGGCATGACGAAGAGGAGACAGTGGAGTGTGTGATTTGCTTCATGCCATACGAAGCTCAAGTGTTCATGGCAAGTATCTAGCTCGAGATTTCTTCATCATACACTGTAGTGTCTTGATTGCTGCAACGTACAACCATGGAGGTACTTACACTTTGTTCATACACCATCACAATTAATCACTCTGCTAATTAGCATTATCTCTTGTCTTAATGATCAGTGTAGGAACCAGACATGCTTCAGCTGTAGCGAGCCCATCGGTGACATCAAGTGCCGACCGTTGGAGAAGGTCCTGGCTGGCTTGATCAGCCCCTGCAAGTTCAAGAAGCATGGCTGCCAGGAGAGCATCCGGTACACTAAGAGGCGGAGCCACGAGGCAACGTGCTTGGTTGACATGGAAGGTCTAAATTGATGTCTTGTTTCTATGGATGGATTGCTTTGCTTTCTTTTGGTGTAATAGACTACTAACATACTAGTTTCGCATCCCTCTAGTGGTTCTCCTGTTGCTCTGTATTTTCTATTCAAATTCTACAGCGACAACAACAATTCATTGTTGAGTATTACCTGTACAATTTGCATGCATCATATGTGTGTGTGTGTGTGTGTGTGAATACCAATTTATGGGTAGATAGCTCATGATCAATAATCAATTCTTTGTATTTATATAAGGCATCACCAAGCGAGTTGGTGTCTGGTTGACATGGAAGGTCTAAATTGATGCCCTGTATCTGTGGATAGATTGCTTTGCTTTTTTTTGGTGTAATAGACTACTAACATACTAGTTGTGGATTTATAACCTTATTTTATTTTTTGAAAATCATTTTAGTGTGGAATAAGAATTATTCATTATTTTTATTAAGCAAATAAGCAATAATATTCTAAAGAATATATGAATTTTTCATATTATTGCTGAATTGTATAAACTATAAAAGGAATTTATAAATGACTAGTAACCTGATTTTATTTTTTGAAAATCATTTTAGTGTGGAATAGGTATGATTTATTATTTTTTATTAAGCAATAATTGAATTTATATGACAGGTGAAACTTTGCAATGGAATTATAAGAGTGCAAAAATTACTTTATTTCTTATATTTTTATAATTTTAATTTATATTAGATGGTTGAAAAATAATATTCTAAAGGATATATGAATTTTTCATATCATTGATGAATTGTAGAAACTATAAAAGGAATTTATAAATGACTAGTAAATTATAAAAGAAATTTATAAATGACTAGTAAAAAATAGTATCGATCGGTTCTTATTACTGAACCGTCTTGATAGTGCCTAGGCTTCCGCCTAATTTGAGACATCGATCGATTGTAAACACCAACCGGAATGATGGTGCCCTATAAATCTCTCGCCGTTATCTCTTCCCAGTTCCCCAATTTTTGCTTCTCCATGGGTTCCGACCTCTCTCTCTCTCTCTCTCTCTGTTGATTTCTTTGTTGATTTCCTACTCGACCCTCGCGTCTTGCCGTCCTCCTCGCCTCAAGCGACCCCGTGCGCCGCCGTCCTCCTCGCCGATGACCCCATAATATGCTGCCGTCCTCCTCGCCTCCGATGACCCCTTGCGTGCCACCGTCGTTCCCGCCCTGCCCTAAGTACATTGTAAGCTTCATTCTTGTGTGGCGGCATTTGCTAGTAAGTAAGGACTCCGGTGATTGTGGCCAATACATGCGCCGATTTCTTTGTGTTTTCTAGCGGTGGAGCCATGGATTCGGTTCTGCACCGAACACATGTGTGGATGATTGTCTTCTTGACATCACTTGAGGATTGCTCATTCTATTTTGGCTACTGTGGGATTGCTCGGTGATGATATTGGGTTATTTAATGAATATAACAGTTAATGATGTGAATAAGGCCTTCACCCTAATTTCTGATTTGCTATTCGGTTGCCCCTGTTCCTCTGTGATGATATTAGGGTTAAATATGATCAGAACAATTATTCTATGAACTAGGCCTTGAACTGATAGAAATACATGCTTGAAAGTGTTGTTCAAATTCCTTTGTTTGATAATCGATCAATAGTCCCTGTTGGCTAGTTGGCTTGCTTATATCGATATTGTAGTTCTGCTATGTTCAAAAGAATAGATAAACTACCTTGTTCTAGAGGATATTGACATAGTCGATGAGTCCGGTTATCTATTGGTCTAGATACTTTCGGGCGATAAGTTGTTTTCATCTTTCTGGATGTGTATCTAGTTTTTGCATTGGTTCAATATTCGTTCTTATACTCTGTTCGGTCACCGAAGTCGCTCACCGATATTTGCTAGTCTGTGATAGAAGCAATTCTGAAGACTTGCTTTGATTGCTTGAAGAACTGTTTAATTGCTAGCCTGAATAATACTGATCCTGTTCGGTTGATGAATTTGTCTTTCATAAAACTGGCATCAATCTGATTCTTTCAACAGTGAATTTGTTAAACAATTCTTTATTGTGAATGCTAAGATGGTAAGGGTTCAAGGCCCTAGTCACTAAATAATTTGTTAGCCCATTTGTGATTGTGGTGAAGATCCTTATCTTCATCCAAACCCTTAATCTAAGAAAAAATCATATATATCTATATTTCCTCTCTTGTGCATGTTAAGGTGGTAAGTGTTTGAGGCCTTATTCACTGATTTAATTGTTTAGCCCATTCGTGATAGAAGTTGAAGATCTAAATCTTCACTTAAACCCTAAGTCTGAGAGCAATATATATAAACATATACTCATCAATATGTAGTAGGAGATATATTTCAATGTACAAATGACAATATGTTTAGATTTTTGGATTATCTTGATTTAATGTGGAATAAGGCTTCCCTTAGTGAATATGGATATATTTGCGAATATGGATGTATTTTTTGTTAATATGGATGTATTTGCGAATATGGATGTATTTTTTGTGATTAAATGAGTGAGTTTGTTAATATGGATGTATTTGCGAATAAAAAAGTAAGTTAGTCTTTTTTGTTAATATGGATGTATTTGCGAATAAAAAAGTAAGTTAGTCTTTTTTGTTAATATGGATGTATTTGCGAATATGGATGTATTTTTTGCGAATATGGATGTATTTTTTGTGAGTAAATATGGATGTATTTGAGAATATGGATGTATTTTTTTGTTAATATGGATGTATTTGTTTTGTTAATCTGGATGTATTTTTTGCGAATATGGATGTATTTTTTGCGAATATGGATGTATTTATGAATATGGATGTATTTTTTGTTAATATGGGTGTATTTGCGAATATGGATGTATTTTTTGTGAGTAAATGAGTGAGATTGTTAATATGAGTTTGTTAATATGGATGTATTTGTGAATAAAAAAGTAAGTTAGTCTTTTTTGTTAATATGGATGTATCATGCCCTCATAAACCTAGAAACACAAGGAACAAAAACCATATGGAATGTTTTATGTTGTAATGCCCTGAGTTTTTGATGGAATTTTGGATTCGAATTTGAAGTTTAAAACTTAAATTTGAAATATTTAGTTTTGTTTAAGAATATGAGATTATGTATGCATGGGGCTCATCACGACGGTCAAAATTGACTATTTATTTGCTCAATTTGGAGCTTGGAGCGAGAAATAGTGGGTACTAGAAATTGATGGTCGAGATTATATTTAATAATAATGATGATGATGATGATGTGGGGGGGTCTAGTAGACTGGCCCACTAGAGCCTTAGGAATAAAAAAGGGAAGGGACTCGGTTTCCCCATAGGGTTGTGAAAGACCATGTGGAGGTCTATCCTTGTGTGTGAAGAGTAACTGACGAGATTTGAGCTTGGTTTGATTTGAAATTGAGTTTGATTTGAATTGGATTAAGATTTGAAGCAATTTGAGTGTTGGTTGTTTTTCTAAATGCTACCGGCTTGGGGGTGGTAGCATCGTACCGTTGAGTGAAATTATGATTAATGAATGATTTAAGGATAATCATTGAATATATTTGTGGGCATTGCTATGTGAAAGGTTTTTCCTTGTCTTTGATGGTTGCAGGACGACGGTGCTAGGTCATGGTGAGGCGGAGGATGATCGGGACTAGGCTAGGAGCGTCAGAGGTCCAGTCGGTTGGGAATTCGCCGGAAGATGATCGGAGACGGAGTCCGGGCAAGCCAAGAAGACAAGGAAAGGATGAGATGACGCTAGCTAGATGCCGCGTGGATCAATGAGGGCCGTCGGATTGCGGTCTAGTTGATAGGTTAGCGGGTCTAGGTAGTATGCTTTGAAAACCGTGCAAAAAAACCCGGTATGTGTGTGGGTTTTGTGTTAGCCCTTGCATGGCTGTATGAGTGGGCAAATCCTAGCCCTTAGATGAGTGCTCTAGGGTTGAGTGACTCATCCAAGGGTGGTAGGTGGTCCAAGAGTTGTATAAATAGGGGTGGAGGGGTGGCTTCCTCCCCTTGAAGGTTTGAGTTGCTCCTTTGAGCTTTGCCCACATGAAGTGAGGCTTTGTAAACCTTCCCACCAGAAAAACAAAAATTTCTTTGCATTATTGTGAATTTAAATTCCGCATCCTACCTATATTATACTCCATAGAATTGCCGAGAGTAGAGCCCCTCCACCTGTCACTTTTGCGATTTTGCAAAAAAAAACCCCGCGTTTGTTGAAATTACGGATAGGTCCCTAGAGATTACAAATAGGTCCTTCGCGATTTTTTGTGAGGGGAAAATTTTTTCCCGTTTATCGCGTTTGGATCCCTCGCTCGTCATTTTACGGGAAAAAACTTCCGTTAAATTCAAATCGCGAACAAGCCCTTTTCTAATTTTTCAAGATAGCGGACAGGTCCAAAAACGTAACAATCAGGTCTTTGCTCCTTACGTCTAGGTCCTTTCTCCGTTTTTTTCAGGAAAAAAAGTTTTCGTCAACAGAAATATGTGTGTAGACTTTTTTCCCATTTTGATTTTCCATCTTCATCTCTGATATTTTTTAAATCATGTATTATTGCTCGGTGAACGCGTAGAGTGTTAGACTCGACAAAAGAATGTTGTCATTTCTAATATTTTTTCAACCTTTTCCCTCTAGACTTTTCCCCACCGCGGTTTTCCACCTCGGTCTCTAATATTTTCCAAATAATTCGTCGAAAGAGATATTTCTACAACTCTATCTCTCAATTTTTCCCCCGTTTCGCTCATTATTTCGACGATTTAAAAGATAGAAGCATATAGGAAAAAATGTAATTTTTCTAGGAAAACGACAGCGTGGCGTGTTACACCGCGAAAAATTTTGTATCCTTTCAGCCGTTTAGCTCATTATTTGACGATTTAAAAATAAAACATCGCCGAGAAAAAAAAAAAATTTTTTCTGAAAAACGACACGATGCATCGCCATGAGTCTCCGAGGTTTTTTTAAACATGTATTATTACTCGGCGAGCGTGTAGAGCGTTAGACTCAACAAAAGAACGTTGTCATCTCTAATACTTTTTAGCCCTTTTCCTCTAGACTTTTCCCGCCACGCTTTTTTTCGGTCTCCAATATTTCCCAGATAATTAAATTAAAGAGATATTTCTACAACTCTATCTCTCTATTTTTTCCCGTTTAGCTCATTATTTCGATGATTTAAAAATAAATCACCACCGAAAAGAAAAAGAAAATTTTCTACGAAAAAACGGCACGCACGTCGTCTTACGCCGCGAAAATTTTTGTGTTCTTATAGCCGTTTCGCTCATTACTTCGACGATTAGAAAACTAAAACGCCGTTAGAAAAAAAAATCTACGAAAAACCGGACCGCGCGGCGTATTACGCCGCGAAAAAAATTCTAGTTTACATTATGTCTTTACTTTACGCAATTTAAATTCAGCATTTACTTTACACATTTACTTTCGTGTAATTTACATTCATGTAATTTGGATTTGCCTCCCCTCCTTCTAAATGCTGATCTTGGATGTTTTGAGTGCATTCACTTGGTTTTACATCTCTTTTGCACTCTTGGATTGAGTAGAGATCATCTTTTCTTGCAAGTTGCAACTCTGTCTAGAACTTGTTTTTCGTGCAGTAGTTAGTGTTTGATTTTTAGAAAAATATAGAAAAATCATTTTTGACTTATTATTGTTGGAAAAGGTGCATAACTCTCATATCCATCTACATAAAAATTTTGGAGTCTACTGGTTTCACCGTTTGGGAGCCATTAGGTGAAAACCAAGCCTCAAACTTTCTGCTCGAAGTTCCTGACTTTCTATGTTCTTAGATTTTTCATGTTTTTTATGTAAGTTTTTTTGATGTAAAATTTGGTGGAGTTCTTCATGACTCAGTTTCTCATAGAGAGAAAAAGTTTCAAAATTTCTTGAGCTGCAGAAACCCACCAACCGTCTGTTCAACTTGAGGACAACTTCTGGAAATTCTGCTTTTGCTTTTCTGAAAATGGCTTTTGTAATTTGAATTGATCTCCTTTCTAAAAGCAAGAGTTGAAATGATTCCTTCTTATTTTGGATACTAGACAACCAGAATTATAACTCAAAAATCCCCACATATTCTATGGTACTCACCCATGCAAGCTAAGGGTACACATAGTTGTCTACTTGTTCGGGTTTTTCATGATTTTCTTTGCGCGATCTTTTCAAGGTTTTAGTCGGAGTATTTTGGGGGAAAATTTATTTGCAACCATTCACCCCCCTCTGTTCGCCATCTCGATCCTTCAATTGGTATCAGAGCCAGTTTTGCTCTTCCATAGATCTTGACCGGTCTCAAGAGCCATGGCGACAGACAAGTATTCCACCAAGCCTTCCATCTTTTGCGGTGTCGATTTTCTATTTTGGAAGTCCCGGATGGAGTCATACATCACTGCTCAGGGCTTCCTGATATGGCAGAAGGTGAAGCTCCCGTATGAGGTTCCTGCCGATGAGAACGTCACGGCCGGCAATATGGCCGACGTTGAGGCAAATGCTAAGGCGCGGAACATTCTCATACAAGGACTCAGCCGTAGTGAGTATGACAGGATCTCTCACCTGCGTTCCACCCACGAGATTTGGGTGACTCTCGATGCTTACCATGAGGGCATTACCCAAATCAAAACCGTGAGGCAGGATCAATACAAGCGTGAGTACAACAAGTTTGAACAACACGCTGGTGAGAATCTAGATGAGTGTTTCAGTCGATTTACTAAAATTTTGAGCGATCTCCGGGCAGTCGGTTGCACATACCCTGACTCGGATAATGCTCATCACTTCTTGACTGCACTTGATCTTCGTGTTTGGGAAATGAAAGTGACCACCATCAAGGATACTACCGACTTGTCGACCTTGACTCTTGACGGGCTCTATTCCCGACTCAAGACTCATGAGATTGACGTCGTCTCTCGCAAGACAAAATCACAGTCGATGGCCTTGGTCACCGATCCCATTGGACCTTCTTTTGATTCTTCTATTGGTTTTTCCCTGTCTACACTTTGCGAGCTAAGCGATGACCAACTGGACAAGTTTCCAGAAACTGAGCTTGCTCTTTTAGCTCGCAAGTTTTCTCACGCCTACAAGAGGGTGAGAGAGAGGAAGAGAGGTGGTGGGATCACCTGCTTCGAATGTGGCGGCCCCAACCACATTTGAGCGAATTGTCCCAAACTGGAGAAGGGCAAGAACGACTCCGGCGGTTCCGGGAAGAACGACTACATCGACAAGAACCGCAACAAGAAGCCTCCAGTTCGTGAGCCGGTGCATGAGAAGAAGTACCGCAACTTCTCGAAGAACAAGAAGCTTTTCCACCGCGTCCTCGCCGCCTCGGCGACATCAACCTCTCAAACCACAGAGACATGGAGCGGCGAGGCGAGGATGATCCAAGAAAGAAAAGCGGTGGCGACTTCTCCGGCATGTGCTTCATGGCGGATACCAACGGCATCAGCGACTCCGAGCTCTACAACGACTCGGAAGAGGTACCTTCCTATGACCAGCTCAATGAATCTTTTTGCAAATTAGGAAAATTTCATGCTAGAGCTAGAGCTAGGGTTATGGAGCTTGAGAAGGAAGTAGATACCTTGACTCGGAGTTAGCTTCTCTTAGATCTTCTCCTCCGAGTCTTGATGATTGTTCTTTGTGTGATGCTTTGCTTGTGGAGCTTGAGAACCTAAGGACTTTGCATGATAGTGTGCAAATTGAACTTGAAAGTCTTAGGTCGAAGAATGCTAGTATTTGTTCTGTTGATATCTCCTCTCAAGATGCTAGTTTTCTTCATGCTCATGCTACTCCTTCATGTGAAAATTGCCCTAAGTTACTTGCTGAAATAAATGCCATGAGCGTTCACCTTAGGAAGCTTTCTACTAGAAATGATGAACTTGAAATGCATGCTTCTAAGGACCCTGTCAGCTCATGCGAGGGCTGTAAGCAACTAAAACTTGACAATGAAGCTTTAAATGTCAAGTGTGCTAAACTTGATAAGGACTTACTAGATAAGTCACTTAAGAGTTGCGTGCATTGTTCTGTGATTGAGGGGGACTTGGAGAAAATCCATGTCGAACATAGGAAGAAATTAAAAGAACAAGTCCATAGGATTAGAGAAGCATCGTGCGTTTCTTGTGAGGCCCTCAAGATTGAGGCACCCGTGCTGAGGGAGAAAAATGCACGTGCTGGTGTTTCTTCTTCTCCTTCTGGTTCTTCTTCCTCTCACCCCTGTTCTTCTTGTGCCTCTCTTTTCTGAGAGTGTGAGTATCTCATGAGCACTCTCGAGAAGTTTGTAGGAGGCAAGAAAAAGCTGAATCTCATTCTAGACCAATCAAAAATTAGCAGATTTAATCAGGGTCTAGGATTTGACTACTTGGAGCATGCTAGGACTCATCCTCCTACCATTGTGCGTGGATCCAAGAGTGGAGAGATAGTGGTTGCTCCCAGGGGTGAGTACCACTGTGTTTAGGTCTGCTGGGGTTGTCCATGGGACTTCTGAGTAGAAGGGTGCTCCTCCTGTCACTTCTACCTCTAGCAAGGCGAAGTATTCATGCACCTTCTGTAAGAAGGATGCTCACCTAGTAGATTTCTGTTTTAGACGCGCCAAGATCACGAGGCATGAGCGTGTTACTGTTCTTAGGGGTATTCAGGGCCATCCCTAGACACTAAGTGCTCTAAAACACCTGCTTATACGGGCGAGTTAGAAAGTCGCTTTGCTTTTTGGGTAGCATCCAGGACTCGGTTTTCATGCTGTTCAGTCGAGTTTTAGTCCTAGAGTTGCTCGTGGTCAGTCTTTTCACCGTCCTCTTGATATTCCTCGTTTTTTCCATCGAGGTAGATATCAGCGGCGTGAGGTGTTTCCAGGTAGGAGATTTAGGCAGCATCATTGGGATGGTCTAGCCTTTGCACCACGGCGGGCCAAACCAGTGAGAGCTCCTACATCTTCTACTAGATTTGCTTCTTCTGATCTTGTGAGAGCTAAGCGTCAGAGAGACACCAGAGTCCAGTCTTCTTCTTCCGTAGCTGGTACTTTGAGGCGTCGTGTGATTCAGTATTGGGTTCCCAGGTCTTCACTGTATCCCAGTACTGAGTCATCTCTCTCTTGTGGCTTGATCAGGTCCGTAGGATGGGGAAGGGAGATGTTTGGATTGTTGACTCTGGTTGTTCTCGCCATTTGACCGGAGACTCCCGTTGGTTCTCTTCCCTAGTCCGAGTTCCCGGTGATGAGTTGATCACTTTTGGAGATGCTTCTTCATGTAGAGTCATTGCTAAAGGTACCGTCTGCATTAATGAAAATTTTATTCTTAAGGACGTTGCCTTAGTGAGTAAGCTGCAATATAATTTGCTTTGCTTTCTCGACTTATCGATGACTCTTTCGAGGTAAGCTTTAAGAGCAATGCTTGTAGAATCCTTGATTCATCGGGAGGATTAGTTTTGGGATTTCTAGATTTGGGGAGTCTTTCGTGCTGATTTTTACGCTTCTTTTGGAGACTCTCTTGATTGTTTGGTTATACGAGTCCGTGATCTCTCCTTTTGGCATAGGAGACTTGGTCCATTGGCTTTGATCATTTAACGAGTTAGCGATCGCGATCTTATTCGTGGTTTGCCCAAACTCAAGATGGTCAAAGACTTAGTTTGCTCTCCTGCCGACATGGCAAGATAGTTCTTGCTTCTCATCCTCCGATCACCGTAGTGATGGTGATGCACCGAGACAGCTTTTACATATGGACATTGTTGGTCAGCTAGAGTGCGATCAATAGGAGGAAGTGGTATGTCCTTATCATTGTTGATGATTTTCAAGGTATTCTTGGGTATTTTCATGGCCTCAAAGGATGAGACTTTTTCTCACTTGAGGATTTGTTAGTAGGTTGTCTATTGAGCTCCTCGGTGCATTACGAGCTATCTGTGATGATAATGGCACCGAGTTCAAGAATTCCTACTTTGAGAGTTTCTGTGTGAAGTCTGGTTTAGAGCATCAGTTCTCTTCTCCCTATGCCTCTCAGCAAAATGGCGTAGTGGAAAGAAAGAACAGGACCCTGGTTGACATGGCCAGGACGATGCTAGATAAGTACAGTACTCCTAGGAAGTTTTGGGCTGAGGCTATAGCTACTGCTTGTCATGTTTCCAATCGCGTTTTCTTGAGAGCACATTTGCATCGCACTTCTTATGAGTTGAGGTATGGGCGAAAGCCCAATGTTTCTCATTTTCACGTTTTTGGTTGCAAGTGTTTTATCTTGAAGTCTGGTAACCTAGATAAGTTTGAGTCTCGTTCTTCTGATGGTATTTTTCTGGGTTACTCGACTTCTTCTTGTAACTATAGGGTTTGGAGTTGTGATGCGAATAGGATCATAGAGACCTGTGACGTGACCTTTGATGAGGCTAGCCTAGGAGCTAGACCTGATATTTCAGGCTCTTCTTATTCCTCTGAGACCATCTTTGTAGAGGATGTGGATGATGGAGATGATGATGTTCCACCTGATTCAGTCCCCTCTACACCTGAGGTGCCTCCTGTTTCCATTTCTGCACCTCAGGGAGACCAGCCTATGCCTTCAGACTCTCCTTCAGCGAGTGGCTCTGTTCCTTCCTCTTCTGCTCAAGAGGTAGAGGCCACTTCTGCTTCTGGTCCTCCTCGCCACATTCAGCGTTCTCATCCACCTGAGCAAATCATTGGTGATCTATTTGAGCGTGTGACGCGCTCAAAATCAGGCTTATCTTCTTTCTGCCTTCACTCTGCCTTTATTGCCTCTTTCGAGCTAAAGGATGTTACTCATGCATTATCTGATAAATCATGGATTAATGCTATGCATGAGGAACTAGAAAACTTTGAGAGGAACAAAGTCTGGCAGTTTGTAGAGCCCCCATCTGGTCATAATGTCATTGGGACCAAGTGGGTGTTCAAAAACAAGCAGAGTGAGGATGGGGTTGTTATTCGCAACAAGGTTAGGCTAGTTGCACAGGGCTTCACTCATGTTGAGGGTCTTGACTTTGAGGAGATCTTTGCCCCTGTAGCTAGACTAGAGGCAATTAGGATTCTGTTTGCATTTTCTGCATCCCAGGGTTTCAAGCTCTATCAAATGGATGTCAAGAGTGCATTCCTCAATAGCTTTATTGAGGAAGAGGTGTATGTCAAGCAACCTCCAGGATTTGAGAACCCCAAATACCCGAACCATGTCTACAAGCTTTCCAAAGCCTTGTATGGACTTAAGCAGGCCCCTAGAGCATGGTATGAGAGGCTTAAGTCCTATCTTCTCAGTCATGGTTTCAAAATCGGTATAGTAGACAAAACTCTATTCATCAGACACCATGATTCTCATTTCCTTCTCGTCCAGATTTATGTGGACGATATTATCTTTGGTGGCTCGTCTCAGTCTCTTGTGTCTCATTTTTCTGAGGTGATGAGTACAGAATTTGAGATGAGTATGATGGGTGAGTTGAGCTACTTTCTCGGCTTCCAAATCAAGCAGACTCGGGAGGGTACTTTCCTGCACCAAGGTAAGTACACTTGGGACCTTCTGAGGTGGTTTGATATGTCTGATGGAAAGCCTGTGATGACTCCTATGGCCACCACTGCTGTCCTCGAGCCCGATAAGGATGGTGAGCCTGCTAATCAAAAGGAGTTCCGGAGCATGATTGGCTCTCTCTTGTATCTCACTGCCTCTCGGCCAGACATACACTTTGTTGTGTGTATGTGCGCTCGTTTTCAGGCTTCTCCTCGCTTCTCACATCGCCAGGCGGTGAAGCGCATCTTCAGGTACCTTCGAGCTACCATTGATTATGGTATCTGGTACTCTTCTTCCTCTTGTATATCCCTTAGAGTTTTTTCGATCTTGACTTTCTTTGGTGTAGGATACATAGGAAGAACACTTCGGCACTTGCAATTTATTGGCACTTTTCTTGTTTCTTGGTCATCTAAGAAGCGGTCCGAGTCGCCTGATACCTTCTTTGAGGCCGAGTATGTTCTTTGTAGCCGATTCTTTGTAGCAGTGCTCTGGATGAGATCGACCTTGTGGGACTTTGGGTTAGAGATAGAGAGTGTTCCACTTTTACGTGATAACACTTCTGCTATTTGCATTGCCAAGAACCCAGTGCAGCACTCTCGGACCAAGCACATCGATGTTCGATATCACTTTCTTAGAGACCATGTGGAGAATGGAGACATAGTGCTTCAGTTTGTGGAGAGTGACCACCATTTGGCCGATATCTTTACCAAGCCTTTCGATAGCTCTAGGTTTGTTGCTTTGAGGAGTGAGCTTGGAATTGTGTGCCCTTACGGCCTTCTGTGAGGGGGAGCTGATCTGTATTTTATGTATTATATTTTATTTCAGTTTTTCCTTTCTTTTGTATTTCTCTGGGTGTTTATGGGTTTTATTCCTTAGAGTTATGAGTTCACATCACTTAGACTTCTGGCATGCTTTGCATGGACCTCTCATCTTGTGTTTTAGGTTGCTATCATGCTTAATTAGCTGTACTCTCTTCTCTCTAGGTTGAGTTCCCTCACAGTCTTATAAGTCTAGCAGGTGTTGAGCCCCCTGGGTAGACAGGGTCTGTGTGCACTCCTTAGTTTGGGATCTAGAGGTAGCTTCCCTATGTCAGTCATTGGGGAAGATGAAAGCGAGTCTGAGCCATAGTGATATCGATACCATCCTTTCTCCACATGGTCTCTAAGAAAGTGATATCGATACCATCTTTTCTATACTCTATAGCCTCCCAGTTCGCAGTTTCTTGACTTCTTTCCTCCATTCTGTGTTTATGGCTTTAATCGAGTTCTTTTTGACCATTCTTGAGCTTAATCTTACTAAAAACTCAATTTGAACCAGATTTGTGCTTAAAATCGAATCACATGTTCAGGGGGAGTTTAATTATCTTTCTCATGCATTGCATATAGACTTGATTTTTCATTTTATGAGCTTTGTCTATTATGTAAATGATCTGTGTTTCAATTTATACACCAAGCTATATCATGTCGAAAATTACTAACTTAGATATGTCCAAGTTCATTTATCTTGCTAAGCTTACAAAAATTAAAAAAATGAGTTTTAAAAGGAAAACTTGATAAAACATGTTGTGTTTACTTGCTAAGTTTCTTCTCTAGATGTATTTGCCATGATTTGTGAAATTCTGGAATTCTTTAGAGTCCCTATAGCAACTTGGATGAATCTTATTTGATCCATACTTGAGTTCTTCACTAGCTTAACAATCAAAATGCTAAAATGAAAGTGAAGCAAAATTTGACTCTTTTTGTATGCATTAGACTCAACACCTCACATTCACAAGACGGCTTCTCATTGCACTTGGGATGAACTTGGAATGTGTTGTGTATGACCAAGATCATTCTCTTAAGAGTTCTTCTTGAGATGATCGAATATGGCTTGAGTCAATTGTTGTAAAAATGCAAATATAAAAGAAAACATATGTGGGTAAAGAATGCAAATAATGTCAAACATTTGCACCCCGCTATGTCCTTCAAAGATTAAAAGAAAAAATTTGCATACAATGAAAGAATAAGCTCAAAGGACCTTGTATGAACTTCTAGATTCCCCAAAGTGTTGAGTAGGTTGAACTCTAGGTTTTCCATTTGATCTTTTGATTGGCTTTGCTTCTAGTTTTGAAACTAATGACAAGTGTTGCTCATGTTCAATCGTGCAAAAATGACATGGTTTCAATTAAATCTTGCTAGCAAAATCTTTATTTGCACTTGGACATACCTTAGATTAGTCTATTTTTGCCACAACTTAGCTTGGTGTCATAACTTGTCTTGTTGGTCACTTGGATAATCTTCAAAGCTCCCTTAGGCTACATTACTTGCATAAAAACAACAACAAAAAGGAGAGAAAAGAAAATACCATCTTGATGCCTATATTGCCAAAAGGAGGAGAAATCGTAGAAAAGGCATCATTTTGCATCTTGGTTCTTATGATTTTTGTTAATCTTTGCTATCTATCTTTCATAGATCATAAATATTTTCAGTTGCCAACTTGGTCATGTTTTTATTTCCATTTCTTTGATCAAGTTTGGCTTTGCATTCAAATTACTTTCTTCTCTCTTATTCAAACTCAATACTTATGCCTTTTCTTGTGTTTGTCAATATACTCATCAAGGGGGAGATTGAAAGACCATGTGGAGGTCTATCCTTGTGTGTGATGAGTAATTGACGAGATTTGAGCTTGGTTTGATTTGAAATTGAGTTTGATTTGAATTGGATTAAGATTTGAAGCAATTTGAGTGTTGGTTACTTTTTCGAATGCTACCGGCTTGGGGGTGGTAGCATCGTACCGTTGAGTGAAATTATGATTGATGAATGATTTAAGGATAATCATTGAATATATTTGTGGGCATTGCTGTGTGAAAGGTTTTTCCTTGTCTTTGATGGTTGCAGGACGACGGTGCTAGGTCATGGTGAGGCGGAGGATGATCGGGACTAGGCGAGGAGCGTCGAAAATCTAGTCAGTCGGGAGTTCACCGGAAGATGATCGGAGACGGAGTCCGAGCAGCCCAAGAAGACAAGGAAAGGAGATGATGCTAGCTAGATACCGCGTGGATCAATGAGGGCCGTCGGATTGCGGTATAGTTGATAGGTTAGCGGGTCTAGGTAGTATGCTTTGAAAACCGTGCAAGAAAACCCGGTATGTGTGTGGGTTTTGGGTTAGCCCTTGCATGGCTATATGAGTGGGCAAATCCTAGCCCTTAGATGAGTGCTCTAGGGTTGAGAGACTCATCCAAGGGTGGTAGGTGGTCCAAGAGTTATATAAATAGGGGTGGAGGGGTGGCCTCCTCCCCTTGAAGGTTTGAGTTGCTCCTTTGAGTTTTGCCCACATGAAGTGAGGCTTTGTAAACCTTCCCACCAGAAATACAAAAAATTTCTTTGCATTATTGTGAATTTAAATTCCGCATTTACATTATGTCTTTACTGTACGCAATTTAAATTCAGCATTTACTTTCGCGTAATTTACATTCATGCAATTTGGATTTGCCTTCCCTCCTTCTAAATGCTGATCTTGGATGTTTTGAGTGTGTTCATTTGGTTTTACATCTCTTTTGCACTCTTGGATTGAGTAGAGATCATCTTTTCTTGCAAGTTGCAACTCTGTCCAGAACGTGTTCTTCACGCAGCAGTTAGTGTTTGATTTTTAGAAAAATATAGAAAAATCCTTTTTGAGTGATTCTTATTGTACAAGGTGCATAACTCTCATATCCATCTACAGAAAAAGTTTGGAGTCTACTGGTTGCACCATTTGGGAGCCATGAGGTGAAAACCAAACCCCAAACTTTTTGTTCGAAGTTCCTAACTGTCTGTTTTCTTAGATTTTTCATGTTTTTTATGTAAGGTTTTTTGATGTAAAATTTGGTGGAGTGCTTCATGACTCAGTTTCTCATAGAGATAAAAAGTTTCAAAATTTCTTGAGCTGCAGAAACCCACCAACCATCTGTTCAACTTGAGGACAGCTTCTGGAAATTCTGCTTTTGCTTTTCTGAAAGTGGCTTTTGTAATTTGAATTGATCTCCTTTCTAAAAGCAAGAGTTGAATTGATTCCTTCTTATTTTGGATACTAGACAACTAGAATTATAACTCAAAAATCCCCACATATTCTATGGTACTCACCCATGCAAGCTAGGGGTACACATAGTTGTCTAGTTGTTCGGGTTTTTCACGATTTTCTTTGCGCGATCTTTTTAAGGTTTTAGTCGGAGTATTTTGAGGAAAAATTTGTTTGCGACCATTCACCCCCCTCTGTTCGCCATCTCGATCCTTCAGGTTGCATCTTTTTCTATAAGAGCAGACACCATCTTTCCCCATAGCAGCGCACCTCTGCTAGAGTATTGTCCTCTTTTCCCTAGGGCAACACTATGGTTGTTCCAAGAGGTAGAGGGAGAGACAAAGGAAAGATTGAGAAAAAAAAGAAGAGTTCCTTTGTTTTTCTCATTGGATCTTCATTGATGGTTGGGTAACACTCCACTACCCTCACCTTTTCTTGAAGATGAACTTTTATGTGGATTAATTTGGTAATTAGGGTGTAATTAGGATCTTGGATTATTTCAGTTCTCATTTAGGGTTTTTTCTGGTTTCGTGCAATTTAGATTGCACGTTATGACCTTTGGAAAGTCTACTGTTTCGTAGATCATCACCAGTAGAGTGTGTCATGGTTTTGGATGTTTTAGACCCTGAAGATGGTCAAATTAGAGCCTTACAATAACTGGTATTTGTAGGAAATTTAATTACCTTTCCAAGGATTGTTTAACCACTTAACATGGTTGGATAGATTAATAGATATAGGATTTGTAAGCTTGTTGTCCAAGGAACCATTGCAAATAGGTAGTGTCGCAGTAATTTATAGATTAAATACAGTAGATGAAAAACTTATGGTTTTTTATAATTATTAATAATTTAAATAATTTTTAAGGTTTCTATAGAATGCATGAACACTGCATTCCGTTGAGTGGTTTAAAAGTTATAGCTTCAAAAAAGTGACTACACAGAATTTGGTCGCAATTGATTGGAGTTATGTCAATTTACTTATTTTGTCTAATAGATGGAATCAAATTATGCCTATAACTAGGAAAAACTAGATATTTTTCTGCACTTTCCATAAGTGGTATTGTTTGATGACAAGTCTGTCATCCAGCATCTGAACAGAAAAGTCTTTGGGGTTGAAAACAAGGGTTTAAATAAATTAATTAGAGCCTTTGGCGAACTATAATGTTGTAGAAAATTTTGTTTAGTTTCAAGAACTTATATGGTTTGGGTTTTGGAATAGTAAGTTATGGCCATCTGATCACCAAGACAGTAGAGTTGTCCATTAAAGGGGGATTAATTAGGTTGGGAATGCGCATAGGTGTGATATGTTATTCTTTGATGTTTATGTAATGTTGTGGTACCTTTTTGAGGTTAGATATCTACTGTAGGAGGAGAAGTAACTTTGGTGTTGGTGTCTCTACTTTACATCAAACCACTCCACATGATTAAAAAGGCAAGTGCATGATAGAATGGGAAACGAATGGTTTGATCTTTTTGTGTTTGTTCTCTTATCATGATGATTTATATTATTAATCTTACTTGCTATTGTGCCTTATGGTGATGAATTAAATGGTGCTTATGAGATATGTTAAATGTTAACAAAAATAGTGCATCTACTAGAATAGAACCCTAATCCTATTGACTTGAACCAACAATTGATGATTTTCCCTTGAATTAGGAACCCGTCCTTTCTACCTCCTCTTCCCCACCATCAACTTTACATGAAACGTGATCTTTACTTGTCGATAGTATTTGACCTTTTGTTGATCTATTTTGTTAATTTTCATGCCTTCTTCTAGCCTAAGAAACAACGATGGCAAAGTAGGATTTGATCAAGAAGAATTTATGAGAAATTTGATTGCAGGAGATGATGGTCATGAGGTAGGCGAGCTGAACTCGCTCTCGTGGATCGGCGAAGTGGCCGCCGAGGCCAGCGAGGCGTGAAACACGATGAGGCCGGTGAGGTAACAATCAGTCTCGTTCATGATTGTCGGTTCCACTATCATGCTAAGCCAACATTCTGACCCGTTCATGATTGTACCATGCTTTCAGATCGGTCAACCAAGTAGGCAATCACGTCAGCGAGGTCCAAGCAAGAAGTCGAAGGCAAGACACGTTATCACCAAAGTTGGCGAGAATGGCGAACCTCTTGCACCCTTGGGGGTGCTTGGGCCGTTCAATTCAGCATGCGGCGTCCACATTAGTGACCATGTGCCTATTAGTATAGCGAAACGGGATCAAGTCCCTGAAGATACAAAGAACATGCTTTGGAACGATATGAAGGAGACATTCATCTTCCCCCAAGGGACCGAAGAGAAGGTGAAGAGTTACACTCTGAAGAAGATGGCCATCGCATTCCAGACTTATAAAAAAAGTTGAACACGGAGTATATCAAGAATAATCGAACGCCCAACTTCAACAAGCACCCAAAGTTGCAGGATCATTGGGATGCGTTCGTGAACTACAAGACTTTAGACGAAGGTCAAAGTTTGAGTGAGAAGAACAAGCTGAATGCACAGAAG
The DNA here is from genome assembly GCA_036346375.1 of Guadua angustifolia. Taxonomy (NCBI): domain Eukaryota; kingdom Viridiplantae; phylum Streptophyta; class Magnoliopsida; order Poales; family Poaceae; genus Guadua; species Guadua angustifolia. The sequence goes on from JAYEVE010001005.1 coordinate 382,651, forward strand.
AAGAATTACCACCACCGACTCGCCCTGGTGGTTACCGCCAACAATACCCAAATGGGAGAAGAGGAACAGGACACGCTAGTGAAGGGTGTCGCACCCGCAACAATGGAATGGCCCGACATAGCAAGGCATTGGTTCTATGCTCACAGCGGCGCCCTTGATGATGAAGGCAATGCGGTGTTTGAGGAGGTGCTGCGAGATGTGGCCAGAAGGCTTGTACAGTCGATCGAGGAGTCTTCCCAGGGCACCTTAGTGCCAAACAGAGAGAACAACGAGCTAACAAGGGCCCTACAAAACCCAGAGCACCCTGGACGTACACGAGGCGTTAGCGTCGTCCCGTGGAAGGTTGGTTTCTCTCATGACGCCGAGACCTATAGGAGTCGGGTGAGAAGCAAGGCTCGACAAACACAACAGCTCAGTGTACTTGAAGAACGCCTGAATCAAACACAGGAGAAAATGCAAGAAGAGATCCGAAGAGAGGTGCAGTTAACCTTGAGCCAATAGCGGGAGACGGGCCAGGAACCTCCAAGTAATCCTAACATCATTAGCCCCTCTGTGTAGCGGAGCAGCTGCGCTTCTGGTGGGCTGCCCGAAGCGGACTTGGACCACTATCCTGTAGACGACATTAGGCAGCGGACACCTTGTGAGTTGCACATCCAAGCGCGAAACCTCTCCTTCAAGGCGGCCCAGTGAAGCCGGGGCAGCTCATCCATGGCCAACAGATACCGTCAGGCTACTCCAAGGTCTCGGTGGAGGAGGTTAGCCCAGGGTACGAGGACCTTGACCTCAAAATTCCCGGAGCTGACGGGATTACGAAGCTAGGAGAGGCAATACACAATTTCATCCTGTGGCGCAAACGGTACATAATTTTTTGAGATAACATGGATGTGTCCTCTCCGCGAAGAAGCCTGACTCCTACACCACCTCTCGCACACAAAAGCCCCAGAAGAAGCCCGTCTCCTCCCAAGAAGGCGTCGACTCTTACACCACCTCCCACACACATAAGCCCTAGAAGAAGCCCGTCTCCTCCCAAGAAGGCACCGACTCCTACACCACCTCCCTCACACATAAGCTCCAGAAGAAGCCCGTCTCCTCCGAAGAAGGCACCGACCAAGACAAACAAGCCAGCTCGGCCAGTAGCTCCCAAGAAGACAGGGTCCTCCACCCGATCCAAGAAGCTGGCTCCACTTCCGAAGCGGACGTATGATATGACCGACGAGGAGACCAAGAAGATAGTACAAGGCGAGGTAACTAAATTTTTTAAACCCAAGTCACCAGAGAAGAAGGTTCAACTTAGCACGGAAGAATTTCACAAAGGCTTGAGGACTATTAAAAATTTGAAGGATAAAAAAGAAATGCCTCGCCTATCAAACTACGAGCGCACATTGACTAATAAATTCCACAAGAAGAAGACGTCAGAGGAGAGGATGTCAGCTGAGGAGAAGGCCAAGGAGATGCTAAAATTCATTGATGAAACTGGACTTGATGCAAATCAAGTATTAGGCACGGCGAAAATTGAGAATGCCCAAGTAAGATGGCCATTTACGCCGGGGCATCATTGGTCAAGCGTGAGGAGCTGCTCTAGCTAACAACAAAGATGCGGCAATTCCATGAATGGTACTTGGATGCGGCCAAGCATGTTCTAGATTTGTTCGCTGTCAAGTACAAGGAATAAGATTTTTTTCCACGGGGACGGTGAATTTTATGTCGAATGGAACGTCATGCATGATCTATACCAGACAGACGCCCTCGCCGCAGCCATGCTGGGTTGCTGGACTCTGTAAGTGTCTTATTTACAAAAAAACCATCATGCGTGCCCTTGTACTATACTAACTTGCAAATCTAACTAATTTCTTCTTATGTAGAATAGAAATACAAAGATGTCGAAGGGATCGTATTTTTGACATAGGCTTCATGGACCCAGTAATTATCAACGAGACAACTATTACAGACTACCCAAGTGAAACAGAGATTAACATATACAATGCACTAATAGGACAAAAATATAAGTCAAAGATATATCTACCCTATGCATTTGAGTACGTGTTTTCATACCGCCTCGTTCTACTCCTTTTTCATAACACGATGTTAGAACTAATTAGTTATCTACGTTGACATATATATATATATATATGTACAGTTTTCATTGGATTCTTCTTATGATCGAGCTAGATCGTAGTCTGATCACAGTTATGGACTCGAAAAGGAAACCAGTTAAAAAGTTTCAAAACTTTATCGACATGCTCAATCGGTATTAATTATTGTTCCTTTCATTATTGTACTAGTTCTATTTCCTTCTATTTGAAACAAATTCTAATCATGTACAATTCGTAATCACATGTGTAGTGCATTCGCATGGTTCCGTGCTAAAAACAGGGGCGTATTCAAGGAGAAATTTGATATTACAATTGCCTCTCAAGTACGTATATCATAATGCTAGCTTTTTAGTTAGTTAACTTAATTTCCTTGCATCCATTTCACGCTTTCAACTTTTATGTGGCTACTATGTATGTGAGTTTATGCACACCCAAACCAGAGCCGTTAACCGCATGCTAAAAGGCTACAAGGGGGTAAGTAAATATAATTACTAGCTTTAATGATGTCTAGGTACTCCTTATATCTTGTACAAATTCAAGGATTGATTAGTTAATGACTTAATGACAGGTGCCTCAATATTTGGCGAAACAAGGATCGGAACTCTCGCCGGCGCGAGTGAGAGCAATCCAAGAACAACTCGTCGGCTTCATTTACGATGAGGTCATAAATTCGAACGGCGAGTTTCACGAACCAAATGTAAATAGGTTGGGCCCTTTGATAAGGACCGGTGAACTGTCGGGGTCGATGGCTAGCAATAGCGATGCACGTAAAAGATCCCGATGAACAGAAGGAAAAGAAAGACTAAAGTTGTATTTAAAGTTGTTAATGAATATTCTGTGATCCCGATCGATGAACAGAAGAACTAATATGTGTACATATTGTAATACATTAGTTGTAATTAAATTTGTTAATGAATGTTCAGTGATTTAATTATCAATCAGATGTGCATGATTGATTATATGTGCTTTAATTAGTTCTGATTTAACACACACAGATATATATAATAGCTAGTGGACACACACACACATATATATATATTAAATATACAACACATCGAAGACGGTTGGAGAAACCAATCTGTATCGATGAAACCTCATCGATACCGGTTGGAGACACCAACCGATACTAATAAGGGCCTCAGGGGCTCACGATGCGCTGCCACGTGTGATCTCCAACCGGTACTAATACTCTATCAGTACCAGGTGAGGGAACCGGGACTGATGTCCTTGAGCATCAGTCCCATATGGTTTGTACCGGTTCAAAAATCGGTACTAAAGGTCATTTTTAACCGGTACCGAATGCCAGTTCTATAGTAGTGCTAGACTGTGGCAAGGGTTTAACATCACCGGGTTGGTGCAAGGCTAAGCTTTAGCTAGTTGAACAGTTTTGTCACAGTCTAGCAAATCGGGTATGATGAGTATCGTGAGGCATGGTTGACATGATTGCTAGAATGTGTCATGTGGGTAAAGTGTACACTCTTTATATAGATTAAAATCTAATTAATTAGCCGTGCTCGTGGTCATAAGCAACTTGGGAGAATACTACCATGTATAGTCTTTGTTTTTGTGAAAACTTTTGGAAATGGTGTTAGAATGGTTTGGCAAACTCATAAGCCAAGGGTGGATATTTTTACTCACTGTTCATAGCCAAGGAGGGCTATGAAATGATGTATAAGAACTTTACTTACTGTTATTTAGCTTCTTATTAAATGCTCTTTACAATTCCGTTACTGTTTTATGAAGCATTCATTTGTTAAATAAAATTTGCCTTATGCTAAAAATGAGACTAGTGTAGAAACTTGTTAACCTTGTTCTAGCCTTGCATTTACTTTATTTTCATACACTAAAGTCTTGCGAGTACATATGTGTACTCATGGTTGCTTAATCTAAACAATATAGACGACAGTATAGAAGAATGCTCCAACGACACATACATTACTCCGGGTCTGAGGATTATGTTGAAGGATGAACTTGGGCCTTTCCAAGTCAGTTGCCTTTGGGTTTATAGATGGGCATACCGCTATTCTACTTTTGATAAATGTTTAAATTCCGCTGTGACTTACTTTTTGCATGTAATATTTGGCCAGTAGGCCACTAGTAATATTAAGTAGTTGTAATAGCTTCTAGTTTATGTTCATATTATGTCAACTGCTTAGATTTGTGTGTATGTGTTGCGATACATCTCGAATGCGAGATATGTGGGTTCTAGGCGTTGATCTTGGGAACTATCATTAGACACATATCCAGGTACCTGGAATTGTTTTCAACCATCGAATGCATAAACTCAAGCGGTCGTCGTTCTTTGGCTATTGTTTGCACTCCCCTCAGTGAGTGTGGGCGATACTAAGGCCTTACGACGAACGGCGAGTGCTATGCTTGGATGAGTTGGTCACAATCCCAGTATGGTTGTTCGGAATGGAATCAAAACTTTCATGGATGTGTAAGTGTGTACGGTGCAACTAGGTGGCTCATATTTGTTTGGATGAGGCCATCTAGTTAATACTCTGTGCACGGGACTTTTGGGTGATAGTGAGCATACACTTAAGTGGAGTATGGGTGTCACCTCTGAGTCCAATGCATATATGAGGATTGATTCATATTTTTGGGTGCCCATAGATTTTTTGTCTCGAATTTTTTTTGAAATCCTGAAATCTCTTCCGACACAAATTAGTTTCTATTTGAATTCATTTGGTGCTTATTTGTATCCCTTGGCTTTTCTCGTTTAGATACCAATGTGTCGGAATAGTATGAATTTCTCGTTTAGATACAAATGTGTCGGAATCGTATGAAGTTGATCTATAGCAGTAGCAAGTGTGCAACAAGCAAGGCAAGAACTCTCCTTCAATCAGATTGAGATTATATTTCAAATGTTATGTATGTTATTTGCTCAAATTATTATGCATACTTATTTCAGTTCATGAATATTTTTATTCTTAGAAGCTAGCTATCGCCAATTGTTGCATTAATCCCACCTCAAAAAGTTGATGTCCTTATTGTTGCCATCCTAGGAATATTATCCACTACTGTTAGAAAACATTGGTGGAATTTAGAGTAGCATATGTGTCACATGCTTAGCCATACTTAGTTCAATATTTGTAAAAGTGGTAGAAAAATAGGTATAACTCAATTTTGGACCCTTTGGGAAATATTTTTGCTCAGTTTGAACAGAGATGTTATGTCTGCTAGTTTGGTTAAAAATATGAAAATAAAAATTATTAGACATGGGGCGAGTGGTATGTTAAGGCCCGTGTCATTTGCACAAGAACTTGGTTTGTGGTTGTCTCTCTCTAGTCATTAAGGACTAAACTCTAGTGTCATTGATACAAGCATTTTCCGTAGTACTAAAAGTGTAATGCGGATGGACTTGGTCAACTAGTTTGCAATGTTTCAATTTTGGTTTCGTCATGCAGTTGAATGTAGGTGCCAGTGAGATAGTATATTCTCAACCAGTGCAAGAAGGGGTTTGTGGTAGTCGCTCAAACCTTAGTGAGTGAAATCGGGTTGAGATAGTACATTGTGAAAACCTTGTGATAGTCGCTCAATCGCATACTATTCTGTGGCGAGCCATGGTAGAATGTGGTGACCTAACTATATCATGTGGGTAAAATTGTGCAACATTTGCATAGTGTAAATCTATTCGACTAGCTATATCCCCGATCATGAGCATCTCTTAGTAAAACCACATTTCGTTAGGTTTTTTGGTTTTAAAATTGTTTTGGAAAGGTATGGATGTGCAGATAGTCCATGCTAGTTTAGTTTTGGATTTGGAAAAGGTATAGTCCATGCTAGATTTGTTTTGGCAAAGGTTTGTTAAATAGAGAATTTTTGGGGCGTCGGTAGGCCATTTGAAATATTTACTTATGCTATTTATTGTTACTTTACATCAATGTGAATTGTTTTTACAAATAGCTCTTTACAAATTACTATGTCTATTGCAACTGAAAGCTTATTTTATGCCAAATATACTAGTTAGGACAGTCATCTTTGTCTCAGGTTGCATATATTATATGTGTTTCTTTAAAGTCTTGTGGAGCACAATCTTGTACTCATAATTGTTTGTTGAACAAAAATCATAGAAAAAGGATGAAGATTTCTCGGTTGGCTACTTTTATGACACAGGATATGAGGTGATTATATTGCCAAATACTAGGGTATTAACTCAGTTGGTTGCCCGTGTGTTATGGCATAAAATGAGGGCCCTTTTATCTTTAATTATGGTTTATTTTCACTACAAGTACTTTCTTAAGTGAACTATTTGGCCGGTAGGCCTATTTGTGTAAAACTTGATCATATCTAGACCTATGTATGACTGCTTAATATTATGTGTTACTATGTTTTTTTACTTGTATATGTATGTGATGCAACGATGTATTACATGTATGCTAGTCACTGATCATGGTACTAGTACGGTATACAAACAAGATCCGGAATTATTTTTTAGGTCCAACACCAAGGGGAAGGCTCAAAAAACAAGGCTTGGCATGGAGGGAGTGTGTACTGACATTGCCACCACTACAAAGTTGCCACTCATCATGCCATCAATAGAAGGTGACTACCATGCAAGGCTCGGTCAAATGCTGCTTGGTCACTGTGTGCCGACATTAAAATACCCTGGGCAGTTAATGTGAAGGCCTATGTGGACCATATAGAGCGATGATAGGATTAGTCTCATAATGCTTGTCTAAAGTGAGTTATAGTAGTGTATAATTAATATTTGTTGCATCCAACCATAGACCTCTGGGTTAACCCTATTGTACGAAGCGAGGACAAAAGTGTAAGTGGGGTATCATGTGTGAGAACATTTGTGTGGTCATCTATGTGTTGTAACGAGTAATTAACAAATGTGAGATGTGTTTCAAGTGTTGGTGGTCAGACCGAAGTAGGTATTGCAGTCTTACGTCCAAATTGTGGCTGTCTGACTGGTGTTGCACAAGCAGTCTAACTGGCTTGGTTCAAGCGGTCTGACATGCTTGGTGCAAGCGGTCAGACCGACAAGCAGTCTAACCGCTAGGTGTGTGTTGTGCTGTGTTGGGTTGAGTTCTCGGTGCATATGGGTTGCATGTTGCATGGTTATGACTGATTAAAGTGAGTTGTAGTAGTATATAATATATGTTGGATCTAAATATTGCATATCTGTGTTAACCTTATTATACGAAGCGATGACGAAAATGTAAGTGGAGTGCTATGCATGCGTGGATCTGCCCTATAGTGGGCTGAGCTTTGAGTAGATTTTGGTCTATGTTGTTACAAACACCATCTTGCTGGTTAAGACACCACCAGTTGACTAGGCCTTGGGGCTATCACAAGATGACGGGGGCGAAGGGGTGGATGGTGCAGGCCATGGGTGGATTTTCGCATAATCTATCGTCTCCTTGTTAGGTCTTTTCTTTCCAAAGAGGTTAAGTGCTTGGGGTGGCATGGGCCGTATGGTTTTTTTCCCTTGTGCACCTAACATGTTGGCCCAGCAGCTGGGAAAAAATGGCTGATTTTCTTTCTGTGAGAATCTCTATCACATGTCTATTTCTTTTTTTTCAGTTGTAGAAAATATATAATCGGATTTTACTGTATAGTACCATATTCTGTTATAAGTTAAAGACTTAAACATAGACTAAGAATTTCAAACTGGAGCATGTAAAATGTAACAACAGAGAGTCAATTCCACAATTAGGTTCTACCTACCAAAAAAGTAATCACACGTAGAATCCGAATTATAAGACTAGTTGGTTATGTATATACAGGTTGTGATAACCTTGACAGCTCTTATCTCACACATAGATAACTATACTTCACAGTCACAATCATGTAATATTTTTTTGTACTATTTTAACTGTACGAGTTTAAGTGAAATTAGTGTTGACCACTGCTATTGTATATTTACCTCTTCACTCTGGCTTTTGGGTTGTTCTTTATAGTGAAACTTGTGGGAATAACTTGGTATAATGTAGTGTAATGTCCTTTACGAAGAAAGCAATACTCTGCAATACTTAAACTGAAGATTCCCAATACATATTGTCTCTGTGAGCAGCGCACACTTCCTTATATGGTCCTGAGAAAAGAGAGGCAATTGGCCCTTGTTACATATTCAAGAAATAAGATATAAAAAATCACAAAAAAGAAGATGTATAGTACCTGGTAGTTGAATTTGGGATTGTAATATGGATGCCAAGAGATGATCTGATCAACTTGATATACTTAAAAAATCCCGAAAGGAGGAAAAGCCAATTTTTTCTGGGTTTTTTATATTGATAACCAGCAAACGAATTAATTGTAAACGGGAAGGAAATATATTAAACAGGGTGAGCCAATGCTGTTTTTTTTTGTTTTAATTAAAAAGAAAAAGGGATTGATTTTAGTTATGAAAAGAATAAGAGTAATGGAGGGAAGCCTATGGTTTTTGGGTTTTTAATTAATCACTAGAAAAAATTAGCTGCAGATTTGAAACAACAACAGTAAAGGGGAAAACACCAATGAATTTTTTCTGTAATGCTCAATAGAAAAAGGGATTACATTATAGATGTGAAAGAACAATAGTAAGGGGAAAATGCCAACTGTTTTTTTGTTTCTTTTTTTTATTGATCAATAGAAAAAGCGACTAATTGTAGATGCAAACGATGAACAAATAAACTGAAAATGCAAATGATTTTTTGGGTTTTTTTGTAATGATGGCTAGAAAAGGGATTACTCCTGGATGTGAAAGAACAACTGTGTGCAAAAGAACTTGAAAGTTGAAATGAAGGGGTTTTTCTAGAACAGAAATGAATGGATTAGGATTGGAGGTGAAAGAACAAGAAGGCCGTGGTTGCAGGGAAACGAATAGCTAGGAAGGCAGGGCATATGTCCTCTTGCAGTATTGTCTTATATGCAAACTGAAACATTCGAGCAAGATGCCTGCTAGGTTACATCAACAAGCAAAGAATACATTTTTCTCAAAGCTAAAGGCTAAAGGTGCAGAGAGATATCGAAAGGAACGAAACGTATATGTTCAAAGAAACAGTATAACCGAATTCGCAAAGTGGTAGAGTGTGCCTTAAGATAAGAGTTCACCTGTGAAATTGATGGCGTGCAGCCACAAGTTCATAGTTCAAACATGATAAATGATCTAGGTACGTGTGCAACATATTTGTGATATCCACTGTCCAAGCTTGCACGACAAGTTGATTGTGTGCACACAATATATCTGTAATATTCACCATAGGCAAATCCTTTGGTGATTTGCACCTTAATCACATTGTTTAGTACAAAGGGGAAAAGGAGAAAGAGTAAAAGAGAAAAGAGAAAGGAAAAAAGGAAAAGGAGAGCAAGAGAATGGCATGGTGAGACAAGTTGATTATGTTCCCCATCTTTTGACATACTACAATTATTACTGCATATTAAAAAGCACAGAAAGAAAGGAAGGGCAATCCGAACTCAAGACCTTCCTGCGCACCAAGTATATTCAGGACATCAAGAAGGAAAAACAGAGGGGTGCAATAACCTGGAAAAACAGAGGGGTGCAACAAGGCCTTCAGGATGGATCCAAACTCAACCTGGCAGCAACAACAGAGATAACCTCAGATGGTGATTTGGAGGATGACATTACCTGGATGCTAACCTCAGACGGCAATTACAACCATGAAACCACTGGTATAGAAGATATGGGCACCACACAAATGTAAATTCTTTGCATCAGTGACCATTCAGAACAGGCTATGGACGGCGGACAGGCTTGTGGCAAATCAACCTTGATCTCTACAATTAACAACAAGTCTTTTAAAAAAAAAAAAGAAATTGGCCAGAAGCTTTAACATTCACTAAAAAAGAAGCAACAATAGCCGAGCTACAAGCGCGTACTCACACCTACGCGCACGCACACACACACACGCTGCACATAGCCCTACGCGCGTTCGTGTCGAGCAGCGCTCGAACGCAGACGGGTTGGCCGAGCGCTGCTTACACCAACCAACCGAGCCGAGGCTCGCCACAATTAACAACAACTCTTAATTAGGTGAAAGGGCAACTTAGCATGGATGGGTCGATCTAGCTTTGGTTGAGGCAAGCAAATTACAATACTCCATGGATTGGATATCTACAATAAACTAGTTCTATACTTAGCAGCTTACCTATATTTATATTATCTTTTTTTAGATGCCACATGGGTTTCTCAAATAGTTGGTTAATCACATATCTAGATTTTTTTTATCAAAGTGATAATCATAAAAAAAATATAGGCTAGCTAAGTGGAATATATTATATCGACCTAAGGATTAAGGAGGCATGTGTCAAAAATGTTTGCTTAATTAGTAAATGGCTTTTCAAGCTTCTAAATGAAGATGGTGTCTAGCAACTCCTCCTCAAAAGAAAATATCTGGGGAATAAGACATTATCTTATATAGAAGGGAAGCTAGGAGACTCAGTTTTGGTCTGAGCTAATGAAGGTCAAATATCATTTCTTCAGATTTGGGCCCTTCCAACTTTGTAATGGATCTCAAACTCGATTATGGCAGGATACATGGCTTGAAAAAAAAACTCTTAGTGTACAATACCCATGACTTTTTTCAAATTATCCGAAAAAAACATGCTACGGTGGCTGAAACAACGAGCTCTGTCCCACTTAATGTGTCTTTTCATCAAAATATTTCCATTACAAACTGTCAATTATGGAAGTTTAAACTACCTTTAAAAGTAAAAAAAATATTTATGGTACCTACAACGTGGAGTGATATTGACAAAAGATAACCTCATAAAATAAAATCAGAATGGTAGTACAAAATGTGGTTTTTGTAATAAGGAAACCACACAACATCTATTTTTTTACTGCCACTTTGCACGTTTCACATGGTGCGTCATTCAAGCAGCTTTTAATTTGTCACCTATTAGCACGGCCAATATGTTTGGGAGCTGGTTATGGGGGATGGGAAAAGATTTTAGGGCTCACATTTTGGTTGGGCTGCCGCTTTGTATTGGTCAATTTGGCTATGTCGAAATGATGTGTTTTTTTTTAAGAAAAAAAATCTTTAATCCGGTGCAGGTTATCTACATTTGCACTAGTTGGTTGTGTTCGTGATTTGTGCTGCAGCTTCCGGAGACCCGAGATGTGGTATCATCGGGATGCAAATTGCTAGAGATTGTGGTCGGGGATTTCTTCATTAGGTATGGATGAAGATTTAGTAACAGGCTGAGCGTGGATTGAGAACTTATGTTTAATTTTTCCTATAGCTTATTGCAAATATTTTATTTTTCTTTGACAACATTTTTGTTGCAACTGTGTAATAATTGATTGTCTATGTACATCTCAAGATACAGATGTCGGGAGCTATAATATTCCATTATCTAAAAAACCTACAATAAACTTTCTGTTGTAGTCCTTCGATTTTTATAGAAGGCACTGCGATATCGGTAAGTTTAAACTTTTGAAACTTGATAATTAACATATGAAAATGAAAGTAATTATATGTTCATGATCACCTTCCTGATTACTTTGTTACATCCATTGGCCAGTTTTTTTCACTCCTCGCACGCCTTTCGTCACACGTACCCTCAAATTAAGCTTCAATAATACAAGCATACATTACACGTGTGGACGATACCCTTGCTGATCTCTACACTTCATTCATCTTCTCTCAAATTGGACCGCTTGCGAACCATTCAGAGACCGTTCGCGGCACATCTATCTATCCAACAACAGTGGAAGGTAGTGGTAGTCAACCTGGACTTTGAATTACCCCCAAGGCCCCAACATCCCTTCAAGGAGGATCTAGCCTGTGAGTTGCAAGCTGAGTTCCTACTTTCATGTAACTAGTTATGTGCCCGTACGTTGTAATGGAAACTCAATTTGCGATAAAAAATTTATTTGCAAAGAGCACTAACAGTGATAAAGATGGGTCATTTTGATGAAATGACGCAGAGAGAAACTCTTGCTTTATATAGTAGAGATTAGTATACTCCTTGAATCTGTTTGCTTTTCTCCTATTTACTACTTTGATTTGCTATATTTGTCCACAGGCCGTGCTCCCCTTGGGCCGTGCCCGGCCGATCTCTCCCTAGCCTGCCTCTTGCCTCCCGCCCGACCCCGCCCCACCGCCTCCAGCTCCAGTTGACGTGCCGCACGCCCGAGCTCACCTCGCACCACGCACCGGGCCCCCACGCTGCCCCTTGCCCCCCCATCTTTCCCTCTCCGCCGACCGCGCCTCCCTCTCCTCCCCGTGCGCCGCCCCGGCCGCGCCCTCACCGGCCTCGCCCCTCCCTCCTCCTCCTTAGACTATAAAACCACCCCTACCCTGCCCCGTTTTCTCCTCGCCCCAGCCGCGGTGAGCTCCCTCTCCTCTTCCCGCACCTCTTCTCCCCCTCTAGCTCCCTTCCCCGCCGCCCTACTCCCCTTCTTCCTCCTCTCTGGCCGAGCGCGCCGCCACCCCTCTCTCTCTCGCTGTCGCCCAAGCCCCGCCTGCTAGTCGCCAACGCACGGCCTCGCTCGCCAGCCTCTCTGCCGCCCAGGCCCGCCTATCGGCCTCGGTGCGCTTAGGCCCCACCTGTTAGCCGCCCCCCCTTCGCTCGCTTGGGCAGGCCACTCCGCACGTAACACATAAGTGGGCAAGCGTTAATAGGCTAGGGTGAGTGTAACATCCCAAAAATTTTAATAAAGTAAAAATGTATATTTTAAATTTGGACAATTATTTCTGAGTTTTCTCGGCATTATTGATTTTTATTTGGATTTCTTTGGATTTATACTTTGTATGAAAAATCCAATAAAGAGAATTTCTAAATGGATAATGGAAAAAGGTAAAATGGTAAAAGTAAAAATTTGGAAAAACTACCACCTAAACCCTAGGCCTGCAGCCTGTAGGAAAATCATATTTTCCCATAATTAAATTTATATGAACAAAAATGAGACTTAATTATTGAAATGACATTTACTTTGACTAAAAACAGTACTTGGTCAGATTTAATGTAAAATCTGTAGACTTTATCTCGACCTTATAAAATTACCCTAGTAAACTCAATGAGTTACCTACTCCCAGTAAAAATCTCAGAAATTTATCCTGTTATATAAGGCTGACAAAAAATTCAAAAACAGAAACAAGAAAAATCAACAAAATGGAATGTCAGAATTTTAATTACATAACAAAGCAAGATATTAATTTGATAATTTTATGGAAGCATATTTATCTCAATTAGAACCATTATGAAAAGTTTAAAAAATAAATAATATAATTCACACCCTTAAATAAATACAAATCCAAAAATGAATTTTTGAGCAGATAGTAATGTCAGAATTTTAATTAATTGCCTGTAGAACTTTCTAACCCAAAATTTTTACTGGAGATAGTACATTATCTGGAGACTCTAGTTAAAGATCTTTGAAAACTTTGGGCGGTGATTGACGGCCGTTTTAATGCAATTCATGCGCTGTCTGACCTGAGCTTATCCTTTTTAACTCAACCATCTCGCCGACGTGTGGGCCCAAATACTGCTCCTTCAACCACTCGCTGGCAGTGGCACAATAGCCCTCCTCTCACTGTCGGTGGCCCCGACCCCCACATGTCAGCCACCGCTCCCTCACTTCTCCCCCCTTCTTCTCTCCCTTTCTTCACGCGGCTGAACTCCCTCCATTCTTCTGTATCTCCAGCGCCTCCCTCACCTAATCCCTGAACCTCAGCAACCACTCCACCACCCAGGCAATGATTCACGGCCACGTATATCCGTGACAGTTCCGTGCCATACCACTGCTGTTGGTGCTGCCCTATGCCGTAAAAATCATGCACCACCTCTTTGCGCCAACCCTCTGATCACGAACAGCACCGAGCCGCGACTCCTTCTTCGCATTCAAACACTATGATGTTATCCTTCACCGGCTATAAGTACTAGCTAGCTGAGCCGCGCATTCTTCCCCTCTAATCCCTCTTCTTCTCCTCAAAGCCGTAAGACTTCAATTCCATCCTTTTTTGCCATGGCCAGGAGTTCTAGAGCTCAGCCCAAGCACAAAATTTAGCCAAATCATCCATCCATTTCCAAATTCCTTCAAACCATAGCATCAATAGCTCATAAGAAGCAAGAGCCCTCAAGAAAAATTTAGTCTTCTCCGTGCGCAATCTCACCACCGTCGCTACCCCTTCTTCTCCAAAGCTAACGCTCAATGGTGGAGCTCCTCGGAGCTTCTCCCTTCCGGTAAACCTAAAAAATGGAATCCTTCTGACTCTTAGATGCTGAAATCGGTACCCATTCAAGCTCCCAAGCCCTGATTTTGCCCTCCGCCGGTCCGCCATTGCCGCCGTTGCTTGAACTTGGAGGCGCGCCAACCTGCTCCGCCTCTGGCCGAATTGGTTCCAACTCTAGGTGTAGTTTGTCGAGCTGCTGCTTCATGTGCGCTCGCTGTCGTCGAAGGGTCGCCGGAACACCTTCACCGCCGTGCCCTAGACGCTCCCCTGTCTTCCCTCACTGACGCCGTGGGCCCCTTCTGTCAGTCAGCGCGAAGGGATCTTAGTTCAACCAGTAAAAGGCGTTTTCCCTGTTCCGAAGGCGCATTTCATTTTCGATAAAATTTTCAAACCGATTGATAATAAAACCTCAATATCTTTTGCATTTCAAATCTAAATCTGATGGAAAAAATTTATATATTCATCTAAAATTAGTAAGATTCTAAATATACAAGAATATTTAATTTTAAACTATGGAGCAATTATTTAAATTAATTTTTGTTTATAATCCCATCATGGTCTTAATGTTAAATATATGAACAATAAGTTATAAAATAATAAAATAAATGTTTACATGATTATAAGATCAGTATTAATTTAAATCTACAAAAACTTTTAATTTTTGAAGCACAGATCAATTACTAAAATTTCAATTATGATAAACACACCAATATAGACATTCTTGTACATTTGAAAAATATAACTTTTAAAATCATAAAATAAATTTCCATGTTCCTTTGAAATCATAAGAAATTCAAAAATACAATAATATTTAATTTTTAAGCTATGTTTAAATTACTTTCTTTGTAATCATTTGAAAAACCTTAATATGGCCATTAATATAAATGAGTAACTAATAGCTCATAAAATCATAAAATATTTTGTAAAACTTCCTAAAATCAGTAGAGGCCTATCCATGTAAAAATACTTAGAATCAAACTTAGTTTGCGCACTTTTAACAAAAGGAATTGTTAATTACAACAATAAATAAATATGTAATCCATCGCGATTAAAGTCAAAATAATGTATAACCAACTTTAAAATGCTTCTATGGTTACACTCTGCTAATACCTAAAAAAAGAGCAAAGGATCATGTATGGTGAAGTCGCAAACTTAAATGAAACATGACCGATTTAGCGTTATCTTTGTGGTTATTTACGCTATTTCAACAATAGATAAAATAACACGTCTAAGTGCTAAGATTTGTAAAAATAGTTTAAAGACACTCTACTAAGTTCATACTACCATATACTATAGAAAGAATCTTATTTCATCAAGGTTTACATATTAATCTTATTAGCTCAAAACCCTTAAGTGTTAATCACACACTTCATGTCCTCGCCGATTCCGTATAACGTAAACTTTATAATGCCACATAAGCTTTTTCAACGGCGAATATAATGTCATGTCCAAATCCTAGAACTTATGAAATTAGCTTAGTAGTACTCTCCAAAGTATAGCTTGCCCTATTATGAAAAGATAATTTCACTTCACCGTGATTTGCATATTAATCTTGATAGCCTAATAACCCTAAGTGTTCACATTTCTGAAGACCGTAATATGAATGAATGAACTTTGAGTATAAATGAGAAATCAATAATTATGAATATGATAGTTGTATCGCTAGAACCTTCTCAAATATTATGTAAATGAGGCCAGTAGCCTAAATTAATAGGTTAGCTTTTTATAACTAGAATATTAATTAAATGTTGCTTTGAATCTGAATCCCAATTAAAGGTAAGAATTCACTTAAGCCTAAAATGACCATATCTATTTAATCTTAACTAATTTTTGCATCTTGAATTCGTGAAATAAAATTAATAAAATCGTAAAGAGCAATCCCTGTTCCTTGTAAAGAGTCTTTATTTGTTTTGCTATCTATTTTTTTGCCCTTATTAAAGTTTAGTATTTGCTATATTTCCGTTGATCGACGTGTAGAACCCGACGTTGTTGACTCCGTCGTCGCCTTCGTCAGCCGTAATCCTCGTCTTCGTCGTAAGCAAGGATTAAGCAAGGCAAGCACCCCTTTGATCATATTAATCCTAGTATTTAATTTTCCTTTGTTTTACTAAACCAATTTATGCATGCGTTGACTTTCTGTAAATTTGCTATTTTGTGGTACTGGTAGTTATACCTGTTGTCTCATTAACCTTGTTTGATAATTATGGACATGTGAACCTTGATAACCATAGATTAAAGGATAGGCATTACTTAATGTCATCATGGGTATATACGTTTACATATTGGTCATGCTTAGCCATGCTTTAGAATCTCCAAGGTAATTGATCATATCAAAATTGTTTCCTGAAAATGATTGGAAATGGCACTATTGGTTGCTGGTACTTTGATTAAAAACCCAAAATAAAACTATGGTTTTGACGCAAGTGATTATTGGCAATAGCCGGTTGTGCAAAGGGAATTGCACGTAGTGTAGGGGGAGATTATCGCCCGTGTTGGATTAAGGACCGAGCAATGAGACGCTATTGATCCAAGAAATCCGTGCAACCACAAGTGTTGGGATGGGGCAGCCTTAAACTAATTAACTTATCTAGTTTAACTTTGCATTTTGGAAGGCCAAAGTAGTACAGGCTCTCCTTTTTAAGGTTTGCTCGATGGGGTGCCCTCACCGAGGTGTTGGGAGCCACGCTTGCCAATACAATGATGTACGCCTTACCATGGAACAGAAACGATGTGTTGGGTGTTGCGTGAAAGGAACTACATTTTGTGTGAGTGTTTCTGTTTCTATGGCAAGGGCTTAACGTCCTGGTGCTGGTGCAAAGTTAACCTAGGTAATGTAAAGGTTTTCGTCATGAACATTCTGGCCACATGCCAATGAGTCGTGAAGCGTGCAGCAAAAAGAAAAGGTCATGACTTGTGGATAAAGTTGTACACCTTTGCAGAGTATAAATCTAATTGATTAGCCGCGCCCGCGGTCATGGGCACTTGGTGAAGTCATTCGAATGCTAGACTTTGGTATTTTCTGAAAATGGGTTTTGGTTTGAACTTGTTTTAGCAATTGTTGCTTTATATCGAAGGGCCGACATTGATGGATTTTAGGATTTGGATTATTCGTCGCTCACGTCATGGAGGACTGTGAGTGTTACTTATGCTTTACTTATTTCGTATCAACCAAACTTGCTCTTACATATTCCGTTTGCAAATAATTTGATTTACAAATTAAATTTCGCTTTATGCAAATTAACTGTAGTAGCCTCCTTTGACTTGGCCTGCATTTATGCATTTGTAAATACCACCTTTAAGTCTTGCGGAGTACGAAAGTACTCACCCTTGCTTAATTTGTTGTTTTAGGTGGATTAGTTAGCGAAGCTTCGAAGGTTTATTTTCATCGCAAGATGCGGGATCTTCATTGAAGCAATCTTTTCTAGGGATTTATGCCTCATCAGTTGCCTGCAAGATGGATGGGCACACTACAAGGCCTTGCTTCTTTTGCTGCTATATGCTCTGAGTTGTAAGATTCTTCGTTTATTAGTTTTCACTTAATTAATATAATGTATGGTTGTGATTCTAATTGTTGTAAATGTGCGTACTAACTACTAATCCAGGGACTAGTACTGTGTGCATATTAGATTCTCATTTTGGTATTTTATGCTAAAATAAGGGTCGTTACAGTGAGCGTGGTGGGTCGCACGGGCCAAATTGTGTTACACTGTGTGGCCCACCCCGATTTGATTTTTTCGGATTTTTGGATTTTTAATAAATCTAAAAATCATTTAAAATTCTAGAAAAATCCCAAAAATTTCCAAAAATGCCCAAAAATATGTATTCCTGACCAGTTCAAGCCACTGAGTCCAAAAATAATCTCCGTTTCACCAAACCAAGTCTCCAAAATGCCCCTCCGACCCAATTTCGGCCCTTCTCTCCAATTTAATTTCCGTTTTCTCCCCTTATTGATGTTTTTATTTGTTTATTTTCTGGTTTTGTTTTCTCGCGCTAGATTCGATGTTAGAACAGTCTCAGGAGCAGTTCTTGGAGTAGGAGTAGTACGTGGAACCGTGCCAGGAGTAGGAGCCGTCCAGGACCGGTCACGACTTTGGCTTCTACCAGCTAGGAGACCCTTTGACCCCGCAAGGCAAGCCACACCCCTTGAACATGTTGAACCCAGTTTTTATGTTCTAGAAAATTCAAACAACTTAAGAATGCTAAGTGTGCTGCCAATGTCAAGCTTGATTCAAATTTGCCTTGTTCTAAATGTTCCTCGCTTGAGTTAAAATTGAAAATTGCTTATGGTAGAGTTGATCAATTGCAATGTGACATGCTTCAACATGAAGTTTCTTCTTGCTCCAATTGTCGCAAACAAAAAGGCATTGTTGATAATATTTGTGATAATTGTGTTTCTTTAAAAAGAGAGGTTGCTTATCTTCAAAGTTCATTGCAACGTTTTTCTGATGGTAAAAAGAACCTCAACATGATTTTGGATATATCCAGAGTAAGCACATATAATAGAAGACTAGGCTTTGATGCACATGCTTATTCTAAATCTCATCCACCAACATTGTTGAATGTAACTGAAAGTGGTAAATTTGAGGTTAAACCTAAACCTAAAAAGACCATTTTTAAATCTGCTGGTTTTATATCTAATTTGTCCACAACTAGTACGCTTACTTCATCTTCTAAAACAACACCACCTGTGAAGTACAATTGCTCTTACTGTGGTAAAGATGGTCATTTAGTGCAGTTCTGCTTTAGACTTGCAAGAAAATAGAAAAATGATAGGGTAAGATATTTTGCAAAGTCTAGGTGGCAAAAGCCACTTTCTGGATTGGGCAAACCGGTTAGACAGCAGGTAAGTGGGCGTTCAGACCGGGTGCACCCAAATTCAAAAGGTAAAGGTGGTACGGATTTAATTCGTGCTTTTATGCCTACTGGTTTTGCTAGTCGTATGTCTTAGTGCTGGATTCCTAAATTTCTTTTATCTAACCCCAGTACAGAGACCTCGACATTCTCTTTTGTGTAGGATGTGCAAGAGAGGAAGGAGAACATATGGTTCATAGATTCTGGATGTTCACGTCATATGACTGGTGATTCAAAATGGTTCTCCTCCCTCACACAAAGTTCGGTGATGAGGTCATCACTTTTGGCGACAATTCAAAGGACGGATTCTTGGAAAAGGAATTATGCGAGTCAATGAAAACTTCATTCTCAAGGATGTAGCTTTGGTAAGTAAGCTCAAGTATAATTTGCTCTCAGTTCCTCAGTTGCTTGATGAAGATCTTGAGGTGAGATTTAAGAAAAACTCTTGTCATATATTAGATGTTTCTGAAAATCTAGTATGCAACATCACTCGCATCAGTCGCTTGTTTAAAGGTGATTTTTCATGTCCAACATCTGAAACTACTTGTCGTGTCTCCCAAGTTTATAAAGATTTAACTTTTTGGCATCGTAGACTTAGTCATATTGGTTTCGATCATCTTTCACACATAAGTAAATCAAATTTGCTTAGAGGTTTGCCTGAATTAAAGTACGATAAAACAAGTGATTTGATTTGCTCCCCCTGTCAACATAGGAAAAGTACCTCTAGAACATGTCATTTTATTGGTACATCTTTAGTTGCTTGGTCATCTAGAAAACAAGTCTCTGTTGCTCTCTCAACTGCTGAATCTGAATATGTTTTTCTTGCTTTGCATGTTGTGCACAAGTGCTTTGGATGATATCAACTTTAAAGGATTTTGGATTAATTTTAGATAGTGTTTCACTTTTCTGTGATAACACTAGTGTTATGAATATTGCTAAAAATCCAATGTAACATTCTCGAACAAAGCATATTGATGTTCGCTATCATTTCCTTCGAGATCATGTGGAAAAGGGAGATGTTGTGTTGCATTTTGTTGATTCTGATTTGCAAATTGCTGATATTTTCACAAAACCACTTGATGCTTCTCGATTTGTTTTTTTGAGAGGAGAGTTGGGAGTTGTGCATCCCATGAGCTTGTTTTGAGGGGGAGTTTCCATGCCAAGTTTTTTACTTAATGAGCTTGCTTTATCATATTTCTTTATATGTTGTAATACTGCTAGCTTTGGTTAGGGTTTTGGCCGGTGTTGTTTTCGTCTTCTTAATTCTCGTATTATTACGGTGGGAGGTAAGTTGTGTTGTCGCACTTTGTGCGGATTTTATTAAAAAGTTTTGTATTTCTTTCGTAGCTTCTTCGGAAAAGGGTGTTTCGTCTGCAATTGTATATTTTCTATGGCAAGTTTTACTCAAAAGAAAGTTTGCATTTCGCTAAGATTTTGAAATTCCAATCTTTGGGATTTGTTGGTTTGTGGTCTCTATAGTTTGTGTAGTTTACATTTTTATCCCTAGCCTTTTATTCTTAGCACCCAAATTGGTGGAGTATAAAAATAAAAGGAAGAAACCCTAGGAATGAGAGAGAGAGAGAGAGCTTTTGAGGCCTGGCCTCCAGCCGCCGCCTGGCCTTGCAGCGTGTGCTGCCTCCCGACCGAACTCACCTTCCTTCACGGCGTCGCCCCGGCCAAGCACGCCTCCCGCCGACCAGCGCGCCCGGCCGCTGCGCCCGTCTTGCGCCACCTCCCGAGCCCCTGCCTTCCCTGGCTCGAACGCCCATGCCCTCGCTTCTTGGCGCCAGCCGTCCCGGCTTCCGGTCTTGTGTCACGGCCTTGGCGCTTCGGCGCCCGCCACCCGCCATTGCGGCTCGCCGCCACCTCCACAGGAAGGCCCCCAGTGGCTGCGCCTGTCAGCTCCTTGGCGCCTCGTGGCGCCCTCCTCTCCTCGATCGTGTGCTTCTCGATCTGGTGCACCTCCCCACCTCCTTTCTCCCTCCATGGATGTGCTTTGAGGTAGTCTAGCTTGAGTATTTTTCCTTGCATGCTAGGTGTTCGATGAAATGGTGTGAGGTATATGCTTGTGTAGTGGCTCTTGTTTGGGTCGATTCAGTCGGTGGTGCGATTGATATTAATCTAGTAACGATTTCTAGCTATTATACAAAGAAAGGATCGCCTCTATTTGCTATGCATGCTTTACTGTTTGTGATTTTTATAGTGTTACGAGTGATGTCGAATCGCTTAGTTGTGCTGCAAATATCTTATGAGACATGTCACGTGTTGGTACTCGGTAGAACTTATTTGTTAATTCTTTTGAGTGGCTAAGCAGTCAAAGCAATGTAGCGATTGTAGATGTATATTACAATCTTTGACAGATGGTATCCGAACTGTAAACCATCATGTTTGCAATAAATTTGTTTAAGCAGTCAAATCATTGTAGCAATGGTAGATGTAAATTACTTTTATGCATCTAAAGACAAGACTATTTAATCCTACTATTTTGGAAGCCGAGACTTGGATGATTGTTATCTGTTGGCATAGGAAGAAAGAAATCACTGAAATAATCTCACATGCATTTTTAGATAAAGTCAACTTTACATGCTAGAAATTGTTCAGGAGGTAGTGTTCTTGTATCAGTCCCAAAATATGATGAGTTAGACTCCTCTTTGATACACTGTATGCATACTCATTTACTTGTCATCTGAGATAAATCATACTTAGTTTCAGTTATTGAATATGGTTAAGCAATCGTTCAGTTGGTTGTTCTTCTTACAGTTACATTCAAGACCATGCCTCTGCCATCATCCAAAATATGAGAATCTCACCTTTCTTATTGTTGTTTATGAAAATATATTTCTTTGATAATTCTGTATATTGGTTGTTAAATTGTGTGTTTAAAGTTGGACAGCATGGCCCAATTCAATGAGTTAAGAGTTTATTACTGCCATTTGATTATGAGCATACTATTGTATATTAGTTTAATTTGTTAATTGTTTTGCATAAGATCTCAAATTGAGAGAGTTGAGTTTTCGTCGCGCATTGAGGTTTTGAGTCGGACCTTGATCCACTCTTGTGCGTAACGTTGTTTTCAGGGAAAGTGTCTTCGGGGGTGGTCACGACCCCACGTTGTCTCAAGCGTCGGTAAAGGCAAGTGTAACTCCTAGAGCGTTGTTAGGATGTTCAATGCTTTGTTTGCGATAAGATTATGAAAATTCTAATGAAGTGATTATGTTTATTAGCATGTCTAGAAGTTGTTTTTAGTATGGTGATGAGGATGGATGAATGTTAGCAAATTGGTAAGTAAGTTACTCAATTCCCATTTATTGCATTGCATTACGAAATTGTACGCACGAGTATGGTTATGTTGATGCAAGTGTAGGGACAAGCTCGCACTATAATCACCTAGTTCGTATCTGTAAATTTAATCTACTTTATAGAAATTATGTGATGCCTTTCCCTGAATTTTATTCATGACTTTATTTACTCTCGAATGAATCACATTGGGGAAATAGCAAGTTAACTGGTACTTCCATATTGGTTATGGCTATGTGTGGTGAAAATGAATGAGGATGAAATGCATTCACGTCAATTGCATAATTGCATTCATGATGGACGAGGCGTCCCATGTTGATGAACCTCGGTGCTCACCCGTAGTGAGCACAAAAGTCCTACCTCGTTGTCCCATTCATCGAGGTGAATGGGAGCGAGTCGAGAAGAGTAGGCCCGCCCACAGGATGGGTGGGATTGAGGGTGCACACCGACGGGTGTGTACTCACTATCTGGTATACGCTATGACAATGTGCATTATGAGCATGCATGGTGCATTCATTTTATGATTCATGAGAAAAAAGGGATGAGAGCATAAAAGCATTGCATTGTGTGTTGCAATTGGTAAATGTTAATTGATGAGAATGGAAATGATTGTTGAGGCATGAGTAAGGTTTATTTATGTTTTCCGAGTTGGATGTGATAAGTAGGGTAGTCTCTGTTTCTTTAACTGGATAATTTCAATTAAGTAATGGTTATAGCAAATGGTGACGCAGTCATGTGATTACGTTTTGAAGTTATATGAATTCAAATTGCTCCCTTTATTTAAGGATGTCAAGTAAAGGAACTATTATTGTATGTCTTGAAGTCGTTGTATTCTAATCGAATTCATTACTTTTATGCTTGATTGCACTTTGTTGAGTTTTGGACTCACGCTTGTTTGCTTCCTGTTTTTAGGTACTTTGAAGCTGGCTCATTGGGTTGGGAGTAGAGCACATGCACGACTTCAGTCACCATCAACCAATTCAATTGTTTCGTTAAGTCTGATTGTAACTAATGCTAATGTAATGTGTTGATCGTCGTTGCGTAGTTGATTAATTGCCGGTTGGATATATGATCGATTATCTAAGGACCTGCTAGATGGTTTCCTTCTATTTCGAGTGATTGTTATATTATTCAACTGCTATTATTCTTTTATCTGCTGAGTGGATGTCCTAGTTTTAGGGGAGGAGCTGCCGAAATTTTGAAAATTTCGGTGGCTTAGCTTTAACCCGGTTTTAAGAGTCAGAGGTTAATTATTGTCTTTTCACTAGAGGTGTCATTAGTTTTTTGAGAGTTTTGGTAGCATTCGCGGTGCGTTTGGTGCTGGGGTGTTACATATGTTATGTAATTGAGCTTATATATGACAATCTAAATTGCTTTACTTGAACTAAAAGTGACATTGCGAAATTCCTTGGTTTGATTGTCTATAGCTAATACCTTGTGATATCTTGCTTCTATAGGTTTGATAATGAATCTTCTTGACAAATTTGGGCTATGAAGCATGTGTGTTTTCAACTTTACTCTTTCATAGACCATTTAATCACTTTGCATGTTTACAATAAAAGAAAAGGGAATAAGTAAAAAAATGCTCAAATCTGCAAGAAGAAGCTTGTTAAAATTATCAAAATGTGCAAAAGCTTCAAGATGTATGCTTCAAGCATGCCATCCATAGAAAATAAAAGAAGTATGCTTCAAGCATGCCACATGCAATTTATTGTTATAAAGATTAAATTGGTTTACTAGATTGGAGTTGAAACTACTTGCTTGCCCTGAGTTGTTAGTTGCTTCATTTTTGGGCCTTGTTTTTCTGTTGAGGTTTTGCTTAGTACTTGGCTATAGTTGATTGAATTGAGGTTGAGATGCATGTCACTCTCTAACTTGTTAAATTATATTAAGTTCATGTATTATGCTTATTATGTGATCTATAAGGTTATGTGATCGAGTGAGCTCATTTTTTCTTGACTTGGCACTCATTTGTTTTCCTTGATGAAATCATTGTCAAAGGGGGAGAAATAGTAAAGCACACATTCAGGGGGAGAAGAGAAAATGCTTTCATTGTCAAAGTGGGTGATTTTCTTTCTTTCTTTTCAAAAGGGAGATGATGTTTCTTTTCACCTTGTGCTTTTGAGCCGAGTTGTGCTTTTTACACTTTACTTTCATCACATATGTTTTATGCTTTTTAGAGGTGTTGCCAATGTGTTCATTAAGGGGGAGATTGTAAGATCATGGCACATGATATATTTGTGATGAACAATTGGTGAGATTTTGATGTGATGAATAAGTGGTAAAAAGAGTTAATAAAGTTAATGTGGATCAAGTTGGGATGAACTTGTTTCTAGAAGATGTTTTTGCTTGATGCAATGAGCTCGTGTGAGTGGTTGCATGGATTGACTTTGAGTCAAGTCGTGGACTTGTGCTCGGATTCGTTTGTTGTTTATTCATGTGCAGGTATTGCTCGAGGGCGAACGTGGTCGATGACGTGACCGGAACTAGGTTCATGGAGGAACTGAGGTTCGGGACTAGGTTCAGGGAGGAATCGAGGTCCTGGTGGTCGAGAATGTCATGCGGGACGTTCGGGCTAGAGAACGGTGCACACGGAGGCTGGTTAGTCACGTGAGTGCGGCAGGCGGGCCGTACGCGTGCATGTGTGAATTTCGGGTTGTATGCATATATTGGACCATGTGTTATTGGGCCAGGTGGATATGCATACATGTATTAGAGATAAGAAGTTTGGGTTTTGAGTTGTATAAAAGGACTTGAAAACCTAATCAATCAATGAGCTTTTTGGTGCGGCGGCTGGGACGTTCGCCGTTTTTATGCGAGAGTTTTTTCGGCCGGTGGCGCATGTATGCGAGCTATTAGAAAACGGCGGCTGACCTCCTGGCGTCTCGGTCCTTGAACGGCGTCCTCGTGAATTCCTTGGCGACTAAAAAGGATGAGTCAGACGACTTGCTAATCGCGACTTGAAGCTGTGAGTTCTTCGGCCAGAGAATCTCCTGACGGCTGATTTGTTCTTGCGGCCGGGGCGTCGTCTTTTTCAAGGGCTGGGTCTGGCTTGAAAAACATACGGCGACTAGAAGCGCTAAGGCTGCATGCATGCGTAGGGCTGGAGTCCCCTGGCGACTAGAAAAATCAAGGGCGGCCAAAAGCGAGCTGTTCCTTGTGGCTGGAAAATTGTTCTTGCGGCCGGCGACTAGAACTCCTAACACCTAGTTTCTTCCTCAGCGATTGGAGGCGTTTTGTGAACACATCTCAGCGATAAAGATCAAGATTTGCAAGTCGATGTGTTGGTAATCTCGTTCTTCATTTTCACTCTTCGTTTACATGCCTATTTTATTGTTAGATTGATTCATATTTTCGTCATTCTTGATACAGTAAAATTGCAAAGGTAATATCTTTAGATCCGTAGATCCGATCAAACTGATTCCTGTTTTGTTAATTTTGAAATTAAATTTAGTTTCTACAGTTAAAATTTCATATCAATCCAACGGTGGGATCTTCGGTAATTACTGTTTTAGTGAACATAGGTTAATCTGTTTTTGTCGAAACCGAAGCAGTTTTTCCTATGTTATTTAGGGGTTTAAAAATCACTAAAAATTTGTTTTAGCTTCCGTTCAATCATTCACCCCCCTCTGATTGACGCCATCCGATCCTACATCCATGACAAGCAATTGCCTAAGCTTGGGCAAATTAGGGATGTCCGTAAGGAGCTCCTTAATGTCTGTACGTAGCAGACAGATCAAGCTCCTCCAAAGCACCAAGGTCCTTGAAATCCACGGACTCCCATCCAATTTGATTTCTTCCATCGTGCTCGACTCCCATCCTTCAATGTGAAGCTCGATCAAGCCAAGGCCCCATGAGATTGACCCTGAAAGTGAAATCAGTTTCTTGTTGTTAATGAGCTTGAGCGATTGAAGCTTCTGCATTTCTTCAAATATCTTCTCAGGGAAAGATTTTATTTGAGTCCCTGTGACCTCAAGTGTTGTTAGAATGAGCAGTGCAGCCATGGAAGGGGGCAATTCCTCAAGGTTAGGGCATTTGGCCAGGATGAGCACTTCAAGATTTGACATGTTTCGGAAAAAGTTTAAAGGAAAAGTAGTTACTTGTGAATATAGAACATGTCCAGGTATATCAAATTTCTCTTTTGTTTGCCTATGTCTTGCGTCAGATGAGAAAAAGAGCTCCACTCATATCAAGAATTTCAAGCCGGAATAAAGTGGACAGTGGTGAGTAAAACTACTGTCGGTTGCTGAGTTTGTATTAATTGCCGTGGAGGAACATAGTAGAGTTTTGATATCACGGCAGCCTGAGTGAAAGAAGCCGAAGGTATAGTAGACAACCGATTGAAAAAAGGAGTGATTTCAGTTGAGTATAGGAGAGATCAAGAACACAAAGAAAAGGGGTTTTGGCCAAGATATGATCGAGGTCATGTTAAGGTATGATAGGAGGTCATGTTAAGGTGTCATTTACACCATGGGCAGTTATAGTAAACTAGTAACCAATCTGAGGTGGTGAAATTAATGGTGTATGCCTTCATGATTATCATATTATTACAGCAATCACTTTGTTTCTTATGGTTCAGCTTAGCTTCAGATTCGTTTTATTCCCAGAGGTATCATTAAGCTTATATTGGGCAAAGCTGCATACCTTCGGATACACCCAGGCATGTTCTCGATACTTTCTGTAGATCAATTCCAGGTAAGCTATTTTGGATGACGTTTTCTTCTTAGTTGGAACATTCTTTGAATCAAATGCAACTATACCTTGGTTGCAGGACCATTAATTGTTCTGGCCGACCTTCATACACTACTACAGAACAGGTCATCACTGTCGGCTCGTTCATGCCATTACTGCCGGTTATGGGAGCCGGCAGTGATTGGTCGGCAATGATACTCAAGGTTATCACTGTCAGCTCTGGAACCGGCAGTGATAATAGATATCATTGTCGGTTCATTGTATAACCGGCAGTGATACTTAACTATCTCTGCCGGTTTACACTAGAACTCGGCAGTGATATTCGAATATCTCTGCCGGTTTACACTATAATCCGGCAGTGATATACGTATATCTCTGCCGACTTATACCAAGAACCGATAGTGTTATATGTATATCACTGACAGTTCCTAGACGAACCGGCAGTGACAACCAAATTCTGAAAAAAATTGTAGATGTACTTCATAGATTACTCTACCTATAATTGTAGGTTCAAATTCAATACATATCAGGACTTACAAAAAAGAGAAAATTCTGAACAAGTTTCAACTCGGCTGTGTGATTTCTCATGCCCTAAGGACATGGAAGACCTGACTTGCAATCACATTTGTTCAATCTTACCTTGAGCTTTTCCCACTATGTAGTCCGATGATAATTGCTCCCAGGGGGATGCTGGCTACATGGGAGCAGGAGTTGAAACTTGTTCAGAATTTTTTCTTTTTTGTAAGTCCTGATATGTATTGAATTTGAACCTACAATTTTATACATAGGTAGAGTAATCTATGAAGTACAGATAACAAATTTTTTCAGAGTTTTCGTGACTTTTATTAGTTGGTGTGCACGGTGTGTACACGGGAAGCCCTGTGTGCACATGATATGTTGCCTTCAACTATGTAGTATATAAAGCGTCGTTAGATCATAATTAAAATATATTAAAGCATCACAATATTTAGTTTTTACAATAGTCTGTTTGCAAATGTAGAGTTTGTACATCTCGTTCACTTAGGTTTTTCAGCGACTCCAGTAGAATTAATGTTGCTCGTGGAACTCGTTGTTTGGATCGATGATCTGATGGTGAATGAATCCAACGATCTGCTCTTGAATTGCTAAAATTTCTGTTAGCAGTAACTTATTGGTCCTCATCTTGGAGCGCTGTTATTGAAGAAAAGAGAAATTTAATTAATGATGATAGATGTTAAATGAAAGAAAAGTAGGCATCAATGTGTAATTATATACCATGGCTTCGTTATAGCCGACACTCTCTGTGACAATTGCATGTATATTTGTACATATGTAGTATGCACATAAATTATTTCCCTGGTCTTGTCTCATGCATGGAAAGTCTTTTATTATTTGGAAATCTTTCTTGTAGGACGATGCTAGAACACTTTTCTTGCAATATCGCAATAATGCCTGTGAATGATTTTAAATAATAATTAACCTTAAATACAATAGAATAAAATATTACTAGAGCAATAACGCTACGATCGAGTTTACCTGTTCATTATGTCCCAAAATTTTTGATACATATCAAGTTGTTTTCTCAGCAAGTCCAAGACAAAAATCCTGCTAGCATCTAACTCGATGACGACGAGGACCCAGTGAAACCTGGACATATATGTTAACATAGCCTATTAGTCCCACATCGTGTCACGCAAAAATAGTAAAACAATATTAGAAGTAGGGTAATACATACTTAAAGTTATAGGGTAAAACTACGGAGGTTTTGTATTGCAGCTTCAAGAAAGTATTAAATAAATAGTCTTCAACAAACTGTGGATTCTGTAGGATGATTTTCTCGTTGACAAGCCCTGGATCGAGAAATCCTAAATTTTCATTGTGATTTGTTCTAAATATCTGTATCTCCATTCTACATATATAAAATAGAAGTTAGACATACAGTTAAATGGTACAAGAATATACAATAATATAAATAGAGACTTACAAAATCCACAGTCTGAGTATTGCCACGTTTAGAGCATCTTGCTGGTACAACATATACAATTCGGTGAATAATACCCAGAATATGTCATCCCCATTGTGAAAATCCGAATCTTTGTATCTGACTGGGAATGCTTCCATACCCTTTTCGCACTGCTGCATGTAATACTGATGGACGTGCCACAATTGTGTTGTTAGGTTGTCTAAATGAGCTGGTTCAACCAGCGGTTGCCCCAAAAAGAACTTCCACCTTAGACTTAGCTCATGATTACGAAGTTGTTCAGCGGCATCTTTTTGAGATTGCGACATCAACGCCTCAGCACTAGCCGTCTACAAGTATTGCTTTCTGGAGATGCGCTCGTAGTCCGACATTTTGGAAGGTTCAGAAGCCCAACCTTTGTTTTTGGCTTTTGCCATACTCAAGAAAAACTTCTGCGCATTAGCATCGACTTTAGTCTTCTCAGGTGATGGCGCCTTTTTGAAGTGAGATTTTACGGAGGCATTTATTTCCTTTTTTCGTTCTTCTTCAGTCATCTTGGCCGGTAATTTCTTTTGAGGCTGTGCTGACTTCACAGATGGCCGAGATTTGCTACAAGACGATGCGGACTTCTGGGATGGTGCTGATGTTCGAATCTTCTTATGTGCCGGTGGAGGAGTTGGACTTTTTCTAGCTGGTGCCGACGGAGGAGTTGGACTTTTCCTAGCTGATGTCGGCGGAGGAGTTGGACTTTTCCTAACTGGTGCTAGCGGAGGAGTTGCACTTTTCGTAGGCGACAGGTCAGCGTGTGGAGAGTGTGGCTGATCATCATCGTCGTCGTTGTCGGCCTCATCGTCCGAGCCAAACATAATCAAGCTCTTGTGCCACGCGAGGAAGCCATGCACGTTTTCTCCAAGTTTGTTTTTTTCGTCCTCGCCAGGAATCTCCACCTCCATTTTGTGATATTGTCAGACTACACTGTCTACTTCGACCCTGGCGAATCCCAGCGGCATTGGGCGGCAGTGCAGAACCTGCGAGGAGGCGCATGGCCAAGCCCTGCCATCAGCCACCTTGAAGGTAATGCCATGTGCGGACAAATGCAGCTTGCACGGTGTCGGTTCTGTGATGTCATCCAATGGAAAATGGAGTCGATGCTCTTCCAGAATCCCTGTGGACGCGCAGCTGCTCCTACGAACACCGTGACTGAGGTTCCGAGGGCTGTCATCGAGTGGCGGTTGTGAGCTGAGAGCTTTCTGTACTGCTTGCTCCACAACTTTATCCAGCTCCGCTCTCTGTTTCGCTAACGCTCTTGCCACAAAGATCTTGTATTTGTGATCCAGCTTGATCTTCTCTTATTCTTTTCGCCGCTTGCCAACGATCGTCACCGGGAAGCCTTCTTTCCACAGACCAAACCAACTCCTTGGTGTGCCTAAGATGCTCCTTGTTACCCGTGGCAACAAATATTTCGTCATTCTCCCTTCGTGGCGTCAAAAAGCCTTGGAAAGACTGCACGTGAGCATCTGTTATTTTCCGCGACACTTCCTGGGCTCTATCGCTCCTGAAGCTCAAGCTGCCATCTTCTGAGACAGAAGCCCCCCTCCCAAGCAACCAGTGCTTCGATCGTTCACTCACCTCCGCCGTCGCAGGATTCACGCCCCTGCGGATTAGCTCTTCTTCGCACCTATCCCATGCAGGTATTTTCTTCACGTAGCCACCAGTGCCTATTGTGTGAGGGTATATATTCTTATCCGCATTAGCCTTGTTCTTCTGACTCACTATCTGGGCTTCTTCAGAATTCTTGTACGCCACAAAGTCCTTCCAAAATTCCCTTATCTTTGGATACATGTTAAAATTTGGCGTTTCATTCTTCTTCACATAGTTCTGATTCAGCATCGTCTTCCAATTCTTCCACGATGTGCACATGATACTTAGTGCACGTTTCTTTGCAACCAACTCGGACCCTTGGGGGAACTGGAATACTTCTTTTAGCTTGTCCCATAGCAAGTTCTTCAGGTCATCGGGAACCATCCACTGATCACCTTGGCGGCCGGTCCATGATCTATAGCTGATGGGCACATTATCCCTAGCAAGTACTCTGCAGGCTGTCCTGTACGGCCCCAACGCTGATGCGGGTATAGCAAGTTCCCCGACTGCCGAGAGCTGGACTATATTGTGAACACCCTTAGGCATCTTGCTCGGACCATGGCCTGCGCACCGCCTTTGTTCATCAGACGTTTGAGCCTGCAATTGGATCTTGTTATTAGTCATCTGACCCTACAATATTTTGGGAATGACAACATACTAATACTTTACCTCGCCCATGTTAGTGGCGTCAGCTTGGTCTGTGGCAGCGGCGTCAGTTTGATCCATGGCAGTGGGGTCAGTTTGGTCCATGGCAGTGGCGCCAGGTTGCTCCATATCAATGTCCTGTAGGTTCAGGTAGTTGCTTGGGCTACCCATTCCTACTTCGTCTAAATTCGAGGGTCGAACTCCCTCTGGCACTTGTCCCTGATTCGAGGCCATTCCTAGCAATCAGAAATTTGAAATTAACACACATACCATACTTATGAATTCAAACGAGGCCATTCCTAATAATATTAGTAAAATGATACTTATACATTAGAAAAAATTGACATGATACATATACATCTCAAAATGAAAAATAATATGAAAAAATTCATATATTCTTTAGAATATATTTGCTTAATAAAAATAATGAATCATTCTTATTCCACACTAAAATCATTTTAGTGTGGAATAAGAATGATTCATTGTTTTTAAAAAACTTGCAGGGCTTTTTTTAAAAAATCATTTTAGTGTGGAATAAGAATGATACATTATTTTTATTAAGCAAATATATTCTAAAGAATAATATGAATTTTTTCATATTATTCTTTAGAATATATTTGGTTAATAAAAATATGAATACATCTTCGTGGCCACAGGAAATATGAATCGATTCCTCACACGTGCGTTGGAATATTGACTAAATGAAACTAAGCAGTTGTCATAGTATAAACATAAACTACAACTATTACAACTACTTACTATTACAATTAGTGGCCGACCGACCAAATATTACACATACACTTATCTTTACAAAACAAATATTTACAACACATACACTTATCTTTAC
Source organism: Guadua angustifolia (assembly GCA_036346375.1). NCBI lineage: Eukaryota > Viridiplantae > Streptophyta > Magnoliopsida > Poales > Poaceae > Guadua > Guadua angustifolia. Next base: position 414,787 of record JAYEVE010001005.1, read on the forward strand.
AAAACAGATATTTACAACACATGTATACATCTTTCAAGAACATATACAAAGCACCAAATTGAAGTTTACTTTTGGCTGCAATATAAATAACCATAGAGCAAAATGATCATATAGAATGAATGCAGTATCAGTGATATCAACAAGGGCATAAAGCTCAACTTGTTTATTTTGAGTGTTCTCGGATGCCGGGTTGCCCAAAGGCCCTCCTCGCCACAAGGGACGAGTAATAGACTAATTTGTGACAACCTTACCTTAGTTATTGATTAATTTCCAGCGAAGTAAGTTAATTCAGGATTAATATATCAAAAGAGTTAACCAAAAAATCAAACACAAATGCATGATTCAAAAATGGCCAATCTGACATAATTGTGAAGATGCCAAAAATTATGTAGACTATGGCATTCTGGAGATGAATCAAGCCTACCATGGCCGAAGGGAAGTAAAACAAATATATGTATATATTACTGAAACCAGAGAAAGTTCCATATCAGTTCATACAACGCTTAACCCAACAAAACAACCTCTCAAGCATTACCACTAGACACACCGACTCAGTAAAACCCAAACATACCAGCACCCACACACACATACCACCTCTGAGACAAAAACCAAAACCAGACAACAAAGATTTCCAGGGAAACTTCCAGCAAAACTCCCTGAAGCATACTTCACCTCGCCTCCTACCTCACCAAAAACCTGAAATAAAGCACCAGGTACACACCAGAACCAGCAAACACTGCTCTTCAGGGAAGTTACCATCCAGCAAACTCCCAGAAACAAACACATACACAACCATTTGGACTAACAGAAAAACAAAATCAGATTTTTGCTGTTAATTTAAGGCCTTATTCACAGAATAAATGTCTATCTCATTGATAACCCTAGAATCATAATAGATTAGTTGTCACAAATTGTCTATTGCAGTCCCAAATCCTCACTGAACACTATACCCACATGCTAGGTCCCCAAGCCAAACGAATTGACTGGCCCCTTAGCATCTGCACATGCACATCTACACATTTACAATCACATTCACATTCACATCTGCACATTCACATCTGCACATGCACATTCACACATCACAAGAGCAGTACCAAGGCGACGGCGGGGACAACAAGCAACATTCAACATTTGGGCCTCTGTCATAAGTTCGCAAGAGGTGTACCACGGCGGGGAGACGCGGGGAGGTCGACACGACGGCGGGGAGACGGTGGGGAGGTCGAGGCGACGGTGGGGAGACAGCGTGGAGGTGAAGGCGACGGGGGCCGGCCTGAGTCGAGGCGACGCCGCGGTTCGAGGCGAGCGAGGCGATGGCGGCCCGAGTCGAGGCGGTAGCGGGGAGCTCTGACGTGAGCCGACGGCGGTGGTCCGAGGCGCGGTGGCGGCAGGGAGCTCCGAGGAGACGGCGCTGTAAAAGTGAGAGGAGGGCGCGGGCTAGGGTTAGGGTAACTAAAACGAGAGCGTGGTGTTTCAATATTTATAGGGGTGGACTATCACTGCCGGTTATACATAACAACCAGCACTGAAAGTATATCACTGCCGGTCAATACTTACAACCGGCAGTGATAGTGGAATATTACTGCCGGTCCATATGCACAACCGGCAGTGATAGTGCAATATTACTGCTAGTCCATATGTACAATCGGCAGTGATAGTGGAATATCACTACCGGTCTACATGTACAACCGGCAGTGATAAGCTCTTCTGGCCAAATTCTATTAAATTTGATCCAAATTCTCTTAAAATTTTTGGAGGCATACTATAGGACATCTAATATTTTATTTAAATATTTCCCCAAATTTTTATTAGGTTCTAAAATTAAAAAATCAAATTGCTAACTATTTTAATAGTTTTAATATTTCAAAAATCAAATAATGCTTGCAAATTGAACACAAATCTTTGTCAAATTCAAACAAATTCAAGTGCGATCAAAATCACAAAAATCCAAATACTGTGATATGCTAGTCTCCCACCAATTAAGTGAAACCTTCAATTTGATCAAAAGAAAGCATAACCTCAATTTCCATTGTTGCATATATTACATTAATTGTTACATATGAGAAAATAAACATGTCGTTCATACAAAAGAAATCATACATTTCATTACTACAACTAAGCTACGATTCGACCTTCGTTATGATCGCGGCGTATGTACGTAGGTTCGTCACTCTCTTCCATGGTACTTAGGTCAACGTCCTCTCCAAAAGGGGGAAGCTCATCGAATTGGTTGTACTCTTCCTCGTCGGCAACATTCTTAACTCCGACAATCCTTCTTTTTCCTTGAATAACCATGTGGCGCTCCTTGTTAGCGAATTCGATTACAAAGAAGATTTGTGTAATGAAATTAGCAAATCGAATGGTTCTTCTCTCAGATCCGACTAGTTTGAGGTCCACGGTAGTGATACCGTACTTGTCGATATTCACGCCCCCGGGAAGTCTGACCCATTGGCACCGAAAGAGAGGGACATTCAAAGGTCCATAGTCAAGCTCCCAAATCTCTTCTATGAATCCGTAGTAGGTTTGCATATTTCCATTGCTGTCATAGGCATCTATACGGATACCGCTATTTTGATTGGTGCTATTTTTATCTTGCGCTCTTGTATAAAATGTAAAACCATTTATGTCATATCCTTGGAATGTCCGAATTGTAGTTGATGGTCCCTGAGCCAACACTTTCAACTTAGTGCAGTCTGTCTCCGTACGCATCATGTGTCTATGCAACCAATCACCGAAGTTATCTCTGTGCTCTCTCGCGAGCCAAACCTCTGACCTCCCTGGGTTTGTTTTGGATAGCACGTTCTTGTGCATGTTGACATACGGGGCCACCACAACTGATTGTCCCAAAATTGCGAAATGTGCTTGTGTAAATGAAGTTAGATGGCTAGTACGTACTGATTTCTCGCCTAGTGTCCCTTTCCCCTGTAGCCTTCCCTCATCTGAGATCTGAGGCACACCAATCGGTTTGAGATCCATATAATCGATCTGAGAACTCAATGACCTCCTCGGTTCCCGACCATCGGCAATGCAACCTTCCGGTCGATTTGATTCTGAACATATTTCTTTATAACCCCCATGAATCTCGAAAGGGTACATCTGATGTAGAAATACGGGACCAAGAATCCGTATCTCTTTCACAATGTGAACAATGAGATGGACCATAATATCAAAAAAAGATGGAGGGAAACACATCTCAAGCCTGCACAGAGTGTGGACCACGTCTTCCTGCAGCTTATCTAGTTTTAATGGATCGATGGCCTTCTGTGAAATCGCGTTGAAGAATGAACACAACTTGATAATTGGGTCTCGGACTTTCTCTGGCAGAACCCCCCTAATTGCAATTGGAAGCATCTGTGTCATCATCACGTGGCAATCGTGAGACTTCATACCAATTAACTTTAAGTCTTTCATTGAGACTAGTCTCTTTATGTTAGCAGAGTAACTAGACGGAACTTTGACTCCGTGCAAGCATTCGCAAACGCTAATTTTCTCTTTCTTGCTTAAAGTGTAGCAAGCTGCAGGAAGGTACTTTTTGCCTGTATCCATTTCCTCGTGATGTAGCTCCTTCCTCAGTTTCATATCTTCGAGGTCCATCCTTGCTTGAAGTGTATCTTTCGTTTTGCCAGGTATGTCCAGTAAGATACCAAGCAAGCTATCACACACGTTCTTCTCTATGTGCATGACGTCGATTGCGTGTCGAACTTCCAGGTGCTGCCAATAAGGTAGGATCCAAAATACTGATTTCTTTTTCCACAAAGGAGCCTTATCACGGGAAGTCGGAATAGATGTACTGCCGGCTCCCTTTCCGTGAATAATTGTAAGATCCTTTACAACGGCAAATATCTGTTTCCCACTGTGATTCTTCAGAGCTAAGGTAGTCTCCTTTGTCTCGTCAAAAGCTCTCTTATTATTGCGGTATGGGTGATCCTTACGGAGGAACCTACGATGCCGCATGTAAGCCATTTTTTGGCAGTTCTTCAGCCACCGGCTAGCTGTATCATCCAAGCACTGGACGCATCCATTGAAGCCTTTTGTCATCTGGCCCGACAGGTTGCCAAGAGCAGGATAATCATTAATGGTTACGGACAATAATGCCCGTAGAATAAAGTTTTCTCTTTTATACTCATCCCATACCCATACACCATCGTTCCACAATATTAGAAGATCTTCAACCAATGGTTTGAAGTACACATCGATATCATTGCCAGGTTGCCTGGGCCCTTGGATCAATAGTGGAATCATAATGTACTTTCGCTTCATGCAAAGCCAAGGAGGAAGGTTGTAGATGCATAAAGTCACCGGCCAAGTGCTGTGACGACTACTCATGTTGCCAAAAGGATTCATCCCATCTGTACTCAACCCGAACCTTATATTCCTCACATCATATGCAAAGTGCTTCTTATATTTTCTGTCGATGTTCCTCCATTGCACAGAATCAGCAGGGTGTCTGAGCATTCCATCCTTCTTACGCTCCTCAGCATGCCATCGTAGCAATTGGGCATGCCTTTTGTTCGCAAACAATCGCTTTAGACGAGGGATTATAGGGAAATACCACACCACCTTACGGGGACACCTCTTCTTCTTACGCCTCACCCCGACATTTTCGTTCTCGATATCGTCGTCGTTGCCCTTATACCGCTTTGCTTTGCAAACAACACAGGCATCCATGTTTGCAAACTCATTGCGATACAATATGCAATCGTTTGGACATGCGTGTATTCTTTGTACTTCCAGTCCCAACGGGCAGACAACTGCTTGGCCCTGGTACGTAGTTGAAGGCAACACGTTACCCTCTGGAAGCAAGTCCCCCAGAGACATAACACTCGATAAAGCTCTTATCGGACCAACCATTGCTTGCCTTCAAGCTGCGATGGTGAAAGCACGGTATGCGACTTCTGTGCTCCTCCTTACGGCCGGGTACAATGGCGTTGTAGAGTCCTCTACCATACGCTGGAACTTTTGAAACTCCCTTTCACTCGTGAAGTCCCCCTCCCCATCACGTAGCATTTGATCTAGATCATCTTCGTGGCTATCAACGAATGCATCTTCCACCGCCATCGTATCGTTGTCTCTGTCATCTTCATCAATGTGTTGCCCTTCATGTACAATATCATCTTCATCAATGTGTTGCCCTTCATGTACAATATCATCTTCACCGTGCTCGGTCCAACAAGTATAGCCAGCCTTGAAACCCCTTCGAAGCAAGTGTGCACGTATCGACTCTATGTTAGAAAACAACTTCTCATTTTTGCAATCAACGCATGGACAACAAATATAGTTCGCCAAATTCTTCGACTTGTGTGCCGCAGCCGTATTCAGAAAACAAGTCACACCATTAAAGTATTCTGGACCGCGACGGTCCGTGTCATACATCCACCTTCGGTCCATCTACAGTTAATTATATCGAATTACATTCAGTATATCAATAAACATACCAAAATAATTTATTATTTACATTAGTCATGCAGTGCTAATTAATTAAAACGATAAACACATTATAAGCACATAACTGCAAATAACAAAATAATTGTAAATGATTAGATTTACAAATACATCTAGCAATTTTGCTTATATTAAGATACATAAAACCTTTTTCACTATTTAAATATCCATCTAGCATTTCATTTTGTTATGTAGTGCTATTAAATTCAATTAATATACATCAAAGAAGCATATAATTGAATATAAGGATATATTTCTAAATAATTATGTATCTTGCAACTTTCATTATTGGAAAATCCATCTACCATTTTTCACTATTTCAATATTCAACTAGCAATTCTCACTATTTATAATTCATCTAGCAATTTTACTATTTAAATATCCATATAACAATTTTTCATTATTGAAAAGAATTACAGTTATGCATAATTGTCCATGTAGCAATTTTCATTACTTAAAAATCCACTACATCACTAAAATGGATAAAATTATAATTTATTAAATAATTTAGCTATGTCTTAATTTGAGCACTACCGACCTAAAATGTTCATACCATACAATCAGCAATTATCAACATCTAAAGCAATATATAAAGTAAAATTTTACTACAAATATAACATAGATCAAGTCAATAATTAACCTCGAAAAGAAATACGAGACAAATTTTAATACAATTTCTCGTGACAACTCGCCAAGGTAATAACTACAGAGCAAAACAGAGCTACTTTTTATTCTGCCTCGGTCGGAGAAGAAGTCACATCCAAGAAAAATATTAACACAATTTTTTGGCAGCACCTCCCCAGTAAAATAACAACCGAGCAAACAGAGCTCTTCTCTCGTTACGCTTTCGAAGAAAAGCGTCGGTCAGAGCTAGATATATAAATACCTTATCACTGTCGGCTCTGCGCAGAACCGGTAGTGATAACGTGAAATTACGCGGGAAAATTCGGAAATGGCGGGAAAAAACATATCACTGCCGATTAAAGATTAAACCGGCACTAAAAGTTATATCACTGCCGGTTATAAATCGAACCGGCAGTGACATATCACTACCGGTTTTGGGCGTAAACCGGCAGTGATAGTCGTTATCACTACCGGTTGGTAATACAAACTGGCGGTGATACGTAGCACCCTGCCGCACCAACCGTCGCGCTTGCCCATTCCTCTGCCGCTTGCTTGCGTTCCTCTGCCGCGCCAACCGTTGTGCTTCATATCCTCTCGCCAATTGTTATATTTTGTATATATAATTAGGACTAAATATGTAATAATGGACGGTATAACTAATTATGTTTTGTAAATGTTACGTGTTTTAACTAAAACATATCCCAAATTACAAATTTTGTAAATGTTACATGCGAGATAAATTACAAATTTTTAATATGTTACTTTTTTAACTAATTATGCTTTGATATGTTACATGCAAGATAAATTACAATGTTTCTTATGTTACGTATCAAACTAATTATGGGGAACAGTAATATCACTGCCAGTTATAGAGTAAAACCGGCAGTGAAAATGGTCTTATCACTGCCGGTTTGAAGGCGAACCGGCAATGATAAATCACTACCAGTTTTACATATAAACCGGCAGTGATATCTTCTTATCACTGCCGGTTCTCTATAAAACCGGCAATGATATTGCCTCCATTCCTGCGGGAAATTTATACTATTCTTATCACTGTCGATTGAAGATAGAACCGGTAGTGATAATATTAACACTGCCGATTGAATTTAGAACCGGCTAGGCCCGTTCCTGGGCCAGGGCGCTGGCCCAGGGCCCATGAGGACGGAGGGCCCCAAAATCCCAAGCATCAAGATCAAGTATGCTGTATGCAGATCCCTCAAGGCCTCAATGGCTCAATCTCTCATTGACTCATTCCCAGACTCCTCGTCTCCTTCCCTTCGGCAATTCCCAAATCCCGTTCGCTGTTTCCCCAATTCCCTCAATCTCCTTTTTCACTTTGACTCTGACGATTCGATTCCTGATTTCCTTCCCAAGATAGCAAGACCCAAGAGATTAATGGAGAATGCCGTTGGCGATGGTGTTGGCCGTTCTGGCGGCGTGCGAACGCCGCCGCCGAGCACCGAATAAAAGAGGCGGTCAGCAGGCCCCCGAGCGACCTCCAGACCAATAGAAACACGCCGTTGGCGACGCGAACGCGAACTCGCTCGGAGCGGACTTCACCCATAAGCTCCCGCGGCAATTTCCATCCCTCCACGCGTCGCGAGTCCTCCAAGCGGTGCCGCCTCTCGTCTGTGCTTCGCCCGCCGAGACATGGTTCCAGTCGATGGGTTCCCGTTCCCCTGCCCCCTGGTGCTTTGATTGCTTTCTTGAGCTCTTTGTGTTCATTTGATTTGGGATTTGGGAATGTGATTTTTTCTATTGTGTGTGACTGGTACTCTGGTAGTACACTAGTAGTCTAGTACTAGTAGTCTAGTACTTGTGTTGTGGATTTGTAGTCTAGTACTAACACCTACATTGAGATGAGCCCGTTCATGTCAGCCAACAAAATCAAGAAACCAATTTTACTTATTCATGGAGAGCAGGATAACAATTCTGGAACGCTGACAGTGACAATGCAGGTAAAGTGCTACATCACCAATTGGCAATTACTTTTGAAAGGACCGAGATGTCGCCTAGAGGGGGGTGAATAGGCGTTTTTCAAATTTTAATTCGCAGCGGAAATTTACTGTTCGGATAGTCCGAAATTTCCTTCGGACAGTCCAAGTGGTTCGGATAGTCCGAGTGACTTTTCGGATAGTCTGAACTGCTCAAAGAGATGCAGCGATTTTACTCCGAAGTTCGGATCCTTGAGGGGATCCTACGTCTCCGTTGAGGCGGCACAAAGCCGGGGTCTCTTTCAACCCTAATCCTCTAGGTGTTGCACAAAGCACTCACCTACTTTTGCTTGAACCCTTCCCTTGCGGAGGTGGATTCGACCTTCACAAACTTCCGGCGGCGTCCCACACGAAGATTGGGAGCTCACCGGCGACTCCTAGCCATCTAGGAGTCCTCAACCTCCAAGAGTAAAAGATCCGGCAAGAAATCCGCTTGAGGATGAACCAAGTGCTCAAGATGAATCACAACATCTAGATCTTTCAAACTCTCAACTAGATCTCCCTCTAAAGATTTACTAATCAAGAGATCAAGAGGGAAGAACACTAGAGCTCAAGAGTGAGAGAGCACAACTCAAAATGAATTGAATGCACTTGTTACTGTGGTAGGTGGGAGATGGGGGGTATTTAAAGCCCTCCAAAACTAGCCGTTTTTCAGCTTTGCCCGAGTCTATTCGGACAGTCCGAACCATTTGAATACTGGGCAACAGAGCACACAGTTCGGACAGTCCGAACCATACTTCGGATAGTCCGAACCTAAATAAACTTTCCTAACCGAGGGGGTCCACTCAGATACTCCGAACCTATATTTGGACATTCCGAACCAAAATGAACTCGACCAACAGAGAGGGTTAGCTCGGATACTCCGAACCTATGTTCGGACATTCCGAACCAAATTTTGCCTGAGCAACCGAGGGGTCCAGCTCGGACATTCCGAAGTTCCATTTGGATACTCCGAAGTTTTTTCAACAAAAAGCCCCTTAGACTCTACACATTGACTCATATTTCAACTAGAATTCATCTTTGAGCACATTAGATCATTCTAAAGCTATTTCTTGCCCTATCCCTCTTTATAGTACGGCCGTCCTTAAACTCAAATAAAATTAAAAATGCGTATACAACCTTTGAGATTGGTCGACACCTTTTCTTCTATAAGTTGAGGGACCTCTTTTCCGGAGTGACTTTCTCATGAGCGTATTCATCTGTTCACAATGCTCAAAACGCTCATTAGTCACTTAATCTTGTTGTCATTAATCACCAAAATCATTAAGGGGGCTAGATGCACTTTCAATCTCCCCCTTTTTGGTGAATTAATGACAACACGATTAGATTTATGAATAAATTTGAAATGAGATTGTATTTGGAATACCAAATACATGGTAGGTGGAGCTCCCCCTAAATGTGTGCATTAGAGAAATTTGAGTAGAGTTTCAAATGCACATATTTAAGAGAAAATTTTGCAAGAGCTCTCCTAAATTGTTGCTTTCAATGGAATATGGCATGATAAACAACAAGTAATTTGCACAAGTAGATATGACATGGTATCACACAGATGCATTGCTAAAGGAAATTGAAATTAAGCAACTTAAGCAACTAGTTCAACATCCAACAAGCAAGCAAGCCAAAATACAACCATAAGCAAGCACAAGTTTAACACAAAGCAAACTAAGAACCAAGCAAGCAAACACGACCAAAAGATAAATTTGATGCCCTTCACTCCCCCTTTGGCATCAAGACACCAAAAGGGTCACTCCTCGCTGCCATCATCGTCGTCGCTGTCGTTGTCACTCTGGGCAGGCGCATAAGCAGAATCACCCTCATCATCGCCAGTAGGAGCAGAAGTGGCGGGAAGATCGAAGAGCTGCCGGGTCGCCGAATCAACAGTCGCGGAATCAGACTCTGACTCGGACTCCTCAGATGAGCACGATAAATTTAGCTTCCCTTTTATGACATTGAGCTGACGGCGCGTGTCGGTGACCTTCTCATTTAATTTCTTGATCTTCTTGTGATTTTTGATCCCAAGGCAAAAGATAGCACGAAGCATCGACTTGATGGAGCCGCCTGGAGAAGAAGGATGAGTCGGAGATGAAGGACGAGCTGAGGCCAAGATTGCTGGCCAAGAAGGAGCAGGAGCGAAGTGGAGTTGGAGGAGGAGCCACGATCGGCTGACCCAAGAGGGGAGAATGATCCACGTCCTTATGAAACCACAGACTGGAGATGCTCTCAACCATACACATCACATAAGGAGCAAATCCACAGCTGCTACGCGGGTTGAGAGAGTTGAGCCTGATCTCTTGCCAGATGAAGTCAAACACATCAAAGGGCCTGTCTCCCTCACCAATCCTCAACAGCAGATTCCTAGAGTAGGCATTGATATTGGTGGCATCTCCCTCTTTGGGCCACAGAGTCTTTCTCAATAATTTATAAAGAATAGCATAAAAAGGCTTCAAACCTTTAGTAGTGCCTAGCTTGAAGTTCTGAGAGACGTCATACAGAGGAGTCAAATCATTGATGCCTGCCGAGTCAGGAGTGTGCAATTTGTCCAAATTGTCCCAATTCTCAGTGGAGAATCCGATGCAGTCAGCGAATTGAGTCTTTGTCACAGCATAGTACAGCCCATCTACCATGAACCACATGGTGCTCTCAGCATCGGTGTCAACATACAGAGTTGCATAAAACTGAGCCACAACTTCATTGTTCCATTTGCACTTGAAGGACATGATCTCCCTCAAATTGTGGCGCTCACAGGCAGCAATCACTTCATTGAATATTGTGTCCTCCGACTGTGCCATATAGTCCCAATCAATATATTGCATTAAAGCCACTGGGTTCTTCTTTTCAGCGATCACAGAGTCATAGAAGTCCTGCTGAAAATGATTCCAGAACCTCGTGTCCACATAATCGTCTTGTAGATACAACAGAGGGTCTTGGCTTCTGTGCTGGCGGACTTCTTTTCCTCTCCCTTGCCCAATGCAGTAATCGATCTTCTTCTTCGGAGTTACACCCATTGGAGTTGCACGAACAGACGGATGAATCTCCAAAGGACCAATTAACTGTCCAGCTCGGCGCTGCTCAGCACATTTGGCTGCCCTTAACCTAGGCATGGCAGCCCTGGGATCCTCAGCACCACTACCTCCCTGCCCTTCATCACCTTGATCACCACCACCCTGTCTTGAAGCACCCTTATGAGTAGTCTTTTTCCTTTTGCGAATAACTTGGCGCTTCTGTCTTCCGGCTGACGGAGCGAGAGGGGACTCCGGAGGGGAATCTTGAGTGGAAACAGTGGGAGCCGCCGAAGAGCCACCAGTGGGACCATCATGCTTTGCTTTCTTCGAGCGAGCCGCGTCGATGTCCATTTTGCTGGGACGGGGATTACCACCCTGAGAAGGATCCATCCTAAAGGTGTACAAGGATGGAAACAAGATTAGACTCTAATTATGACCTAGATGAGCAATAAAGGGTTAAGATGAAGTCACATCCTTCGGATAGTCCGAAGTTATCTTCGGATAGTCCGAAGGTTTCTTCGGATAGTCCGAAGTTTTCATTCGGATAGTCCGAAAAACTTCGGACATTCCGAATGGAAACCCGGACATTCCGAGATGACGATTCAAAAACCCTAAATTCCTCAAACTAGACAATAATCCAATAAAACTAAGAGCTAATCATGGAGGATCATCCTAGCAAGGTCTAGAACGATCTAGAGTCCAAGGATTCTCAAAAGAATCATGAGAATAACCGGCATTCGGAAGAGATTGAACCAACCTTTTGGAGATGAAGAACCGGGTTTCCAAGGCAAGATTAGGGCATAAGGATGATGGAGGTGAGTCCCTTGCCCTTGGAGAAGGTCTTGGAGCCCTCAAACCGCAAAAACTCCGGCCAAAACCCTTGATCCGAGTGTTGGGGCGGAGTTGAGGAGAGAGAAATGTGAAAATTGGAATGAGGGGAAGAAAAGAAGAAGAGAGAGGGTCGGGCTGGTTAAAAGCCGAGACCCCACCGAAACAAGTCGAACTTAAGTTCGGATAGTCAACCGATTCGGATAGTCCGAATGGAATTTCGGACGATCGCTAATCTTCTCGAGATGGCATTAAGCACGAGATGAAATGACTCCGAAGCGAGAAATAGATGAGATGACCTAAGAGTCAAGCCATCAAGTGATCAGCAAGCCACCCAACCATTCAAAACCATGATCACAAGATGATTGACTAGATCCGAAGATCAAAAGTCAACTAACACAATAAACATAGAGAAATAAGGTAAATAAGGTTTTGTAAACCATTTTGCAATCACCAATCAAGTTGTGAGCATATTTCAAGCCAAATTGCGAGAGTCTAGGATATTTAGCCCACTCCACAATTCACAAAATCGCTTTTCATCAAGTGGCTTGGTGAAAATATCGGCTAGTTGATCATTTGTGCTCACATGTTGAATATCGATATCGCCTTTAGATGAGTGGTCTCTTAAGAAATGGTGACGAATATCGATATGCTTTGTACGGGAATGTTGGACAGGGTTGTTGGCAATTTTTATGGCGCTCTCATTGTCACACAAAAGTGGAACATGGTTATAGGTTAGGCCATAATCATTTAGAATTTGTCTCATCCAAAGTAATTAGACACAACAACTCCCGGCGGCTATATATTCGGCTTCGGCTGTGGATAGGGCTACGGAATTTTGTTTCTTAGAGGACCAAGAAACAAGGGATCTACCTAAGAATTGACATGTCCCCGAGGTACTTTTCCTATCCACCTTGCATCCGGCATAATCGCATCGGAATAGCCAACTAGCTCAAATGACGAACCTTTAGGATACCAAAGCCCAAAATGAGGAGTGTGCACTAAATATCTCAAGATTCTTTTTACGGCCACCATGTGGCACTCTTTAGGAGCGGCTTGAAATCTAGCACACATGCACACACTAAGCATAATATCGGGCCTAGATGCACAAAGATAAAGTAGAGAGCCGATCATCGAGCGATATACCTTTTGGACGACCGGTTTACCTTCTTTGTCGAGGTCTAGATGCCCGTTGGCTTGCATCGGCGTCTTGATTGGCTTGGCGTTCTCCATTCCGAACTTCTTGAGCATGTCCTTGATGTACTTGGTTTGGCATAAGAAGGTTCCTTCCTTGAGTTGTTTGACTTGAAAACCGAGGAAGAACTTCAACTCACCCATCATGGACATCTCAAACCTCTTAGTCATGATCCTGCTAAATTCCTTGCACAAGTGTTCATTAGTAGACCCGAATATAATGTCATCAACATATATTTGACATACAAATAAATCATTATCAATATGTTTAGTAAAGAGAGTGGGGTCGGCCTTTCTGACTACAAAACCTTGACCGAGAAGGAAATTCCGAAGACACTCGAACCACGCTCTCGGTGCTTGCTTAAGTCCATAGAGAGCCTTGTGTAGAAAGTAGACGTAGTCCGGGTTATTTGGGTCTTCGAAGCCGGGTGGTTGCTCAACATAGACCATCTCGGAGAGTGGTCCATTTAGGAAGGCGCTTTTTACGTCCATTTGATACAACTTAAAATCATGGTGAGTAGCAAAGGCAAGTAATATTCTAATGGATTCAAGCCTAGCTACTGGAGCGTATGTTTTATCGAAATCCAAACCTTCGATTTGCGTGAAGCCTTGAGCAACCAACCGTGCTTTATTTCTAGTCACGATTCCATTCTCATCTTGCTTGTTCCGAAACACTCATTTGGTTCCAATCACGTTTTGCTTGGGTCTTTCGACAAGCTTCCACACTTGGTTCCTCTCGAAGTTGTTCAACTCTTCTTGCATAGCCATCACCCAATCTGGATCTTGGAGAGCTTCTTCTACCTTGAGAGGTTCAAGAGAAGAAACAAAAGAGTAAAATTCACAAAAATTTATGACCCGAGATCTAGTAGATACTCCCTTGTTAATGTCTCCAAGTATGTTGTCGACCGGGTGATCTCGTTGTACGCTTTGATGGACTCTTGGATGAAGTACGGTTGCGTTGATTCTTTGGATTGGACCCTCATCGTCTTGGGTGGCATTTGAGCCATCTTGAGCTCGCATTGAGGAAGAAGGAACATCATCCGGAGCGTCCATCGTCGCATCATGAACATCTTGAGTTGAAATGCTTGGAATTACATCTTGTTCACGTGGTCTTACTTCTCCAATTGCCAATTTTTTGATTGCTTCGCACGGGGGTTCTTCCCTGTCAATCACGGCACGATCAACTTGTTCTACTTGAGAACCGTTAGTTTCATCAAATGTCACATCACGCGAAATTTCAACCACACCGGTGGTGTTGTTGAAAACTCGGTATGCATAGGCATTTGATCCATATCCAAGCAAGAAACCCTCATCTACTTTAGGAGCAAATTTAGATGACTTAGCTTTCTTATTTAGGATGTAGCATTTGCTTCCAAAAACTCGGAAGTAGGATACGTTTGGCTTCTTGCCGGTGAGGAGCTCATACGCCGTCTTCTTCAAAATCTTGTGGAGATATAGACGGTTGGTACTGTGGCACGCGGTGTTGATGGCCTCCGCCCAGAAGATGTCGGAGACCTTGTACTCGTCAAGCATCATGCGCGCCATCTCGATGAGGGTTCGATTCTTCCTCTCGGCTACCCCATTTTGTTGAGGGGAATAGGAAGCCGAGAACTCATGCTTGATGCCCTCTTCATCGAGAAACTCCTCCACACCGGTGTTCTTGAATTCGGTGCCGTTGTCACTCCGAATTCTCTTGATCTTCACTTCAAATTCGTTTTGAGCCCTTCTCATAAACTTCTTCAAGGATCCTTGGGCTTCACTTTTATCATGCAAGAAAAATACCCAAGTAAAGCGAGAAAAATCGTCAACAATAACTAAACCATACTTATTTCCTCCGATGCTTATGTAGGTGGCGGGCGAACAAATCCATGTGAAGCATCTCCATTGGCCTTAAGGTGGTCATCACGTTCTTTGCGGGATGCGATGCTCCAACTTGCTTCCCGGCTTGACATGCGCTACATACCCTATCTTTCTCAAAGACAATATCGGTTAAACTAAGAATGTGATTGCCTTTAAGAAGTTTATGGAGGTTTCTCATACCAACATGGGCAAGTCGGCGATGCCATAACCAACCCATGCTAGATTTAGCCATAAGACACGTTTCAAGATTAATTCTATCCGTAGTGAAGTCTACAAGATAGAGATTCCCTTTCAAACGTCCCTTAACGGCTATTGAACCGTCATCCCTCTTAATGACATCCACACCCTTATCACTAAACACACAATTGTAGCCCGCTTCACATAGTTGAGCAACGGACAACAAATTGTAGCTTAGTGATTCGACTAGCAACACATTATTTAGATGAAAATCATTTGAAATGAAGATTTTACCTAAACCAACTACTTCACCTTTTCCATTGTCGCCAAAAATGATGCTTTCACTATTCGATCCATTTGCGTCCAAGTGCGCAAACATTGCTCTTTCTCCGGTCATATGATGCGTACATCCGCTATCCAAGATCCAACTTGATCCACCGGAGGTGTAAGCCTACAAAATGAAATTTAGTTTTTGCTCTTTGGTACCCAAACTTGTTTAGGTCCACGCACGTTAGCGACAAGTGATTTGGGGACCCAAATAGATCGCATATAAGAAGCATTTTTGGGCTTACCCCCAATGTGACAAGCAACTACTCTACCAAGGCTAGTCCTCTTAAGCACATATGAAGCAAAGAAAGTGGATTGAGCCTTATACTTAGAGTTTGCTTTCCCCTTAACAAAGTCAATGGGCTTGTTCAAAGAAGCAACCACAATTGGTTTCCTTTGCCCTTGGGCGGAACATACCCAAGCCCATGCTTCATGGAGTTACCTTGGCGCTTACCGAGGAACTCTTCTAAGCCTTTGCTAGCCTTATAGGACTTTTGAAGTCCATCTTCGAGCATTCCCTTGAGCTTCTCATTTTCATGAGCTAATACTTGCAAAGTCTCAAGGTTAGTGGCACAAGCATCAATATCAACGTTGTAACATCTAGCACATCCATTGCTAGTAGAAGATAGTGAGGGTTTGGAGTTAATTGTTGAGGTGAGTGGAGGACTATTCGAGAGATCAACAAGCTTCAACTCAAGAGCCTTGCAAGCATCCTTTGATTTTGCAAGTTCCTCTAAAAGTGAAGCGTTGGTGATCTCAAGACTAGTTACTTCGGATTTGGTCAATTTTGAGCTTTTGACCATCTCCTCATATTTTCTCCTCTCAGTAGTTAGGCTTTTCTCTAACTCAAGGTTTCTTTCCTTTTCAATGATAAGCAAGTCTTCTTGAGCTTCGAGAGTAGCCTCCTTTTGCTCAACTACTTCTTCCAACCTCTCAATATCTTTTAATAGCAAATTCAACTTATGAATATCAAAGTTTTTCATAGACTTGAGCGTAGCATCAACATCATCATCATCACTATCGCTATCGCACTCATCTAAACAATTATCGACAATAGAGGGAATGGAGGCTTTCGATGATACCTTGTGCCCCTTTGCCATAAGGCACATAGGAGCTTCTTCATCTCCGCCGCTCAAGTTGTCGAAGAGGCTCTTCGACTTGGTCGATGAAGTAGCGATGGCGACGGAGGCGAGTCCACCCTCATTGTCGGAATTTGACTCGGAGTCAGAGTCGGAGTTGGAGTTGGTGTCGGAGTTCCACTCCTTTCCAATGTAGGCACGGCCCTTACCTTTGTACTTCTTGCTCTTCTCCTTGTCCTTGCCCCGGTACTTGTCCTTCTTGTGCGGCTTCTCATCTTTGTTCTCCTTATGAGGACACTCGGCGATGAAATGGCCGGTTTCGCCGTATTCATAGCATGTTCTTGTGGAGTGTCTCCCCTTTGACTTTCTTCCAAAGTTCCTTGATTGACCACCTTGTTTGAAATTCTTCTTCTTGAAGAATTTGTTGAATCTTCGCACAAATAGAGCCATGTCCTCATTTGTCAATGGACCACACGATTCTTCATCTTCACTTGTGCTCTCTTCCGCTTCCTTCACAATCTTCACCGCCTTCAAGGCGATGCCCTTCTTCTTCCCTGACTTGAGCTCTTCCACAACCTCCGCCTCCTTGACCATCATCTCATCCATCATTAGACGACCAATGACATCATGTGGCGTCAAGGTGTCGAAGTTGGGCCGGTCTCGGATTAATTGAACAAGGTTGCGGTTGGTAGGAGTGATCACACGAAGAATTATCTTCACCACGGCCTTGTCCGTAAGATCGGTGCACCCAACACCCTTAGCTTGATTCACAAGCACCATCAAGCGGTCAAATATTTTGGTGTAGGATTCTCCTTCTTCAAGAGTGAATCGGCTTAGCTCACCAATGATGAGCTCTATCTTCGATTCGTGGACACTTGAAACCCCTTCATGGCTAACTAAGAGTCTATCCCAAATTGCCTTTGCTTCCTCGAGTCCATCGACTCGATTGAACTCAGAATCACTCAATGCATTGAACAAGGCATTGACGGCCAAGTCATTGAAATGTTGATCTTTATCTTCCGCGGGAGTAAGGTTGTTCGGATCAACGGGCTTGAAACCTGTTTGCACAATCTTCCAAATAGAAGGGTGAAGCGATCTCAAGTGCATCTTCATCTTATATTTCCATCTTTGCATAGTGGGTGCCATCAAAATGAGGCGCCAATCGGAGGGCACGGAGACATAAGATGAGGAGCTTGAGACACCAAGAGGTGTAATCAAATGGAATAGCAACCCCAATACCGGAGCCCGTATCCATGGTTTGGTTACGGCCTTCGGTATACTTCTGATTATTCGACATCTTAGATTCTCCAAGCGGTTAAGCCAAACTACGGAGATTTGGCTCTGATACCAATTGAAAGGACCGAGATGTCGCCTAGAGGGGGTGAATAGGCGTTTTCAAATTTTAATTAGCAGTGAAATTTCTTGTTCGGATAGTTCGAAATTTCCTTCGGACTGTCCGAGTGGTTCGGATAGTCCGAGTGACTTTTCGGATAGTCCAAACTGCTCAAAGAGATGCAGCGATTTTACTCCGAAGTTCGGATCCTTGAGGGGATCCTACATCTCCATTGAGGCGGCACAAAGCCGGGGTCTCTTTCAACCCTAATCCTCTAGGTATTGCACAAAGCACTCACCTACTTTTTGCTTGAACCCTTTCCTTGCGGAGGTGGATTCGACCTTCACAAACTTCCGGCGGCGTCCCACACGAAGATTGGGAGCTCACCGGCGACTCCTAGCCGTCTAGGAGTCCTCAACCTCCAAGAGTAAAAGATCCGGCAAGAAATCCGCTTGAGGATGAACCAAGTGCTCAAGATGAATCACAACATCTAGATCTTTCAAACTCTCAACTAGATCTCCCTCTAAAGATTTACTAATCAAGAGATCAAGAGGGAAGAACACTAGAGCTCAAGAGTGAGAGAGCACAGCTCAAAATGAATTGAATGCACTTGTTACTGTGGTAGGTGGGAGATGGGGGGTATTTAAAGCCCTCCAAAACTAGCCGTTTTTCAGTTTTGCCCGAGTCTATTCGGATAGTCCGAACCATTTGAATACTGGGCAACAGAGCACACAGTTCGGACAGTCCGAACCATACTTCGGATAGTCCGAACCTAAATAAACTTTCCTAACCGAGGGGGTCCACTCGGATACTCCGAACCTATATTCGGACATTCCGAACCAAAATGAACTCGACCAACAGAGAGGGTTAGCTCGGATACTCCGAACCTATGTTCGGACATTCCGAACCAAATTTTGCCTGAGCAACCGAGGGGTCCAGCTCAGACATTCCGAAGTTCCATTCGGATACTCCAAAGTTTTTTTCAACAAAAAGCCCCTTAGACTCTACACATTGACTCATATTTCAACTAGAATTCATCTTTGAGCACATTAGATTATTCTAAAGCTATTTCTTGCCCTATCCTTCTTTATAGTACGGCCGTCCTTAAACTCAAATAAAATTAAAAATGCGTATACAACCTTTGAGATTGGTCGACACCTTTTCTTCTTCAAATTGAGGGACCTCTTTTCCGGAGTGACTTTCTCATGAGCGTATTCATCTGTTCACAATGCTCAAAACGCTCATTAGTCACTTAATCTTGTTGTCATTAATCACCAAAATTATTAAGGGGCCTAGATGCACTTTCAACTTTTAACATGTGAGACATCAGTTGCTCCACAGAAGAGTGAGTCAGAACTCAGAACTCAGAAGTGTCAACCTTTTATCTACTTCTGGACATCTCTGATGTTTGAATAATTTCTTTTTTTTAATCCCAAGTTCATTTAGACGTGTATAGTTTATCTTACCAGCTAGTGGTTTCCATGTGAAAGTAATACAAGTGATCAAAACCTCTACAACGACAGGTATAATTATATAAATTCACTGTAGCAAGACCTTAAGAAATTGTGAATTGTCATCCAGTTAACCAATGTTTCATTTTGCATATATGTGATTAGGTCTACTTGATTTTCAGCATCTTACCTATAAAACTAATATTTGGTCACCGTGGTCTGAAATGTTTAGGCTCTACAGTGACTTATTCACATCTTGGTTTTTGGTTAGCAGTTAGCACTTAGCAGTATGATAGCAGTTAGCAGTTAGCAGTTAGCACTTAGCACTTGATGAGGTGGGGATGATTTCTTACACTACTGGCACCATTTCTTGTCTCCAGACTGCAGAAGCTAGGAGCACTTGTATGGGACAAAGTTGTGCATGAACACCAGTGGCAGTCCAGTCCTCAGCATTCAGCAATCGCCAATCAACACCGGCGTCTTTGTCTGTGCATTGAAAAGTATATGTTGAACGGTCTAGCCACTTTGTGCATTGAAAAGTATATGTTGGATCATATTGATATAGATACCTTTATCAATGACTTTGCATCTAGAAATATTAGAAGAAATTGCTTTCGATGATCCTTTGTTTTGCATTTTCAGGTAATAGATGATGACTCTCCTTTTCTGTGCATTTGATTATATGGTCTTCTCTACAAGTGTGATCTTCATTACAAGTAAAAATCCTTTCTTTCATAGTACCATGTCTTTCTTTAGTTGTATTAAGCATGTCAGGTAAAATCAATTTATGTTTTGGGATACTGGGATAGGGGGAAAGGGAGATATAGGGCCCTATCTTATGTTTTGCCCCGGGGCCCCAAAATATTAGGAACGGCCCTGGAACCAGCAGCGATAATATTATCACTACCGGCTCGGACCTACCCGGTAGTGATGGGGGGTCGCGGATGAGGCAGTCTGTAGTAGTGATAATAGTTGTTTCCGCTGCTGTCATTGTAAGCCAGGCTATGATATCTTGTGCAATTGCGATCATTTCGCAGTCACACCTCAAAAACTTTATGAGGGGAAGGTTTACATTCCGGAATTAAACTTCATTCTTGGGTTGCTTTGTGTTATAGTAACGCTTGGCTTCCAGACGACGACTAATAGTGGCAACGCATATGGTAAGACAAATGTGACCTCCTACTGTTATACGCTAACCATATCCATACAACCATCATGGGCACAGTACGTACTAGCTTACCTATTTTTTATGCTTTCTTATAAAAATTCTTGTGTGTGATACTTCACTCCATTGGAGAACTTGACGGTGAGTTTGTTCTGTGCTGGAATTTGCGTTACTTCTGTGATGACTATTACAACTATTCTGCTGGTAATTGTGATGCTTCTCATCTGGAGAGTAAGCATTTGGTTGATTATACTATTCTGCCCCTGTATTTGGTTTATCAGAACTCATATATCTTTCTTCGGTTCTCTACAAATTTAATCAAGGTAGTGTAACGACCCTTCTTTTTGGTACAAAATATCAAGAAAGATGATCTATGTACATGCAGTATTAGTCTCATGATTAGTGACTAGTACGCACATTTACAACAATTGATAACACATCTATACTCAGTATTACACATATATTAGTGGAAGCTGTTTATACAATAAAGTCGTACAAAGCGAAGTATATTGTAGCGGAAAGAAGCAAAAGTCTTGTAATGTGCCGATCTAACCCTCAGATAACTGACAAGATATAAACCCTTAAAGATCGCATCATCGAAATTCCCGTATTCTGTGTGAAAGTGTATATCTTCAGGGGCCTCTTCTTTAACTAAACTAACAAATTAAGTAAGGGTGAGTACTTTCATACTCAGCAAGACTTAAGGTGTATCGTAAAAATATAGTAAATGCAAGCTATATCAAAGGAGGCTTCTACGGTTACTTTGCGTAAAACGAAATTGAACTTGTAAATCAAATAGTAATTTGGTAACATAATTTTATAAGAGTAAGTTTGACAGTTATATAAATAAATAAGAGTAGAATAGCATAGTATAACTTAATAGGTTGGCCGTCCCATACTAGTACTTGTTGTTATACATGTCCTTGGCCTGAAAACAACCTATAGCTCGGTCCTTAATCTGACCTGGGTAATAACTCACCCTATCTACATGCAAGTCACATGCATATCCGGCTATTACCAGTAGTTGCCTGCGTCAAAATCATAGTTTTATTTTTATTTTTACCAAAATATCAACAACCTTTATTGTCATATCTAACCTTTAAAATTCCCAAAAAATAGTTTAATCTGATTATTGTAATTTCCATACTAAAGCATGGCTAAGCATGATTAATATATAATCGCATATACCCATGTTGATATTATATATTGTCTAACCTTATTATAAGGTTATCAAGGTTAACAATTCAATATTTATTAAGAAAGTTTCATGAGATGAGGGTATAGCTACTAGTACCACAATATAGTAAATTTACAGAAAATATGTACATGCATAAATATATTTTACAAACCAAAACAAAAATTAAAACACTGGGATCAATATAATAAAAGGGGTGCTTGCCTTGCTTTGTTGGTTCAGGGGTTGACTCGGGGTCGAGGTCTTTAGTAACGACTTCGTGTATGTCGGTATGAACACGTGATTATCGTGTCGTATAACAACAATAAGAAGCAATAATAATAAGAGGCAAAAAGAATTCAAATAATACCAAACTCATAGATGAATTAGGATTGAAGGTTCCAGTGATAAAAAGGTTTTCTAAAATTGATTTCTTATTATTTGAGTTCATTTGTTTGTGTTATAGATTAAGGGTTACATCACGTAGGATTATGCTTTTAATATGATTCAGATGCAAAGCATGTTTAAATAGGATCATTTCTACATAATAGGATCAAACATTAAATTCTTTTTGCAGATTGAGATGGTCTTGACTTTTAAAACTGGTCCTACATGATCTTACATTTATTTATGATATTTTATTTAAATTTGTTTTCTCATATTTTGAATCCTTAAGTATATATTATATGAAAGTATGTTTCAAACAGGGGGTTAAGTGCAAACCATGACTAATTATAATGATTTTTATAGTATTAGATGGTATGGTCCTATAGAGCTTTTAAGAACTTGTTTTTCATTTATCAACATATTTTAACTTTTGTACATGGAAAGCAAAGCTATTAAGAATTCAACTCAAATTAAGTTAAAATAAACTATTCTTGCAGGATTAGATGATCTAGACCTATGGAGTATTCACAAAGTGGTTTTCCATGTATTCTTCTTTATTTATGTGTTTTAACTATATTCTATTCATATGTGTACTAAAAATAGGGCTATATACAAAATTGATTTAAACTAAATCATATATGGAACATTTTGGCACAAATGGGTATATTATGATTCTAAAAGGGTTTGGGAATTGGTTTTACCAAAATTTGAATTTATATGCACAAGTTATAGCTATTTTGGTTTCTATATATTGCATAATGACCCATTTATAAATTAAATTTAAACTAGGTTAACTATAAATATTTTTTACATATTTGGAATACTCATGACCTCAAGAACATATTAAAATTTATTTCATAATTTTAGGGGTTAATATTTATACATTTTTAAATAGTAACTATTATAGGTTTATTTGAATTTTATATTTGAAATTTTGCACAGGATCCTAAATTACATATTTTTGAATATTCTTGAAGCCTAGGATTTTATATGAATTTATAAATTTATTTCACTAGAATTGGACCTAAAATGCAAAATTTATAAGCAATTGAATGGTTTGGAAAATAGGCTGAAAATGTGAAATACGCTTTCTAATGGGGTAAACAGCTTTTATCATTTTTGGATTTTCCCGGTGTCTTTGATTTTGCGCACAAAGGTTGACAGCATGGCCCCACTGCTCAGTCACCAAGAGCAGGGGAGAGGCGGCGCAACCTCGCCGGCGGCTAGGGGAACTCGGAGATGGCCATTTGGCGGTGGGATGAGCAAGAGAAGGATATGACGCACCCGGAGCACCGGCCAGTTGACGCGGAGCGGCAGCAGGGTGAGCTGCCACCGGTGAGGGCGGCGTACAGTGGTGGTGGCGGCCAGGAAGGAGGAAGAAAGGGTTTGCGTATGGGTGAATGAGGGGCAAAGCATCTATGGGCTAGAAGGAGCTCATTTTACCAATTCATGGTGATATTGGAGCTTCGGGAAGGCCTACCAACGGTGGACGGCCGCGAGGAAGAAGACAATGGCGAGGTGGTGTCCTGGGCTATTTGGAGCGGGGGTGCCCGAATTGATTTTAGGCTCAAGCGTCAGATTTCGTCGGCAATGACTGCTGGGGAAGAACTCTGGTTGGAGCTTGGCGGTAGAGTGGGATATGAGGGATGAGGGGAGATGCATGGAGCTCATTAAGCAAAATCGGTCAGTGACTCGTGTGCTCGGCCAAAGTGGGAACGGGGGCTCGGCTTGTAGGCGGCACTGAATTCTCGAGTCATGGCGGTTGCAGATCACAGGAAAAGCATGATATGGTCACGGCGGTGCTTGGGAATTGAGCCTTGTAGCATACGGCATTGGCTCGAGTCAATCGGTGCTCGGCTGGAGAGAGAAGAGTCTAGGGCGAGTGCTCTATTTTAGGGCGACGAGACAGGTAGTAATGGAGCCGGTGGTGGCGAGCTTGGCACTTGCCGTGGCAGCGACGTCGGCCGACTTTTACTGCTATGGCAAGGCTGAGGCAGGGAAGTAAAGCAACACTCAACTGTGAAGGAGACAAGTAGTGAGGAGTTGGTGACACTGGCATGTGGGGTCGGACACGACGGACAGGAGGGAGGCCCACATGCATGTCAGTGAAATGAGATAAAGCACTACAGTTCTCCTCTTTGTACAGATGAAGTTCTTTACATTAATTGAGCTGTCATCATGTCAAAACTTTTTGAATATTTTTTGAGAAATCTGGAGATAGCTTTTGCTAAGATGTAAAAATTTCAACTCATGAATTGGCTTGTTGTTGGTTTATAATTTTTGTATTGAGTGATTTGCCAAGTAATGATAGTTGTGATGGAATAATATATTCATTTTGGCTATTGGAATTGGATCAAAGCATGCATGTGTGTCGTGCTGTTCTCCAGAAGAAAAAGATGACGTGGCGACTAGTTGGTTTTGGCTGCATGTATGTGTCGTATTGGGCCCTGGTTGCAGCCCATAAAGAAACGGCTTGGCTGCACACTAAAAGAAAAAGGGATGGCGTGAGGGTTTCTGGCTTCAGAGATTAACCAGGGTGGCGGCGCAAGGAAACGAGAAGAAAAAAAAGGAAGAGATTGGCTGGTGCGTTAGCAGCGAAAAGAAAAGGAAAGAAGCTCCTGGAGATCGGTGATCAGGCCAAGCGCCAAGGGCAGGTTGCATGTGCGGCTAGTGGCGGAGGAGGGCCAGGCGGCGTGCCCTACCTCGCATGCGGTGGAGCTCGGTAAGGAAGGCAAGCGATCAGAACGACTTGGAGCGGCATGAAGCGCATTTAGGAGGTTTCTTCTCTGTAAATGAAATCAGTACTCAATTGATTTGATTAGTAAGCGTGGTTCTGATTGTTTGATCTGTGCTCTTCGTGCTCAGTTAGACTAATCGTTTATTTAAGCATGTGTGTTCGTTTAATCTACTATTTTAGATTTGGTACATTTACTTTAGTTCGTGAAATCTGTGGTTAGTTCTATAAGTGCATTGTCTTGTTCACATCTGTGAGCGCCTCGATCCTTCAATTGGTATCGAGCGAGTTAGCTCTAGGTTTAATCTTGCGATTAGGAGCTATGGTAGCGATTTAGCACTTTCTCCATGACTAAACCTCCTATGTTTAATGGTGATGATTATCCGTATTGGAAGGTTCGTATGCAGTCCTTCTTGCAGTCTCAGAGTTATGAATTGTGGGAAGTGGTAGAAACTATGTACATGAAACCTGATAATATTACCACTAAGGAACAAAAGGATCTTTTTACTCTCGAATCAAAAAGCAATGAGTTATTTTTATGGTGCTTTGTCTAAGGATGAGTTTAATAAGATTTCTAGTCTAAAACCGCTCATGAAATCTGGGAATCTTTAAAACCACTCATGAGGGCACTAATGATGTCAAAATGCTAAGATTGAATTGTTTACTCGTGAGTATGAATTGTTTGCTATGAAAACCGGGAAACCATTAATGATTTTCTTTTCGTTTTAACGAATCGGTCAACAAACTTACATCACTTGGAAAGGTGCTTTCTCGGGAAGATCAATGTAGAAAGTTACTTAGATCTTTAGATCAAAAGGTGTGGCACTTTAAAGTAACCGCAATCACTGAATCTAAGGACTTGAGTACATTGAAATTAGATGCTTTGCTTGGTTCTTTAAAAATATATGAGATGGGCCTCAATCAAATTGATCATAATGCTCATGATGTTCCTATTGCTCTTGCCCTTTGTTGAGAAAAATAAACAAAAGGTTTTTGAAAAGGAAACTCAAAAGAATGTTGATGACATGGATTTTGATGAACATGCCACCTTTCACGAAAATTTCAAATGTCATGAAAACCAAATTTGGGAAAAACAAAAGGATCTTATAAAGTGTTTTAATTGCAAAAGAATTTGGCCATTATCGAGTGATTGTCCAAAGATTGCTAACGCTAACAAGAATTCTAGTCCTTTTGAAAGAAGAAATTTTCGAGTTCCAAGATGAAGAAATCACTTCAAAAGCGTTCTTGAACATGGTGGAGGAGTTTGATTTTTAGATGATGATGAGGGACGGCAATGATCCTTTGGCTACACTTGGAGAGGATGATGATATAGCGAGATATTTGCCTTGTTGGGAGGGACGTTTGTCTTGAAACGTCAGAAGGTGAAGATACTGATGATGAAGATGAAGATGAGGTAAATGATTCTGAAACTCATGAAGCTTTTAAATTACAAGAAAAATTTTGTAATAGATTGTTAAACAAGTGCAAAGAGTTGAAGCTAGAAAATGAGAAACTTAAGCTTGATTCTAATAAAAGGAGTGAAAATTGTGATTCTTGTGTAAAACTAAAAAGAAAAATTGCTGAACTTGATAATACCACTTGTGAGACATGTGAATTTTATAGAAGTGAAAATGCTTTGCTGAAATCTAGTTTATCTTCTTGTGACAACTGCATAGTTTTGCAAAAAGAGATAGATTCTTTAAAGAACTCATTTGAAAACAATTCTTCTACCTTAGAGAAACAAGTTTGTGTGTTAGCAAAGGAATTTTCATGTGAGAATCTTGCTGGAATTAGAAAGAAATTGATTGAACTCGAAAAACGTCCCCATGGTATGCTTTGTAATCGATGTCCTGATCTAGCCCAACAAAACAATTACTTGAAAGCTACTTTGGAAAAGATGACAAATGGTGAGAAAAATCTAAACATGATCTTAGATACTTCTAAATGCTCTTTTATGAAGGAGGGTGTAGGCTATAAAAAGATGAACACTTCTCAAACACCAGTTGTTAATGAAAAATCTGATCTTTTGTGTGCTACTGCGATTGGTAAAACTGAAAAGAAATCTGTGAGATGTTTTAATTGTGGAAAATTTGGACACTTGAAAGTAAATTGTTATGCCAATTTAGATCCAAAATATTGGGATGCTTTTCATGATGTTAGGTGCTACAATTGTGGTAAGCTTGGTCACTATGCAAAAAATTGTTTTGTGCGCCCTAACCATTGGTTTCAGGTTCATGGAAATAATTTACAAACAAATAGAAATACTCACTTTGACTACATAAGGCCCCGAGAACATCGTCAAGAGGTAAGGTTTGCATCTTCACATGATGGATATCAAATGGTAAGTCAATGGTAAGTTCATCTCTCCCTAATAGTACTTAGGTTCCCAAAAATTCCATAAACAACAACAAAAATCTTTTCAAATTTGGGTTCCTAAACATCTCATTACATCACCATTTAGAGTTTGAATCATCACGTTGCATTGTATATATATCATATTGCATATCATTTCATCATATAGAATAAGCATTGTTTATTATTCTCGATGAATATCTATTATTATGGCAGTGATCTTTCACATGACAATTTTTATGATAAAGCCATCTTAGTTGAGCTGTTTTATTACTAGTAGAGAATAGAATATTTATGAGCTTACAATTTTCTACTGGACTAGGTGAATTTGTCATGAGGGCTATTTGAAATATCAAACCATTTTCTAGTGTGAGTCACGAGTCTTGTTTTTGAGCACTTTGTTGATAACTCAGATGATCATGATGAGTCCTTAGAATTGCAAGCACAAAAATGCAGGCAAAAGATGTGAGCTTGAGTGTGTGATGTAAACACCAAATTAGAAAAAGAAGCAAGGTCAACCTTGCCATACCTGCGACTACAAGATGCAAATTTCAATATTTGCTATATAAGAAAAGATGCAAGCTCAAACTTGCCATGCCCGTGACATATAAAAAAATCAAAAGGGTACCTTGAGATCTATATTAAATAATAAAAGGGCATAAAAGAAATATTCCAAAAGGCATCTTTGGACAGATAATTGTGAGTCTGGCGTGCCTTATGTGCTCAAATCTAGTATCTTTCTCACATTGATCTATTTTATATTAAATATTATCTATTGGCCAAATGAGTTATTTTCTGTTCTTGAGTTTATTGTAATCTTATAAATATACTATTTGAAATTGGTGTTTGCTACTTGGCTATGGGGCAGTTCTTAAATATTGGTGTGTGGATGTGAATTGCTATAATTTCAGCATTCATTTTGAATAATCCTCAATGCTTATAGGTTTGCATTTCATAGTATATATTTTTTTTAACAAGAGTAAGTCCCTTGATGTTTTGCCAAAGGGGGAGAGATGATATGAGAGATTGCATTTGTTCAGGGGGAGAGATTTTTGATAGGAGAGATTTTTGATAGGAGAGCTTGTGTCGAGGGGGAGAAATAATATGTTTAAACTGAGATTATTAAGGGGGAGCTATTTTGATTGTATTGTGTTGTCAAATCACTCATCAAGGGGGAGATTGTTGGTTTATAATTTTTGTGTTGAGTGATTTGCCAAGTAATGATAGTTGTGATGGAATAATATATTCATTTTGGCTATTAGAATTGGATCAAAGCATGCATGTGTGTCGTGCTGTTCTCCAGAAGAAAAAGATGACGTGGCGACTAGTTGGTTTTGGCTGCATGTATGTGTCGTATTGGGCCTGGTTGCAGCCCATAAAAAACGGCTTGGCTGCACACTAAAAGAAAAGGGATGGCGTGAGGGTTTCTGGCTTCAGAGATTAACCAGGGTGGCGGCGCAAGGAAACGAGAAGAAAAAAAAGGAAGAGATTGGCTGGTGCGTTAGCAGCGAAAAGAAAAGGAAAGGAAGCTCCTGGAGATCGGTGATCAGGCCAAGCGCCAAGGGCAGGTTGCATGTGCGGCTAGTGAGCGGAGGAGGGCCAGGCGACGTGCCCTGGCCTGCGCATGCGGTGGAGCTCCGGCGCGAAGGCAGGCGATCAGGAACGACTTGGAGCGGCATGAAGCGCATTTAGGAGGTTTCTTCTCTGTAAATGAAATCAGTACTCAATTGATTTGATTAGTAAGCGTGGTTCTAATTGTTTGATCTGTCTCTTCGTGTTCAATTAGACTAATCGTTTATTTAAGCATGCGTGTTCGTTTAATCTACTATTTTAGACTGGCTGCTTACTTTAGTTCGTGAAATCTGTGGTTAGTTCTATAAGTGCATTGTCTTGTTCACATCTGTGAGAGCGCCTCGATCCTTCACTTGTGTAATTTTTAAAAATTCTGATAATGTGATTATTACAATATATCACTCTTTGGTCTTGATTTTTCTGAGGATGAAAATTGAGTATATTTTATTTTAAAATTTTTCTGAGGATGGCAAATTTAGATAGCTCAACGAGTGTTGATGGGGTCAGCAAGAGATAGGTACCTTAAAACAACTTTTAAGTATGAGCGTGATGTTAAGGTTTAGGTTGAGATAGAACAAGGGTGTTGCTACTTGGTGGTTGTGATTTACGAGTGCCATTGTTTCCCTGGCCTTATTTATGGACCTAGTATAGACATTTGCTACATATTACTAACCTATTAAGAATGATCAAGATGAGAAATTTTTAATGTGGATTAGGAAATGGGTCACAAGGCAACATTCCATTCATTAAAATATTATTTTAAGAATAGTCTTTACATGGATTAGATAATTGCTAATCAGTTTATAAGGCAACGTTTCGTTCCTTAAAATTTTCTTAATTAGATTTTAAGAAACCACTTGGCACATTCATCAGGGAGTATCAGCGAAGACCAATCCTAGACAATTGTGGAAGAAAAACAGTTCATTCAGGGGGAGCTGCAGAAAGGAGTGGTCTATTTTCTTCTTCTTCATTTGTCAAGAAGATTGTTGTCAACTACATGTACTTGTTCTTGAGGAAGATCTTCAGGCAAGGGGAGAAAGCTTTCGCAATCCCAAGGCAGCACGTGCTCAAAGTGGGAATGGTATGTGAAATATAAGCAAAAACCCTGAAGATATTATCATCGTCGTTTCTCCTAGTGTTTGGCATTGATCAGTACATGTTTATGTCATCATTTTCTTGAAAGCATCTTGCACATCCTTTTGTAGAATTGGCATTGGCTTTCATGAATTTCTAGTGTATGCCCTGCGAAGGTCGCTCTTGATGGTACGATTTCTGTATGTGATGCTGTGGACAATGTGTGTACTGTGTTGTGCAGTGAATAACATGTACTTGAGTGATAAATAAGTATTACTTTTGCGAAGTGGAAGTCATATGCTTTTGTCTTAAACAACAACGCTCTTACCCCCAATTTTTTCTGCAAGAAGCTCACATCGTTGGCCTAAACGCTCATTCAGCAGGTAGCAGTATAACATAATGAATGGCAGTGCACAGACTGAACGAAGCACACGTGCACACGCAGATCTAACCAAACAGGAAACCGCGTACCCTCACGACCTAATGCGCAAATTTGCGTCGGGGTATGGGGGGCGAAAGAGATTTACCTAAGAGTTCTTGTTCTGTCCTCTCGAGGATTGTGTTCGTATATATTGTGTTACAGACAAGGGATAACATTGACTGTCATGGAATGTGAATTTCATGTAGTTCAGTCCTAAATTAGCATTACTTCCGTAAGATGAAAGACACTTTTCATTTTAGATAAAAAGATCAAAATGCTATTCCTCTTGCTTCTGAATTAAGTAGTAGTTTGGATAACTCAGAAGGTAAACCATGAGTGTGTGCGTGAAACATTTGGAAATATCATGAGAAGGCAGAGTAAAATTCAAAATTCCTGGCGATGAGAAGATGCTGGTGAGGAGTCTAGAGACAAGCTCAAGCCTTCTAGGATCATGCCATGCATCAGGAGAAGATGGTGTCATCCTGCACTGGGGAAGGAGCACATCAGCACCATAACAGCTAGCTATACAGGACACCGAATGCTAACATGCTTTCAGAATCAGACGGTTCGTTCGATCAGAATGCTGACCACGCATGCATGGATTAGCAAGCTAGATCACAAGGGAATTCCATGCCAAAGGCCCAAGTGGTAGCCTACAGAAAGGAAACTCCAAAACTCCAGGTGAAGTTCTCGAAAAAAGCGCCTATAATGTTGCCATGCATTTGAAGAACTGAACATGCGGAATAGCAGTCTTTTGCACGAAATCTTCCGGTGATTTTGGGCTACAAGGTGCCAAAGAGAAGCGTCCCTCTCCGTGCTCCATTGAACAGCTTTGTTACACGAATAAACAATTTTTTTAAAATCTTTTTATTTGTCTGAAATCATCACAGCAGGTTAAACATACAATCCAACAGCATCCATTCGGAATGAATTCCCAGGTCCTTGATCACAGCCACAGCTATGCGATGATAGTTGCATTCAAAGGCCTACATGTTTGTCTGGCAATAAAAAGAATGATCATAAGATAAGCAAACAAATGCATTGAACTATATCATCTGCCTCAGAAAGCAGAAAGCACGGCCTGTACAGAGTTACAATACCAGTATAGTTTGCATTGATTTAAGACCTCCCATTTCATATAGACGCAGCTGCAAATTTTCTACCAAAAAATTTGAAGGAAATAATATCCTCTTAAAGAAAGTACTCAATACACACCAAATAAAAAGAAAATTCGCCTCGTAAAACCAACCAAAATGCGGTTATAAATGGCTCTTGAGCTATCCCAGCTGAGATCCTAATAATCAACTACCTACCAATATCCAGCCCAGTATACATTTTTTTTTTTTGGAGACTAGTACCCATTAATTTTCAAAAATATTGCAACAGATAGTTACCAACAACAATTGCATCAGCACAGAGGTTCAAACCAACGATACCGACTAGAAAATGTGGGCAACATTTGTCCCATCTCGCGGATCTCTCCATTGTCATTCTCCTTTGTACCGACGGAACCGTCTCATGCCTGCTCTTTATGCTTAGTCTACTCTTAATCTTCCATCAATTCCTTCGTGTGATTGTGACATTGTCTCACATAATACATACACGCCCAAGGATTGATGCCGACCACGACAGGCTAATGTATACCCTCAGGAGTAAGATATCTGATGCACTTGATCCTCTCCTGTCAGTATTTGTGTATACAGCTTCTAACCTGTAAAAAATGCTGTAAGAATTAACGTTTTACTACAATACGTCAATAACATGAACTTTAATATCTCCCGAACGATCACAGGATCCTCCTGTATATTGGATGATTAAATGGTGTGCGAAATGGGATGGATCGTGCGTGCAGCAGCATGCAGCTCAGGGATAATTTACTCTTCATACAAGACAGACAAAAAAAAAGGGTTCCCTCCCTTGCGTGGTTTCAGTCTTTCAGTTGTCTAACAAATTTTATTAGGCCAATTAACGAGATAAAGATAATTTGTAATAATAGGGGTGATCAGATAAATATCCCGCGGTTTAACAAATAACGGTCCTTGATGTTGACTGAAAAGAAATTCATTACCTTTCTTATTTTCAGCATCCAGTTGCTTTCATTCGCTCATGCTTAAATCACCATTCTCCCCGCTTTTCTGGCACATCCTAACGCCAGAAACTGAACTACCAAACAATGTCTCACACATCCGACGAGGAGTCTCTAAGCAGCTTCCAGCAGCAACCAAAGCTGGTGGTCTGTCGAGCAGCACTGAGCAAAGCAACACCAAAATCCCTGCAGCGAAAAAGAGACAAAGTCATCTTGGCAACCCAGGTAAGAAAACACGAGTTTGTTGTAGCACATATTGTTTCACTATTCATGAGTTCAACCGATACATCTGGTCTATTGTAGCGTCAATGCTTCAGCGGTTTTCAACTACCATAAAGACATAAACATGATTTCATGAAAGATGGTTCTAAGCCTAATTTCCCTAATATAATT
This sequence comes from Guadua angustifolia, assembly GCA_036346375.1. Classification (NCBI taxonomy): domain Eukaryota; kingdom Viridiplantae; phylum Streptophyta; class Magnoliopsida; order Poales; family Poaceae; genus Guadua; species Guadua angustifolia. The sequence continues at coordinate 447,453 of JAYEVE010001005.1, forward strand.
TTTAACGCTGTCTAAATAAATTAAGAACCACGATTCTCACATAAAGATGATATATAGAATGCCCGAATACTCATTTAAAACTATACATACACACATACATACATATATAATTATAGAAATATTCAATGCTAATGGTGAATTCAGTGCTAATTCGTGCTAATGGCATGTAGAAGTTTTGAAAAATTCTCAAAAATTACCACATGTAGGGAGGTGAACCTCTACAACCCTGCAAAATTTGAAGATGAAACTCAATCGCATTTGAAAGATATGAAAAAGACAAACAGCAAAAGAATAGTGCAAAACAGTAACAAGTACTATTCATGCTGAGTTTGTCTTTCAGAATATTTCTAAATCATTACATTTGAATTACATATCTATAATTATATATACACACATACATATGTCTATGTATATATGTGTATACACACATGTATATATATGTGTGCGTATGTATATGTATACACTATTGTATAGCAGCGTGTATAATAACCTATTCTACTCTCCAGCCAGATAACGCATACCGATCGAGCTATCCCAGTTGGCTATCAGTACATGGCAAACTAACTAGTAAATGCATTTTCTAATTTGTACATTAATATTTTTATCTTTGTTTTAGCCATAATTTTTTATTAGCATCTTCGATTCGTAAAAGATTTTCACCAGTAACTTACTAACAACGAGAGCAATAAAATGATATAAGTCTCGCTAATAAACCTACATGAATGCGATTTCACTACCAAATGAACACTAATTTACTATCCATATATACACATATATATATACATAGTGTGTATATATATATGCGTGTGTATATAGAGAGAGCGTTCAGCAGCCTATGTATTCTGTGCAGTAGTAAATTCTTATCGTGTAAAATTAATGAAAACCACACGTTAAATAGTTAAAAAATTATCAAAAAATTTCCGTACAAAGGGGAGGTGAGATTTTACAACCCTATAAAATTTGAAGACCAAAATCAATTCATTTTGAAAGATATGACAAATACAAATTCAGCTAAATAGTGATTTTGTCACTGTTTAGCACTATTCATCTATTGCTTGTCAATTTCATATCTTTTAAATGCCATTGATTTTGGTCTTCACATTTTTCAGAATTGTAGAAGCTCACCTCCCCTACATATGATAAATGTTTGAGAATTTTTAAAAATATGTACATATGATTTTCACAGAGTTTACATGATAACGGAGTTTATTGCCAAATGAACTCCTAAAATCCATGAAAATCATATGTAAAAGTGTTAAAAAATTCTCAACAAGTTACCATATGTATAAGAGATGAGATTCTACAACTTTGCAAAATTTGAAAATCAAAATCAATTTGGTTATAGATACGAAAAAGAAAAATTCAGTTGAATAGTTATTTTGTCCCTATTTAGCACTATTTATTCTCTGCTTGTCAATTTCATATCTTTCAAATACCATTGAGTTTGGTCGTCGAATTTTGTAGGGTTGTAGAAACTGACCTACCCAACATATTGTACTTTTTTAAGAATTTTTCAAAATATGTGCGTATGATTTTCACAAAGTTTATAGGATATGGGTGATTTACTGCCAAATGAACACCAAATTACTAACGCATGTAAGATTTTATTAGTGAAATGATGCATAATATTTTACGAATGGTTCTCATTTGATTTTACCATCTATACAATAACTTTTACGGTCCACATATTGTTTTACTACAAAGCTGACAAACAAAAATAAATTATTATTCTCATAGTTTACTTTGTTTTGATATAGTAAAATCTTGTGTCATAGCTAGTGAAATGCCAATTTTGGAAAGTGAAAAGTAAAATATCTAGTGTAAAACATACATATCGTGTAAAATTAATAAAAAGCCACATGTAAAATATTTAAAAATTATCAGAAAAAATTACCATATGTAGGGGAGGCAAGATTCTACAACCTTGTATAATTTTAAGATCAAAATCAATTTAGTTTGAAAGATATGAAAAAGATAAATACAGCTAAATAGTGATTTTGTCGTTGTTTAGCACTGTTGATCCGTCGCTTGTCAATTTCATATCTTTCATATGCTATTGGGTTTGGTCTTCAAATTTTGCAAGACTGCAAGAGCTCACTGCCCCTATGTATATTAAATTTTTGAGAATTTTTAAAAATTTGTACATGTAATTTCCATGGAGTTTACATGATAAGGTTATTTACTCCCTAATGAACAATTAAAATCCTTGAAAATCACATGTAAAAGTGTTCAAACATTCTCAACAAGTTTCCATACGTAGGGGAGTAAGATTTTACAACTCTACAAAATTTAAAGACCAAAATCAATTAGGTTAGAAAGATATGAAAAAGAAAATTTTAGTTGATTAGTTATTTTGCTGTTTAGCACTATTCATCCGTTGCTTGTCAATTTCACATCTTTCAATGCCATTGAGTTTGGTCGTTAAATTTTATAAGGTTGTATAAGCTGATCTCCCCTACCTATGGTAATTTTTTGAGAATTTTTCAAAATATCTAATTGTGATTTTCATGAAATTTACACAATAAGAATGGTTTACTATCAAATGAACACCAAATTACTAATGTATGTAAGATTTTACATGTGAACAAATGTATAACATTTTACGAATGGTTTCATTTAATTTTATCATCTATTATAATAACTTTCATGACCGTATATATATTATTTTACTACATAGCCGACAAACGAAGCTAAATTCTTGTTCCGATAGTTCACTTCATTCTAGGATAGTTAAATCTTGTGTTATAGCCAGTGAAATTCTATTTTGTGGATAAAAAGTAACATATCGAGTGTAAACCACCTTTATCATGTAAAATTAATGAAAACCACATGTAAAAGTTTTAAAAAATTCATAAAAATTAATACGTAGGGAAGATCAGATTTTACAACCCTGTAAAATTTAAAGACCAAAATCAATTTCATTTGAATGATGTGAAAAAGACAAATTCAGCTGAATAGTGATTTTGTCACTGTTTAGCGCTATTAATCTAGTGCTTGTCAATTTTATATCTTTCAAATTTTGTAGAGTTGGAGAAGCTCACCTTCCCTACGTATGGTAAATATATCAGAAGTTGTCAAATCATGTACATATGATTTTCATGGAGTGTACATGATAAGGGTGTTTACTGCTAAATGAACAACTAAAATCCATGAAACTTACATGTAAAAGTGTTCAAAAATTCTTAAAAAAAACACGATATGTAGGAGAGGTGAGATTCTACAAACCTAAAAATTTGAAGACCAAAATCAATTTCGCTTGAAAGATAAAAAAAAAGATAAATTCAGCTGAATAGTTATTATGGCTGTTTAGCACTATTCATCTGCTGCTTGTCAATTTTATATTTTTCAAATGCCATTGAGTTTAGTCATCAAATTTATCAAAGTTGTAGAAGCTGACCTCCTCTATGTATGGTATTTTTGTAAGAATTTTTAAAGACATTTACATGTGATTTTCAAGGTGTTTACACGATAAAGGTGTTTTACTCCCAAATGAACACCAAATTACTGATGTGTGTAAGATTTTACTAGTGAACAAACGCATAACATTTTACAAATGGTTCTCATTTGATTTCACCATTTATTACAATAACATTTATGACCGTCCACATATTATTTTACAATAGGGCCAATAAACGAAACTAAATTCTTGTTCTGATAATTCACTTCGTTTTAGTACAGTAAAATCTTGTGTAATAGCTAGTAAAATGCTATTTTGTGGATAGTAAAAAGTAACATATCGAGTGTAAACCATCATTATCGTGTAAAATTAATGTAAATTACATGTAAAAGTTTCAAAAAATCTCAAAAATTATCATATGTAGAGAAGGTGAGATTCTACAACCCTGTAAAATTTGAAGACCAAAATCAAGTAAAATCATATGTAATTTCTAGTGAAATGTTATTTTGTGGATGGTAAAAAGCAATATATATGGCGTATATTAGCGAGACTTATATTATTTTGTTACTCTCGTTGTTAATAATTTATTGGTCAAAACCGTTTGTGAATTGGTGTTGTCAATAAAAAGTTATATCTAAAACAAAAAATAAATAAATTTATGTATAAATTAGAAAACACATTTATTAGTGATATGCCAACGCCACTGATTGGCTTAGAAACACATGAGCCGGGCGTAGTTTGGACGCGCTTAGCAACACATGAACCGGATTACAGGCAGCGCGTAGCTTCACGCATGCGTAGAATAACACTACCGTATATGGCCGCCCCCCCACCCCCATCTGAGGAAGAGTCTCTAACCAGCTTCTAGCAGCAACCAAAGCTGGCAGTCTGTCGAGCAGCACTGAGCAAAGGCAACACCGAAATCCCTACAGCGAAAAAGAGAAAAAGTCATCTTGGCAACCCAGGTAAGAAAACACGAGTTGTAGCACATATTGTTTCAGTATCCATGAGTTCAACCGATACATCTGTTCTATTGTAGCGTCAGTGCTTCAGTGGATTTCAATTACCATAAAGGCATAAACAGGATTTCATGAAAGATCGTTCTAAGCCAAATTTTCCGAATATAATTTTTAACGCTGTCTAAATAAATTAAGAACCACGATTCTCACATAAAGACGATAGAACGCTGTCATGCATAATATCAAGTTGACCAGAAATGTAGGCGGAAAGGCAAATTATGAGATTGGTGTAGCCTGAATACTAAGTTAAAACTATATATATATATATATATATATATATATATATATATATATATATATATATATATATATATATATATATTATGATTATGATTTGGTGGCGTTCGTTTTCTTCTCCGGTACCTATCCATTGGATCTAACATGCAGCGGCTAAAATGAAAAGGATTTAACATGTTCCATTGTTTTTGCCGCTGCTCTCTCTCCAGTTTCCATGTATGGAGTTGTTAAAACCCCAAACCCTCTCTCATCTTCTCTCTCCTAGGTTTTAGAGTTTCGCGGTAGCAACCGCCTCATCAGGGACGAGACGCGATACGTTGCAGGTCCCCGAGGCGTCGCCTCAGTAGCAGCAAGTCCCTTGTTGCAGTACTACCAGCTGGGTCCTCCGCACGCTTCTCCACTGGTGATGTGAGGCTAGCCGTAGCAGTAGCTTCCTCTGCCTGTCTGGCGTCCTGCCGTCATGATAGTCGTGCCTCCACCTCCTCACCGATCGCTCCTCCAGCGCAGCCTGAGGTGCAGTGGTGGCGGACCCGCTCCTGTAGGTGAGGAGATCAGTCCATGTGGATCAACTATCTCCAGTATTAGATGGATAATACCTACCTCTTCAACGTCTTTACGCTCATAGGGTAGCAGGTAATACCTCTCTCGGTCGAATTTGTTTCAGGTAATTCTGAGTTTGTTTGCAAAAATTTTATGTATAGCATATATTTAGACCTTTCCTTTGAATTTGAATTTCAATTTTACCCAGAGCTCTTTTTCAAAATATTTTTGCATGTTTTAAAATTAATTTATTTTAGATGAATTTAGAATTTTATTTCATCAAATTTAGATTAAAAATGCGAAAGCTATAAATGCTTGAGTGATTAAACCGGTTGGAAAATGCATCAAGAAGGCGAAATGCGCATTCACAGAATGGAAAATGCCTTCCTTCAGTTGCCGCTAGAGGTTTTGAGTTCGGCTGGCGGACACTGACAATTGAGGTCCAATTGTCAGCGACGGTGGAGCACAGCTCCAGCTAGGGCTAGCCGTCGGCGACGGTGCAGGCCATGGCTAGCTCGGGTGACAGCGGGGATAGCACTAGGGCCTTAATGGGCATCTGCCAGAAGGTTTTCTCGCCGCCGGCGATGGGCGGAGTGGGCCACCACCGTGAGCCACACGGTGGCTCTATGGCTGAATCGATGATGAGCTCGTACAAGGCTCATTTTTACCGGGAATAAATTTCTTAAGAATCTATGAGGTTCATGGAGTCCATTTTACCTGAAAATGGCGACGGAGATCAACCGAATTTCGCCACTACCTGCCGCCTACCGCGGAGAAGATGAGTGGTGCTGGGGGAGTATTCCAGTGGGCGAAAGCTAGGTTTAAATGGGGCAGAATGATCATTAGATACCCAGAACACTAATTCCCGAATGAATTTGAAGATGGCTGACTATGGGGTTTGAATCGATCTTTAGCTCTTGAGCTCAGTTCTTGCCAGAAATGGCAGATTCAAAGGAGACAGTGGTTTCGGCTGAAGGCTTTTGCGGTAAGAGGAGTAGCGGTGATATGAGAAGCTAGTGAAGCACCTGAAAGGGCTTAAGTAGGCTGCAGACAACCTGGCACAGGTAGTGGCGGAGAGAGGGGGCTGGCAGGGCCTGCCCCCCCCCCCCCTCCCCAACGAAACAAAATTTATGAACACCAATAACTCTGAAGTATGTGTAAGAATCATTTATTGCTGATTTATTAGGTGGTTAACATTTCAAGCATGCTCATTTAGAGGCCATGATGAACCTCTAGAATCCATGAACCAAGGAAATTTTCTTGAGATGGTTAAAATTTTGGCTTCTTATAACAAGGAAGTGATTGACGATGTTGTTTTAGAAAATACCTTAGGAAATGCTAAGTATACCTCGCCAACGGTCCAGAAGGAAATTCTGAGCTTATATGCTCGAAAGGCACAAATATGTTAAAGATATGCACTTTAGTGGACAAGTTCTATTCCACAAATTTTTCTAGTCAAGAAAGAGCTCAGTTGGAATGTCAATTACCACATTTTCAACTTAATGCATGCAACCATCCAGACCTACAGCTACAATGTTTACCATCTCTCGCTGATCTGACACATGGACTAGCTAAAACAAGGAAAGCTTCTATTTATCCAATGGTTGACAAGTTGTTGCGATTAGTCATAAATCTTCCAGTGTCAACTGCAACCACTGAGCGAGCTTTTTTAGCCATGAAACTTGTTAAGACCTGCCTTCGAAATAAAATGGGAGATGATTTTCTTCGATATTGCTTGATAGTCTATATTGAGAAGGAACTAGCGACAAAGATCACTTCCGAGGAACTTATTGATTTGTATAATCTTTTCGGTAGTCGTAGAGCTAAATTTAAATTAATACAGATGTGAGATGTGACTTCTCTTATTCATAGAAAAACAATGAAAACTATATATATCGCTATAATATTTTTTGGTGTCCAATTGGCCCCCTCCATGTTTAAATTCAGCTCATACAGGCACGAGATGTGAGCAGGCGGCTTGAGTTCTGGCGGTTTCTTTGCTCTAGGTGGTGAGTTGGGCAAAAAGCGTTCTTTGTAGCGTGTGGTGGCGAAATCGGTCATCATGACAGCGTTCCGCAAGAGAAGTGACTTGGTGGTCGGTCTTTGCCGGGGTATTGCAGCGTTTTGCTGGTAAGGGCATGTTTGGATCCATTAGCACTAATAGTTAGCTAGCTAATAGCTAATTGTTGGCTAACTATTAGTAGCTAATTATTAGTTAGAAATTTGTTTGGAGGTACTAGCTAATAGGTGGTTGAAAATTTAGTTGTTGGTGGAAATATCCATTGTACCTTTGAATTAATAGTTTGTTTGCAGTCTGAGGGACATATTAGGGCCTGTTTGTTTGATTAGAGATTATAAGCGACTTTTAAAAGCTAGAAGGTTAACAAGCAGGCGCTTTTAATTTGGATTATTACAATCGAGTCAGATATTAGAATCCACAATCCACCTTGGAGGAGCTTTCTCGGCTTTTTTTGTACAAAAGACCATAATACCCTTCCACCTTCAGCAAAATAAAAACAAAAGCAGTAAGTACTAGGACTTTTGCCATGCGAAACAACAATCCAAATACACTATAATCTGGGTTACCAAACAGTCATCACTTTTAATAATCCAACTTTTAACAATCCAACTTTACAATCCAAACTTTTAAAATCGCTTCTATAATCCCATTTGAAACAAAGCAGGCCCTTAGTCATTTCACCATCTATTAGCGAATTAGCGGAGAGAACAGGTTAATGAGATAACTATTAGTTGGGTTAGCGATAATATTAGCTAGGTTATTAGCTAATCTGTTTGGATCCATTTTAGCTAATTTTAGCATAACTATTAGTCTAATAGATCCAAACATGCTCTAAATCTCCTGTCGCGGCAGCGAGTTGGCGTAGTGGGCAGCTTCCAGACAAGCGCGCGGAAGCTTGGGGGAAAGAGAGTGGAGGCGAGGTGAAGCCATCGTGCAGAGCTGTTATGGTCAGGTCAACGGAAATCCCGGAGGGAGCTGCGGCGTGGCTGATGCGCTGAATCGAAGACTGACCGGGAAGCAGTGCAGCTCGATTTGGTCACACGCGAGAGCAAGGAGGAAAGGAGAGAAGAGAGGGCGCTGCCGTGTGGGTCCGGGTCCACGGGTCGGTGAGAGGAATGCCGCCCAGTGATTGCCAGCGCATGGGATAGCACATCACACGGGCCCACTGGTCAGAGGAATGAGTTGGCCCAAAACGATATGTACTTCAGGTTGGGACAGCGCAGGTTTTGCATTAATTCGTCCACCAAATCGACATAAAATTTTTCCAAACTTTTTTACTATGGTCTCCAGGTAGTGCATGACCTCCAGTAAAATTTACCAGTCAAAATATCCTAAGGAGAAATTACATAAATTCTGAAATTACCGACTGGCCAGAATTACATTTTCTGAAATCATTTTAGTCAAGAAATAAAACAATATCATTTATTTTTGAAACTTTTTATCTAAGTTATAAATGAGCTAATAGTGCTCTCATTAAAATTTTCAGATCAAAAATTGAATAATTATTTTATAAAATTCTGACATTCCGATTTTCAGATTTTCAATGCTTCTTTTTGTATTTTTAAAAGCCTTAAAAGATTTTATTATTTTTATAATTTTTACCAGGAGCAACTACTGCATTGAGGGTATTGTTGTAATTTGATTAGATCAAGATAAGGTTTGTAGATTTTATATTAAATCTGACTGTGCACTGTTTTTAGTTAAAGAATGTCTTTTTAATTATTAATTATTTTTACTGTGTAGTAAAAATTTAATTTAATAGGTAAAAGTTTACCTGAGAGGTAAAAATTTTAATATAAATTTTCAAAATTTTATTTTTATATTTTATCTTTTACCATTATCCACTCCTTGCTTTTCTTTATTTGATTTTTCATACAATGCATAAATTCAGTGAAAACTCAAATAAGAACCAATAATGTTAAGAAAACTCAGAAATAATTATATTTAAATTGAGAATACTTATTTTTATTTTATTGTATTTTTTGGGATGTTAAATCAGAAATAATTATATTTAAATTGAAAATACTTATTTTTATTTTATTGTATTTTCGGATGTTACACACTCAGTGGTCTTCACGAGCACGATCTAGCACATAGCCTTCAGAACCTCACGAGGCGCGTCGGGGCAGCCAGCTCGGGCAGCGTCGGCGAAAGGGAGCCGGGGCAGCGCGCCGCGCGTTGGTGCCAGCTGTGGAGGCGCGGAAGAAGGCGGGCCTCCTCGGTGGTGACGCGGGCGGCCAAGAGACGAGCGGCCGAGATGCGGCTGAAAGGCAGTGGATCCGGAGCCGGTCGGCGGAGGCGAGCGCGGCGGGGTCGGCACGCCGCCATGGAGGATCCAACCGGATCTTCGTCGAGGAGGCGGCGCCAGCAGGATGCTTCGCGTAGAAGGAGGCTGAGGAGAGCGCGGCCGGATGGAGATCCCGAAGATGCGGCCGGAGGTGGCCGCCGGAAGCCGGCACGAAGGTGGCGCGGGAGAAGCGGCTGGAGTGGCGCGGCAACGCTCGGGCGCTGCGGAGGAAGCCGCGCAGTCGGGGATACCACTTGTTAGGGTTAGGGATGACGGAGGTGGCCGCGGATCCGGAGGCGGCCGGCTCGTGTGCGAAGGTGCGGACGCCGAGGAACCGCGTGGAGGGCTCGATGACCTGGCGGCCGAAGACGACGACGAAGATAGCGCAGATCTGAGCGGCGCAGATCGGAAATCCTAGGTATGCGCTCTGATACCAATTGTTAGGATTCGTGAGATCAAGCAAATACACAGAGAAGTAGACACGGATTTTGAAAACCTTGTAGGAAAAAACCACGGGAGACAAAGCACTATGCGGTTCAATCTGTACAACTAATGGGGTGGCTTTATATAGCCAAAGAAGAATCCGAGATTGGAAGGATTCGGTTGGTTAGTTAGGATATTTTGAGGCATAATCCGTTTATATCTCTAACAAGTGAAGAATTGACCTTCTTGATGCATCAGTGTATATAGGGTTAATTGGATATATGCCTTGTGTAAAGACCACATTCGAGATTTCTTAATTGTTCCTTTGCTTTTGAGCGATGTCATTATGAAACCGTCTTATTGAAATATCTGCCGCTTCATGACACGTGTCTGTCGGTCAAACCGGCATACGACTCACCCATTAGGACGATTTTGCCCTCCGTATACTGAATTTCTATATTTAATTTAAGGCTAAAATGGTATTAATATTTTATGAAAATTTTTATCAAGATCTGAAATAGTATTATTAATCTTATATAAAGTTTTGAAAAATTTATCTTTTATATTTAAATTTTAAAAATTCTGACATTGCTATTTTCCTATTTTGAACTTTATTTGTTTTCTATTTTGAATTTCCAAAAGTTTCAAATGTAAGTTTTAATTTTTATATTTTTACGAGAGGTAGATGAGGATCTCGGGTCACCAAGGTAAAAATCTTAGCTTGAATCTTCTTTGGAGATTTCTACAAAATTGACAAGACTTTGATGCGGAGGGCAAAATCATCCGAATTGCACTCGGTTTGACCGGACGGGACCGTGTATGACGATGGCATATTTCGAATAAGCACGGTTTCATAATGGCATCGTTCAAAAAGCAAAGGCGATGGCAAATCTCGAATAAGCGGTTTCTACAGTGGCATATATCCAATTAACCCGTGTATATAGGGACCTTTAAAGAAGGGGACATATCCAGTGCAATCATGAGTTTGGTGCAATCACCGTGCAATCCAACTAAGAAAAGTTTCAAAAAATTCTGAAAAAAATCATGGATGTACATCTCATCTTACCCCATCTACATATAAAATTTCATGTTCAAATTCGTTCTTTGCTAGAAGTTACAAAAAAGACAAATTTAGGGTGCATTTGAACTATTCAAGTTTGTCAGAAATTTGTCTTTTTTATTACTCTTAACATAGGACGAATTTGATCATAAAATTTTATATGTAGATGGGGTAAGATGAGATGCACATCCATGATTTTTTCAGAATTTTTTGAAACTTTTCTTAGTTGGATTGTACTGTGATTGTACGAAACTCATGATTGCACTGGATATGTCCCCTTTAAAGAATGTAAAAAAAATAAATTATCTGAGAACTAAAAGGCCTGTATCGTCACTTCAGACAGCACCACATGAGGAAAAAAAAGACCAAAAAGACACCTCTGGCAACAGTACCTCTAAAGCTTGAGAAATTGCTAGATACACATTCTCTTTATCAATGCTATATGCCCCAACAACAATGAGTGTTTTTGGTTGCTTCTGTAGATGTCTTTGAGCTGCTCTCACTACAAAATCAATAATACCCTCCTGGGGCGGGAACCTAAGGAAGTATCAGGTTTGGCAAAGTAATCTTTAAAGAGAAAAATGCTTAAAGTTCAATGTTGCAAACTCACTTGTATTTATGATTACAATAAGTTGTGTCCAGGTAAAGCAAATTTATGTGGTCTCTTTGGAGGAGTTGGTGCAATTGCATGGATGTTGATGCTCTAAAATCCCCAGTGTGGAGATAGGCCTTTCCATCACTAAGACGGAAGGGAATTAGAGCTGCACCAGGGCAATGGTTAGCCTCCAATAAGGTAACTAACACTCCCTCTCTGACATACTCGGTGTCAAGCTCCAAAGGACAAATGTACCTGCAAACATCAATTTGAACACGGCTAGAACATTAGAGGAATCATCACCACCAAGCCCTAAAAAAGAAGCCTTACTCAGAATAAACTGATAGGCACATGTATAGGTTAGTTCATTCATGTATAGGTTAGTTCCCTACGCTCGGTTGGTTTTGTTAGTCGGTGCTTAGCTTTGCCTGTGATTTTGCTATTGAATCGTTGAGCGGAGGAGTTACGATTAGATTGATCGATAGATTGGTTGTTAGCCCTACTAGAGCTAAGAAACTAAGGAGATCCATGATGTCACAGATCGAGAATTCCTAACACGTGCTCGATGAAATGCCAGTGTTGCAAGCTTGTCCCCGTTAAGTATTCCCTCCTCACTTCCATTTTGCTCGTCGGTGTTCTAAACTCTGTTTGTTGTTTCCCTATGCCCAGCCGGTAGCTGTGATTAACATCATGAATGCGAGAACTAATGCTCACAGAAATCCACGAGGATGCGCAAGCAGCATTGGATAGATGATAACACTGTCCTCCCTTCTTTGCTGTGCACGGTATGTAGGTTGTCTTTACATTTGATATCGGCATGAGATTTATGCAGCTATGTTTCACTAACATGTCAAGACAATTTCGAACAAAAGTATCGATTGTTTTTTTTCGGATTTGCTAATGTACATGCAACTGAAATTTTTTTAAGTTTCAGTCGATTTTCCACATCCTTGGATCAGCATGGAGGTTTGTTCTCCGATGCACTTGTCTTCCACCTCTTGTGTCGCTGCTGCTCGCTGCCGCTGGGTTAGGGGTATACACTATCCTCCATCGGTCAGGAACAGATACGTTCTCCATATAAGAAGATCAATCAGTAATGCTCATACATAAGTTCCAGTTATACATAATTAACAAATGGTAGTGATGAGCTTATGAAACACAATACGTAGCTATATTTATGTGTGTGTTTTTAAGCACAAAATTCTGATCAAATGCCAATTAATATTACAAACCACATTTTATAATTTAACACTGGGTTTTTATATCACGCCTCACACAAACATTACATAGTTTACAATTAAACAGGGCAAACACAAACAATCACACAAAACATAGAAAAGCTGACACTCCAATAGTATTTGGGAACAAGCTTAATTGCGCACTAGACAAACGGGTTTAGTTGTCACTGGATAGCTGCCCAAAAAACTGGTCCACAATCAACCAGGGCAAGTAACCTTTTATTTGGAAATACTATATGTGTAAAGCACACAACCATTGGTAGCACTCACAAAACTATTTCATTTTTTTTAGATGGCATGCATGTATGGAGAGGCACGAGATGGGCGTTATGAAATCTGTATGGACGAATGGGTGGCACAAGGGTATAATAGGTGACATATATATTAAGTATGCATGGTAGAATGTTGATAATAAGTAGCTGTTTAGGACTTTAGGTAGTCTGCGGTAGTGAATGATTGACGAACAGAGCATGTGCTGACAGAAGTCTCATACCACTAAAGGATGCATGGATTGACATACTGATTAGCTTCGGTATGATTCATCTGAGATAGCTCTTGATCACGGCGTGCTCATCAAAGGAGGCAAACTCCGGGGGAAGCTTGGGGGCATAGCTGTTGCGGTGCAAGGGTGAGGCCCAGTGGAGCTTGCGCCACCATCTCCTCTCCCCGTTCACCTCCACCATCCTCGGCTGATCTTCAAGGTGCGGCAGCCGACGGAGGCTCCAGCACCCTCGGATGTGGAGCTCCTTCCACATTGGCGCAGCTATAGTAGCATCGTCTTCACGGAGGTGCTGCAGCTGTGGTAGCTCCTGGAGGCGTATCCTTTGGAGGTGTGGGAGATGATACAGATCACGTTGATGACCAGAGCCGTAGAAGATCTTCTTGAGGTTGTAGCAGAACAGGATGTCAAGTGTTGTGAGACTTGGTAGCCCACACCCACATGGTATGATTTCCTTCAATCTTGGACAGTCCTCGAAGTGCAGGTGCTTTAGTGAACTGAAGACACCAGGAGAGTCTTCCCATAAGAAATGAACTAGAGTTTTGAGATTACAGATTTTCACATTCCTTAGGTTGTTCAAGCCTTGTCCTGAGTAGAAAACATGTTCCATTTGATGGCACCACCTAAGCTCACATTCTTCCAGCTCGTCAAAGCTACTCAGATCAGAAAGGTCCGAAACAGAAGTATCACATGTCACAGATATGGATCTGGTGACTTGTAGAAGAAAGTATATACCATCAGGGTGCCTATTCATGGTTGAGATCTGCACGTGACGCTCTGTTCGGAGAAGGGGAGTTGTCATCGGTGACGCCATAGCAACCACTTCTGCCTTGTAGCTGCTGTATACATCCATATAAGTAGATTCCTTTTGTACCAATTCCTGCAGCTTGCTATCTAGCATGCCTTCTTCATCTGACAACTGCCTGATGTTTGTATTGCATGGTGCAACTTGAATGTAGAATGATTGGAAAAACCGTCCATTCCTTAATAAATCCCAAGCAGTGTAATCGAAGCTTTGGAATAATCGGGAATCATTGATGCACACATGAGCAACTTGATTGGAATAATTACCATTTCCATCTGCACAGTGATCCAAGCAAAAGACATCTGGGAGTCGCTGCAGCTTATGCCAAGGGAATCGCCTTAGAGAAGGAACACCCATGAGAAGCAATCGCCTAAGCTGGGGCAGATTAGGGATGTCGGCAGGGAGCTCCTTGATAGCCGTAGCAGATAGGTTCAGGTCCTCCAAAGCACCAAGGTCCCTCAAGTCCGCATACTCGAGCTTTTTACATCCGTGCAAGGACAAGCACCTCATGTGAGGTGCACAGATTAGTGAGAAGGATTTAAGGGTAGGATGCCCATCCAATTTTATCTCTTCCACCACAGTCGACTCCCATCCTTCAATGTGAAGCTCTATCAAGCCATGGGCCCTAGAGATTGACCCTGGGAGTGCAATCAATTTCTTGTTGTCAATAAGCTTGAGCGATTGAAGCTTCTTCATTTCTTCAAACATCTTCTCAGGGAAAGATTTTATTTGAGTCCCTGTGACCTCAAGTGTTGTTAGGCTGAGCAGTGCAGCCATGGAAGGGGGCAATTCCACAAGGTTGGGGCATTTGACCAAGATGAGCACTTCAAGATTTGACATGTCTTGGAAAAAGCTTAGTGGGAAAATAGTTACTTGTGAATAGGACATGTCCAGGTGTATCAAATTGCTCTTTTGATTGCCCATATCTTGCGACAAATGAGAAAAAGGAACTCCATTCATATCCAGAATTTCAAGCTGGCATAGAGTGGACAATGGTGAATAGGAAATACTATTGGTTGCTGGGTCCATAGTATTAGTTTTGGAGGAACTGATTAATAGAGTTTTGAGATCATGGCAGCCTCTGAGTGAAAGCAATCGAAGGTTCAGTAGACAACCGATTGAAGGAGGGAGTGATTTTAGTGGGGTATAGGAGATATCAAGAACACGAAGGAAACAGAGTTTGGGCAAGAAACTATTGAGTTGGGAAAATAAGAACAATTGTTGTGAGCAACGTCTCAGAATAAGTGCTGTTGGGCCACTGGATTCTTCGCCGAACCTTAGTCGGCTTACATGCCATCCTTGGTCATCCATGAACGAGATCCATTGCAGCTGCTCCATGTACTCCTTGCCATCAAGAAGTGTGTTTACTGTGAGGCGCTCTCCAATGAGACCATGGTATGTCAAAAATTGTGCGGCAGTTTCAGTAGCCGCATTGGCTTCAGTTGCTGGGGAAAAGGGTAGCTGCAGCAAACAATACTCTCGGAATGCTTGGAGGATGACATTTCCCACTTGATGTATATCATCGTACTTGTTGTGGTAGCTGCCGGCCTCCTCCTCTGTACTTTCTTGGGCTCTTGGTTTAATTGCAGTAAGGATGCCTTGGGCTGCCCATTGACGGATTAGCTCATCTGAAGTAATGGACAGTGCATTATTATTACTCTGGCGATCTCCATCACTGTGAATAATACCTCCCTGCTGTGGTGGTGGATGTTGGGGAATGAGGAGTAGCATGGCGTAGTGAAAACACCCAAGGGCCACGCGGTGCCAATACCACTCGTCTTGTTGGCAAATCATGTCGGAGATGAACTTGGGCGCCGATTGGTGTAGTGCAGAGAGGATAAGCACCAGGATCTCATCTTCATCTTTGCTGGAGAATTGGAGGACTTCGTGATCTGATCTCGGATTGCTCCTGTCGCAGACTTCTCGGGAGGTGGTGGAAATCAGCCAATTAGAACCTTTAAACGGATGAAGAGGAATCCCCACCTTCTCTGGGAAACTAATGCTTTCGATAGGCTCGTAGAGGTTATCAACCACCAGCAGGTACCTCTTGTCGATCAGCTGTGCGAAGATCTGAGGAACTATTGTCTCCCGCATGCGAGACGTCAAGCTCCAAATGAGATCCTCCATCCCATAGGTGTAGTACCGTAGCTCGTCATCGGATTTCTTTTGTTGCTTGTATTCTTGGTCGAGCAGGCCGAGCTCCTCTGCCACCGCGGCGGCCAGCTCGTACTCGATGGGGAGGTCTCTTGTTCCTCGGGCGGCTTCTTCTTCCTTCCTCAGCTCCACCTTTATTACGGGATCGTATAAGAGGCCATCGCGGCTGATCTTCCTCTTCATGCTGATGCTTGAAATGGCCCGTCTGAAGGAAGCCGCCGGCCCCACCCCGACATTCCAATGCACATAAGGCAGGGAGACTATTTCTTCCAGGCTAACGTATGCTTCCGTGCGCCGGTATCCGTTCAACCTGGCCACAGAACAAAAAAAGCAGTTAAGACAGATTAATCAGTTGGTTGTCTCATCGATCAACGACCGCTGGCCGGGGGTACGATTAATCAGTTAGTTAGTTCGTGCATGAACGCGGCAACTTAACTAAGTATACTTAAGTTCTCAACAAAAATAGGGAGGACAAAAAGAAGACGTATTACTCATTATCCTTTAATCAGTGAATCATCATCCTCTCTTTTACTTCGTTCTATGCATGTCAGAGAAATTCTCTAATAGCCAAGTACCCTTGTATACATGCCTGCTATGGGTGTGTCTGGATCTTAAGCAAGGGAAGTTACAGCCTTGCTTACCAAGGATAGGCATTTGGTATAAGGATAGCCTTGCTTAAGATATAAGGGTTAATATTTTAATTGAGTTTGACCTATTGGCTACAGTTTTAAACTTGATGTGGCACAATTATGATGCTGCTTTTATAGGAAATTTTAGATGTAACGAGGATTTTGCTGTTCTAGCTTAAAAATTGCATATTCAAATAATTGTTATATCACTACGTACTATAGAATTGTACAACACTATCGCTTCATCTAGGTCAGTTCTCAACTTTTTAGGAAAAAACTGATTATGATAGATGATTCAGCCAAGGTGTTAATAATTGATAGAAAATCATCACAATCAGTTCTTAGGTTATACCGATTGTGATGTAGCATTAGGCATATTACAATCAGTTCTAACATAAGAACCGATTGTGATGTGCATCGTATATCACAATCGTTCCTTATTTCAGAACCTATTGTGATGTGCCTCGCTAGGTTATTTATACCCTCGGGCTAAACTCCCCTCTGGTGTTATTCTAGAGGCAAAAAGGTGTTAAGAGGGTAAAGTTGAAGCCCTAGCTCTAGGAGATTTTTCCTCAATTTTTCCTCATTTGTGGTTTTATTCAAAAGGTGAGCATTCCTTCAAATCCTTTCAATTTACACTAGGTAATTCGATATGTCGCAAAGAAAGTTTAGGTTACACTGAAATTGTGTGTATCCTATCAGATTTCACACCCTTTATTTCATAAACACACATCCATTTATCTGCTTTTAGTACTCTTGTGTTAATCTAGAATTATTGTTGCTATAATATGATGAATGTTAGAGTTTAGATTGCATAACATATGTCTCCCATTTGAGGGTGGTTTTTTATAAATATGCTGAAATGGTATATTTATATAAAAAACACTCTTGAATTGTTCATATTTTTTGGACAGTTCGAAGACATGTGGTTCGGGAAAGTTCCTAACCAAGCTGTTGTACTATTGCAGATAAAATTAATTTCGGCAGCATCTTCCTGGTGTTCTTTGAATACACACCCTTTTGACTTATTGTCGAGACATGCAATCAGAGAACAATAGGGAGATGCTACTGAAATTTTCTCTAGAGTTATATAATAGCTTAGAATTTGCCCAAATCATATGTCCTCAAATAGGATTAGGACCTAATTAACCTAATTATAGATTTGGAGTCATCGTTGGTGTTTATTTAGTCAACAAATAGAAGTTTCTTTAAGGTCATGGGCTCATGGCATGGTAGTGTGCATTTATAGGTCCATGTGTATAATTTTAAGTGTCCCAGTTCATCTGTTTGTTGTTGCTATTTAAGTCCTAGTTCCATGTTCTTGCCAAGAATTCCAAACTCGAATGCTAATGCTGGGAGAAAACAATTACTTATTTATGATTTTTAGTTTCAGATTTTGGACATTATGGTTCGGTATAATCGTGTAAAGCGTTGTGCCCGTGAATCAATTGCTACTTAAGCATGCAGTGCTATCATTGTTGTAGTCTAAGCATGGATAATTAGTTATTTATGGTTTAGAACCATTTATCTGCTTTCACTAGTTCTTGTGAAGCAAGGATGCAGTATAGAGCACGATATTGGTTCTTCTCCTTAAGCATTCCTTAAATTAATTAAAGGTTTGACGTAGGTGGTTGAGCTCCTTTTAGCTACTGATGTCAATACAAGAATATGCGAGGATGTTTACAAAGATAATTTTTTAAAAGTAATCCAGTGATAAATGAAATTTAAAAAATGGAATTCCTTTTGCTATTGGAGAGAGGAGATATAGTAGTGTTAATTATTTCTTTCTGCATTATTGACCTATTCAGCTGTTCTTGCTCGTTTGTCTGCAGCTGCCATCATTATTGTCCTCTTCATCTAAATTTCTTTTCCTACAATCGGTTCTTAGACTACATCTGATCTGTTTGATTTTAGCAAGAATATGAGAAATGTAAATTAGCATGATTAATTTTAAACTCTTAGTCTATATCACTATCCTAAATTTTTCTATATCACTATCCTAAATTTTATGCATGCTTAACTAGTGTATTTTCTTTTGTGCACATAAACAGTACTGCTCTTAGAGCACTTGTCCTATTGTGAACATCACATTATTCTACCTTTCTTGGTTTCTAAAAGCTTATAAATGATATGGAGATACTTGTATTGGGCTAAGACATGTTAGTTCAAAATAGTGCTTTTTGTCGAGCATATCTACTTTAACTTTGTCTTTATTGTTACTGTAATATGATGAATGATAGAGTTTAGGTTGCGTAACGTACGTCTCCCGTTCGATTGTGCTTGTTTATAAATATGCTGAAATAACATATTTATAAGCAAGCAGTCTCGAATTGTGCATGTTTTTTTGGAAAGTTCAAGGATATATGATTTGGGCAAGTTTCTAATTAAGCTGTTGTACAACTCCATAGAAAGTTTTGGCAGCATCTCCTGGTGTTCTCAGGATACACACCCTCTTGATTTGTTGTCGAGACATATATTTGAAGAACAGTGAGGAATCTTTGTCAAAATTTTCTCTAGAGTTGTACAATAACTTAGGAATTTGTCCAAACCACATATCCTAGAATGGGATTAGGACCTAATCTAATTAAAGATTTGGAGTCATCGTTGGTACATATTTAATTGGTCAACATATAGGCGTTTCTTTAAGATCATCCATTAATCTATTAATTCACTATAATATGCTAGAATGATTATATGCTATGCATTATCCATTAATCTGTTAATTTACATGATTCATTGTCAAGTCGACATAATAGCTATGAATTACTTTCTCTCTTGTGAAATATTTGACCATATCAGATATATGAATTGCTTTCTCTCATTAAGTTCAGGTTCGATATATATATATTCAAAATATCACAAGGAGATAGCATCGGCTCATCACCAGACAGGTGAAAAATGTTGAGGGGCCGAGTAAGGTGACAAATGTTGAGGGGCCGAGTAAGATGAGAAAGGCCTGAGGATAGAATAAAGAGGCCATAAGAAGAACACCCCAGGTTCTCCACTTTAATGCCATTGAGATTTGCACGGGTCCTCCCAAGTACGAGGGCCCTACTGATCTTTTCTTGGCCAATTGGTGAGGGAGAGAGTGTCGATCACGATTAAAAACTGGAGGAAGGAAGTCAATGCCAAGTAGAAGAATCGGCTGTGGGACGAAGTTAATGGAAATGGATTATACCAGAGGAAGATGAAAACAATACGAGGCAGTACGTCTTAAAGAGAATGGACGTGTTTTTGCGGCATTTTAGGGTTATCATGCATGATTACGTACTAAAATACCATACTCCCTTCGAGAGATATTCGTTTGTGATTGCTAATATTTGGGAGGAGTTCACAAGGATGAAGAGTACGCCTAAGGCGGAGCAGCTAAGAGAGAAGAATATCGCTATCTAGGGGCAGAACATACATGCACACCACCTCAGTTCCGCTGGCTATATTGTGAACGGATGTGATATGTGTATTGTAAAGTGTTTGTATTCTATATATATTGTGAATGTGATATGCATAATATGTGTAATCTGTGTTGTTTTTAGTGTATACTGTGTGTAATCTTTGCTATTTTTGGGAAGATGTACAAAGAACAAACACCACATTCAGAACCGATTGTGATGACAATTTATCACAATTGAGCGAAAACTAACTATGATAGCGCCTCCTCATTACTGGTTAATTACTTTGTATTGCCACAAAAATTGACTATGATGACGAAAAAGAACCGATTGTGATGAACATTCCTGTAATAGTGTATGTTCGTTGGCATCCTAAAATCACTATTCAAAAAAAGAACTCTCAAACTTCAACACCCCCTTGAAAAATGCAACACCCAAAAAAGCAACTCATGAAGAAAAATTGTCTTACTAAGAAATTGGAACACATCATAGCATCAAAAATGCGAGATCCCAACATCCCATCTACAATGACCGATGGGGGTAATCGTGGTTTCTCATAGTGTTGCAAAAAAATTTTGGTATATAGAAGCCATATCATTCAATAGCAAAAGTGCAAAACCGCATAAATATATGTGTATATGCACTATCTTAACCCTCAAAAGTGCCTCAAAATTCATGCAAATAGATATTCAATAATTAGAAGATGAGATGATGGTTTGAATTTTTAAAATGTTTGCCTCAATCTCGAGATACATTTTATGGTGGTGGTAGTACGTGTACCCACATGTACATATTAAGAAACAATATTCTATTCAATACTATGATTCCAAAAGTTATGGTTTTCAGACTATGATTTAAAAAACTACGACGTCCAAACAAATCCTAAATGTTATTGATAGGTATATGTCAAATAACTATTTAAAATTAGTAAGTAAAACTAATCTCGGTTAGGATGCTGCAGGAAAAATAGATGGATAACCAATAATTCAGGTCCTTTTTAAATTTAAAAAGGTTTGTAAACAACAAGGTTAATAATCATACCAATAGTTAATATCTTGCAGATCAACACGTAATTTGTCCAATGAAGAAGATGATGATGTTTTCATGACTTATGTTTGGTACTGGATCACAATTCTTAATTTAGACAGTACCTGTAAGCACACAAGGTGATTTTAATTAGTTGTAAATAAGGAATCATATCACCATTAGCATAAAAAGGGAAATAAAAAGCTTTTCTAGACTGCATATTTTGCATAATTTTTTGTCAGTGTTTTAAATTATGCTTATCACGATGATGAGGTAAACAAATCGTAAATAGCAAGAGCTATTGCAAGGCTATCCTACCTTGTGGTTTTATCTAAAAATATTAGTTATATTTATGTTAGTGTTATCTAAGATACTATATAAATAAAAAACAAAAGGAGTGAGCATTGTTAAAGAAAAATATAAAATCATAATATCTTCTAACTTGTTCAAGTAAAAAAGTAAAATTATTAATTACGAAGAGAAGCTTCGGCCTATTTCGGTCAATAGATTTATGTTTGGTGCTTGTGATTCTTGGCTGGCTTGAGTGTTCTTGTGGCAAATTTGGTGTACGGCATAGGAATGGGATTTTTGGTGTTCTTGGTTTATGTTTGTTCATGCTAAATCTGGCGACTGACAAGTCATGATGGGCCATGGCGATTGGGTCCAAGTGTCACGTCCCAAAATTTCAAAATTTGTTTATAATCATGTCCAAAAACATCATTATGCATTTTTGTTCATTTTCAAAAAAAATTGCTTTTAATAAAGGTTTTCCCAACTTTTAGTAGCTAAAAATGAATTTTGAAAATAAATAAAACTTGATAAAAACCTGGAATTAATTTATGTTTGTTCCAAATAATCTAAAGTGCCTTCCAAAAATTTTTAGAACTTAGTTTGGTAATTTTTTATGCTCAAATGCATTTTCTGGAATTTTAAACCAATTCAAAAGAATCCCCTTGCCACTCTCAACCTTGCCGTGCACTCCATTTCAGCAAGTTCCCACCATGGGAAACTAACACTGTGGAGCCTGTTGCCACTATCTTTGCTCGCTATAATCCTGCTGGTCCAAACCTCTTCCACCGTAGCTAACCCACTACCGTAGTTTAATTAATCTAGATTTTAATTAAAGCTGGGTTTAAAATTTTTCTTTCACTGACATTCGGGACCCACCCTGCATTAGTTGCATTTATATACTCAGTTCAGTATTTGGGATTTTCTTTTGTTGGCAAAACTTTCGAATGCTCGTTCTCCCTCATACCAACTTTGATTTTAGTGATTTTTGTCTCTAAATTTTTCTGAAATCATGAAGTTTCTTCTTGTACAGAATTAGTTCATGTTTGAACTCATTTGGTGTTTATTTGTATTCCTTGGCTTTTCGTTTAGATACCAATGTGCCAAAATTGTATGAAACTTGATCTAGAGCAGGAGCAAGTTTGTAGTGGGCAAGGTAAGCACTCTCCTTTGATCAGATTGATCTTAGATTTCAAATGTTATGCATGTTATTTGCTCAAACTATTATGCATGCTTATTTTAGGTTAATGAATATGTTTATGCTTAGAAGTTAGCTATCGCCAGTTGTTGCATTAATCCTACCTTGAAAAGTTGATATCCTTATTGTTGCCACCCTAGGAATATTATCCACTATTTTTAAAAATATTGGTGGAATTTAGATTAGCATATGTGTCACATGCTTAGCCATGCTTAATTCAATGTTGGTAAAAGTGGTAGGAAAATAGGTATAACTCAGTTTTGGACACTTTGGGAAATCTTTTAGCTTATTTTGGATAGAGCGTTATGTCTGCTAATTATGTTAAAAATATGAAAATAAAAATTATTAGACTTAGGGTGAGTGGTATGTTAAGACCGGTGTCATTTGCACAAGAACTTGGGTTTGTGATTGTCTCTCTTGGGTCATTAAGGACCAAACTCCAGTGTCATTGAAACAAGCATTTTCTGTACTACCATAAGTCTAATGTGGGATAGACTTGGTCAACTAATTTGTAATGTCTCAACTTTGGTTTCGTCATGCGGTTGGATGTAGATGTCAATGAGATGGTATATTCTCAACCAATGCAAGGGGGGGTTTCTAACTAGGTGGTTTAGCCCTTCGTCAATCAAACCTTAGTGGGCGAAATCAGGTTGGGATAATACATTGTAAAGGCCTTGTGATAGTTGCTCAATCACATACTATTCTGTGGCTAGCCAAGGTAGACCGTGGTGACCTTACAATATCTTGTGAGTAAAACTATACAATATTTGCATAGTGTAAATCTATTTAAATAGTTGTGTGACTTGTGTCCTCAGTCATGAACATCTCTTAGTAAAACCACACTACGTTAGGCTTTCTGGTTTTAAAATAGTTTTTTGAAAGGTATGATTGGTGCAGATGCTAGTTTAGTTTTTGATTTGGAAAAGGTATAGTCCATGCTAGATTTGTTTTGGCAAAGGTTTGTCAAATGAAGAATTTTTGTACAGTGGTAAGCCACTTGAAATATTTACTTATGTAATTTATTGTTACTTTACATCAATGCTAATTGTTTGTTTTTTCAAATTGCTCTTTAGAAATTACTATGTCTATTGCAAATAAAAGCTTGCTCTATGCAAAATATACTAGTTAGGACAACCATCTTTGTGTCAGCTTGCATATATTATATATGTTGCTATAAAGTTTTGTGGAGTACAATCTTGCACTCATAATTATTTGTTCAATAAAAATCATAGCAAAAGGATGAAGATTTCTCGGTTGGCTACTTTTATGCCACGGGATATGGTGATTATTGCCAAATACTAGGGCGTTAACTCAGTTGGTTGCCTATGTGTTATGGCATACCATGAGCGCCCTTTTGTCTTTAATTATGGTTTATTTCCACTACAAGTACTTTCTTAAATGAACTGTTTGGCTGATAGATAGGGCCATTTTTGTAATACTCGATCATGTAGGTCTATGTATGATTGCTTAATATTATGTGCTACTATGTTTTTTTACTTGTGTATGCATGTGGTGCAATGATGTATTATATATATGCTAGCCATTGATCATGGGACTAATATGGAATACACATAAAATTCAAAATTAATTTTTTGGGTCCAACACCAAGGGGGTAGCTCAAAAAACAATGCTTGGCATGGTGGGCATGTGTCCTAGCATTGCCTCCACTACAAAGTTGCCACTCATTGTGCCATCAATGGAAAGTGGCTGCCATGCAAGTCCCGTAAAACGTCGCTTGGTCATTGTGTGCTGACACTGTAATAACCTGGTCGTTGTTAATGAGCAGGCCCATGTGGACCATGTGGAGTGATGATGAGATTAGTCCCACATTGCTTGTCTTTGAGTTGTATTAGTATATAATACCTGTTGAATCCAAATATAGACCTCTGGGTTTATCCTATTACACAAAGCGAGGATAAAAGTGTAAATAGGGAGCTATGTGCAAGAACATGTGATGGTCATCTATGTGTTGTGATGAATAACTAACAAATGTGAAATGAGTTTTAGGTGGTTGCAGTCAGACCGAAGTGAGTGTTGCGATCTGACCGGTCAAGTTGTAATAGTATGACTAGTGTTGCAAAAGCAGTCAAACTGGACAAGTGAAAGCGGTCAAACTGGCCCCGGTCCAACCTCCAGGTGTGTGTTGTGTTGTGTTGAGTTGGGTTGAGTTCTGAGTGTATATGGGTTGCATGTTGCATGGTTTTGATTGATGTGGGTCAAGTTGAGAAGAACTGATGATTGGAAATGGTTGCTTGGCCTATTGTATTGTAGGTGGGTTGGAGTCAACTATTGTGAATGGATGGTGGACCGGGACATGGCTAGGAGAACTAAGGCCCAGAACGGTTAAGGAAGCTGGGCAAGATGGTTGGGCTCAGCCAAGAAACAAGATGGACAAGGACCGCAGAAGGCACAAGTGGTGATGGATAAGTGGCACGCTAAGTGACTTGGCCCATATGCAAGTGATGACGGTTTAACGGATCTGGATGTGTGAGAGACTTGGCGAGGTGTCATAGGGGCCACATGGAAGGTGTTGCTTCGTGATGAAGGAAACATGAGAGAAGTTGGTTGAGTGGTAAATTGGTCAACTGAAGTTGCTAAAGTGGTTTAGATCAAAGAAACTTCACGGAGGATAAGACAGTGAATTCGGGCTTGTGTTCAAGTTGAAGACACTGCTTTGAGAAGAGTGCGTGTGTGTGAAAAAACCCTTATGTGTTGGGTTAACAGGTTTGCCCAAGTGAGATTGGATGGAATCCATTTTGTATCCTGGTTTAGGGTCCCATGTGAACTTATAATGGATATAAGTAGTAGAGGGAGAGAAGGAAAAGTTTAACACTTGAGCTCAACAGAGAAAAACTTGTAGTTAAAACCAAGTGATGCCCCCTTGGGGTTGTGTCCTTCATGTGGAGTGGCTGTTATCCTTCCTCATCAAGTGGGAATCAAAGCTCCAATTGCTCTCTTATGCTTTGATTTGTGTTCTTGTTTTGTTTTCTTTATATATTGAGGCTGTGTTTGGCACAGCTCCAGCTTCACCTGATCTGTGGATCTAATGGAGCTAGGTATTCCTAGCTCCACCAGATCCATGGAGTACGTTGGAGCTGTAGGTATATTAAGAGTTTTTAGGTGGGTCGTCTTGTTCACATTTTAGATTAAAAATATAAACTTAATTCGCTTTATTTTAGCCTACAAATTTTAGATCTGAGGTGGAACTGGGATTTGGAGTTCTACCAAACAGGGCCTAACTATATCTTGATGATTCGGGCTTTCTTCTTGTTCTTGTTAATTCCGTGTCATGGTATAGGTTGGTAGGGCCTGTAAGATTATCTCCAACATCTCCCTCATTGGAGATCTCTTATGTTCTTGAGTAGACTTAGGTTTTGGAATTTTGCCCGGCTTTTGAGTCATCTTCTGAAAAATAGATGAAGGTTGAAATCTTGACAATGATTCTTGAGATTGTCAGTACTGTGCGTCCACCCCAGATCGGATGCTCCTGATACGAGCATAGATCGGAATGGGCACAACTCACAACTCAGAAGCTTGCCCCTTTTATGGCTACTAGATTGACTTATTGCTCGAATAAATATCCTAGATAACTACGCTTCACAGGCACAATTACGTAAATTTTTCTACTATTTTAACTGTACGAATTTAATTGAAATTAGTATTGATCACTGCTATGAATCAATGTATATTTACCTCTTCACTCTGCCTTTTGGGTTGTTCTTTATTGTGAAACTTCTGGGATAACTTGGTATAATATAGTGTAATGTCCTTCAAGAAAGCAATATTCTGCAATACTTAAAACGGAAGATTGCCAATATATATTGTCTGTGAACAGCGAACACTTCCTTACATGGTCCTGAGAAAAGAGAGGCAATTGACCCTTGTTACATATTCAAGAAATAAGAAATAAAAAATCACAAAAAAGAAGATTTATATTACCTGGTAGTTGAGTTTGGGATTGTAATATACTTCAAAAATCCCGAAAGGATTGTAATGCCAAGAGATGATCTGATCAACTTAATATACATCAAAAATCCCGAAAGGAGGAAAAGCCAGTGATTTTTGTTTTTTTATATTGATAACCGGAAAACGAATTGATTGTAAACGTGGTGAGCCAATACTGTTTTGGTATGGAGGGAAGCCTATGGTTTTTGGGTTTTTTAATTAATCAGTAGAAAAAACTGCAGATTTGAAACAACAACAGTAAAGGGATTATATTATAGATGTGAAAGAACAATAGTAAGGGGAAATGCCAACTGTTTTTTTAGTTTCTTTTTTTTTTTTTGTATTGATCAATAGAAAAGGGACTAATTGTAGATGCGAACAATGAACAATTAAACGGAAAATGCAAATGATTTTGTGCGGTTTTGTTTTGGTAATGAAGCCTAGAAAAGGATTAATCCTAGATGTGAAAGAACAACTGTGTGTGAAAGAACTTGAAAGTTGAAATGAAGGGATTTTTCTAGAACAGAAATGAAGGGATTTGGAGCGCAGGTGAAAGAAGAAGAAGGGCGTGGCCTGGTTGCAGAGAAACGAATAGGTAGGAAGGCAGGGCATATGTCCTTTCGCAGTAGTGGCTTAATTATATTTATACAAACTGAAACATTGGAGCAAGATGCCTGCTAGATTACATCAACAAGCAAAGAATACATTTTTCTCAGAGCTAAAAGGCTAAAGGTGGTGATAATCATGTTAAAAGAAGAAACGGGATAACTTGCCATGTGCATGCGTACCAAAGGACGTGTAATGTTTAATTCACAAAGTGTTAACTTGTGCCTTAAGGAATTCACCTGCAAAATCGATGACGTGCAGCCGCTAGTTCATAGTTCAAACATGACAAATGATCTAGGTGATATGTATCAGTGTATGTAGGCATGCATGGAATTGATTTTGGTAATCAAACTTTTTTGTCGTGCAAGAATACATGCAACATATTTGTGATATCTACTGTCCAAGCTTGCACGAGAAGTTGATTGTGCACACACAACATATTTGATATCAACATATTTGTAATATCCCTTCGTGATTTGCACCTTAATCACATTGTTTAAGGCCTATTTGGGGCTGAGGCAGGGCTGAAAAGCAGTTGTAGCTGGCGGTTGTGGCTTTTCTTGTTATGACATTTGGCAAACTGGCTACTGCGACTGTAACTTTTGGGGGGCAACCGAGCGGGGAGGCAACAACCTAGTGAAGCACAATGGTGACCGAGCGGGGAGGAACGTGGATACGGCGAGGCGGGGCGGTGAAGGTTAGGGAGACAGAGCGAGAGAGGTGGGAGGCGGTAGAGCGAAGCTATAGCTGAAAAGCTCCTCCCCAGCAGCTGCAGTTTTTAGAGATGCTTTTGCTATGGCTTAACTTTCTAGCTGCTTTGTACCTATACTGTTTGAGGGACTTTTGGCTCAAAACTAAAGGATAGTTTTTCCAAACAACCCCTTAGTACAAAGAGGAAAAAGAGAAAAGAGAAAGGAAAAGTAAAAGGAGAGCAAAAGAATGGTATGGTGAGACAAGTTGATTTTGTCCCCCATCGTTTACATACTATTACTCTAAGTTACATACTATGCATGCACCTATCTATCTGGCACGCACAGACCTGACTACCTGAGACGACAGACACTTCATCTTCTAGCGGATCGTCGTTTCAATAGACGTGTTTGGACGGCCGTCGCGAACCAATCAGACCATTGTTGTTCACATCTATCTATTTATCCAACAATGGCGGAAGGCCGTAGTGCTAGTCATCCTGTGAAATTTGGAAATAAAAGGATGCTCGTGTTTTTGACACCTTGAAACACCCACAACATCCCTCTTCCAAAAGAGGTGCAGGCTGAGCTCCTACGTTCTTTTAATTAAGTAAACACGTCGAACCTTTTGCTTTATTGTATTACTTATTACCCCTCCAATTCGCTATATTTATCCATAGTATCGGAAGTATCCGTTTAAATGTATTTGTACGTTGAGGTAATTTGTAGTTATTAAAATTTTTTATCTCTCGGCTCCTACTAAATGGTTAGAAAAAGGTAGAGTGGTTGTGGTATGTTAATTAATAGATGGTATGTATGGCAATTTCTCAAAGGCAATAGACACTTTTGCCGTGCGTTTTATAACAAATGGTATCAGAGCATTGAGTTTGAAACCCTAACTGCTGCTCTCGGAAGGAGGCTAATTCCTAGGATGTTTATCCGTGTGGCATCATCGTGGCCATCGCGTGGTGTTTGCACAACATCTGCATCGAGAATATCTGGCGCTTCTACTGCAAGCCATCATCCACAGCTACGTGCGCAAATGGAATGTACCAGGAGATTTATCAGCGTTAACTCAGCGATTTTGACTCACCTGAGCTCCGTTTCACAACTCGACTCCATATTGAGCATTGAACTATGTTGTACCGTGGCTACTGTTATAGCGCCAATTTTAGCAACACTAACACCTGCGCCGCCCAACGCCATGCCAAGGCACCATTCAATGCCATCTATGTCGATAATCTTCTACCACAGTTGATCGTTATATTGCTTTTGTTAGAGGTGAATTTTATTGCAATTTAGGCCATTATGCCTATTATTGATGGCATCCATGCAGAATTAAACATTAGCGATTTTTTCGATGATTTATCGTCTACCATAGGTTACTGCAGTAGATCCGTACATATAGAGTCTAAGGTAGAGTTACAAACTTTCAACACAATGAGTTAATTTGGTCTACACTTGATCAAGGAGACTTTGAAAAAATCAATATCGGTTGAGGAGATAATTGAATTTAGTATTTCATTCACCGTTTAGATATGTTGCAATTTTGGATCACTTGAGCGACTGTTATATAGGCTTTGGCAATAATAATTATTACGAATTTAATGATACTCTAGTGATAGCCACTATGATACTCACTAGAGTTTTGCTTTTTGGAAGTGAAGGTTTTGCTACAATTTTAAATTGGGATGAAGGATTAAAGTGCAAGAAGGGGTTTGTTTTTGCGCGGATACTACAACATTTGTCCAGTTACATAGATCAATAAAGGGGTTTATTGCAATTTTTATTCTATTGGTGACACAAGATCGAATTCTTTTTATCCAACCAGTTTTATAGGAGTTATTTAAACCATGCCAAAGAATTTGATTACCTTTGAAGTTGACAGTTTGAAGTACATGATAGTCACACGTGCAAGTTACTCTCTAATGGACTTGGTTTACCAAATTTGTGTTCTAAGTGGAGCATGTTAAATATCCATGATATAAGTTCTTTACTTTATATGAAACACCGATATGCCTTGACTTATGTCGTTTGATGATTGAGTATTTAGACCAGAAAGCTAGTTTGTGCAGACTCAGATTTTATTGAGAGTGTTATGAATTATTGAAGATCTAGATTTCTTCGTTTACTTTATTGATAGCTATGTACTTAGATCTATTAATAGTTTGCTCAATTTAGCTTTGTAAAAAATGTTTGAATAAGACTGTTCTAGTCTTTCTTGTTCAAACTAGTTCATTGGACTTTGGAGACAAAGGACTATTGACAAAGACTTATTTTGAGTAGATTTTGATATTTCGGCTACAGGAGTGAATCATCTCAATGTGGAGATTAGTAAAGTGTGATTTGTATTTATTTTAGTTTTATTTTTTACTCTATCTTAAATCTACTCCTACATAAAATCTATTATGTATCATTATAAATATGTCTATGTAGTTTATGGAACAGAGCAAAGCGTGTGAAATAAAAGAGAGTCTCATTACAAATATCTCTTTATAGTTTATGTAATGATATTTGCTTTCGTATGTCTATAATTTTTTTCTCGAAAGAGTTTTCACGGTAAGCAACGGTCGCAGAACCACTCGTTACGCCCAAAATGAAATCCAACCATAAACAAACCCGAGCACACAGACCGAGGCAAGGCTCAACCATAAACAAACCCGAGCACACAGAGAACGAAACGATGCGTTAGAGAACAGAACTTGGCAGGGTTGAGAATTTTTTTTATTTAATTTTTTTAAATCTTTTTTTCAAAAATAATCAACGAAAAAAATATTACGAAAATAGACCCCCATCGTCCGGATATAGGGCAATCGTCCTATATTCGAGTGATAGGGACCTGATTGTAAAAACCCCGTATGATTATTAGTATACGTGTTTCGTAATACGGAGCGTTTTTACAATCAGATCCCTATCGTCCGAATATGGGGCGATCGCCCTATATCCGGGCGACGGGGGCCTATTTTCGTAATTTTTTTTCCGTTGATTATTTTTGACAAAAATTAAAATAAATATTAAATAAATAAAAATTCGCAGAGTTGATAGGACTAGGAACGGAGCTAGGCCTCAGTCCATCCGGATCTGGGCTTGAGGCTTGACATGAAAAGCCCAGCCTAGCCCAGTTAAAAAATCATAAAAATCTCTTAAAAAATTATAAAACGGTCTAATGCAGTTGACCCAGTCTGAGACTTTAAACTGGGCTGGCTTCGCCCCTGAATAGGGCGCGAGAGTATCAGCTGTCCAAGCGACATTGCTGCTGGCACCAGATCCTGGCTCAGATGATTTATTGCAGTGATACACATGATGATCCAAATTTTGTAAGCAAGAATAAGTCTTGCAGTGGTACACATGAACATGATGCATGGACTACTATTTTTTCATTGTGAAGACTATGACGTATGGATTTGGGTCATACTTGCGACTTAGACTTAGTACAGAGAGGCTTACCTCGTACATGGACTAGAGGCGTGGCACCCGACGTGAGGCCTTTATCCGAATGACATGATTTGCATCCAAGAGTAATGTATTGCCACCAGGAGAATCCCGGCGTACGGCACCAGCGGAAGCAGAGGTTTGGAGCGAGAAATTTTATGTTGGATAACACAGGTTATAAATAATGGCAGTTAAAATCAAATCTAATTATCATCCTTCAAGGGTATTTTTAGACTTTTTCTATCTATTCATCAGGGGTATTTTAGATTTTTCTTAATTCGTTCACAGTTTTGGATTCATCAAGTACATGGTGATCTTCTGAGACTTTTTATTTATTCCTCCGCCATTCAACAGAATCACATGACGTGTTTTACCTAGAGAACAAATAGTATGACGAAATTTTTTACCATTTTATATTATCCATATCTGAATTTTACTATCAATACTATAGGTGATAATATAACTGGATCTAAATTGATTTCAACTATTAGATTTAAAGAAATGAACGACTTATATTAATTTTAATC
Organism: Guadua angustifolia; assembly: GCA_036346375.1. Lineage (NCBI taxonomy): Eukaryota > Viridiplantae > Streptophyta > Magnoliopsida > Poales > Poaceae > Guadua > Guadua angustifolia. Next base: position 479,456 of record JAYEVE010001005.1, read on the forward strand.
CACTGCAAAAGAGCTCTTTAGGAACACTAGGAGCCAGAGAATCATGGTCTTTGGACGCCATACTTGTGCTTTGCGGAGTTTTCAGTCACTGTAATTGGTGGATGTGAATCACCCTGGTTACCACTAGGAATTAAGGCCCGTTTAGTAGAGCTTGAGATCCTAGCTTCATCTGAGATCTGAAACTTATAGGTTAAAATAAAGTGAATTAAGCTTATATTTTTGGTTTAAAATGTAAACAAGATGATCCATCTAAACACTATTAATATACTTACAGCTCCAGCTCCACGGATCTGGTGGAACTAAAAATATCCAGCTCCACCAGATCTACAGATTTAGTGAAGCTGGAGCTCTACCAAACATACCCTTAACGAACAGCTCCTACCTGTTGATACGAAAATGTATTTCTCGCTCTTTCATCTTTGCTGGTACGAAAATGTATCGATTACCACCGGTTGAGGAAAGTTGGATTTGTGTCTTAGGGGTATACAGTCCCTCCTTTTTTTAAGCATTTTTACGATACACAATATTGAATATTAGCCATCCATTCTATTTGATCTAACTGATTAGATTAATTAGGATTTAGTTATACTTCCGCTGGTAGTATTGACAGTAGAAATCATACGGTGGTAGTATTGTAATTAGCTATTTTTTAATTTTAAATGTATGTGTATTGTTTGGGTGTTTTTGTGTAAAATTCGGAACTGCTTCGTGGGCCACGCAGAACAGAGCGCTCGATGTGTTAGTACGAGACCACAGTGTCATCACGAATCAAGCGGAAGGGCGCCAGCCGCAGTGTGGTCACAAGCTTGGAGGGCACCGATAGGAAGGCAGAGATTGCGGCGTCAACAAGACCGAACTGACAGCAGCGACGGAAAAAGGAGGGCAAAAACAAGTAATGCAACAAAGAGCGGCGACGACGGAAAATGAAGGTCAACGATAATGATTAACGAGTAACGTAGCAAAAGATCAAAAGTCCATAATACCCCTGAGAAATGTACGGTTAGATTTGATTTCTATTACTACTATTTACTATCTATATTATCCACCGTAAAATTGCTCTTTTTTTACTTGTTGTTCTAGATATCGATACGGTCTTCGATGCAGATGTGACTACCTTTTCTTGCTATATGTTTATAATATTACAAATAAAATGATATAGAAATAGTTTTGTTTGTAATTCTACTAATATCATTTCCATTTGATCAATCTAAATGGCTTTTTTAAAACATATTACTGTTTAAAATTTTGAAAGTTTGACTGTATGCATTATAAGCCAACATCTATTTTACAATGCATGGAGTACGTGTTTCATTCGTTTCTAAATAACAAGTTTCTTTCGTTGTTAAAGGTCATTGAAAAATAATCATACCAAAGTGCGAAAATTCTAAATATGAACACCACTAAAACACTAATAATGTAAACACAAGTTAAAATTTCCACATAAAAGCACTAATAATTCAACAAAACTGCTGGCGTTGGAAGTCGGTTTGACCCCAAGTAAAACTACCGGCGTTCAAATGGTTTGACCCCTCGCCTCCGTCTTCATCTCTGGCTCTCTGCCACCACCCTCGCCGTTGCCGTCGCGTGGCGCTTCGCCTCGCAGTCTCCGCCACGCCCTGCTGTCTCCCCCTTTGTCTCCCCTCCACAAACAACTCGCCCTCCCGAATGCCGCACAGCGCGGCTCTCTCAGGGTTCCCCCCAATTTGTTCCTCGTCCGCCTCCGTGCGACTCGCCAGCGCAGAAGCGAATCTTGCCTCAGCCCTCAAACATTCATGTACTGCAGGTTAGTTAGTTATCTGGTGCTTGTCTGCGATTTCTCACGCTCGCTCGTGCCTGCTGTTACGGTGTACTGCTCCAGCATGCGAAATATTACTACGTACAAGAAACAGAGCAGTGGGCTTGTGCCAACTAATCCTATATATTTACTAACTGGGCAACTGAATGTCCGAATTGAAGTAGTATGACTTATTTTTGGGGGGCAAAGATAGCGCGGGTCGTTGTTTATCCTGAATTCATATCCAGTTAAACTTAGAGAATAATTGATGATTTGCCATCTTTTGCTTATGTCATTGATCATTTATTCCGTGATATTTCACTGACATGCGGACTTTGAGATCACATGTCGCAAATAATCAATTGCACTAACTAAAACAGAGCAAATGATTAATTCTCCCTTTCACTTAGTACACAATTGCAACATTATTTAGACCTACATTAGAAAATGCATTTTAACAAGAGGAACATATCAAATTGGAATCAACTAGAATTGAAACTAGCTATCTTTTATACTACTTCGACAAGTTGTACAATAGAGATAGTGGGGATAGTATGATTAAACTGATTGATGTTTTTAACGACACCAATAAACGGTTCGTTTAAAGAATTCAAGAGTTTGAAGTAAAAGAGGCTTTAAAAAAGATGAAAGTAGGTTAAACGTTGGGATCTGATAACATTCCTATCAATGTGTGGAAATATCTTAAAGATATGGTGATTGTTTGGTTAACTAAATTATTTAAAAACATTTTTAGGTCGAATAAAATGCCTAACAATTGCCATAGAAGCAAGTTAGTGTCAATTTTCAAGAATAAATGAGACATTCAAAGTTATACTAATTATATAGGAATTAAGCTCGTGAGCCGCTAAATAAAGTTTTAGGAGCAAGTGATTGAGCATCATTTAAGAAGATTGGCTAGTATGACGAAAAACCAATTTAGCTTTATATCTGGATGGTCGACCAAACAATCCCCTTGATACGACAGTTGATAGAGAGTTATAGAAAAGAAAAAAAGAATCTATACATGGTATTTATCGACTGCAAAACAGAGAAGGCATCCGAAGTGCTGCAGCAAAAGAGAGAAAAAAAGGCAGCAGTCAAGCAAGGAAAAATATCCAGTGCAATCACATATGTTGGTGCAACCTTGGTGCAACCCAACTAACAAAAGTTTCAAAAAATTCTGAAAAAAATCATGGATGTACATCTCAGCTTACCCCATCTACATATAAAATTTCATGATCAAATTCGTCCTGTGCTAAGAGTAATAAAAAGACAATCTTGATCATGAGCGATTAACTGATTACTGTTCATGATCAACTTTGTCTGAGTATGTACTATCACATGATTTTTTTCAGAATTTTGAAACTTTTTAGTTGGGTTGCACCGTGGTTTCACCAACTCTCTGATGCACCAGATATGTTCCCGTCAAGCAAAGGCCTCCTCGTGTGTCTCCAGGCGACACAGTGTTCTCCCTCGGGAAGCTGCAGACGGTGCGACAGTGCCATGGCTTTCCGTGCGGCACTGGACAAGGAAGCTTAAGGGCACTCTCAATGGTACACCTCAGCGGTGTTTAAAGATAATAAATAATATGGTATGTCATATTATGGATGAGTTCGAGGGGTAGTAAAGGAAGTGAGAGAAGAAAACAGTGTCTTGCATGTGACACCACTTAAACTCGTAGATCAATACATTGGAAACAACTAGAAACATGTAGAAATACCACTGGGATAATGTAATACTGCTAGCTTTGGCCAGGGTTTTGGCCGATGGTGTTTTCGTCTTCTTACTTTTTGGATTTATTCCGGAAGGAGATGAGTTGGGTTGTCGGACAAATTTAATTTATTCTCAAAGGGATTTTCCTTTTTGCGGTGTATTTTAAATTCAAAACTTTGGAGATTTTAGGTTTGGGAGGGGTATTTTTGGAATTCCCCCCCCCCCTCCTTCTCTTTTCTTGTGGCTGTCATTTCTTCTCCCTTATCAAGATCTTTTCCCCAACTCCCTGCCGACTTCTTTTTCTCCTGGCCGCATGCTTCCAAGGTCCTGGTCGCCAACTCCCTCCCCTGCTGGTCGCGCTGCTCCTCTCGCTGCGCCTCTCCAGTCGGCCGATCTCCAGCAGCAGCAGCGCAGCACCAGCAGCCGAAGTAGCAGCAGGCGCCCTGGCCTTCATCCTCAGCCGAAGCAGCAGCTCCTGGCACCGCCATGGCCCCCTCCGGCTCTTCCCACTCCCCTAGCTGCCTCCTGCGCCTTGCTGGCCGGCCATGCGCCTCTTTCCCCTTGCGCGCCTGGGCCTCCAGCGCCTCCAGCCTTGTAGTCTCCCCTGGCGCGCTGCTCTTTCCCTGGCCGGCGCCCTCCTCCGGTGAAGCAGCAGCAACCGAATCTCCAGCAGCCGAAGCTCCAACAACCGAAGCATGCAGCATCCGGGAGACCAAACTTTAGTGTCGTTGATACAAGCATTTTTCGTACTACCATAAGTATAATGTGGGATGGACTTGGTCAACTAATTTGCAATGTTTCAACTTTGGTTTCATCATGCAGTTGAATGTAGGTGTCAATGAGATGGTATGTTCTCAACCATCGCAAACAAGGGGTTTCTGACTGGGTGGTTTAACCCTTCAGCAATCAAACCTTAGTGGGCAAAATCGGGTTGGGATAGTATATTGTAATGGCCTTGTGATAGTCGCTCAATCACATACAATTCTATCGCGAGCCATGGTAGACTGTGCTGACCTAACTATATCTTGTGGGTTAAATTGTGCAACATTTGCATAATGTAAATCGGTTTGAATAGTTATATCCCTGGTCATAAACATCTCTTAGTAAAACTACACTTCCTTAGGTTTTCTAGTTTTAAAATAGTTTTTGGAAATGAATGGATGGTGCAGATAGTCCATGCTAGTTTAGTTTTGGATTTGGAAAAGGCATAGTCCATGATAGATTTGTTTTGGCAAAGGTTTGTCATCTATAGAATTTTTGTGGTAGTGGGAAGCCACTTGAAATATTTACTTATGCTATTTATAGTTACTTTACTTCAATGTCAATTGTTTTTTACAAATTGCTCTTACAAATTACTATGTCTATTGCAAATGAAAGCTCATTTTATACAAAATATACTAGTTAGGACAACCACCTTTGTCTCAGCTTGCATATATTATATATGTTGCTTTAAAATCTTGTGGAGTACAATCTTTTACTCATAATTGTTTGTTGAAGAAAAACCATAGCAAAAGGGCGAAGATTTCTCAGTTGGTTACTTTATGCCACGGGATATGGTGATTATAGTGCCAAATACTAGGGCGTTAACTTAGTTTGTTGTCCATGTGTTATGGCATATCATGAGGGCCCTTTCAGCTTTAATAATGGTTTATTTCCAATGCAAGTACTTTCTTAAGTGAACTATTTTGCCGGTAGGCCCATTTTGTAAAACTCGATCACATAGGTCTATGTACGATTGCTTAATATTATGTGTTACAATGTTTTTTTACCCGTGTATGCATGTGATGCAACAATGTATTATATATATGCTAGCCATTGATCATAGTACTAGTACAGAATATACATAAGATTTGGAATTAATTTTTTGGGTCCAACACCAAGGCGGTGGCTCAAAAAACAAGGCTTGGCGTGGAGGGAGTGTGTCCTGACACTGTCGATACTATGAAGTTGCCACTCATCGCGCCATCAATGGAAAAGTGGCTACCATGCAAGGCCCATCAAACTCCGCTTGGTCACTGTGTGGCGACACTGTAACACCCTGGCCCGTTAATGTGAAGGCACATGTGGACCGTGTGGAGCGGTGATGGGGTTAGTTGTAGTAGTATATAACACTTACAAGGTCCAAAAATAGACCTCTGGGTTAGCCTTATTACACGAAGCGAGGACAAAAGTGTAAGTGGAGTGCTGTGTGTGAGACCAAGTGGTGGTCATCTATGTGCTGTAACGAGTAGTTGACAAATGTGAGATGAGTTTCAGGTGTTGGCGGTCAGACCAAAATGGGTGTTGTGATCTGATCGGCCAAGTTATGGTGGTCTGACTGGTGTTGCACAAGTGCAGTTAGACTAGCTTGGTGCAAGTGGTCATATCGGCCTTGGATGTTGGATCAATAGGCAATCTGACCGCGTGCCTGACTGCCAAGTGTGTGTTGTGTTGTATGCACATGGGTTGCATGTTGCATGGTTATGACTAATGTGGGTCAATTTGAGAAGAGCTTATGATTAGAAATGGCTGCTTCGACTATTGTTGTATAGGTGGGTTGAGTCAACTATTGTCAATGGATGGTGGATTGGGCTTGATTAGGAGAATCAAGGTCTAGAACAGTCAAGGAAGCAGAGTGAGATGGTTGGGCTCAACCAAGGCACGAGATGGACAAGGACCATAGAAGGTACAAGTGATGATGGACATGTGGTGCGCAAGTGACTTGGCTCATGTGCAAGCGAGGATGGTTCGACGGATCGAATGCATGAGAGGCTTGGTGAGGGGTCATTGAGGCCATATGGAAGGTGATACTTTGAGATGAAGGAAATAAGGGAGAAGTTGGTTGAGGGGTAGATTGGTAAACCGAAATTGCTAAATGTTTGATGAATTTTTGTACGCAAAATTCATTAAATAAAATAAAGAGGCAGTGGCCCACATGCCAGTAAAAATTAGTGATATACGGTGTACATAATTCCATAAAGGAGTGACCTACGGCCCCATGTGTCATCAAATATTTTTCTACGTGTAACCTATGCAATATTTTACTTATTTTGAAGGTTTTTTGTAACAAACATAAAGGTTCAAACGGATCGCAAATCTAGAGCGTGGTTTAAAAGATATGATACTAAAAAAATTGGCGATCATACAGCAAGTACAAAAGAAAAGGAAGCTGATTTGCTTGCCCACGTTGGCACTTGCTGTATCATGTGGGGGTGATATAGACGGAGACTAGGTGCACTCCTGTGGGTGTTGTAACTTAAACAGTCATTGTGGAATCATTCGACCCAAATCGATGGGTTGGATCTCCTTAAATTACTATGCAAAAACACTGCACTGAATTTTCACTATAACAGATACTACAAACAACACGTAAGGACTCATCCGGATGTAACGTCCCAAGAAAATGCGAAATAAAATAAAGTGGATGAATATGATTTTATTGTACATTTGAATTTAGTTCTGAATTTATTTATTTATTTTCAGGTTTTAATTTTTGTATTAATGCCCTTTTCCACCTAAATTAACGTATTCAAAATAAACACACAAAAACTTCAAGTAACCCAGTCTGGAAAATAATTTTGTAAAATACTATAATAATTTAGATGAATAAATATAAATATTTCAGAATTTTTACACAACGTTTGAGTGCCTTAAAAATTCAAATACAGATTTAAAACAGCAAATTTCGTGATTTTTTATGTGAAAACCACAACTTTTTCTGGAATTTTTCGTCCACCTCAATTGCTAACCCGATTTCTGCCCAAAATTTCTCGGAGCTACAGTGTGAGTGCCGTCACCGCCGTTGCGCCGAGCAGCCGTTTCACCATGTGCAGGCAGCCATTCATGACCCGTTCTGCCATCACCCCTTCTCTCTGCCCATGCCGCGCAGGGTCGCGACCGTGCCACGTGCAAGGGCGCCCAGCTCTTGCTCGCCACATGGCTCATCTCGCCAGCATCGCCGTGTGCCCGCTCCGAGCCTCGCCATAAAGCTGAGCGTGGTGCCCGCGAGCTACCTCAGCTCGCCCGTGCCTCCCCATTGCCGAATCTGCCGAACCCAGGGAGAGGCAGGCGAAAGTGTTTTTTACACAATCCATCATCGGGTGAGCTCCTTTACTCTCGCTTTGATTTTAGCCCAGGCTGACTGCTCTGCCGCCGCACGGCCGTCTTCTTCCCCCGCTCCGGCCGCAAGCTGCCAGCCCAGCCCGACGCACCTCCACTGCTCCTAGGTATCCCGATCGGTTCGTCCCTACCTCCTGGTGCTCATGCGCACATGTTCTATACCCCCCACCGAAGCACCATGGCCGCCGTCGCCCTTCCTCGCCGTCGGCCGCCTCCATCCAATTTCCGCCGCCACTGAGCACTGCCCTAGATTCCCCTGACTCCCCTCTATCTCGCACTGGCGTCGCCTGGGTCTGACCGGCCTCCTCCGCCGCCGGCGACCACCGCGGAGCCGCTTCCCAGTTTAGTCTCCATGACACGCGGGCCCGCTCGGACAGCCTCACGTCTCACACGTTCAGCCGGTCGCTGACCCGTGGGGCCCGAGTGACAGTGCGCGCTGGAAATTCAAATAAATAGAAAGGCACCTTCCCAGTCTGAAAGCGTATTTCTAGTTTGGTTTGAATTTCCATACCCGAGCCGAATCAAATGCTCATAACTTTTGAAATACAGCTCCAAATTTAGTAAGAAAAATTTATAAATTTGTGTAAAATAATTTATAATATTGATATGCAAAAATATTTCATTTTTTGTCTCTGTGCATTAAATGAGCTTAAAGATATGCTTTAGGCCTAAAGTCTGCTTAATATGAAATTGTCACAAGTCAAGTCTAAAAATTATGACCTATGCTCTTATCTCACACGTGAATAACTATGCTTCACAGGCACAATCATGTAAATTTATTTTTACTATTTTAACTATATGAGTTTAATTGAAATTAGTATTGATCATGCTATGAATCAATGTATATTTACCTCTTCACTCTGTCTTTTGGGTTGTCCTTTATAGTGAAACTTCTGCGAATAACTTGGTATAATATAGTGTGATGTCCTTCACCAAGAAAGCAATACTCTGCAATACTTAAACCGAAGATTGCCAATATATATTGTCCCTATATGGTCCTGAGAAAAGAGAGGCAATTCACCCTTGTTTCATATTCACGAAATAAGAAATAAAAAATCACAATAAGAAGATGTATAGTACCTGGTAGTTGAATTTGGATTGTAATATGGATGCCAAGAGATGATCTGATCAACTTGATATATTTCAAAAATCCCGAAAGGAGGAAAGTCCAATGATTTTTGGTTTTTCTATATTAATAATCCGAAAACAAATTAATTGTAAATAGGAAGGAAAAATAATAAACAGGGTGAGCCAATGCTGTTTTTTTTTGTTTTAATTAATAGAAAAAGGAATTAATTTTAGATATGAAAAGAATCAGAGTAATGGAGGGAAGCCAACAGTTTTGGGGTTTTTTAATTAATCAGTTAAAATAAGGATTAGCTGCAGATTTGAAACAACAACAGTAAAAGGGAAAACACCAATGATTTTTTTTGTAATGATCAATATAAAATGGGATTATATTATAGATGTGAAAGAACAATTGTAAGGGGAAATGCCAAATGTTTTTTTAGTTTCTTTTTTTTTTTGTATTGATCAATAGAAAAGGGACTAATTGTAGATGCGAACAATGAACAATTAAATGGAAAATGCAAATGATTTTTTGCGTTTTTTTTTTGTAATGAAGCCTAGAAAAGGATTAATCCTAGATGTGAAAGAACAACTGTGTGTGAAAGAACTTGAAAGCTGAAATGAAGGGGTTTTTCTAGAACAGGAACGAAGGGATTTGGAGCGCAGGTGAAAGAACAACTGTGTGAAAGAACTTGAAAGCTGAAATGAAGGGATTTGGAGCGCATGCAGGTGAAAGAACAAGAAGGGCGTGGTTGCAGAGAAACGAATAGCTAGGAAGGCAGGGCATATGTCCTTTTGCAGTAGTGTCTTAATTATATACAAACTGAAACATTGGAGCAAGATGCCTGCTAGCTTACATCAACAAGCAAAGAATACATTTCTCTCAGAGGTAAAGGCTAAAGGTGCTGATACATATTGAAAGGAACCAAACGTATCATGTTAAAAGAAGAAACGGGATAACTTGCCACGTGCATTCGTACCAAAGGACATGTAATGTTTAATTCGCAAAGTGTTAGCGTTTGATACGTGATCGTATCATGTAATGTTTAATTCACCTGTGAAATCGATGGCGCGCAGCCGCAAGTTCATAGTTCAAACATGACAAATGATCTAGGTGATATATATGTATCAGCATATGTATGTATGCATGCATGGAATTGATTTTGGTAATCAAATTTTTTTGTCGTCCAAGTGTACATGCAACATATTTGTGACATCCACCGTCTAAGCGTTCACGAGAACTTGATTGTGTACACACAACATATTCGTAAAATCCACCGAAGGCAAATCTGTTCGTTATTTGCACCTAAATCACATTGTTTAGTACAAAGGAAAAAGAAGAAAGAGAAAGTGAAAAGAGAAAAGAAAAAGAAAAAGGAAAAGGAGAGCAAAAGAATGGCATGGTCAGACACTTATGACTGCATGTTACAAAGAAAAGACCTGCCTGCTCAACAGAGCGAAGGAGAGGGCACAAATAGATGCCGCACGTAACTTTGTTTATGTGAAATTAATCATGTGCTGAAATTTGATTGAATGATGAAATTAGTATTGTAAAGTGGATACGATCATGGTATATGTGGTGCTTGTGTATGTGTTATGTCCGATGATTATTTGATATGCTTGTGATAGCATGATAATGTTTTTACTTGATGCAATGCGCTCGTGTGAGTGGTTGCATGGATTGACTTTGAATCAAGTTGTGGACTTGTGCTCGGATTCGTTTTTTGTTTATTCATGTGCAGGTGTTGCTCGAGGGCGAACGTGGTCGATGACGGGACCGGAACTAGGTTCATGGATGAACTGAGGTTCGGGACTAGATTCAGTGAGGAATCGAGATCTTAGTAGTCAAGGAGGTCATACGGGACGTTTGGGCTAAAAAACATGCACATAGAGTGAAATATCCCGAAAATTTCAAAATGGATTTGTTGCCCTTAATTGGTTTTTTTTTTCTCTGTCTTTCTTGGATTTTGATTCGAATTATTCCGGAATGTATTTATCCTTTCCCATTTTTGGCCGTTCTTCGGAATTTCGCGTGCCAGTTTCAAACGCCCGCCAAACCTCCTGGCCGAAACCATCGCTCCGTACCCCCAGCCCGAAGCTTTTCCCGCGCACTCGCTGGCCAGCTCCTCTCGCGCGCGCCACGCGGCCCAACAACTCCCGCCCGACCCAACTTCCTTCGCACGTCCGCCCGTTGCGCCAGCCCGTTTCACGCGTCGTCGCACGGAACGCGTTCTGCACAGTGTCATCTTCTCCGTTGCATCTCCCGGCCACTCCTCGTTTTGCCACACGCAAGCCTGCTCTCCCGGCCCAAAAATCTCAGCGCACACATGCCTCAACCCAGCCCGCGCCACGCCGGCCTTGTCTTCTTCCCCGAAATAGCTCCTGCCACCTCCGTGCACAGTCGCATCGCCATTTCCCGTTTAGCACCGGTACTCAAGCGCCTGGCCGCCGTCTAGTCACTTTTTGCTCCCGTCGAGTCGCCGCCTGGCACCGCATCATCACGCCGCGCCCACCCGTCACTTCTCCGCAGTGCCTCGAGCTCCTCCACGCCGCTCCAGGTCCTCGCGCTAATCATGGCGAGCTCATCGTTTACTCCTCCATTTCCGGCTATAAAACACCCCCACCGAGTCCATTTTTCGCCGCTTTGCACTCCCTAAGGTGAGCTCTCTCATTTCCCCTACTCCTTTCGCCAGCCAAGCTACTGATTCGCGGTTCCGAGGGTCCTCTTCCTCCGCTCCGGCAACTGCTCCCTTCGCCGTCGCTTGCGTCGACTCGCCCCGTGCGCTCTCACTGATGCTACAGCCCCACCGATCAGCTTGACCACGTGCCGCTGCATCTCCGGGCCGGCGCGCCAGTGCGCTCGCCAAGCGCCCGCGCCGTGCGCGTGAGCCACGCCGAGCGAAGCCGAAGGTCGCACAGTGTCGAGTCGGCTACTGTGCGGCCGAAGAACTAATTTTCGGTTTTTAATTAGTTGAAACCGGAAATTAGCTTTTCAATTTCAGAAAATGTCCAAATATACTCCTTCGCCCTCTCCGGCCATTTTCTCGTATTATTTCTCTTCGTTTTTCTTTCTTTTTATTGTTTTGTTCGTTCATTTATTCGACGTATATTCTCGCGTTAGATTCGACGTCGGAGCCGCTCTTGGAGTCGTACGTGGAGCAGGAGCAGGAGGCGTACGAGACCGGACACTACGTCGACGACTTCTCCTTAGGCGAACTTTCAGCTCAGCAAGGCAAGCCACACTCCTTGAACATATTGAACCCAGTTCCATTACAATTATATGTATATATTTCTGTATTGCATTATTTTGGTATTTCAGAAAACTAGAAAATGTGGTAGTTTCGAATGACATGCTTAGATAATACCAAATGTTAACCCTATTGTTACGCCCTAACTCCTTTTTAACCTTAGGTTATAAAATATTGAACCACCGTAGAATAGCAATAATTATAATCTCACTCTTAGTTAAAGTAGCTTAAAATCTCCGAGGGATGGCTCGGGTGATTTTCCAAAAATTGCTACGGTATGGGGGCCCGAGTATGGGCGGACCACGGAAGGTGGATGCTAGCCTAGCCCCCTATCGGTGACGAGGCCAGGTTGTGGTGTGGCGGTGGTACAGTTGGTACCAACGGGTTGTGGTATGTCATTCGGTCGAGTCTTTGGCATTTAAGGACCGATGTCTTGGGCAAAGTAAATAACTTCAGATCCCGCTCAACCACAAGTTGGGCCGGCCAATCCCGTTGACTTGGCCCAACATAGCTCGGTACATTGTATTTCCCTTTTGAATACCTACAGGAGGTAGCTCCCGATTCTGGGGAGAGAATGGGCCGCTAAGCGACCGGGGTGGAACGGGTATGGTGCGGCCATCGGTTCTCACAACAGTAGGTGTCCACCGTGACCAGGCCGCTAATCCCGCACTGGCCCGTGGGATCCTGGGGTGCTGTGGGCCCAATTTAGCCTACTGGGTAGGAGCTAAGAAAGGGAAGTCCAACGAAATGCTATGATTATCCCGGCCCGGCCGCATGCATTAAAGTTGCATGTTGTTTGCGCATGGCACTAACGGTCGGTGATATCTTGTGGGTAAAGCTGAGCACCTCTGCAGAGTGATATCAATGGTATTCGAATACGCCGTGCTTCCGGTTAATGAAGCTGAGTTAATTTAGGGTGATACCTTTAACTGCGTCCCTGTAGCTTTATAATTAAAACTTGTCGTGAAAGTGAACTTTGCAGATAACCCCCCATGATATATTGCTATTTATGGTTTGTGTTTCAAATGTAAAATGAAACTGATACTTACAACTTGCATCCACAATACTTAAAACCTATGCCTGCCTTTGTTTACCATTGCATGTAATATTCAGAATTTTCGTGTGGTTTGTTAAGAACGGTTGTGTACTCACCCTTGCTCCTAACCCCCCCTCTTAGATTTCCGAGAAGACGACGGATTTCAGAAGTTCGTAGATGGCGATGTTATTTGGTTTTTGAAGGCCTTGATCTATCTGCTCAAGTCTTTCCTGTGGGTGTTCTGTAATGTATCCGGTGCTAGCCGCACCTCTTGTAAAACCTTGGCCGTTAGGCCCTATTTATCTGAAAAATACTTGCATTTGTTCTTCTAACAGGTAATGTACACTTGGTTACCTACAGCTAAAATCCTGGGTAGCTGTAAAGGTATTTATACGCACCCCCCCTAAAAAGGGCGGTCCGTTACATGGAGGCTAGTTAGTCACGCGTGTATGGCATGTGGGCTGTACACACGTGCAGGAGTTGTTTTTGGTCATGTTGGACCAAGTGGAGTTGTATACGAACTCTTTCCATGTTGGGAGTAGAGTTGTATTCATACTCTTTATGTTTGCTCAGTATAAATAGGGGGAGGTGTCTCCTGTTTATTTGGAGCGTTGAGGTTTTAAGGTTTGTACTCTTTTGTTTGAGTACTGTAATCAAATCAAAAATAAAAATCCTTCTTACGTCTCCAGTGTCTGGTGATTTTTGTTTTGCTCTTAGCAGCTATGCATTGCGGGGGGTTTTGTTTGCTCCTGGTGCGGCAACTGGAAGGCAGCGTAAGGAAAACAAATTAAGAGCCTAGCAACTAGAAGTCTTGCCATGCATGTATGCATGAAGTCAGCAATGAAGTCAGGTGACTAAAATTTAGTCCGGCGTAGTTGATCGATCACTGTCCATGGTGGAGTTTGCTTCTGAAAATCAATTCCCGTCGTTATTTGATTCAATCATCTTGCGAAGGTAATATCTCTTGATCCGCAGATTCAATCGAGCTGATTCTTATTGGATTAGATTTGTAATTGAATCTAGCTTCTACAATTAAAATTTCACATCAATCCAACGGTGGGATCTTCAGTTAATCTCATTGTTTGAGTTTGGTCTATCGCTGTTAGATCGTTAGTTGTTTTAGTCATCTTGCGAAGGACATAACTTTAGATCCGTAGATCCGATCGACCTGATTCTTAATGTATTAGATTTGAAATTGAATCTAGTTTCTACAGTGAAAATTTTACGTCAATCCAACGGTGGAATCTCTAGAAATTACTATTTTTATGAACTAGTCGCCAGATTGCTTGCCTGGTCGCTCGATTGCTCTCCAACTGCAAAACTGGTCGCCCGACTGCTATCCAACTGCAAAAGTGGTCGCCCAACTGCTCTTCGACTATGTAAATTGGTCTCCCGACTGCGTGAACTGGTCTCCCTACTGCTTGAACTGGTCTTCCGATTGTTCGCCGATTGCATGAACTGGTCTCCTAGCAATTTGAGTTTAAATTGGGATGTGTTTAAAAAATCATCAAAAATTTGATTTTAGCTTCCCCATAATCATTCACCCCCCTCTGATTACTGTATTAGTATATTTCGATCCTACAGTTTTTGATGCTGTGTATAGCCCAACTGAAAGCTACCAAGCAAAGTCATCTGAAACTATACGCCCAGGAGAGCGTATGAGCTGGGGAATTAAAAGAAGCTGCAATTTCCCTATTCTCCTCTTCTTGATGGCATGTTGGTCGAAGCAAAATTGGTTGGATGGCTAGGGTTCACGCGACTTGCTTTGTTAATCGCTTTGAATGCACAAGGAATTTCTTCAGTTGATACCCGAAACAGATAAACAACTCTTCGGCGCGGCCACAAAAAATGTATCTCGGAGATGCCGCAAGGCAAGCTTTTGGAACTCCGCGTGGAAAAAACGGAAGGACCAACCTTAAGCTCCTCGTATCAACAATCAAGTGATGGGTGCAGGAGTAGCAAAACAAATCAACCTCAAATCTACACACCCTTGAAGCTTGAGCTCTTCCAGGTCGTCATTCGTCAAGCTCTTGCATGACCTGCCCAGACTCATAGGCATCAATGCCGTTCGGGGACCTGTTGCTCCCGCCATGGCCAATGGGCTCGCTAAGCCATCGTTGATGGGCGTGACGCCATTGTCTAGGGTTCAGGAGCTCACGACAGCTGCCGCTAACGATGGGCTTGCCGCCGCTCGCCCCCAAGCCTAGGATTCTAGAATGTGACTCAAGTTGCAAGTTGCAAGCGGCGAGGCAGCCAATATTTGTCAAAAAAAATGCCACCTCCCCAGGAGATAATATTTATCTAGTTGTATAGGTCCAAATTTTGTGTAATATTATTTGGTTACTAGCCCATCCAATCAGATTATTATAGCTGGGCTGGCTTGTATTTTACACCAGTTTTGGGTCCGCAACCAATCTAGTCCCTCTTTTTTTTTTTACTTCTTGTTCTGGGTATCGAAATGGCCTTTAATACATATGTGGCTACCTTTTCTTATTATATGTTTATAATATTAAAAAATAAAATGATATAGAAATAGTTTTTATGATAAATCTACTAATATCATTTTCATTTGATAAATCAAATAGCTTTTTTTTACATTGAATAGAGTATGAACACCTATTATGAAAATCCTAGATCTTCCATTGAATAAAGTATTTATTTATTAACGCAATAACATCATGTATCACTTTAAACTCGAAAAAGAAGATAATACTTCATTCGTCTCTAAAATCTAAACAACATGTTCCTTTCATTGCTCTATCTCACCCCTCGCCTCCCCCTTTGTCTCCGGCTCTCCGCCACCACTCTCGCCGTTGCTGCCGCCACGGCCTCCCTCCCCCTTTGTCTCCCTCCACAAAAGACTCATCCTCCCGAATGCCACTCGGAGCGGCTCTTCTCAGGGTTCTCCTAATCCGTTCCTCACCCACTTCAGTGCGACTCGCCCTCAGCCATTCATGTACTGCAGGTTAGTTACCAATCAACTAGTTATCTAGTGCTTGCCTGCGATTTCTCACGCTCGTTCGTGCCTGCTGTTACGGTGTAAGCCTTTCACATGCGCGAGGTGGAATTTTGTTGAATTGATACAACAAGAAATCTAAGATACCCACGATGTGGGGGCTAACCGCAAATGGTAGGTACGCGTACGCCTTTCACATGCTTGATGGAATGCTAGTGCAGAGTTTAACAGCGTTTACCATGCCATTTGTCAACTGCAGATTTAGCATCTTGAGATTAAAATAAAATATCGACATATTACTGTATACAAGAAACAGAGCAGTGGGCTTGTGCCAATCATCCCTATATTAAACATCGGAGCTTTAGCTGGCTCTTACACGGCCACGTCAGCGTTTTGCTACAGCAACCGGGTCTGCCATGCGTACGGCGCGCGCTCGTTGAGCCACATCGCCCCATTCCTCACGCGCTTGCCTGGTTTATGTATGTTAACGTCGTTGCTTTTCAAAAACGTTCGCGCGGCGCGTTGGTTTGGCCGCTCCCTCCCGCGCATGTGGTCGCCGGTTCGAATCCCACCTCGCACAACACCGCGGGATTTTGTGCATGCGACGCGTGGCTCGGTCGTGCGGGGCTGGCGCGCGCGCGACGCGTCGCCATGCCTTCGGCGGTCAGTTTTTTTGCGAAAAAGCCCTCTAAAATTCTAGAAATCGCGTTTAGGTCCCTTTTTTTTGGTGGAAAGGCCCTGAAAAATCCGAAAATTTCGGTTTTTTACCGAATGCCCCTAGATAAGCTCTCCAAAGTTTTGGAAATGGCGTTTAGATCCTTTTTTATGGAGAAGACCCTAGAAACGGTCAGTTTTTTCCGAAAAAAGCCCTAAAAAAACCAGAAATCGCGTTTAGGTCCCCTTTTTTGTGAAAAGGCCCTGAAAAAACAAAAAAATCTGGCTTTTTTACCAAATGCCCCTAGATAAGCCCTCGAGTTTTGGAAATCACATTTAGATCCTTTTTATGAGAAGACCTAGAAAATCCGAAAATTAGGTTTAGGTGGTCGAGATACCCTAAATACCTTTGTTTTTCTGAAGAAACCCTTAGATGTTATGAAAAATGCCACGAAAAAACCAAAATTGTTTCTACGAAAAAAACATTTCTACGAAATCCCGTTATTTTGCATTACTACCTGACCGCTAGCTTAGGTAATGCGTGTGAGTGTTTTTGTGTGAATCCTACATTTGTAGATGTATGGCAATTGTGGATTTTTCCTTATCAAAAGAGTGGTGTGATGTATACATCTTATAGCAAATACATTAGATATCATAATATGGACATCAATTAGGAGCGAGGTTGTCAAAGGAATTAGTAGACAGGGAAGCCTGGTCATGGAAGCAAATACAGCATTTAAGTTTCATCTAGCCTTATATGTAATAAACAAAGAGGTGTCTCAGATTCTGAAAACCTCAGATGCTAATTGCTAAGTAATGATCATGTGGTTACAAAATATAACATTCACTTCAGTAAAAAAAACATGTTTTTGCAATCAACATGACCCCAAAACACAATTTTGATCACTAATTTCTGTTGTAATCTTTTTATAAAACCTAAAAAAATGGTAGTAGTATGAAAATACTTTCTAAGACGAATCTACACATATGATTTTCATATATCTAAGTGAAACATGCAAGAAAATATAAATTCATATAATATATGATCATATGAATTGTGGTATCGCTCAAATGTCTGTCATCATTGACCTATTCGAAATATGATACGGGGATCGCTATAGATATGCTATCCTAACTCTTGCGTGGCATGGCGTCTCAGGATATGTCTTTGCAGTTACGTCTTTTGATATTAGCTATGGATGAGGCGTTTTTTAAGCGAGAAAACCCTCAAAACTTTCAAGATTATGTAGCATCTTTTGTATTTTTTATAGCAGAAAAGCCCCTAAAACTCCCTAAAAAATATATCTAGATCCATTTTTAGAACGACAAAACCCTCAAAACTTTCAGATTTTGTTTTAGTCATGCAAATTGTTTTCCAAAATTTGTTGTTGTCTTATGCAATTTTTTTCCCGCTACATTTTGCCTATGAAATACATAAAAAAACATCTAGATAGGGTTTTTTCGAATAGGCTATTCAAACCTACATTTTTCTTACGGGTCTTTTTTCAATCCTAAAATCCCGTGAAATACCTAAAAAATTACATCTAAATGAGTTTTTTTTACAAAATTGTCCTAAAAAAACTTAGATTTTTCTTACTATTTTTTTCTTCAACTACAAAATCATCTATACTCATCACCGCTCACCTGTGCGGCGCGGAGTGCCGCCGCGCAAACGTACCTAGTTAATCCTATATCTCCACTAACTGGGAGCTGAAGATCCGAAGTAGTATGTCTTATTTTTTGAGTACGTATTTATTAACACAATAACATCAGGTATGACTTTTAACTCAGAAAGAAGATAATACTTCATTCGTTTCTAGATAACATGTTTCTTTAACTCAAAAAGAAAATAATTCACCATAAGAACTAGGCTGGTATTAATAACTGGAAAACAACTGCTCTCTCCCCTTTAAACAGCCTAGGAGAGAACACGATCACCAAGGCCATGGCCAAAGCACAGGAAATATTGGTGAAAATAGTTCGATAAAAATATGATTTATGTTTTGAGTCGATAGGGTGATTTTGTCCTACGGAATAAACCAAATCGATCCGACTGGATTACAGAGAGCTACAAGAAGAAAAAGATTGCGTGTACAACACTAGGATCCAACGGGAACAAGGCGATTAACACAACTAATATGTACCTGCCCTTCTCTCGCAGAGTTGATTAGGGGTGACGAGAGTATCAGCTGCCCGAGCGACATTGCTGCTAGCACCAGATGCTGGCTCAGATGATTTACTGAAGTCAGTAAAGAGGCGTGATATACTTCCGTGCGCCGCGGTATCCATGTAGCCTGTAATTAAACACATGCAGATTAATTATTACGTGGTCGAAACAGTTAACAGCCCGGAGTAATAAAAGTATTTCTAGACTATTTATAATCTCCAAAGGGTGCTGCAGAGAAATACGTGTTTCCATAAAAGATGTCTTTGCATGAAACAATACATATGTTTCTTATAAACTTCCACCCTTTCAAATAAAATGTGTCTAATCAAAGGATCTATTAAGTATTTAAGATCTAAGGGTTAATATTTTAATTGAGTTTTATCTAATGGTTAGAGTTTTAAAGGTAATGCGGCACAATTATAAGCCTGATTTTATAGGCAATTTTAGATGAGAGGAGGATTTACTGTTCCAGCTCATAATAATAATACCTTTTCTAAAGATGGCAAGGTTCGGCCTTCCAGCTATGCCACGTCCGCCGTATCCTAAAGCTCGTGAGGTTTCTGGCCTCCCGGCTATGCCGGTCGTGAGCGTCTGAAGAGCTCCTCAGAGATTTCGGTTTTTGCGTTCAGGTCCGCACGCTTGTAACACCCAATTTTGCTTTTCTTGCATTTAAATGGTATTTTGAATTTTTGGGAATTTCTGGAATTTATTTGGATTTATTTGGAATTATTTGGATTTATTTGAATTAAACCATTTAACAAATTAATTAAATAATAGAAAAGTTAAAATAAAATTTTGCTGAAAATATTTTATTTGAGTCACAAATGTCCTAAAATATTTATGAGAATTTTTCCAGAATTTTTCTGATATTTTTAATGCCCCAAATAAATTATTTGAATTTCGGGAATTATTTTTAATCGAAAAGAATTAAAAATCCGGATGAACAGTACTGGGCCGAGTACTGTGCGGCCCGTTCCGGAAAAACCCTAACTCCGCCGCCGTTCGATCCGGATCCGACGGCTCACGCGTTGCCACGTCACCCACCCCGAATCCTCGCCGGATTCCGCCGCCGCCGCCCGTGTGGGCCTCGGTCTCCGCGCTTTTCACGGAAGCCGAGGGCACTATTTAAGGCGCCGCCACCCGCGCCGTGCTCCTCACCTCGCGCCGCACCCGTCCGTACTCGTCACGTCGCCCGAGACGCCGCCGCCTCGTCGCACGAGCTCGCCGAAGTCCCGAAGCCCTCCGCCGCACTTCTTCGCGCCGTTCCGCCGTCACCGGTGATCCTCCGTCGTCGCCGTTGGTTCCTTGGAGTTCCTCTCGTCGAGACGCGTCGGAAGCGTTACTCTTTCACGCCGGAGAGTCACGGGAACGCCGCCGGCCACGTCTTCGTCTCCGTCTCCGGTCAAGCCAGCGCCGCCGCACCATCGCCGTCGCCCCGAGCTCCGTCGACCGTCCGATCTCCAATCGACGATTCAGATCCCGCCACGTCGCCCCCAAAACAGTAAAGCCCATCTTCTAATCTCCACCGTTAGATGCAAATCCGAGGGCAACCGTCGTGCCACGTCGCCGTTCACTGTGCACGTGACGCTGACAAGGCGGACCCACATGTCAGTCTCACCGCACGTTCACTGTGCGCATGAGTCGCTGACAAGGCGGACCCGCATGTCAGTCGCACGAGCACTATGCGCATGAGACGCTGACAGACGGGCCCACCGTCGGCGCCGCACCGCCGCGTGTGGCGTCACCGCCGACGTCATGCCGGCGTCACGATGGGTCCCACTGTCGGTGAGTGGACCGAAGTCGTCTTGGCGTCATCTTGGCGTCGGCCAAGGGGAGCGGTCAGTCGGCGTCGGCAAGGCCACGTGTCACTCTCTGGTGTCGACACGTGTCCTGGATGACGCAATAATTAATTTACCGAAAAGAAAAATCTTTATTTAATTCGGAATATTGATTTTAAATATATTTTGAAACTTCAAACGCTTATAACTTTTGCGTTTTAACTCCGATTTGAGTGATTCCAATTTCTATAAATTTGTAAAATTGTGATCTTTCTGGTTATGAATTTTAATTGAATTTTTGAGTACTGTTTGTCTACTGTTTATTTATTTCTTGTTGTTTAATTGCGATCTGGCGTGAGGCGTTGAAGTGCCCGAAGGTTTCGAGGAGAAGTTCGACCGAGAGCAAGTTCAGAACCGAACCAGCACTTTTTGAAGGCAAGTTGTGTTTGATCATGTTGAACCTATTAGAGCAAATTATTTTGATTTAAACTATTGCATGCTAACTTGATAGAAATGACTTTGAATAAATTTTGGGATTAGTTAAAAGCCTAGTTGCTGTATGCCACCTTGTCGTATATAATTGTGTGCCATGAATCATTTGTCACCCTAGGTTATGGACTAGTAGTTGGACAGTAATAATTTGCCAACATGGGTTGAGTAGACCGAAGTAGTATGCTTAGCCCTGCCACGTGGACATTTTGTGATTTTGGAATGCCAAGGTTAATATTGACTTAATGAGATAATGGAATGTATTTTGTTAATGAGACATGTGTTATTAAGTTGATGATGGCACGTGGTGCAATGGTAAAGAACCGGGGTGGGAAAATGATTTAGACTGGGGCAAATGGCAAGATTGTTTCTGGTGGGCCAAGAGTGGCAACTGGGCGGTCGTATTTGGTTTTTATTGGTTTGGATAATTGAGATCACACATGGTTAGTCTTGCCTCGGTCGACTAAGGACTTAACCTTGCGAGCATTTGAACTGAGTCTTTCATACAACCACAAGCTCCGTAATGGGACGGGCTTAGCTGAGTAAACTGGGAAATCTATTCTTTGGTCTTGTCGTGGTGGTGTGAGGCCGGAGAAGCGGAATGAGAACTCACATGGCGCAAGAGGGGCCACTGGTGTGGTAACCAGTCCCTCCGGTGTTGAAACCTTAGCGGCGATCTTGGGTTTAGATGGAACTTTGGAAAGGCTTCGTTATGGTTATTTGCCTTGGTGGTATTTGACTGTATCTTGTGGGTAAAGTGTATAACCTCTGCAGAGTGTACAACCTATTCGAATAGCCGTGCTCACGGTATTGAGCATCGCTCGGTGATTACGGTCAAGGGTTAGATTTTCATGAAAAAGACTTGTATGTGGAAATGCTTGGGTTGGTAATGATGAACTGGACTTAGGACAGAAAAATGATTTACGATTGAAATGTTTGTGAAAGCTATTATTCCTATTACTGTTTTACCGCTTTGCAATCTATTACTGTTTACTTGAAATGCTGTACTGCACATGAACCTTAGCCTGTCCTTTGTACTAAGCCATGCATATAGCATATTAGCATTGCATTCTGTGCATGACTTGCTGAGTGCTCAAAGTACTCACCCCACAACAACACAACTTCAGTTGAAGAAGAAGCAACCCCTGCCCAGGAGGAGGAGTTTCAGGAGGAGCCAACGAACTAAGGAGCGAGCCCAGTCAGTTGCCTGTGGCAAATTGGATGGCGCCACGAGTTTATTTTATTCCGCTGCATTTGAATATTTTAATAAGTCTTCGCCCTGCGAGGCGTACCTTTGTAACTTGACCATAAGGTCAATCACTAGTTTGAGTATTTAATTAAAGTACTTATTATTTCGTTGGTTATGACTGTGATATGTACCGCTGTTGAGACTGTGTGCACTAGCGTGATCCTGGACTAGTGCTGAATACACAGAGGGTCCGGATTTGCAAACCCGGGTCCCGACAGCGCTCCCTCTCGTCGACGCACGCCTCCAGCTACCTCGTTCGACACGTGCGCATGCCCACGAAGCTACCGGCGCTCTCGTCCGTCTCGCGGCGCTGCCCCCTTGGTCCACGCGTACGCGCTGCCTGTGACCGCCGCTCCTGGTTCTGACAAGTTAATCTAGTTGTCTTCAGGTTTCGGTAGGAGTCAGGGAAAATTAAGTTTTGCAGTTTGAAGTCTGCTGTTCTGTGTCCGAGTCGTTTTTAAGTTTAGGAAGTTTCAGAAGTCTAATAAAAGTCTGTTGCTGCAAGTCTTGGTTTCGGAAGTGTAATAAAGTTCAACGCGTACACAACTAGCTAGTCAGTCTCCGATTCGAACTCAATGTAATTCTGCTATATAATGAAGTAAGAAATCAGAAAAGAGGCGAGCCGCATCACCTCGCAAAACGAAAAAACTGCATTCTCTGATTTTCAGTTTTGCATGCTTGTTACTATCACGTAGAGTTCATGCGTTCTTGCTCCAAGAATCAAAACGTTTGCTCGGCGTCTGGTTCCTAGGCGTATATATATATACCCACAGTGGTATCAGAGTATCAGGAAACGACGTGATAAAGGACACTCAAGGCCCGATCGTGAGGCATAAAGCCAGGTTAGTAGCAAAGGGGTATATTCAACGACAAGGCGTTGATTTTGATGAAGTGTACACTCCCGTTGCTCGGTTAAAAACAGTACACTTGTTTATTGCTATCGCGGCACATAAAGGACGGGAGATTTATCATATGGATGTTGAATCGGCTTTTCTCAATGGCGATTTGGAAGAAGTCTATGTTGTGTAACCTCCGGGATATGAGAAAAAAGAGGAGGAACACAAGGTGCTAAAATTGCACAAAGCTCTTGTTAGAAATTGGTCTATTGGGTAGCCCATTTCCTTTAATTCCAAAGCATGCATAGTTTAGTATCATATTACCTAACCAAGTGGAGGTTAGACAACTTAAAAGGTGGAGTTCTTTCCACCTCTTGAGTAATGACACTTGATATGAGAATAGTATAGGGTGGACGGTGGCTAAACACACACGCACGCGTGCGCGTATTCTTGTGACTTGGGACTTACGACCGCGTCGTAGTGTGTCTTCTGGCACTTTAAATTCACCTTTTGTTTTACTGAACCTTGCAATTATCTCTCCATTCAATCTGTTTAAATGAGATTTAAATATCTGTTTTAATTCAGTATCATTATGCAGTTAGTTACTAGAGAGTTAATTGACATTATGCGGCAGTTACTAGTAACTGTCATATTTAGCTAACATAATATGGTTAGTTACTAGTGCGCATCTATATAAACTCCTGAAGATGTCCAGGACGGGTACACTGAATTCTCCTCCATTCTTCTCCTCTTTGAATTGTTGTACTGTTGAGTTGAGCTGTTGAACCTCGCCGGGCTTCCTCCTCGGCGTGCACCGTGAAGGAGGGTGAGCGGTATCTCTGAGCCATGCCGCAGAGTTCACCTGCACGGGGCGGCAATAAGATTTCTGGGCAGCGCATCAGCGTGACCGCTTTGCTTCTTCCGCGACATCGACTTCCACGACCACATCTACACTGCACTGCCTTCTGTTCTTCAGCAAGCCCGATATCTTTTGTTATCTTTGCCTCAAAATAAAATCTACAATAAAAATATTGTACCTATTTCCAACACCTCTATATGGATTGCGTCAAGCTCCAAGAGCGTGGAATTCAAAGTTAAACAAGACTCTTGAAGCACTTAGTTTTGAAAGATGCCCACTGGAGCACACGCAGTTTACAAACGGAGGCAAGCGAAAGGGAATTTGCTAGTTGGAGTTTACGTGGATGATTTAATCGTAACTGGAGAGTGTACCGAAGCTATTGAAGATTTCAAGTCTCAAATGAAAAGGTTACTGTGAAGCTATTGAAGATTTCATAATCTGCTGATTATGAATGACCTTGGGTTACTAAGTTATTATTTGGAAATTGAAGTTCGTGAGAGCTCCGGGAAGATTACACTTTGCCAATCTGCATATGCACCAAAAGTGTTGGATAAATTAATGTGGCATGAAGAATTGCAATCAACTCAAGTTCTGATGGAACCTCGCTTGAAGTTGAGAAAGGAAAGCATAAACCCTCAAGTGGACAAAACCTTGTACTGCAGCATAATCAGCAGTCTCAGGTATTTGCTTCACACACATCCTGATTTGGCATTTTCCATTGGCATGTTGAGTAGACATATGGAGAAGGCTACAACAGAACGTATGGTTACTGTGAAGCATGTATTGCAGTATGTAAAAGATACTTTGAATTTTGGGTGTGTCTACGAGAAGAAAGGAGAAAACATGGAGCTAGTCGGCTACTCTGATAGCGACTTAACTGGAGATACAAATGGCAGGAAAAGTACTTCAGGCATGTTATTCTTCCTTGGATCGAATCCAGTTAGTTGGAACTCACAAAAACAAAAGGTGGTTGCTTTGCCTTCCTGTGAAGCGGAATATATCGCAGCAAGTGCAGCAGCGTGTCAAGGAGTATGGTGTTTGTTGGCTGATATATTGGAGGTGGATGCTGAAAAGGTTATTCTCAAGATTGATAATCAGTCCGGAATTGCGTTGTGCAAAAACCCAGTCCATCATGAGAGGAGCAGTTACATAGATACTCAATTTCATTACATAAGAGATTGTGTGGAATCAGGAGTTATCGATGTGCAGCATGTTCCTACTAAAGACCAATTAGCTGATATTCTGACAAAGTCTCTTGCAAGAATAAAGTTCAAAGAAATGAGAGAGAGAATCGGCGTACAGATCGTTGGCAAAAGAAGTGAAAGACAACCAGATCAAGGAGGAGAATGACAAGTTAATCTAGTTGTCTTTAGGTTTCGGTAGGAGTAAGGGAAAATTATGTTTTGCAGTTTGAAGTTTGTTGTTCTGTGTCTGAGTCGTTTTTAAGTTTAGGAAGTTTCAGAAGTCTGATAAAAGTCTGTTGCTGCAAGTCTTGGTTTCAGACGTGTAATTGTGTTCAACGCGTACACAACTAGCTAGTTAGTCTCCGATTTGAACTCAATGTAATTCTGCTATATAATGAAGTAAGAAATCAGAAAAGAGGTGAGCCGCATCACCTCGCAAAATGAAAAAACTGCGTTCTCTGGAATTTTAACTGTCACAAGCTTTACCAAGTCTGCCCCTGTTAGTCAACATCTACACCTGTTAGTCTTCCTGAAAACTGTCCTTTATCAGCCTGGAATTTTAACTGTCACAAGCTTTACCAAGTCTGCTGCCATATACGTTGATGTCATTGAATACTAATGCTGCTGTTACCTGTGATCAAAGTCCATTTATGTTTTATTCCATAAATGACAGTTTTCTTGCGACAATGCATCTTTGTGGAGTAAATTACATTCCATCTGTGCAGAGAAAAAAAAACACGAAGAATAAAAAAGAAGGGCCAGCTCCTACCATTTATTCTCTCAGAGCCCACCTTATGATTACCAGTATGCGTTAGAAATATAATAAACTCGCGTGAGTAGTGGACACTACCAACACTCCCTCACGTGAAAAACACAGAAGAAGAATGCACATATACAGAGTCTATTGGCACAACACAACTAGTGCCTTTTCTCTCTATTCTTCTTGTCTTGAACCAAACGATTACACAGGATTAAATAGTAAACAACTAACTACATGCAGCCACTAATCACTCCATGCTAATTTTAGGAACCAGCAAGGCCCATGCATGCAGCCACTAATCACTCCATGCTAATTATAGGAACCATGTTCTGTGAGGCGTATGCATGCAGCCACTAATCACTCTATGCTAATTATAGAAACCACTAATCAACTCCACTAATTTGTCCTCAAGCATGCCGAAATAGCTGGTAGCTAGATCCGGTTCTCAAGCCACGTCGCTACGGTGTCTTCTAGACTCGGTCGCATCTCACGAATCCAAGACAACGATCGACTTGGCCACAGCTTCACAAGTCTAGGTAACTCGGCCACACCTCAACGAGTTAGACGACGTGCTTGAACACCAAAACATACACTAGCTCCTAACATACACGCAACTCAAGTATTTTCTTAGTATAAACTCACACAAAAATAAACGTGCAGACTAATATGAATTTCCACAACAAGATTAATTCCCAACAGTATGAAGAAAGACAAAATGGCAAACAATCTGCGATGTCAACTAGGGAACCTGGTTCAGATCATCGGCATGATGGGAAGATGTCTGGGTTTGCTTACAGACCACATAGCTTACATGAGAGAATGGCTGAGGACCAATTTGCCAATGAGAGATATGGACCAAGGATTTCTGATTGCTCAAAACCAACCATGAGTGATATGTTTAAGACTGCACCCCAATCACCAAATGTCCTTCATAATAGGTGTTTCAGCTCTCTTGTGCAACCATTTCAAACAGATATACAAACTTCTAACAGAAGCACTCAATCCCAGGTTTGTGCTCATGTCATTCTCAAAAATAATTAATTTCCCTTTCTTGTTGCAACTGATAAAACTATTTACCAACCTGTACTAGCAGGGAACATAGATTCGACATCTCTTAAATCAGGCAAGTCAAGCTTGGCTGATATACTATTTGAGTCTGATAACGCTCGCCAACATGGTTCGAGACCTCTTAAGGATAATGCTTACGTCATCGACCAATCAGTTCCTTCTTGTACAGATATAACCCCTAATGCTAGTAATTCTCAGGTGAAGAACATCCGCATTGCTCTAAAAAAAACTTTTAGTGTGAGTTCATGTCAGCGTATACATGCAATTAAATGCAGTTCATTCTTCATTCTTTTGAAAATGATAACTGTACTTATGCATATTACTTTGTTCTTTTTTTAAAAGGGTGATTGTACTATACCATTGTGAGGTTACACTATCAGGCTGGCCTTGTTCAGCTTAAAATTTTACATTAAATTTTCCGCATTTCCTCAGCCTTGGAGTGCTTTTGATGCAACCAGCGAAAAGACCCAACAAGCTGCACCAGGAGGTTTGTCATTAATGGGCTCTAACCCACAAGAACCTAAAGGACCAATGGATGGAAATAGTTCGCAGGTAAAGAAACTGTGATATTTATGAATAATAATTAGAAAGTTATTCTCTCTGCTGCTAAAATGTTCTTCTGGTATTTTGACTTCTGAGTCCTTTTTAGTTTTAACCGCTTCTTATTAAGAACTTTCAAATTGTCACCTTGTTGTGTGTTTCCAGTTCTGCCCTTCATTTCATGATATAAGTCATAAGTGGGATCGTAGATCATAATATGTTGGAAATCTAGGTATTATTTTTGTTTTAGATTTGAATATTAAGTTAATTTTCAAAATGATTAAAGACAACAGGCAAGACAAAAGACACCACATATTTCTGAAAAATAGATCCACAGAGGAAAAATAGGAGAATTCTTACGATGGGCTTGATGACGAAAAGGAAGCAGTGCAGTAGCGATCGGCCGTAGAGGAAGTAGTTGACGCAGAGGAAGTAGTCGACGTCGTGGATCGTCCAATAGCAAGATGAAGAACTTCGGCGGTCGCTAGATTGCGCTGCCTGAAACCTTATTGCCGCCCGTGCGAGTTCTCGCAGCGGCAGCGGTTGGAGATTCCGCTCTCCTTGTCTCGCGTGTGCGCTGAGAGGAAGGTCGATGAAGAACGAGTGCAGCACGAAGACGCATAACCGATCACGGTGGATGAACGCGAGTGTCGAGCCAAAAGCCCCATCATGCGGGCGTCTCCATTTTATAGCCTCGCACCAGTAACAGTCAATAAATTAACCATTATAACACCATTAAACGCTAGTAACTGCAGGTCATTCAAACGACTGTTTCTATTAGAAACTGACGCCATTATTATGGCTGTTTCAATTCTCAGTAAATGACCCTATTAATTCACTAATAATAGAGAGAAACTGAAAAATAAAAGGGTTTAAACGTGCCAGAAATTTAATCCACGGCACGGCGACGTCCCAAGTCACACGGGAAAAATACACGGTAATTCGCGAAATACGCGCGCGCGTGCGTGTGACTTTAGCCGTACTCCTCACCTTCCATATGCCTCATTACAAGGCATAGTGGGAGCTCTCCCTTTTAAGTTGGCACTCTCCTCTTTTAACTAGCAATATGATACTATTATTTGTAGCTTTGGCATTAGAGATAAATAGGCCACTTGGGCCTCATTTCTAACGTAATCTTTCCCGTGCTCAGCCGCAAACTGATGAACACAAAAAATGCCGAAAATGCCCCTTACAGCCAGCAATCCATTTACTTGCTCGATTGCTTCAAAGGTATCCCTTTTCCTCTTCAATTTTACATAATCTCTATTTAATCTAACAATGTAGGTGTTTCCATGCAGGAATCTCATAACGATGACCCCAGAAAATTTTCAAGGATGTGTTCCTCCAACCATTTGCTGCTTTCCTAGAGTCATCTGCATTACCTGCTGTTCCTTCAGGCTTTTGTACTTGTATGCGCCATTCACCATTTTGCATACCATTGCTGTTTTTGAAAGTGGATTAACATAATACCTCTGATTTATAGGAAGGAGCCTCTGCTGATCAGATGACATTAAATCCGTCCGATCTTCCGTTCTACACAGATTCAGATGCTTAGGATATGGTATGCCATTTATTCACACTGTATTGTATCTTGTCATAATATCCAAAACTGCCATGTCATATAATATTATATAAGATACAACTATCCCAATGCATAGTATCATAGATTGTTTCTTAGTCCCCACAAGATAATTAAATGCTAGATGTGTACGAGAGTATGAATTGTGGGCCACTTAGATGATTCAAGTTTCAATGTATATGATTTCGTGCCCAAGTGGTATCTTCCTTAGGGCATCTCCAATGGTGCCACTTCAGCTAGCTATAAGCGTGCCATCTCAATATTTTGCTTAGATGGAAGAGAAAAAATGAGGAGAGAGATATAGACCGGCTACTAATGTATAGCCAGGCTATAACTGATTCCAAGGTACTTATTATCTATTACATGTGGGCTAATATTTAATTTTATAGACAATGCTATAGCTAATCCATTGGAGAGATTGTCTATACGTTATCTATAGATGATATGGATATTTTTTATAGTTAGTATCATTGGATTAAGGGCATCTCCAATGGTACGTGATCGAAACTGTTAATAGCTGGGAGCTAATACTTGCGCCGGGATCCATCTCGAGCGAACTCGGAAACAGTTCCATCTGTTTAATCTGTCATTTCGTTCATAACGCATTGGAATCCATCAAATCGTTACTGTATGTTAGCACTGTAGTTTTCAGTCACTGCAACTGGAGCATGTGAATCACTGTGGTTACCACTAGGATTTAATGAACAGCTCCTACGTACTGTCGGTCTCAACCAAGGATTATTAGTACTAGATGCGTAGCGAGCCTGTGTATTGCTGCGGACATAAGAAATCGTCAATATAGGTAGAGATTCCAACAGAGAAAAAAAATCTTTTTCAAAACAGGTTAAAAAAGAAACAAAATTGTCATAATTTTTTAAAATCGCAAAAGCTTCATGATCCCATTTTTTTATGGTAGCATAAACATGCTCTCATGAGTCATGACCCTTCTAACAAACTTTAAATAATTCACAAATTTAGTACCTCAATTAAATCAGCGAACTTTCTTTAAGTGCGTTAGTAGTATTGTTAGAATTTTTAAAAATAATAAAAGTTTGATTGTGATTTAAAATTCTTATGGTCGCATCTCAGGATCCTTCTCAAAAAGTTTCAAGAATTTGCAAATTCAGTAGCTTAATTAAATTAGCAAAGTTGATTTAAATGCGTTAGCAGCATTTACAAAATTTTTCAAAAATCGCACAATTTTGATCATGATCCGAATTTTTTGTAGTATGTTAGGCATGCTTTGAGGACCATTCTAAAAAAGTTTCAAAAATTTACAATATGATTTAATAGTTTAATCAAATCAGCAAAATTTATTATCTCCTCTATTTCAGAAAATTTACAACATGATTTAATAGCTCAATCAAATTAGCAAAATTTATTATCTTCTATGTTAGTGAAAAACACTGTAGTAGCTACAATATTTAGTGAAGCTACAGTGCCTTGCTCCTCCCGGAGGTTTTGCTAGCTGTTCAGAGCATCGTTTGTGTAGTTTGACGCTGAATAAACTTATGAGGCCACGTACAATGTTACTGTAGAAACCTTAGTGCTAAATGAGATGCCATGGGCGCGTGGCCGATGCACCGTACATCGTCGAGAATATAGAGTTTTATACAATGATATGATTTCTCGCCCTTTCATCATTGGTGGTACGAAAATGTATCAATTACTACCGGTTGGGAAAAGTTGGAGTATAACAGGCCATTATACGGAGTTGTGACTAAGCATCTGCTTGAAAGCTCTGAAATTTTTTCACCTGTAATGAAAAAATACAGTAATTTTTTTATTACCCAAAATTACCAGTGAAATAAAAACCCTCACATGTCGTCTGTTTGGAGAAGAAGATTAATAAGCTCCCCTTGCCCCTAGTATTCCTGTGAAATCAAATCGCGTGTAATTAACAAGTGCCAATCTAGAACAAAAAAAGATGACAATGACTAACAGAACGACAAGCATCCCCTATTAATTCATCAGAATTAGTGCGCCTATTGCATTATGCGTCAAGATTTCAGATCACAACATAAAAAAATGCTCAATAACAATCCAAGAATGAAGTGAACAGATGAATAAATCATCGACTTGTTTAGTTACTTACAACAATCAAAAGAAATCAAGAACCAGTTTCTTTCATCGCTAAAAGTCATTGAAAAATAATCAAATCAAAGTGCTCTATCTCACCGCTCGCCTCCCCGTCGTCTCCTGCTCTTCGCCACCACCCTCACCGTTGCCGTCGCGTGGTGCTTCGCCTCACCATCTCCACCACGCCCTGTCTCCCCCTTTGTCTCCCCTCCACAAACGACTTGCCCTCCCGAATGCCATGCGGCACGGCTCTCTCAGGGTTCTCCCAATCTGTTCCTCAGCCTTAATTTGTTTGGGACAAAAGGCTTGGTTGTTATTGTTCTGTTGTGAACATTCTAGCATGTGATGCTACACTCCATTGGAGAACTGGACGGTGAGATTGTTCTGTGCAGGAACTTGTGTTACTTCAACTACTCTGCTGGTGATTGTGATGTTTCTCATATGGAGAGTAAGCATTTGGTTGATTACAACATTCTGCCTCGTATTTGGTTCATCAGAGCTCATCTTTTCTTCTTCAGTTCTATACAAATTTAAGGAGGGTGGTTACTACTTACCTGCCTATAGCCACTGCAACGGTTCTGGTGGCAATAATGGGCACATGGCACTACGTCCATGTAAAGAAATATTGGTATGATCTTGAGCACACAGTTACAAATGATGGCATGAAATAATTTACTCAAACGCGTGACGTGAAAAGAACTCTTGGAGTCGGCTTCCTCTATACCAAGGATTCAAATTTCATTTTAAGATGAAATCTCATCGGTGACTGAAATCCGAAATCTCGGTAAGATCTCAGAATTTTAGGCAAATCTTGGCCAAAATTAAAATATGGTTTTATTTCTACCGGGAAAAATGAAATTTTGGGAAATTTTGGACGAAATTCCCAAAACCTCAGCGAGATTTTGGTGAAATTGCACCGAGTAAAACATTGCACAAACGATATACAAACATTTGGGAATGTTTGTGCAATAGTGGATAATATTCCTAGGGTATTGTTTCTAACAATAGTGGATACACTATTCCATCGAGCGTGAGTATTGTTTCTTTTGGTTGACAGATTAAACAGAAGAAAAGGCTTCGGAGTCCGTCGCTCCTATTTTCATGCGATTTTTGCTGTTAGAAACATTTGTGGAATTTAGAGTAGCATATGTGTCACATGCTTAGCCATGCTTAGTTCAATATTTGTAAAAGTGGTAAAAAAAATTGGTATAACTCAATTTTGGACACTTTGGGAAATATTTTTGCTCAGTTTGAACAGAGTTGTTATGTCTGCTAATTTGGTTAAAAATATGAAAATAAAAATTATTAGACATGGAGCGAGTGGTATGTTAATACCTGTGTCATTTGCACGAGAACTTGATTTGTGGTTGTGTCTCTTCGGTCATTAAGGACTAAACTCTAATGTCATTGATACAAGCATTTTCCGTACTACTAAAAGTGTAATGTGGGATGGACTTGGTCAACTAATTTGCAATGTTTCAATTTTGGTTTCATCATGCAGTTGAATGTAGGTGCCAGTGAGATGGTATATTCTCAACCAGCGCAAGAAGGGGTTTGTGATAGTCACTCAAACCTTAGTGGGCGAAATTGGATTGGGATAGTACATTTTGAAGACCTTGTGATAGTCACTCAATCACATACTATTCTGTGGCGAGCCATGGTAGAGCGTGGTGATCTAACTATATCTTATGGGTAAAATTGTGCAACATTTGCATAGTGTAAATATATTCGAATAGCTATATCCCCAATCATGAGCATCTCTTAGTAAAACAACATTTTGTTAGGTTTTTTGGTTTTGAAATAGTTTTTGGAAAGGTATGGATGCGCAGATAGTCCATGCTATAGTTGAGTTTTGGATTTGGAAAAGGTATGGTCCATGGTAGATTTGTTTTGGCAAAGGTTTGTTAAAT
The DNA here is from genome assembly GCA_036346375.1 of Guadua angustifolia. Classification (NCBI taxonomy): domain Eukaryota; kingdom Viridiplantae; phylum Streptophyta; class Magnoliopsida; order Poales; family Poaceae; genus Guadua; species Guadua angustifolia. The sequence goes on from JAYEVE010001005.1 coordinate 512,501, forward strand.
GGAGGATTTTTGTGGCATCGGTAAGCCACTTGAATTTTTACTTATGCTATTTATTGTTTCTTTACATCAATGTCAATTGTTTTTACAAATAAATAGCTCTTTACAAATTACTATATCTATTGCAAATGAAAGCTCATTTTATGCAAAATATACTAGCTAGGACAGCCATCTTTGTCTTAGCTTGCATATATTATATGTGTTTTCTTTAAAGTCTTGTGGTGTATAATCTTGTACTCATAATTGTTTGTTGAACAAAAATCATAGCAAACAGATGAAGATTTCTCGTTGGCTACTGTTATGACCCGGGATATGGTGATTATATTGCCAAATACTAGGGCATTAACTCAGTTGGTTGCCCGTGTGTTATGGCATAAAATGAGGGCCCTTTTATCTTTAATTATGGTTTATTTTCACTACAAGTACTTTCTTAAGTGAACTATTTGCCCGGTAGGCCCATTTGTGTAAAACTCGGTCATATAGATCTATGTATGACTGCTTAATATTATGTGCTACTATGTTTTTTTAACTTGTATATGTATGTGATGCAACAATGTATTATATGTATGCTAGTCACTGATCATGGTACTATTACGGTATACACATAAGATCCGGAATTATTTTTTTTTGGGTCCAACACCAAGGGGATGGCTAAAAAAAAGGCTTGGTATGGAGGTCAAACGCTACTTGGTCACTGTGTGCCGACATTAAAATACCCTGGGCAGTTAATGTGAAGGCCTATGTAGACCATATAGAGCGATGGTAAAATTAGTCTTACATTGCTTATCTAAAGTGAATTGTAGTGGTATATAATATTTGTTGCGTCCAACCATAGACCTCTGGGTTAACCTTATTGCATGAAGCGAGGACGAAAGTGTAAGTGAGGTGTTGTGTGTGAGACCATATGTGGTCATCTATGTGTTGTGACGAGCAATTAACAAATGTGAGATGAGTTTCAGGCGTTGGTGGTTAGACCGAAGTAGGTGTTGCAATCTTACCGGCCAAATTGTGGCTGTCTGACTGGTGTTGCACAAGTAGTTTGACTGGCTTGGTTCAAGCAGTCTGACTGGCTTAGTTCAAGTGGTCAGACCGGCAGGCAGTCTAACCGCCAGGTGTGTATTGTGCTATCTTGGGTTGGGTTGGGTTGAGTTCTTGGTGCACATAGGTTACATGTTGCATGGTTATGACTGATTAAAGTAAGTTGTTGTAGTATATAATATATGTTAGGTCTAAATATAGCCCATCTGGATTAACCTTATTATATGAAATAAGGATAAAAATGTAATTGGGGTGTTATACATGCGTAGACTTGCCCCATAGTGAGCTGAGCTTTGAGTAGATTTTGGTCTATGGTGTTACACCGTCTTGCTGGTTAAGACACCACCAGTTGACTAGGCCTTAGGGCTATCACGAGACGAGGGGGGCGAAGGGATGGATGGTGCTAGCCATGGGTGGATTTTCGCATAATCTATTGTCTCCTCGTTAGGTCTTTTCTTTCCAAAGAAGTTAAGTGCTTGGGGTGGTATGGACCGTATGTTTTTTTTCCCTTGTGTACCTAACATGTTGGCCCAGCAACTGGGAAAAAAATGGCTGTTTTTCTGTCTCTGAGAATCTCTATCGCATGTCTATTTCTTTTTTTCAGCTGTAGAAAATATATAATCGGATTTTACTGTATAGTAACATATATATTCTGTTATAAGTTAAGACTTAAACATAGACTAAGAATATTCAAACTGGAGCATGTAAAATGTAACAACAGAGAGTCAATTCCACAATTAGGTCCTTCCTACCAAAAAAGTAATCACACGTAGAACCCAATTATAAGACTAGTTGCTTATGTATATACAGGTTGTGACAACCTTGACAGCCCTTATCACACACATGGATAACTATACTTCACAGGCACAATCATGTAATTTTTTTTACTATTTTAACTGTACGAGTTTAAGTGAAATTAGTATTGACCACTGCTATTGTATATTTACCTCTTCACTCTGGCTTTTCCGTTGTTCTTTATAATGAAATTTCTGGGAATTACTTGGTATAATATAGTGAAATGTCCTTCACTAAGAAAGCAATAATCTGCAATACTTAAAACTGAAGATTGCCAATACATATTGTCTCTGTGAGCAGCGCACACTTCCTTATATGGTCCTGAGAAAAGAGAGGCAATTGACCCTTGTTACATATTCAAGAAATAAGAAATAAAAAATCACAAAAAAGAAGATGTATAGTACCTGGTAGTTGAATTTGGGATTGTAATATGGATGCCAAGAGATGATCTGATCAACTTGATATACTTAAAAAATCCCGAAAGAGGAAAAGCCAATGATTTCGGAAGAACAGTGGAGGGTAATGGTACGTAGTCATCCTGGAATTTCGGAAGAAAAGAATGCTCGACTTTGAGATACCTCCAAGGCCCCAACATCCCTTCAAGGAGGATCCTACCCTGTGAGTTGCAAGCTGAGTTCCTACTCTCCTGTAACTAGTCATATGACCGTGCGTTACAACGAAAACTCAATTTATGATAAAAGTTTATTTACAAAAGCATTAACAGTAGCAAAGGTGGTAATTAAAAAGCAGTGACAATGCGGGTAATTAAAGAGCAGTGGCAAAGGTGATACTAAATGCTTTGAAAAGATAAAGAGTGGTTGTAGTAGGTGGTATGTATGATAATTTCTCATTAAGTATTTATCAAATTTAGTATTTTTTTTGTTCGGTGCATACGGTAGGCAATAGACAAATATGTCTATACCGAATGGGGAGTAATCAATACGGCACTACGGCAGTCCTCCTGCATGCCGTTCCGTTCAAAAAATAAAATAAAATATACACCATCCTTGCACGTTTATAACGGATTCGATTCTATCAAATCATCACTGTATGTTAGCACTGTGCAAAGCTCAAAGTGTAAATGCACCTTCCAGTTGCCCTTGCATTGTTTTATTTGTAACAGTGGATGTAGCATAGGTGTCTCGATGACTACAGTGCAAGAAAACTGGAAAGAGTAGCGTCGAACACGGGTCATGTCCCCTCTGTGCCTGTGTGCGTACACCAGGGCATAACTTTTCTTGGAAAACACTCAAAATTCATAAAATTCACTCGTACTATTCCAGTTTAGAAAAGGATTTCATTCGGTTTATCACTCAAGTTTAAATTCAAATTAAAAAATTTGGGAAATTTGAAAAAAAAATTATTCAAAAGTTCCTTAAAATTAGTATTAATAACTTTTATGACCTCTGATGTGAATATTTTCTTGAAAAAAAAACAAAGTTTGGAATTTTACAATATTTTTCGGTTTTCCCTATTTGTTTCCCAATTTTTCAACCTATCACCAATTTTCGCAAAACTGCTCAAAATTTGCTGCTTTTCGAGTAGATTTTGACCTTTTCATTTGAATTTTACTTTGTGATTTGACCAGATTTCAAATTCGTTTGACTTTCGAAACCATTAGTTTTTTATAAATTTTATTTAGTTTTTTGAGAATTTCGATACTACTAGCTCGTCGAAATTTGAGGTCTTAACCGTATAGTTAAGCCTGGTGCACACTGCAGCAAGCTGCGGTAGCAAGGTGCAAGGCATAGTAAACGAAATCACCAGCTCCACGCACGAGCAACAAAGAGAGAGGAGCGAAGAGATAGAAAAGAAAAGAGGAGAAGAAGAGAAAGAAAATTTTGCGTGAATTTTTTTCAGTGTTGTGCTTCCACGTAAAAAGATTCTTGTACATAGTTTTTAGGAAAAAAAATCAGTGAGTACGGATTCTCATGTACCAATTCTTGTTTATGTACAATTCCTTTCTAGTTTTGAGTATATAATCTAGTTTTCTTTCATGATCTTAGATCAATTATTTTAGATTGATCTTTTAAGTTTCATCATTATTTTATTAATTTTTAGAATTAATAAAAACAGAAAAAATAGATTTAGGTTTAGTTTGCACTAATTAACGGTGCGCTTCTCAGTCCTTCATATCTTCACAGTGATCCAAGCAGCACCAAAAAAAAAAAAACCGGGAGTCACTTCACATTATGCAAGGAAATCGTCTTAGAGGAGGAACATCCATGACAAGCAATTGCCTAAGCTCGGGCAAATTAGGGATGTCCGTGAGAGCTCCTTAATGTCTGTAGCAGACAGATCAAGCTCCTCCAAAGCACCAAGGTCCTTGAAGTCCACAGACTCCCATCCAATTTGATTTCTTCCATCGTGCTCGACTCCCATCCTTCAATGTGAAGCTCGATCAAGCCAAGGTCCCATGAGATTGACCCTGAAAGTGAAATCAGTTTCTAGTTGTTGATGAGCTTGAGCGATTGAAGCTTCTGCATTTCTTCAAATATCTTCTCAGGGAAAGATTTTATTTGAGTCCCTGTGACCTCAAGTGTTGTTAGAATGAGCAGTGCAACTATGGAAGGGGGCAATTCCTCAAGGTTGGGGCATTTGGCCAGGATGAGCAATTCAAGATTTGACATGTTTCGGAAAAAGTTTAAAGGAAAAGTAGTTACTTGTGAATAGGACATGTCCAGGTATATCAAATTCTCTTTTGTTTGCCTATGTCTTGCGTCAGTTGAGAAAAAGGAGCTCCACTCATATCAAAATTTCAAGCTGGAATAAAGTGGACAGTGGTGAGTAAAACTATTGTCGGTTGCTGAGTCTGTATTAATTGCTGTGAAGGAACTTTTTGTAGAGTTTTGATATCACGGTAGCCTCTGAGTGAAAGCAGCCGAAGGTATATATGGTAGACAACCGATTGAAAAAGGGAGTGATTTCAGTTGAGTATAGGAGAGATCAAGAACACAAAGAAATGGGGTTTTGGCCAAGATATGATCGAGGTCATGTTAAGGTGTCATTTACACCATGGGCAGTTATAGTAAACTAGTAACCAATCTGAGGTGGTGAAATTAATGGTTTATACCTTCATGATTATCATATTATTACAGCAATCACTTTGTCTTATGGTTCAGCTTAGCTTTAGATTCGTTTTATTCCCAGAGGTATCATTAAGCTTATATTGGGCAAGCTGCATACCTTCGGAAACACCCAGGCATGTTCTCGATACTTTCTATAGATCAATCCCAGGTAAGTTATTTTGGATGACGTCTTCCTCTTAGTTGGAACATTCTTTGAATCAAATGCAGCTATACCTTGGTTGCAGGACCATTGTTCTGGCCGACCTTCATAATGGCTGTTTCCGCTGCTATCATTGTAAGACAGGCTATGATATCCGGTGCATTTGCGATCATTTCGCAGTCACAAACATTGAGGGTCAAAGTACTCCACACCTCAAAACTTTACGAGGGGAAGATTTACATTCCGGAATTAAACTTCATTCCTGGGTTGCTTTGTGTTATAGTAACGCTTGGCTTCCAGACAACGACTAATATTGGCAACGCATATGGTAAGACAAATGTGACCTCCTACTGTTATACACTAAGACAACCATTGCATCAGTAATTAGGTAATAGCTCCGTTAGACACAATCACACAACGCGTTTATCAACAAAAAAAAAAGGCTATAACGTGAAGGTTCTCAAAGTCATTTTTAATACAACTTGAAAATCTTCCACGGCAGTGGCTATACCTTCCAGTCTTCCACTGGTTTACCGGTTTCAGGTGCTTTTTAGCCATTTTCTTATTTTGTTTTACATCCAAGCAACAATATACTATCAATACATTTTCATGATACAAATTCATACTGCACCATTAACCGCTAACCATCATGGGCACAGTACTAGCTTACCTATTTTTTATGCTTTCTTATAAAAATTCTAATATGTGATGCTTCACTCCATTGGAGAACTTGACGGTGAGTTTGTTCTGTGCTGGAATTTGCGTTACTTCTGTGATGACTATTACAACTATTCTGCTGGTAATTGTGATGCTTCTCATATGGAGAGTAAGTATTTGGTTGATTATACCATTCTGCCCTTGTATTTGGTTTATCAGAACTCATATATCTTTCTTCGGTTCTATACAAATTTAAGCAGGGTAGTGTAACGACCCTTCCTTTTGGTACAAAATATCAAGAAAGATGATCTATGTACATATAGTACTAGTCTCATGATAAGTGGCTAGTACGCACATTTACAACAATTGATAACACATCCATAATCAGTATTACACATATATTAGGGCCTATTTGGCAGAGCTCCAGATCCTAATTCTCCAGTTTCAGCTCCTGATTCTCTATAGAAACGATTCTCTGGTGGAAATGATTCCTGTCTGAGAAATCATTTGGCAAGCCTACTTATTCCTAATTCCTGAAGAGAAGATTGTGCTAGAATTGTCCTTACTACCCCTCTGGTGCGGGTATATATCGTGATGACAGTGGTGGGTAAATAATTGTGAACTTGATGGGGAGGTTCATAACTGGGAGGTTGTGAATCAGGTGGGGAGCAGGTTTTTTTTTGCTCCCAGGCCACAAGTCAAAAAACATGAATCACTTCTTCAGATTCCTATGTGAAGCTGGTTGATTTTTTCTCGTTTGGTAGAGCTCCTCAGGCTGGGAGCTCTGCCAAACGCACCCTTAGTGGAAGCTGTTTATACAATAAAGTCGTACAAAGCAAAGTATATTGTAGCAAAAAGAAGCAAAAATCTTGTAATGTGCCCATCTAACCCTCAGATAACTGACAAGGTATAAACCATAAAAGATCGCATCATCGAAATTCGCGTATCCTACGTGAAAGTGTATATCTTCAGGGGCTTCTTCTTCAACTAAACCAACAAATTAAGAGTGAGTACTTTCGTACTCAGCAAGACTTAAGGTGTATCGCAAAAATACAGTAAATGCAAACTATGTCAAAGAAAGCTTCTACGGTTACTTTGCGTAAAACGAAATTGAACTTATAAATCAAGTAGTAATTTGCAAACATAATTTTATAACAGCGAGTTTGATAGTTATATAAGTAAATAAGAGTATAATAGCATAGTATAACTCACAGTCCTCCATGAATGTGATAATCGCATTATCTTATTGCTATTCCCTGGCATAAAACCTAAAACAAAGAATTTCCAACAGATATCTCCAATTCAAATTATTTTTGAAAATACCAAAACTTTTAATTATGTGATGACTTTACCAAATACCCTTGACTGCAGGCATGGCTTTTTGAAAACATTTGAACTCTGCAGAGGTGTACAGCTTTATCTACAAAAAATGATCAACTCTTTGTACAGCGCAGTTAGCACACTTTCTTTGGTGTGCCACAGAGAAGGCATAACATAACCGTTATATTACATAGATCTAACTTTACACCAGCCCTGTGATGTTAAACCCTCACTATGACAGCAGAAACACACACCCAAGATGTAATAGCTCATCTTTTTCATTCACACAATAACTCTAGCAGACCATCTGTAATATCGCGAAACCTCGCCCCAATCTATGTGCCTTCAGTCGGGCGTGCTGTGGCCGTCTGGCAGGTTTTCTCCGAGGTGTTTGTTCCATTTGGGAGGTTAAGAACTAAAGTTTTTCGTTTTTGGGAGGGGTATTTTTGGAAATTCCCCTCTCCACCTACTCTCTCTCTCTCTCTTGGAATTGAGTGGCTGTCATTGTTTCCAGCATCCTGTCTTGCTTTTGTTTTTTCCCCAAGCCAACAGACTTCCCTCATTTCCCTGGCTGCTGGCGCATGGGGTGAGCCGCTCCTGCCCATCCCTGCCTAAGGCCAGCAACCACCCTCCCATTTCTTGTGGCTAGTATTCCTTCTCTTGGCAAGATATTTTCCTTTCCCCACCACTCTGCCTGGCGCCCATTCCTTCGATCCTGTCTTCTGCGCCATGGCCGTGAGCACCACTAGAAGAGTCTTGCTCCCTGCCATTGCTACCGAAGGCCTTCCCAGCATTGCCGAAGAGCTGCTGCTCCCTGCTGTTGCTGCCGAAGGCCTGCCCAACCCTGCCGTGGAGCTGCTGCCCCCTGTCGTTGCTGCCCAGTTTCCTATCGGAGCTTGCCAAACGCCTGCCGCCCTTGCCGATTCTAGCCGGCCGAGTCCCTGCGATGCCTGGGCTTCAGCTCCCTGCCGGCCGAACCCACTCCATCCTCCTCTTCCTTGTAGGTAAGTGAGGTGAGGGTTCTAGGGTGTGGTTTGATTCCTTGTGCTGATTGGGGATAGACTAAGGTCTCTAGATTTGGGCTTTAAAGGCATTGCTCTAGTTGGGGGAAGGGGGAAACTTTGGTTGGAAGTTAGACTGTGCTCAGGTTGAATTTTTGCGGATACTTTTTGGGCACGTTCGGGTCCTCTCCTGACCGGTTGGCTATAGAGAAAATCGAAGCCAGTGTTCTTACGTTTAATCCGAGCTCAAGAAATCGCGAATCGGCCCAACCGTTTGAAAGTTATGGCTGTTCCCGTGAGAGCTGTCCAGAACGTGTTGAATGGTCTGTGCTCGCTGTTCATCGTCGATCTGGGATCAGCTGGTGGGTTGGCCAAATGAGTGTCTATGTTATTCGTGTAGTTCACTCCCTTGCGGTCGTTTCGAGTATTAGAACGCTAAAATCCGTTGAGCCAATCAAAAGTTGTGCAATTTGGAAGGTTGTCCTGGAATTGAGAAAAATTCAGCGAGCTTAGTTTTTGCGGTCGAGTTTTAGTGGTGATTTGTAGCCTTTCGAGGCATCTTCCGCATGAATGGTTGTGAGATAGTTATAGATTAGCCTCTTATGGTTAAGTAAAGGTAAAGAACCCCGTTTTTGGTTAAACCAATTAGAAATTAAGCTCTTTAGAGCGCTTGCTGTCCGGTTTCTAGTCGCCGGGGTTTTGGGTATTTTGTGCGTTCCGATGTAGTAGTGTTGTGGGTAGGGTTATTGTGACCTATCTAGAATTGGAAAGTTGAGCTGGCGAATGTTATTTTTCAGGGGGAGTAGCTTCGGGAGAGGCTTCAACTTCTCGCCATCCTCCTCCTCACGGTTGAAGGCAAGTGTAATGTGATATGCATATTGTGGTAATGTAAAGGTTAATGTTATTTAGGACCTTACTCACATGAAAGAAATTATATTGATGACTTAATTGTGAATCTTGAATAGACTACCGCGAATGAGGGTTTATTAAAGTAATATTTATCTATGTGATGCATTCTGTTATGTCTTGCAATAATGATTAGAAATGAATGACTATGTGTGCTATTTACATTCTTGCATTCATAATGGACGGGGCGTCCCATGTTGATGCGGGCCTCGGTGCTCACCCGTAGTGAGCACAAAAGTCCTACCTCGTAGTCCTATTCATCGAGATGAATGGGAGCGAGACAGTAAGAGTAGGCCTCTCCACGGGATGGGAGGGATGAGAGGGTGCATGCCGACGGGCGTGCATCCGGCAATACCGGTATGAGCCAAAGATGGTTGCATTCATAAGCATGCATGATGCATTGCATAATTGTGATGGTGAGTAAAGATCTAATGAGATGAATTGGATGAGGATTTGTGTGTTAAATTCCTTGTATGCTTAACGTCATGTAGTTCATACGTATAATTGCTACATGTTCGTTTTAAATTCTTTTCGCTTTACACTTTGCTGAGTTATGAGCTCACGCTTGTGTTTGATGTTTTATTCTAGGTAACTCCAAGGCGACATTTGGGAGATGGGCTAGCTCACTTCACTCATGATAACTTCATGTAGCTAGATTAGAACAATATCTTTACTTTTGGTTATAGTGGTGTTGGTGATGGACTTGTTTTCTTTTGGTTGGGATAAATTGTAAGTAATGGATGAATGTCTAGGACTATAAAACCTTAGTTGTATGATGTAGCGCTTGTCTTTTGCGTATGTCTTATCCTTGTATACTTGCTTAGCTGATCATGATGATTAGTAGTTGCCATGGCAGTTTATGACGGTTGGTTGGTTGTGAATGGCTATTTATGTTGTCGTTATTAATTGTTGTCTTTTGTCTGCTGAGTGGATGTCCTAGTATTAGGGGAGGTGCTGCCGAATTTTTTTTGTAAAGTGCAGCCTTTACTAGCTTGATTAGGTTGTTTTTGCTGTCTTTTCTAGTGATTTGTGGTTGGGTTTTAATTAAGGAGGTAACATTCGGGGCACATGAGGTGCCAGGGTGTTACACCATCCTTACTATAACCATTTCTCCCTATAGTAAGGCATAAACTATTGAATTGGTATGCATTTACCTACACCTCTATGTAGAAGCCCTTATGAGTAAACCTACCCGGAGAGCCCGTACTACTCCATCCTTCTGATATGCAAAGTTAAACCTAAGTAACTTAATAGATTAAGGTTGTCCCATACCAGCACTTATTGTTATACATGTCCTTGGCCTGAAAACAACCTATAGCTCGGTCCTTAATCTGACCTAGATAATAACTCGTCCTATCTACATGCAAGTCACATGCATATCCGGCTATTGCCAGTAGTCGCCCGAGTCAAAATCATAGTTTTATTTTCATTTTTACCAAAATATCAACAACCTTTAATGTCGTATCTAACCTTTAAAATTTTCAAAAAACAGTTTAATCTGATTATTTCAATTTTCATACAAAGGCATGGCTAAGCATAATTAATATGTAATAACATATACCCATGTTGATATTATGTATTGTCTAACCTTATTATAAGGTTATCAAGGTTCACAATTCAATATTTATTAAGAAAGTTTCATGAGATCAGGGTATAGCTACCAGTACCACAATATAGCAAATTTATAGAAAATACGTACATGCATAAATAGATTTTACAAAACAAAATAAAAATTAAAACACTGGGATCAATATAATAAAAAGGATTAATTCCCAATTTGCCATTGTGAATTTGAGAAATCCCAAAATGTGTCAATGACATGTGGGCCTGGGCCCACATGTCGTGTTTCTGATAATCAACAAATAGGGATGAGGTAAACTTCTAGTGGCATATGAGCAATTTCCCCTCATAAAAATGGGTGCTTGCCTTGCTTTGTTGGTTCAGGGGTCGACTCGAGGTTGAGATCTTTAGTAACAGCTTCGTGTATGTCGGTATCAACACGCGATTATCGTATCGTATAACAACAATGAGAAGCAATAATAATAAGAAGCAAAAAGAAGTCAAATAATACCAAACTCATAGATGAATTAGGGTTGAAGGTTCTAGTGATAAATTTTTTTCTAATATTGATTTCTTATTATTTGAGTTTATTTGTTTGTGTTATATATTAAGGGTTATATCACGTAGGATTATGCTTTTAATAGGATTCAGATGCAAATCATTTTTAAATAGGATTATTTCTATAGAATAGGATCGTCTTGCCTTAGGGAGCATTTTTAAGCTGGTCCTATTAGTATTAAAGTTTATTTGTGATGTTCTATTCATTTTCTAATCTTATGTATTTACGTTATAAAAGGTCGGATTTCCTTTTAGGTTTGCGGATGCAACTTACATGCACATGTAACCATTTTTGTGGTATTAGCAGGTCTTGATCCTAGAAGTGTCTTGAAACTGGTTTTGCATATTTTAGCCTTTATTTGTGAAAGTTATTAATGTTTTAGTTTTTATGTGCATAGAAAATGAATCCTTTTATGAAATTAATTCAAACTAAATCAAACATTAAATTCTTTTTGCAGATTGAGATGGTCTTGACTTTTAAAACTGGTCCTATATGATCTTACATTTATTTATGATATTTTATTTACATTTGTTTTTTCATATTTTGAATCCTTAAGTATATATTATATGAAAGTATGTTTCAACCAGGGGCTAAGTGCAAACCATGACTAATCATAATGATTTTTATAGTATTAGATGGTATGGTCCTATAGAGCTTTTACGAACTTGTTTTTCATTTATCAACATATTTTAACTTTTGTACATGGAAAGCAAAGCTATTAAGGAATTCAACTCAAATTAAGTTAAACATTAACTATTCTTGCAGGATTAGATGATCTAGACCTATGGAGTGTTTACAAAGTGGTTTTACATGTATTCTTCTTTATTTATGTATTTTAACTATATTCTATTCGTATGTGTACTAAAAACAAGGTTATATACAAACTTGATTTAAAATAAATCATATATGGAATATTTTGGCACAAATAGGTATATTATGATTCTAAAAGGGTTTGGAAATTGGTTTTACCAAAATTTGAATTTCTATGCACAAGTTATAGCTATTTTGGTTTCTATATATTGAATAATGACCTATTTATAAATTAAATTTAAACTAGGTTAAATATAAATATTTATTGCATATTTGGAATACTCATGACCTCAAGAACATATTAAAATTTATTTCATAATTTTAGGGTTAATATTTATACATTTTTAAATAGTAACTATTATAGGTTTATTTGAATTTTATATTTGAAATTTTGTACAGGGATCCTAAATTAAATATTTTTGAATATTATTGAAGCTTAATATTTTATATGAATTTATAAATTTATTTCACTGGAATTGGACCTAAAATGCAAAATTTATAAGCAGTTGAATGGTTTGGAAAATAGGCTGAAAATGAGAAATGCGCTTTCTAATGGGGGAAACAGGTTTTACTATTTTTGGATTTTTCCGGTGTCTTTGATTTTGCGCACAGAGGTTGACAGCATGGCCCCACTGCTCAGTGACCAAGAGCAGGGGAGAGGCGGCGCAACCTCGCCGGCGGCTAGGGGAACTCGGAGATGGCCATTTGGCGGTGGGATGAGCAAGAGAAGGATACGACGCACTCGGGGTACCAGCCAGTTGACGCGGAGCGGCAGCGGGGTGAGCTGCCACTGGTGAGGGGCGGCGTACAGTGGTGGTGGCGGCCAGGAAGGAGGAAGAAAGGGTTTGCGTATGGGTGAATGAGGGGCAAAGCATCTATGGGCTAGAAGGAGCTCATTTTACCCATTCATGGTGATAGTGGAGCTTCGAGAAGGCCTACCAACGGTGGACGGCCGCGAGGAAGAAGACAATGGCGAGGTGGTGTCCTGGGCTACTTGGAGCGGGGGTGCCCGAATTGATTTTAGACTCAAGCTTCAGATTTCGTCGGCAATGGCGGCTGGGGAAGCACTCGGGTTGGAGCTTGGCGGTGGAGTGGGATATTGAGGGATGAGGGGAGATGCATGGAGCTCATTAAGCTCTCGTCTGGCTTATATAGGCGAGCAAAATCGGTCAGTGACTCGTGTGCTCGAACAAAGTGGGAACGGGGGCTCGGCTTGTAGGCGGCACTGAATTCTCGAGTCATGGCGGTTGCAGATCACAGGAAAAGCATGGTATGGTCACGGCGGTGCTTGGGAATTGAGCCTTGGTAGCATACGGCATTGGCTCGAGTCAATCGGTGCTTGACCGGCACAGGAGGGTAGAAGCAATAGAAAGGCGGTGGTGCGGCTGCAGAGGGAGAAGAAGGTGCAGCTGAGCAGTAAGGACAATGCAGGATGAGCAGTAAGGTTACCATAAAATTTTCATAAGATGATCATCACTAGAAATTTTTATTAAATTCTGACATTGATCTTGTCAGTTATTTTGTTCTTCTGTTTTTTTTTTATTTTTGAGACACTTCAAATGAGATTTTATTTCTATGAGAATTTTCAGGTAGGTTCCCAAGATACTGAGGATGATGAGTAAAAAATTTCAATTGATGAACTCATTCAAAATATTTTTATTTAATTCTGACATGTGTATTATTTTTAGTCATTTGTCACTATTCTTGATTTCTTTTCTGCACTAAATTTTTTCACATGCCTTTGAAAGTTTTTGGGGATTCCTGGAGGTATTTTAGGATTTATTTAGATTTTCTTCTGATTTTATATTTATATAATTTGGCTTTTATATTTTGAAAAAGAGGATATCAACCAATACAAATGATTTTATTAAGGTTTTTAATGTTTTCAGTTGTTTATAAAATTTTTTTGGGAAGGTTCTGGAGTTATCTTTAGATTTAAATATATTTTCTTTCTATTTTTCTCTTATATGATTTTGCTCTTCATTATTTGGTAAACAAAATTTTCAATCAAGAAAATTGATTTTCTTAAAGACTAATGTTGGCGTATTCCACCTGACAAGCCCAAGTCTATAGACTGGGTTTTGTTCGGCAGAGGGGTGGCTTTGGTAATTGGCGAACCCTAACAGAGGGAAACCCTAGTACCTCTCACACTAACGAATTCTAGTGCCTATGAACTAGATGAACACAGCGATTTTTCCCAGGTTCAGGCCCCCCGGAGGAAGGGTAATAGCCTTACGTCCTGCTTGATCTTGGATTGAGTATGGCGAACTTGGTTACAGAGCTTGCCGATGACCAGCTCTTCTGTTGAGCCTTTTTTTTCTCTTACTCTCTTTTTTCTCTCCCTCCCCTCATATGCTCTAGAGTGCCCTTATAAACAGGGGGCTTACACGGGGCCGATAGAGGAAGGGGCGTCATCATGCTTATCTTACATGCATTTACTACGCCTTTATGCGTTGTCCCGTTCCTTCGACCCTAATCAATGCCAGCGCACGCCTTCGCCCGGTTCTTCCGGGATGTGACCCCTCTGCGATGGGTAGGTATAAGGCGTCGAGAGAGCGGGCTTATAGAAATTCCTTGGGATCGGCGTGCAATGCAGCGAGCCTGCCTCGACACGATGCGGCGGGAAGGAGGCTTCGAGGCGGCCATCGTATCCCACCTCCTTTTGCATGGCGGCGGGGCGAGTAGGCGTGGTCGCCCACCGCCGCCGCGCCACGTGGGCCGGCACCGGTGAGCGAGGCGTGCTCGCCCACTGCTCACCAAGCCACCACGTGGCTTGGGCGGGCGCAGCAGGCGTGGTCGCCCACTGCTTTCGCCGCACGCCCCGTGGGCCGGCACCGGTGAGCAGGCGTGCTTTCGCCCCACCGCTCACCGAGCCGCCGTGGGCTGGCGCCGGCGGCGGCGTGGTCGCCCACTGCTTTCGCGCCCAGCGCCGCGTGGGCCGGCGTCAGTAGGCGGGTGTAAAACACCCACCGCTGCTAGAGCGCCACGTGAGCCACACATGCTTTTGTGCGGCGAAGAGGTACCCTAAGCGTAAATCGCCGGCAGTAGCCGGGCCCACCCAAACGCACGCCAGAGCCTCTCGAGATCTTAGATTAAATCTTGGTGCATTCTTGGATGGGGCCATCACTCATCGAGATCGGCCGCCTTGATTCTTGTGCTTCATTGCATCGCCGATTTTTGGGAACACGGCAGCGCCGCGATCTTGTATCTTCGTGAACCTTCGGTGCGAGTGGGGGATACAAATAGGCCCATCCGCACTAGGCAGTTCATGCCTTCAGCACTCTTTGCAAACTTCATCTTCTTGCTCAAAGTTTTCCTTGCCTTTCGCCATTTTCGCCTTTATGGCTTCCTCCGGTTCACCTCCCTTTCCTGCTTCCACAGTGGACTCCTACACAGTGGGGAGACTCCACACCATTGTGCCGGAAGATCCTCTTTTTTTCCGGGCCGGGACCCCACGCCACAGTGCCCCGCCGACGAGATCATCATCTTCGTGTGGGGCATTATGGCGGGCTTGGTGCCGCCTTTTTCTGATTTCTTCTTCACCGTCCTCCACTTCTACGAAATCCATCACCTTCACCTCACCCCCAATTCCATTCTTTTCCTTGCCATCTTCGCACACCTCTGTGAAATGTTCATGGGGGTGATGCCAAATCTCCCACTTTTTCGCTATTTCTTCCTCTGTCGCGCCTCCTCGACGGCATGGCTATTTGAGGCTGCCATTTCGTCTTCGGGATGGGATGGCGGCCGCTATATTCCTTCGGCCGGATCGGCTGGAAGGCTGGCGTGTGAATGGCTGTCGTCAACGACGGCAATGGCGTCGAACTCTGGGGTGCCCGCCGGACGGTGGCGATCACAGAAGCGGAACTTCGCCCGTCGAAGAGAGCTGCGGAGCTCGGCAATGGCGGCCGCATCAACAACCTGCGGGATGCCGGATTAACTGGGGCGTTGGTTGTTAGGGATTTTGTATCCCGAAGACTTAGCCTTCGCGCCGTATTCGCCGGCATGGCAATATACCTGACGCGGCGACATCTGCACCTTCCCGTAGTAAGACTTCCTTTGTTATCTTTCGGCTTTTTACGCATTCATGCCTCTTTTGTGTTGCTCCTACCAACCGCGGTCTTTTTTTAACTTTGGCGGCGGAAACTTGGATGGGCCACGTCTCGGCGGTGGCTCTCCGGGCTCATCTTGCGCCGGTCCCGGTGGCTGGACTTTCCTTCATCGGCTCGGCCACTCGCCGACTTAGAACTGCTGGCGCTGAGATCGTCGAGTTCTTTGCCGTAATGGACTCCACCGGTCTCGCCGTGTAATCGCCACGCCCCCGGCGATCGAGGATGCACCTCTCCCCCGATCGGGCGGCGGGCAGCGGCCACTCGTCCGGGCGCTTGGTCGAGGCGTGAAGAAACTTCGCTTCTGGCGAAACCTCGCCGCCACCGGCCCAAGGGTGGCGGTGACTTCATGGGGCGATCGCCGCGCCCCAATGCGCACCAACCGCCGGCGCCGCCGCTGCGGCTCGGCATCTCCACCTCGCGCACCGCCGCACCACCGCCACCGGTGCCAATCGTGGCGGCGACTCGAAACAACCACGGCGCCAAGCGCTTTCTGGCGCGGTTCCATATCTTCTCCTTCTCCGACTCCTCTGTGGCGCCGGTCTCATCTTCCTGGCGCCGCGCCTTACCGCCACGGGGACCCAGGCCGCCGCTCGACAAAGCGGGCTTGAGGTCCCCAAGGCTTTCAGCTTGAGGGCGACGCCAAGGCGGCCTCAAGATGCCTCAAGAGCCGCGCCACTGCTCCTGCGGCGGCGGAGACTCCCTTCGAACACCACCGCCGCCCTGCCGAGCACAGCAGTGGCCCGACACCGGCGCACCCGCCAATCGCCGCGCCGGCACCATCGCCACCCCGCGCCGCCTCCGCTGAAGCTCTTCACTGAGCTCGGCAATTTCCTGACTTCGCTCGGCGCTCCTTGCCACGGCCATTGGGCATGGAGCCAGACGGCGAGGCGGTGACGGGGCCATCGGCAGTGGCGGGGAGGCGGGAGAGGCGGACACAATGGTGGCACAAGAAAGGGCTACATGACCATACAGCTACCATGCGACAGCAGGCGGAGAGGGCCGAGGCGCAGAGGACCTCAGTCTGGTGACCGCCGGCGCAATCTCACCACCATGCTTAAGGGAGCCTTCTGCGCATCAAAGATGCTGGAACCTTTGGGCGTGGTCTTGGAGCGCCCTCGGGACCACCGCCTCTGATGCGCCTCTGCGACCAACCGGCCGTGGAAGCGCTCGGGGTTGCCGCGCCTTGGCCGCCGCTCCACTGAGGGAGGGCAAGAGGTTGCGGTGATGGACAGCAACCTTCGTGCTGGCTTGCTGGGCCAGCCGCGACGCTTCTCTGGACCCGATGGCGGCAATGGAGACCGGCATCATGGGAGACGCCGCCCGAGCGAAACGCAGCGTCGCGGCAATGCCGAAAGCACTTGGCGGGACGGTGCAAATCTGTGACCCGGTCATGGAGGTCTCCACCCCGGTGGCGGAGGAAGAAGACACCGGCGACATTGACGTGGGCGATGAGTGAAGGGTCGGGCGGCCACCTTATTTCTTTTGTTTTTGCTTCTTTTGTCTGTATAAACATTTTAACCAACTTTAGCTGTAATGGATGTTTCCTAATTTTACCTTCACGCTTGCTTGTTGCGTTCACATGGTATTGTATGCTGGAATTGTCAGGCGATCAACTTGAAACTCAGTTGAGGTGCCAGTTAGACTTTTAAGTCCAGGCAACGTCCTAAAAATTCCGGTAGGCGTCGCATGCTGCTAACCACAAATGTAAGCACAATACGCGCAAGTTACATAGAACTTAGACAAAGACGGCTTTGAGGCGTAATAGTCTGTGCTTGAGTACAAAATAACTTTGCCGTCAAGATTTTATGCAGGGTTGTCATTGGCTCAAACCTTTTGAACTTAAATCCTTGTGATCTCCTAGAATTGTACCCCGATTGTGGCCAGAAGGCGATAAGTTCCCAGAGTGGTCTTGGGCGTGACGCTCAGCAGTGACAACCCGGTGCTTCTAAGAAGCCAACTTGAGGTGTCTGAGCCGTGTTTGAGTCCAGTGCCAAACTTACACTCTGGTCACTTAGCCTTACCAAGCGCTCACATTGAAGACTTTCCTTTTATCACCAAGGAGCCGCCGAGTTTGTGATGTCGTGATAACCATGCATAATTTGATTAATTTCAGCATATACATAAGCAAACAATGCAGGTGTTACTTAAAACACTTATCGGCTTATGTATTAGCGGTGCCCAACAAGCGGTTAGGCGACCAGACTAAGTTAAGCGACAGTAGGGTTCTTGAGCGACCAGACCCCCAAGCTGGGCGACGGTGGGTTCTTCGTGCACCATTAGATTTTTCTTTTCAAATCGAGCTAAAGCTTTAAAGTTTGATCCGTGCACATATGCAGCTATTGCAAAGGCGGATGAATACCATGCAGGACACATACAATATAGATCATGACAACATAAGTCTGCGCATGAGGTAATATTGGTTCACTCGTTTTGGCTTCCATGTTGTCGCCCGTTTTTCGAACACGGCCCATGGCATTGTCGATAAGCGGCGAACTCCCGGGAAGGATACTAGGCGGCGTGCTTGCGGTAACGACCGGTGCTTGCCGAGCCAATCCGAGATGTATGAACCACATTTGAGCACCGTGCCAAATCCGCTTCCCGGTTGCCCGTCCTTACCCGACACGAACACCAAGCATAATTATGGACCAACAAGGGATTGCCAAAACTTGAGGACCAATAGCATCCATGCAGCAAACTGTCCCGTAGGACACAAAAAGAGGAATAATGACAAAGTCAAAAATCCTCAAGACAACAACATTATCAACAACCCAAGGATGCCCGATTAGGCTGGGGGCGGAGTCCATCGAGTAGCGATCAAAGCGAATCACCGGGTACTTCTGATTTTCATGGATAGAACTTTCGCAACAATTCCACATTGTAGGAATTCGCCAATTCGGCCGTCCTCGATTGGCTAATCGGACCGCCGGGTCGAGATCTTGAGACCACCTTAAAGGGCCCTCCTTTGGGAAACGGCTTGTGCAACCCGGCATGCGTCTGAACTCTCGCAAGACCGAGTCGCCTTGCGCGGTGTTCTCTCGAATACGGGTGGCATGGTATCGCTGAGGCTTTCTTTGGTATCGGGCGCGAAAGGGCGGCCGGTCATGAACTTCTTCAAGAGGTTGACATCTTCTTGCGGATATCCTCATGGCCTTCCTCGCTGAAAATCGAGGCGCGTGGAGAGCGAGCGACGATTCGAGAGGGAGAACTTCCGCCCATATACCGGGAAGAAAGGAGTCTCGCGATGCTTGCGCGGGTGTGGTGCGGGCGACCACAGCCTGGCCGGAAGCTCTTCGGTCCAACGCGCCCCCCGCTTGTGGAGCCGATCAAACGCCCTTGTCTTGAGGCCCTTTAACACCAATGCATTGGCGCACCCAGCTTGACCATTACTCTTGGGGTGGGCGACCGAAACAAAGCATACTTTGGTGCCCATCTCATCACAAAACTCCAGAAATGTTGCACTGGTGAACTCAGTTCCATTGTCGGTGATAATGCGGTTGGCGACTCCAAAGTGGATGAATATCCCATGCATAAATTTGACTGCAATGGCCAGAAGCCAAGCGACGCATCTTGCTTGACTTCAACCCACTTCGTGAACTTGTCGATAGCGGCGAAAAGGTGGGTGAAGCCCCTCGTGGGCCCGAGAACGGACCAGGGATATCGGCCCCGCGAACGGCCAAGAGGCGGGATAGTTTGCGAGCTTAAGTGGTCGGTGGACTTACTCGGCGAAGAACCGACAAGCCGCATGTCCTCACCGGCTTCGCAAGCATCACGGAGGCGATGAGGCCAATAAAATCCTTGGCAAACGCTTTACCTACCGGCGTTCGACCGGACATATGGCTCCCTTTGCGCCTCCATGGATATCGGTAGAGGCGCTCCCTCTTCCGAGTGATGCACTTCAAGAGAATTCGTTTTGCTTTGGCGGTATAGGTCCCCATCCATCAGTATAGCACTTGGCCTTGCGTGCTATCTTCTCACCGAGCATCATCGTCGGGGATCACTTGGTCCCGGGAAGGCTAGGATCGGATCCATCCACCGATCTTCCGGCCAAGTGTGGCGAGCACTCGGTGTTCGCTGGGTACTTTTTGGGCCAAGCATTTCCCTGGCTGCATCGGCAAAGATCGCCGCC
Source organism: Guadua angustifolia (assembly GCA_036346375.1). Taxonomy (NCBI): domain Eukaryota; kingdom Viridiplantae; phylum Streptophyta; class Magnoliopsida; order Poales; family Poaceae; genus Guadua; species Guadua angustifolia. The sequence continues at coordinate 532,607 of JAYEVE010001005.1, forward strand.
TTCCTTCCGGACTTGAAATTCGAGGCGGATGTCTTGCCTTCCCTCCCTGGATGGAGGTCAGGCAAAGAACACCGCCTCCCCTTTGAAGTCGGAGGTCGCGGCGGCCATACCATCATCCCCACAGATCGGGGTGCGGCAATGACACCATCATTCCCCACGGATCGTGGGCTGCGGTGGCGACACCATCATTCCCACCTGGATCGTGGGCTGCGATGGATGGTCGCGATAGTCTTTCTTCGAAGACTCCGACCGGGACAGAAGCCCTTGAGGATGCAAGCTGCGAGCCCATCCGCAAAGGTGATTATCATGTACGGGAATATGAATGTATCCCAATCCTTCGAAACGTCGCTCCATTTTCCTGAACTCCGCCAAGTATGCCGCCATGGTGGGGTCAGGGCATTGAAATTCCTTCCTTGCTTGATTGATGACTAGCAGGGAGTCGCCTTTGACTTGGAGACGCCGGATGCCTAGCGCCGAAGCAATACACAATCCTACCAGCAGACCTTCATACTCGGCAATATTATTAGTGGCTTTAAAATCGAGAGCAACAACATATTGAAGAACGTCACCAGTCGGGGAGACCAGAACAACACCAGCCCCTGCGCCCTCCAATCTGAACGAGCCATCAAAAAATAAGGTCCAAGGAGGCGACGCGGGGGCTTCTTCCGCTTCAGGAGTGGTGGGAGTCCACTCGGCAACGAACTCCGCCAACTTTTGACTTTTGATGGCAGTGCGGGGGACAAACTTAAGGTTGAACTCTCCTAATTCCACTGACCACTTAGCAATGCGGCCTTCTGCTTCACGGTTGAACAAGATTTCTCACAACGGGTAGGCCGTAACCACAGTGACTTCTCGCCCTTGGAAATAATGCATGACTTCTAGATGCCATCGAGATTACATCTGACATTTTTGTGCTGTGGGTATTGGGTTTGACTTCATGCAACACCTTGCGACATAGTACATCAAGCCAGAACACCTTCCCTCTCGCCACTGCCGGAAGACAACTGACCACTTCAGGAGTAGCAGCGATATACAAGAGCAACAGTTCACCTTGTGCAGGGGAAACTAACACTGGAGGAGAGGTGAGGTGCCGCTTTAAGTCTTCAAAGGCCTCCTGAGCTTCATCAGTCCACTCAAAATGGTTAGTTTTCTTCAATAGTTTGAACAGAGGTAAGCTTCTTTCTTCCAGTCGGGCAATAAATCGTCCCAAGGAGGCGAGCGACCGTCGCATTGAACTGCTTGAGTCGTATTTGGAGGCTTCATATGCTCAATTGCTGCTATTTTGTCTGGATTGGCTTCAATACCCCGGTTGGAAACCGGGAATCGACAGACTTCTTAGAAGGAGCATAAATCGCACTTCTCTGGATTCAACTTTAAACAATTCTTCCGAAGATTGGCGAAGGTTTCCTCCAGGTCTCGAATCAACTCCTCACCCTTTTTAACCTTCACGACCAGATCATCAACATATACTCCAAGATTACGTCCTATCTGTGGACGAAAAGTAATGTGCATAGCACGTTGGTAAGTGGAACCAGCATTCTTCAAACCAAAGGGCATCCTAATATAACAATAAACACCCATAGGGGTTACAAAAGCAGTTTTCTCTTCGTCCTCCACTTCCATGCTAATCTGATGGTACCCAGAGTACGCATCCAGAAAGCATAGTAACTCACAACTGTAGTAGAGTCCACAATGAGGTCGACTCGCGGCAAGGGATAAGGATCGCCAGGCGAGCCTTGTTGAGGTCGGTGAAGTCAACACACATTCGCCACTTCCCGTTGGATTTCTTCACGAGCACAGGATTGGCAAGCCACTCAGGATGAGTGACTTCCTTGATGATTCCCGCGCTCAATAGTCTTTCCACCTCTGCAGAATAGCATCTTGTCGCTCAGGAGCTTGCGCGGATCTTCTGCCGGGAAAGGCGCGCCGGGGCGTTGCCAATCGGTGCTCAATCACCTCCACAGGGACCCGGTCATATCGGACGGTTGCTAGGCAAACCGTCGGAATTGGGACGGAGGAAGGTGACAGGCGCGTCTTCCTATTTGGCGAGGTTGGCGCCAATGTTGATGGTCTTCGAGGTTCGCCCTCCTCAAAGCGACCACCTTAACCTCACCAAGCAGAGCCGGGCAAAGCGGGTCCGGGCTTGAGGGGGCTCTTGCAGCGGCATCGGCACGCCCGGCCGCAGTGGTGCCAATCATATCAGCGCAAACTTATGGCGGCATAAGGCTTTAGAGTGATCCACGGGATGGTTATGGGGCCGCAGGTCTGGAATTTTCACCACCATGTGCGCATAGTGGGTGGTTGCCATGAACTTGGCCAATCTTGGGTCGGCCAAGCAATGCATTGTAGGGAGATCAAAATCGGTGACTTCAAAGTCCACCCGGCTCGGTGCGATAATTATCCCTTTCCCCAAAAGTAGCGGGAAGCCTTTTTGCCCAGGATTGCACTAACCCACAGGGCTATTAGAAAACAGCGATGGATGGAGATCTGCCGAGGATCTGAAGGGCGAAAATGCCGTGGAGGACAGGAGGTGAGAGAACTCCTCCGTCCACTAGCACACGACCAGTAAGAATATTCCGGATGTGGGCGACACCCTGTCGGGAGATGTCGTGTTGGTGGCGCAATCGGTGGTCGGCTCGATTGAAGATAATCGTCTCCTCAGACCATTTCAAGCATCCAAGCGACCACGAACCTAATCCGTAGCGCATACTTCCCTCTTCAACCGCTTGCGGTATTGAGCGAAGAGACGAACCGCCATAAATATCGCCGGTATGATCCGCTTTCTTTGGAAAGCCGGCGGGCGGGGTCTTCATCACGATCATCGTCACGAGGGTGACGCTCGTCGTCGCGAGGGCGACGCTCCTTGATCCGCCGCTCCACCATTCGGTCCACGACCTGGCAATTGTCCAGGTCATGGGTGTCAGTTCGATGAATTGGGCACCAAGGCCCTCTTTCCCTCTGCCCACGACGGTCGTTTCTACGACCGTGGCGATCATCACGCTGGTCATGGCGATCATCTCGCCGGTTGCGGTGATTGCCGTGCTGATCATGGCGGTCGCGCTTCGGCGACCCAGAGCCATCGCGGTCGCGCTCGACGGCCAAGACCCGCCTGGTCTCTCCTGCCTCGCGCTTCCGCGCCTTCTTGGCGGGCCGGAACCGCCGAGGTCCGGCCTCATCTTTACCTCGGCATACAGGGACCGATCCTCAGCCCTCTCGCCTCCGCCGCCCGCGCACACTTATGCGCGAGGGAAAACAGCTCGGAGGTAGTGCTAATAGTGCGGGTGGCCATCTTCTCCTTCATCTTGCGGTCGCGGACGCCTCTTCGAAAGGTGATGACGACCGATTGCTCCGAGATATGGGGATCGTGTTGCGGCAATGGCGAGAACCGTCGGATGAAATCACATAGCGACTCCCCTTATCTTTATTCATGGGGCATGCAGATCATCCTCCACGCCCTTGCCAAGGAGCCACGGAAGTTGGCGGCGAAGAGGCGCCGCAGTTCCTCCACGAGTGCAGAGCCCTCGCGGAGGTTCAACAACCAAAACGGGCGGAGCCGTCCAAGGCCGTCGAAATAATTGGCCATGACTTTTCCGGACCCACCCGCATTCGTACCACCGTTGTATAAATTTGCAGGAATTCCTCCGGATTGGTAGTGCCGTCGTAACTTTCTATGGGTGCTGGGCGGAACCTTTCGGGCCACTCCACACGGCGTAGCCGCCGGGAGAACGCCTGGTACCCAACGCCATAGACAGGGCCCGGCCGCCCACCCGGAGCTCGGTCCGGAGAGCGAGGGAGGGGACTCTCCGCTGAATCGGAGGAATAACCCCCCTCCTTAGACTGTAGATGAGAGCCACGAGGGGGACCCTCATCTTCGGAAGCTACCCGCTTGCCGCGCCCCCGCTCTTGAGCTGGCGGCGACAAGCGCCGCCAGATCACCGCCACCGTGAGGCGTCATCAAGATGACTCCTTAGGTCCCCACGGTTCCTTCGGAGCCGGGACCCGGCCTGCTGGCGCCTCTTCCCAGCCCGCTCGCTGGCTAAGGGCGGTGCTCCTGCGAGCCTTCACCGCTTTCTGGGTGGCGAGTACCGCCAAGATGCGACCGCCAGGGGCCCTATCTCGGCGGGCCGCACCCACAAGGCAAGAAGATCCCGCAGACCACGGAGTGGCCGGGAGTCTCTAAGTTCCACCGGGTGGTCCAGAGGAGACGAGCCGCATGTAGATTTTGGCCGGAGTGGCGCTTCCATGGCGGCCGGGCGTCGCCGGATGCCCACCGCCACAGGGAGCATCGCGGCGCCCACGGGGTGGAGTGAGACAGTCTTGCGATCGACGAGATTGTCGAGACACACCGAACATGGCCCGACTCTTCCCTTCCCGATCTTTGTGAACTCGCCATCTCCGGATGCACGGAGGCGAAAAAGCACCAAAACTCGCGGGAGATGATCGGAAAAACCAACTACAAGCCCCTACAGCGCGCCCTTGTCGGCGTATTCCACAGCAGCCCAAGTCTCTGATGGGTTTTGTTCGGCAGGGGGTGGCTTTGGTAATTGGCGAACCCTAACGAGGGAAACCCGGTACCTCTCACACTAACGAATTCTAGTGCCTATGAACTAGATGAACACAAATGATTTTTCCTGGTTGAGGCCCGGAGGAAGGGTGATAGCCTTACGTCTGCTTGATCTTGGATTGAGTATGGCGAACTTGGTTCTGAGCTTGCCGATGACCACTCTTCATTGAGCCTTTTTCTCTTACTCTCTTTTTCTCTCCTCCCCTCATATGCTCTAGAGTGCCCTTATAAGCAGGGGGCTTACACGGGCGATAGAGGAAGGCGTCATCATGCTTATCTTACATGCATTTACTACGCCTTTTATCGTTGTCCGTTCCTTCGACCCTAATCAATGCGGTATGCGCCTTCGCCTGTTCTTAGGGATATGACCCTCGCAATGGGTAGGTATAAGGCGTCGAGAGCGGGCTTGTAGCGAATTCCTTGGAATCGGCGTGCACATGCAGCGAGCACGCCTCTCCCGACGATGCGGCGGGAAGGAGGCCGGTAAGCCATCGTATCCCACCTCCTTTTGCATGGCGGCGGACGAGCAGGCGTGGTCGCCCACACCGCCGCCCGCTGGCGCCCGTGGACCGGCACTGGTGAGCAGGCGTGGTCGCCCACCGCTCACCGCCGCCCCGTGGCCGGGCGTGGTCCCCACCTTTCGCCCGCGCCACGTGGTGGCACCGGTGAGCAGGGCATGCTCGCCCACTGCTCACCAAAGCCGCCACGTGGCCGGGCGCCGGCGGTAGGCGTGGTCGCCACTGCTTCGCCCGCGCCCCGTGGACGGCGTCTGTAGACGGGTGTAAACACCCACCGCTGCTAGAGCGCCACGTGAGCCACGCATGCTTTTGTGCGGCGAAGAGGTACCTGGCGTAAAATACGCCGACAACTAAAATCCGAGAAAAATGAAAAAGATGGAAGTTCAAAAAAAATATCATACTTCAAATTCACTTTTATAGTTTATTTATTTTGAAAGAAAGGGTTTTTACATTGCAACTGTTTTTTTTTCTTAAGACTAGAATTCAAGAAAATGAGGAAAAATGATATTTTAAATTAAAATCTTTATTCCTATTAAAAATTTTAATTAATTCAATTTTAAAATTTTGTTTTTCCTTTTTTTTTTAAGTTTTTAGGGATGGTATAATCTTTCCCCCTTACAGGAATCTCATCTTCGAGATTCTGCGCGTCCTAAAAAGGAGTCGAAGTATTTTTATTTAGTTGGAGGTGATCTTTTTGTTTTGAGATGGCTTCATTTTCGGTGTGGTTGCTTTATTAGTCCTTTTAACATCTTGAGAGATTGGTTTCTAGTATTATGCTTAGCTTCTTCGTGATTGGGTTGCAGATTGATCTTCTTCTAGGTGAGTGAGTTCAGTGGAGATATGTAGTTATATTCTCAAGGCATATGAAGGGCGTTGCAGATTTCAATTAGCTGAGGTGGCAAGTCAACTAATATGCCATCTCGGTCTTATTTTCAAGGAAACGATTGGATTCAATGTACCAAGGAGATAGCTTTCCTCGGATCTGGTAACGGTGAACATGGGTGCCATTCCTATAGCAAGTCAATAAAAATTTACAATCCAGAAGCAATTCCAGTAATTCTTTCGGAAATACGCTGGGGTACTCTTATAACCGACATAGGTTAAAGGAATGGCTACCGAATTGAGGCGCCATGAATAGAAAAGAATTCAATCAGGGGAAGGATATGTGATACGTCAAAGTATTTGGAATGGAAGGAAAGGATGCATAATAACTAGTGATCAAAGGAAAATATAGAAAGTTGACATCAAGGAGGGTGTTAAGTGCAATGGCAAATTTGGATAGCTCAACAAGTGTTGATGGGGTCAGTGAGAGATAGGTACCTTAAAACAACTTTTAAGTATGAGCTTGATGTTAAGGTTTAGGTTGAGATAGAACAGGGGTGTTGCTACTTGGTGGTTGTGATTTATGAGTGCCATTGTTTCCATGGGCTTATTTATGGACTAGTATAGACATTTGCTACATATTACTAATCTGTTAAGAATGATCAAGATGAGAAATATTTAATGTGGATTAGGAAATGGGTTACAAGGCAACATTCCATTCATTAAAATATTATTTTAAGAATAGTCTTTACATGGAATATATAATTGCTAATCAGTTTATAAGGTAACGTTTCGTTCTTTAATATTTTCTTAATTAGATCTTAAGAAGCCACTTGGCACATTCATCAGGGAGTATCAGCGAAGACCAATCCTAGACAATTGCGGAAGAAAAACAGTTCATTAAGAGGGAGCTGCAGAAAGGAGTGGTCTATATTCTCGGAGAAACTGAAATTAAGGCAGGGCCTAACTCTTCTTCATTTGTCAAGAAGACTGTTGCCAACTACATGTACTTGTTCCTGAGGAAGATCTTCAAGCAAGGGGAGAAAGCTCTTGCAATCCCAAGGCAGCACGTGCTCAAAGTGGGAATGGTACGTGAAATATAAGCAAAAAACCTAAAGATATTACCATCGTCGTTTCTCCTAGTGTTTGGGAAAAATATCACCTGCCATTACGGCAGATGCAGTTCTGCCCCTGCACGTAAGCCCCACAGTATGCGGGCCCCATGTGCAGGGACAGAACTACCCTCTACCGTAACGGCAGAGGATGCACGTCCTAGTGTTTGGCATTGATCAGTACATGTTTATGCTACCATTTTCTTGAAAGCATCTTGCACATCCTTTTGTAGAATTGGCATTGGCTTTCATGAATTTCTAGTGTATGGACTGCGAAGGTCTCTCTTGATGGTACGATTTCTGAATGTGATGCTGTGGACAATGTGCACGGAATAACATGTACTTGAGTGATAAATAAGTATTACTTTTGCGAAGTGGAAGTTATATGCTTTTGTCTTGAACAACAACGCTCTTACCCCCAATTTTTTCTGCAAGAAGCTCACATCGTTGGCCTAAACGCTCATTCAGCAGGTTAAACATGTTAGAAATGTGGTCCAAGTGACCCATTTATCTCTAATGCCAAAGCTACAAATATTAGTACCATATTGCTAGTTAAAAGAGGAGAGTGCCAATTTAAAAGGGAGAGCTCCCACCATGCCTTGTAATGTAGCATATGGAGGGTGAGGAGCACGGCTAAAGTCACACGTACGCGCGCGCACGTATTTCGTGAATTACCGCGTGTTTTTCCCGCGTGACTTGTGACTTGCGTCGCCATACCGTGGATTAAATTCCTGGCACGTTTAAACCTTTTTTAATTTTCGGTTTCTCTCTATTATTAATAGGGTCATTTACTGAGAATTGAAACAACCATGATAATGGCGTCAGTTTCTAATAGAAACTGTCATTTCAATGACCTGCAATTACAAATATATAATGGTGCTGTAACGGTCAATTTATTGACCGTTCTTGATGCAAACTATAAAGTCCGGAGACGTCCGCATGATTGAGCTTTTTGTCTCTTGCGCTAGTGTCCATCCTCTGTGACTGCGGTGTTGCGTCTTCGTCTTTGCGCTCGTTCTTCACCGACCTTCCTCTCGGCGTGCACGCGAGGCAAGGAGCGGGATCTCGAACCGTTGCGGCGCGAGAACCGCAGGGGGCGGCAATAAGGTTTCGGCGGCGAAGCTCGCGACCGCTCGAGCTCTTCATCTTGCGATCCACGACGTCGACTACTTCCTCGGCGTCGACTACTTCCTCTCTGATTCGGTCGCTCTCGCTTGCTTTTTTTGTCATCAAGCCCATCGTAAGAATTCTCATATTTTTCCTCTGCTCATTTCGTACAAGATTCACTTTTGAAATATGTGGTATCTTCTGTCTAGCCTTTGTTGTGTTTGATTATTTTGGGATTATGTTCAATATTCAAATCTGCAATTAAAATAATACCTAGATTTCCAACATTCCGAAACCTTATTGGTATTATTTTTGTGATTGTGATTCACAAATTTGGTGCAAGTGATGCTATGAAACCCGAGAGGTTCAATGGTCGAGAACTTCGTAGGTGGGACTAGAGCCAAGTTTTGGCTCATGTCTCTGGGTATGTGGTGGGTGATTTTCCTCAATACCCCTTACGGATGAGGAGAATGCATGATATGAGAATGCGAATAACACCGCATTGGGCTGCATTCGACCATCTTGGCGAGATCGGTTATATGATGTGTATATGAGTTACACATCCGCCACTCGAGTTGTGGTTGGCTCTTGAACAAAAATATGCAGAAGTGAGGTCGGTCATTTGGTTGTATCGTCGCGAGCAACTATTCGATTTTACTATGGATGAGTCTAAATCGATTGTTGCTCAAGCGCATGACTTTCAGACTACTAGTGGGTAGATTGCACATTTGGGATGTGCTTTACTTGCAAAATTTGTGGTCTGCGGGCATTGTGGCTAAACTTCCCCATCTTGGAGGAATTTTGCCTTTGTCCTAAACACAAGAGGAAGATATTTCTATTGAAGATCTCATTGTTGCCCTTGATGTGGAAGAAAAAGCGAGCCAAAGATGCACCAAAACTTCTTCTCGAGAACCAAACAATGCAAATGTGATTGAGAAGAAGGGTGGCAACAACAACAAAGGCTTGAAACCAAATAAAAATACTAGCTTCAAGAAGAAGAAGTTTGAGAAGAAAGATATGAAGAACATTACTGCTTTTGTGTGCGGAAAAGATGGTCACATGGCTAAAGACTGTGCGCTTCCGCAAGAACAAAGCTAAATGAGCAAGGCAAGAAAATTGCCAATGTGACTATAAGTGAGGAACTACTTGAGGAGGGTATGGTAATTCTCCTGTTGTTTTTCAAGATGTCAATCCACCGATTGGTGGGTTGATACGGTGCAAATGTTCACGTATGTTACGACATATCTCTATTTTCTTCTTACCGAGCGTGAGGGCTTCCTCCGTCCTAATGGGGAGGCAGGTGCATGCTTTTGTGCGTGGTGTTGCACGAGAGAACTGAAGCTCACTTCAGGAAGACCGTCCGCTTGAAAACGTCAGCATGTGCCAACAATAAATAAGAATCTTGTCGGTGGTTCCCTATTATGTCGAGATGGTTATAAGCTAGTATTTGAGTCTAATAAAGTTGTAATGTTCAAGTTTGGAAACTTTGTTGGAAAAGGTTATGAGAGCGGAGGCTGTTAAAGCTTAAGTGTACTAGAGTCTTGTTTAAATTTAAATGTTGCTACTCAAGTTAATAATTGTGAATCCAATGTTTGGCATTCTCGTTTATGTCATATTGGTTATGATACCATTGCTCGAATGTCCAGATTTGAAATAATTCCAAAATGCGATATAGTCAATGGATCAAAGTGCCAATCTTTCGTGCAAGCAAAACAACCTCGGAAACCCTTTAAGGGGTTAGAGGAAGAAAGGAATTTGGCACCATTAGATCTTGTCCATTCTGACCTGTGTGAGATGAATGGATTGTTGACAAAAGGAGGCAAAAGATATTTTCTAACTTTTATAGACGATGCAACACGTTATTGTTATGTGCATTGGCTGAAAACAAAGGATGAAGCTTTAAACTACTTCAAAATTTATAAGGTTGAGGTTGAGAACCAACTAGAAAAGAAAATTAAAAGATTAAGGTCGTAGTGGAGGAGAGTATATCTCTCAAGAATTCTCCCAATATTGTCTTGAGCATGGTATAATCCATGAAGTGACACCACCATACTCACCTCAATCTAATGGGGTGGTGAGAGGAAAGCAGGACACTAACAGACTTGGTGAATGCCATGTTGGAGAGTCTTTGGTATGCCTAAGTCATGGTGGGGGAAGCTATCTTAACGACAAACTTTGTCCTCAACAGAGTAATTACTAAAAGAAGTGAGATTACTCCGTATGAGGGATAGAAGGAGAAAACGAAATATCAACTTTCTGCGAACATGGGGTGTTTGGCAAAAGTTAATATACCATTGCGTAAAAAAGAAAGCTTGGACCTAAAACAATCGATTGCATTTTTCGGGATATGCACATAATGATCTGACCTATAGATTTTTAGTAGTAAATCAGATTCTCGAGATTATTGTTAACACAATAATGGAATCTAGAGATGCTTCTTTCTTTGAGAATATTTATCCTATGAGAGCAAAGCAGAATTTAATGAAAATTCTAAAATTATGATCCTCCATCTTCCTCTGAATTACCAAATATTGTTGAACCGACTTGTGATATCCCTAAGGAGGATAACAATATTGTCACAAATGAGGCTCCTCATGAAGCAAAAGACAAAGGGTTGAGAAAACCTTTGGTGATGACTTTATTGTATACCTTGTGGACGATGTGCCAAAACTCTTTCAGAGGCTTATGCATCAACGATGCGAGTATTGGAAAGAGGTCGTCAAAATGTGAGATGGATTCCATCATGGCTAATGGAACATGGGAGATCGTTGAACTTCCTCTTGGGTGCAAACCGGTTGGATGTAAGTGGATCTTTAAAAAGAAAATGAGGCTGATGGTACTATTGATAAGTATAAGGCAAGACTTGTAACCAAGGGTTATACCCGAGAAAGAAGGAGAGGATTATTTTGATACTTATTCTCCTGTTGCGGATTAACCACCATTAGAGTGCTCATTGCATTAGCGACTTCCTATGGTCTACATCCATCAAATGGATGTAAAGACAGCTTTCTTAATGGAGAGTTGGAGGAAGAAATATATATGGAGCTACCAGATGGTTATCACGATTCATTGGACGAGGAAAATAAAGTGTGCAAATTATTAAAATCCTTGTATGGCTTAAAGCAAGCACCTAAACAATGGCACGAAAAGTTTGATAAAACTTTGACATCTGCTGGTTTTGCTGTGAATGAGGCGGATAAATGTGTTTATTATCGCTATGGTGGGGGTCAAGGAGTAATCTTGTATTTGTATGTTGATGACATACTTATATTTGGGACCAACACTGCTATCATTGACGAGGTCAAGTCTTTCTTATCTAGTTGTTTTGATATGAAAGACATGAGTGAGGCAGATGTAATTCTAAATATTAAATTGATCAGAATCGAGAATGGGATTACTTTGAGTCGGTCCCATTATGCAGAAAAATTATTGAGCCGCTTCGCTTTGAGAAGCTGCAAAATAGCCCCAACTCCCTATGATGCAAGTGTAAAACTTCGCAAAAATAATGAATTAGGGAAAGATCAATTAAGATATTCACAAATAATTGGGTCCCTTATGTATTTAGTGGTGCAACAAGACACGACATCTCATTTCTTTGTGAGCAAATTAAGCTGGGTTTACATCGAATCAGGAGATGATCATTGGGAGGCTCTTGAGAGAGTGTTGCGCTATCTGAGAGGTACTATCTCGTATGGAATTCACTATACTAGATACCCTTCGGTATTAGAAGGGTATAGTGATTCAAATTGGATCTCTGATGCAGATGAGATAAAAGCTACTAGTGGCTATGTGTTTACATTAGCGGGTGCTGCAGTTTCATGGAGGTCATGTAAACATACTATATTGACGCGGTCAACCATGGAAGCTGAGCTTGTAGCACTAGACACAGCCACTGTTGAGGCTGAATGGCTAAGAGAGGTTCTGTTGGACTTGCCATTGGTTGAGAAACCAATCCCAGCGATTCTAATGTACTGCGATAACCAAACTGTGTTGATCAAGGTTATGAGTGCTAAGGATAACATGAAGTCCTCCAGACATGTGAAGCGTAGGCTTAAATCTGTCAGAAAATTGAGATGCTCCGGAGTGATAGTTGTTAATTATATACGCACTGAGAAAAATTTGGCAGACCCTTTTACAAAGGGGCTAACAAGAAATGTGATTTCTATTGCGTCGAAGGGCATGGGAATGAGGCCCGTTTGAGTTACTTCACAATTGTAACCCATCCTTTTGATCGGAGATCCCGTGAATTAGGTAATGGGAAAAACAATTTGTGGTTGTAACAAGAGAGTACACTAAATCTACCCATGTTCTAAGTACTCTCAACTGTATGGAAGGCTAGTTTAAAACCTTAATGTATTCTAGTGTCCTAATGAGAGGAAAAGGTATCACCTACGGGATACCTAAAATGAATACACCTACTTGAGCCTAACTGTGAGGTCGCAGTCACTACAAGAATCCAATTTTGGGGCGAGTGTGAAAATAACAAACCGAGTGCACACTCGGAGTAGATCAACCTATGCCGAGTGTGCTCTCGTTCTAGCCACCTCTCGGACAAAGAACTCTATTCCGAGTGTGCTCTCGCAATACAGAACATCTATTCCGAGAGTGCACTCGAAATATGACATTTTCGTCCACGTAGGATGACCAGTTGCCATGTCAGGAAAGGCAGTGCACTCTATCCCAAGTGGGCACTCGGTGTAGATTACAAATAGCCCGAGAGGGCACTCGGCGTACATATTTACCGAGAGTGCACTCGGAGTAGACTCGATCGATTCAAATGAAACCCTCCTGGCCAAATGGCTAGGGCAAACTCTAGCCAGAGAGGCACTCGGGATAGGGGTTAGTTGATTTTTTAATTCTATACTTACAATCAATATAGTTCAATTTAGCTAGTTCTCATCAATAACATAGCCTTGATGACAGGGCCTGTGTTGTTTACTAAACATATCGTTTTCTATCAAAGAATTTTTGCAAGAGATAACATGATAGTCGAATAGGTACAATTTTTGGATCGTCATCACCTATTTATCAAGTTCGTCATCTAATTGCAAATACTTTTGTTTTTCTTTAGGTTTCTCGAAGCCGATGAAAATTTAGCGTTCTTTCTTGTTGTACAACATGGATATAACGAATATTGTTTCACTTTATCAGTACCAATGGACATTATTTGTTGAAATTATTTCTTTTTCTTCATTGTGCTTATTATATAATTTGTCGTAAAATTCTTGAGGAGTTTGTATTCATTGTTTGAACATTTTATGACCATTTCCATGCAAATCCACAAAATTCTTCATATGGAAAATTTATCTCGTCACATTCCAATAACATTCATGCTCTCGATCAACTCCGCACCATTAAAAACAAAGCAAGCAGCTCCTCACAGGTAATATACTATATATAAAAGAGCCTGGATTCAGAGGCCTCTCCGGGCCTCCGTACGCCTCGCGCCAGTGCCGCTCCGAACGTTTCGTTCACTGAATCGCTGTGTGACTCCCGGTTCCGTTTCACGTTAAAATGCGCGCCGATATCTCTCGGTTCCGTTTATTGCGCTCCGTTGCGATACCGCGATCGCGCTTGGTTGATAGCGTTACTGGTTTGAGGTTTTGTCACGCTTCTTCGGAAGCCTCGCTCGCGTCTCGGTATTGCCCTTCGCCTGCGCTTTCGCGTCTCGGTATGCCCTTCGCCTCGTTCGCTGGTCTCGCCTCCGAAGTCCTCGCCATACTGGCCTCGACGGACCTCCGTCGTTGCGGCCTCCATCTTCACGTCTTCTTTCAAGGCCTCACCTCGGTTTGTCCCTTGCTCGGATTCGATTCCGGCGCCTCGGTTTCTCCTCCGATTTCCCGGGCCCTCCGATTCTTGCGCCGAATCCTGATTTTGCCTCGCGTTGCTTGCGGTTCCATCGCCTCCGATTCCTCCTCTACGTGTTAATATATCGGCGCGCGCTTCCCGCCGCATTCGGCTTAGCGTTGTTTTTGGCGCCGTTTTTTCGGCTTAGGGATAGGGATTTTTGGCTGATTTTCGCTCCGCGCGCTTACGGATTTTTGCCTAATAATTCACTTACTACTTTGGTAATGCATTCAGAGTTGGGATTGATTGCCTTCGTCTTGGCGCAGCTTTTTCCCTAATTCACTTCCTTTCTTCGATGCGGTTCTGAGTTTCGATTCGGTGTGTTCCGTTCAGCTCTGCCTAGTATATACTGATAACACAAGGAGTATGATCATTTTTAGTGAACCATTTTAGTTCTAGGTTCCATTTTAAATGTTCTCACAAGAAGTGAGAACTTGCTTATGTTGTTGTGCTTATTGCCTTCGACTTGCCAACGTTCTTTGTCATGAATTGTCAATGTATTCAAATTTCAATGTTTTAGTCTCATAAGAGTAAGAATCGCACACTTCCTAGAAAAGAAAAAAATCGAATGAAGATATGTATGTTCTGATTTTAAATGCATAATAAAAAGAAATTTTCTTGGATATAACATACATAGAATAGTTAAAGGCCAAGATGTCAATACAGCAATTTTATTGATGAAGTATTGTTTTCCATAGTTGACCATTCAACAAAAAGATTCCTGGTCTAATTATCTATTGGTTTTAATTAACCTGTTATACTGTAGCCCGAGAGGGCACTCGAAAAATCCTCTGTAATCCGAGAGGGCACTCGGGATAGGCCTCCACCACAGTAAAGGCCATTAGCAAATCTCAGCCATTGATTCAAGTGGACGGCCAGGATGTGTCGAGATTATCGGCATAGCCCGAGAGGGCACTCGGGATAGAGGTGTTCGGTAGAGCGAGAGGGCACTCGGAATAGAGGTGCAAACCCTAGCGCACTGATCTACTGTGCGGTAGCCCGAGAGTGCACTCGGGATAGGCCTCCACCACAGTAAAGGCCATTAGCAAATCTCAGCCATCGATTCAAGTGGACGGCCAGGATGTATCGAGAATATCAGCATAGCCCGAGAGGGCACTCGGTATATTTTTTGCCGAGAGGGCACTCGGCATAGTAGGGGCAAACCCTAGGCTCACGCATGTGCCAGGCCTGCCACGCCGCCGTCACCTAGACCGAGAGGCCACTCGGCATAAACACCGCCGCCTCTAGACCGAGAGTGCACTCGGTATAGACTTGACAGTACAGGCGAGAGGGCACTCGGGATATCAACCTAGCCCGAGAGGGCTCTCGGGAGAGACCCCTCCGCCACCTAGCCCGAGTGGGCACTCGGCTCAGATGCAAGAATAGAATCGATTCGGCTCTCACCCCCGCGCCAGAACGCGTCGCGCCGCCAGCCAAAAATTCCAGCGCCGAAGTTCTGCTCCGCGTCCGCCCGGACCGCCGCCGGCTCCTCCCGCCCGGGACGCCGCCTCTCCCGCCCAGGCTGCCGCCGATTCCTCCCGGCTGGGCCGCCGCCGCCGCCTCCCGCCCGGGCCGCCGGCGCCCCGCCTTGTCCCGTCCGGTCTAGCGCCCCACCTCGTCCCGCCCGGTCCGGCGCCCAGGCCGCCGCTCGTCCCTCCCGCCGCCCGGGCCGCTGCCGCTCGCCTCCTCGCGCCGCCGCTGTCTCCCTGTCTCCCGACCGGCTGCCGCACGACACCTCCCCACCGGCCGCTCTCCCCACTGCCCGGCATCCCTCCGCCGCTCGCCTCCTCCCGTCCGGCCTCCCTCCGCCGCCTCCTCCCCGGCCGCGCAGGATAAAGCTGCCTTTATTCGTCTGATTGGTGTCAGTATTCTGCAAAGTGCTGCAAATTCCTTTGTGGCACCATCTCTAAGGTAATCTGTGGTTACCTGCAGTCAATAGATGCTTTTACCATGGAATCATGAATAATCATTTTATATTTTAGCTTTAATGAAGCACCTCCAGTCAAGAGTTGATTTGTCGAATGCATTATCATCTAAGTTTCTCTAGTGGGGAGCATTTATTGTAGAAGAAATACTCCTTTTCTGGGCATGCAAATTTAAGCTTGGTGTATTCATGACTACTTCTGTATATGCTTGATTCATGATTTTAATAACCAGTATCCTCACAGAACCCTTACTGCAAGACTTGCCCTTGGATGGCGAATTAGCATGACGAACCATTTGCTTCAATATTATTTGAAAAGAAATGCATTCTACAAGGTATAGCGTCTAGCAGAACACATATTAATACTTATTCTTTCAGTTGTTGCCCAGCAATATACAGTGTGGATGCTCTCTAGTGGGTACGAAGTGTTGTCTGTTAGACTGTCTCTTTCATGAGGCTTGGACAGGGTTTTGGTCACCACTTATATATATATATATATAATGTATGCGCCTTGCACTCTCTTGGTGTACAGGGGGCCTGGGTTTGGAAATAAGACTGTATATTGCAACAAAGGTAAAATTATGGATTTTGACTGAAGCTAAGTTTATTATAGTATATGTTTTCAGGTATTCAATATGTCAGGTAAAAGTATTGATGCAGACCAAAGAATAACACTTGATGTGGATAAGTTGACCACTGACCTTGCTGGCTTAGTTACTGGAATGGTAAAACCACTAGTGGACATTCTTTGGTGAGTTACTTGGTATCAAACACTGACATCCACTTGGTTTGATCTTGGGTTAGCACTCCATAAAGTGTAATACTGCCAATCAATTCACTAGGTTTACATGGAGAATGAAGCTTTTGTCCGGACGAAGAGGAGTTGCTATATTGTATGCTTATATGTTGCTAGGTTTGGGCTTTCTGAGAGCTGTATCCCCGACTTTGGTCGTCTTGCAAGCCAAGAACAAGAGCTTGAAGGAAAATTCAGGTTAGTACTGCATACTTTGCTGTGTCTTGACAGACCTGACTTTCTTACTGCTTTAAGAATTTCCATGTGTTAACATGGTGAACTATGTACAAGGTTCATGCACTCGAGGTTGCGAACACATGCTGAATCGATTGCTTTCTTTGGTGGTGGTTCAAGAGAAAAAGCTGTTAGTTCCTTCACGCTGAATGGATTATGCTTAAAATTTATTTATACCCCATGTGTAGATAGTGTCAGTTCACTTTTTTCAGTCAATTATTTTAATCTGAATCGTGAAGTATGATGATCGCAAACACTGGGTTGTTGAATGCTAGTTGCATTTTTTTTTGGCTTAACTACAATAACAACAACCACCAAGCCTTTTGTCCCAAATAAGTTGGGGTTGATTAGGAATGAAATCTAGTCAAAGTCAAGTACTCATTGTTTTTTTACTTAACTACTGTGATATTGAATAATTGACTTATTGGAATTATATCCCAGATATCAAGCTGGTATTGTCCTGTTTAATTCATCCGTATTATAGATAGTTGTTTATGCTTCTTGTTGCTGTTGTTTTATTTAGGTCATTTCCCCTTATTTCTGAAAGATTCCATATGTGCATAATTACTCCCTCCAGTTTACCAAAGAATGTTGTCTCAGGATACATGGAGATGCAGTCAAACTTTTGAAATTTTGTCTATCAACATATTTTTAATATTTAGATTGGATACTTGAAAATCATATGTAGATTTGTCTTGAAAAATACTTTCATACTATTATAATTTTATTGGGTTTTATAAATATATTATAATAGAAATTTGTGGTTAAAATTGAGTTTTGGAGACCATGTCAGTGTTCAAACGAATTGTTTTTGTGAACTGGAGGAGTAGTTAATTACTAATTCCTTTCTTTTCTTGAAGCTTCTATGTCCTTTCACCAGTTATTTTATAAAAAGACCCGTAGTTTCACAAATTCAACACGGACGCCATTCTTTCGACTGAAAGATTTGAAATTACGTTTAAATCCAGCTAAATTCATGAAATTGCTTGACCACTCAAAGATTCTTCTAAGAAAACAGTGGCTTTATGGTATTGTTGATGATTTTGTGACAAAACAACTTCCTCACAATGTGACATGGGGTCTGAGTCTGTTATATGCTCTGGAGCACAAGGAGACAGAGCTTCGACTTCAACTCAAGGTTACTAATCAAGAAAACTCTTATGTTGTCTGAACTATATTATTGTAAACTTGAAACAAAATCTTCTATTTTTCTTTTGTGCAACAGGAGAGCTGGCACACGCTCTGCGGTTCTTGGCATCAGTGGTGTCACAGAGCTTCATAGCCTTTGGTGATATTCTTGAGTTACATAAGAAATTCCTTGAACTTTCTGGTGGGATTAATCGGATCTTTGAGCTTGAGGAGTTTCTCTGTGTTGCTCAAAGGGGTAAGTTTCAGTTGGCTAGGAGATTAACATAGCAATTTTCTTTCAGTTTTTTTAATTAGAAATTTCTTTATTTTTTCAGTAGCACATAACATAGTAGGGTAGCACAGATCATGTCCTGCACTAGTAGGGTTACATGATAATATCTAATCTTGCAGTAAATCTTTATGGCATGCATTGTGTTTGCTTTAAAAATCAATAGCAATTTCAGACAGCATGTTTATGATCAAGCATCCTGTTTGGCATATTATGTTGGAGCTTTGGCACGTCACGTAATGTGGACGCTTATTACTGAAATGTGTATGTGATTGTTATTATTGAATTGTGAATGGATAATTTGAGCTGGCTGTTTTGTGGTCAGGGTCTGGTACCTATCCCGAGAGTGCACTCGGGATAGACCGCAACACCCTATCCCGAGAGTGCACTCGGGATAGACCGCTACACCCTATCCCGAGAGTGCTCTCGGGATAGACCGCAATACCCTATCCCGAGAGTGCACTTGGGATAGACAGCTACACCCTATCCCGAGAGTGCACTCGGGATAGATGTCAACGTGTCGCTACCCTGTCCGCCACGGGGGCGATCCTCAATCCTAGCGCTATCCCGAGAGTGCACTCAGGTATAGATTTTTTTTTCCGAGAGTACACTCGGCATAGCCAACTTTTCCCGATAAAATAACACCGAGTGCACTACGCCGAGTGTGCCCACTCGGGATATGGTATCCCGAGTGTTTTATCCCCTATCCCGAGTGTGGAAAACACTCGGGGAAAATATCCATCCTTGTAGTGAGTTCACGAGAAAGGGGCATTCTCTAGAAAGCTCATGAGAAGATTAGGGAGCATGACCATTTAACGCTCCGTTGAGGTGAAGTTCTTTGGCAGCCTAGTATCAGTTAAGATTTGGTGAAATCTAACCACACAAAGTGTGAATTCAAGGCTTAGTCCATTCATTAGGCGTGGGAGGATGGATCTCGTTATTCTAGGTGAAAGTTCAACCCGTATGGGACTTACAAAACACCGATATATTAAGCGAAGATTTAGCACGTTGATCAAACTTTTGAGTCTTTATGCCTTCGGCATTGGTGGGATTGTTAGAAATGTGGCCCAAGTGGCCCATTTATCTCTAATGCCAAACCTACAAATATTAGTACCATATTACTAGTTAAAGAGGAGAGTGCCAATTTAAAGGGAGAGCTCCCACCATGCCTTGTAATGTGGCATATGGAGGGTGAGGAGCACGGCTAAAGTCACACACGCGTCTTGTATGCGTATTCGCGAATTACAGCGTATTTCGCGTGTTTTTCGCGTGACTTGTGACTTGCGGCGTCATGAGTCGCCATGCCGTGGATTAAATTCACGCACGTTTAAACCCTTTTTAATTTTCGGTTTCTCTCTATTATTAATGGGGTCATTCTCGAGAATTGAAACAGTCATGATAATGGCGTCGGTTTCTAATAAAACTGTCATTTCAATGACCGCGATTACAAGCATATAATGGTCTTTAGCGGTCAATTTATTGACCGTTCTTGGTGCAAACTATAAAGTGCAGAGCGTCGATGATTGAGCTTTGTCTCTTGCGCTAGTGTTCATCCTCTGTGACGTGTTGCGTCTTCGTCTGCGCTCGTTCTTCACCGACCTTCCTCTCGGCGTGCACCACGAGGCAAGGAGGCGGGATCTCGAACCATTGCAGCCGCGAGAACCCGCAGGGGCGGCAATAAGGTTTGGCGGCGCAAACGCGACCGCTCGAGCTCTTCATCTTGCGATCCACGACGTCGACTACTTCTCTACTACGGTCGCTCTTCTGCTTCTTTTTTTGTCATCAAGCTCATCGTAAGAATTCTCATATTTTTCCTTTGTTCATTTCGTACAAGATTCACTTTTCAGAAATATGTGGTATCTTCTGTCTAGCCTGTTGTGTTTGATTATTTTGGGATTATGTTCAATATTCAAATCTGCAATTAAAATAATACCTAGATTTCCAACATTGTACAATCCAACACCATACATTCGGAGTGAATTCCCAGGTCCTTGATCATAACCACAGCTATCGTAGACACGATGGTTAACTGCTATTCACAGAGCAACATTGGTATGTTGCTAAATACTTGCTGTTATTTTTAGAACTTATTTTATTCCACTGTTGTTTTATCTAGAGTTTATTACATAACCTCTCCTTTAATTGTGTATCATATTTTAGAAATTGCTACCCACTTAAGGAGCTATGAAAATGATAATATCTTGCGTGAAGTTGTTTATACTATGAAAATTAAAATTTTGAAATATTAGCAAGAAATTCCTATGTTATATGCATTAGCATTTATTTTATATCATAGAGCTAAATTTCGAGGATTCTCTAATGTTCTCACTTCTAAGTGATGTGGTAGGTACTGATTATTCTAGTTAATTTTCAAATATCCATGCTAACTTATTTCAAATTTATGATAAGCATGATCAGAAATTTGCTGGAGTTCTTATGTAACGACCTCCACCAGCACCTACAATAGGTAAGAAGAAAATTGTGTGGAGAAAGATACGGGGTGTAGGTGGCTCTTCCTCGAGGAGTTCGACTACAACAACGATAAGTGCAGATACATCAAGCGGTGGGGAGCTACCTACCTATCTCAATAGCAACACTGTCAAGCAGCAAGAGGAGAACTTCGGTATTTTGCAATGATAGCATAAGTACAAGATAACATATCTGGTGCTTTCCATATTAGCATGGGATGTGTTAGTAGTTTCTGTTTCTACGGTTTCTTTGGAGTCTGCTTTTAGTTTATCTGGAAGAATAATCGAGGAGAGAAGAACAAATCTGACAAGTGAGATGGTGGAAATACTTCTCATAGTGAAAGATTGGGACCAAGTTGATCAACGAACTAAACATTCTGCAGAAAATACTGATCTGGCGGAGATGTTCAAAAATCTTTATCTAGATAATGTGGAAGAATAATTGTAATCTTCACTTTTTCCCTATATTAGTAAGCTATAGGCTGTACTCTTTTTTGCCAAGGTTTTCTCATATTGAGTTTTTAATCGGCAAAGTTTTTAACAAGACAACCAAACATCAATAAAGTTTATTATTTAATTATAATTTATCTCATATTTTAGCTTTTTCTTTATTTATATATATTTTTAAAAGTTTTTCTACATCCTTCGAGTTTTTCTAATTATTCTAAAATTTTTCCATTTTTCTGAATTTTTTATTTTTTTTGCATTTTTTCATTCTTTTTCTATTTTTCTAATTTCCTAACATTTTTCAGATTTTTTTGAACTTTTTTGGCACTAATGAGCTAGTAGTGACACATTCTGACCGTCGAGTCGTCTGCAGTACTCTTTCTGACAGATTAGCCTCATGCAAGTCATGCTTAAACGCCTCTCTAGCATCGTGGTAGACCACGGCATGGCCTGTTTAGAAGCTGGGCCATGCCTAAACGGGCCATGCCACCTGTTTAATGGGCCGGGCCATGCCATGTCGCTCGTTTAGCCCCCTCTAGTCAAAAATATTTTATTTGAGTTCCAAATATCCTAAAATATTTTTAGGATTTTTTTTCAAAATTTTTCTAATATTTTTACTATAATATTTGAATTATTTTACTTTCTAGGATTATTTTAAATGTGAAAGCTTTTAAAAGTGTTTCCAATAGTATTGGGCTGAAGCTTGTTAGGCTCAGCCCTTGTATCTATCTTCTAGCTTGGTTGGGTCGGTTGAGGCCTATTAGCTATGGAGTCTTAATTCAAGACCATTGGTTTTCGATCAAGTGGTGAGATTGACCGAAACACTAATGCGCTTAGCTATTAGATCATGATCGTATGGATGAGGACGATCATGGTTAATAGGAACCCTAGTTGAATCTTTCGATTTAAAACTTTTCATGTTGAATATATTTGAGTTGAAAATTTTCAACTTGAAACTTTTCGAGTTGAAATTTTTGAAGCTGAAACTTTCTGATTTAAAATTTTTTGATTTATATTTTTTGAGTTTAAAATTTTGAGTCGAATTTTTTCGAGTTAAAACTTTCTATTTAAAATTTTAAAAATTTAAATATTGTAATTTTAAGTTTTTGTGTTAGAAAGGGAAGAAGGGGGTGGGAGAACGGGAGAAGTGAATAGGGAAAAAGGAAAGGGGGAGATGGATAGAGAAGATAACACATGGCATTCTAGAAAGATGTTCTTAAACTTGTTATTTAAGGTTAACATCAAAATAGTCGTATTGTTGAAGGATTCCTTGCAAAATAGCCGCACCACATCATCATTTCAAATACATTTGTCCAATCTTGCCTCAAGCCATAAAA
Source organism: Guadua angustifolia (assembly GCA_036346375.1). Lineage (NCBI taxonomy): Eukaryota > Viridiplantae > Streptophyta > Magnoliopsida > Poales > Poaceae > Guadua > Guadua angustifolia. The sequence continues at coordinate 555,197 of JAYEVE010001005.1, forward strand.
ATGGAATCAGTCCGTCCCGCACCAAAACAAACTATCAAACAAGTCTTTCAAGAAGCAAGGTTTCAAATTTTGTCTTCGGATTATATCTCAGAAGGGGACTGAAATCCAAACTTTTGATGATATTTTGGAATTTTTGATGAAATATAGTTGAAATTAGAAAATAAAAATTTAAAACCAGAATTTTTTAGACCGGGATTTCCGAGATGGCAATTTCGGTCGAAATTGTTGAAATCTCAGCAAATTTGAACCGGATGAAAAATAGTGCAAACATCGTTAGAAAATTTTTAATTTTTTAAATGATCTTGACATATCACTAATGTTCCTATTAAATTTTTGGATGATGATCAAGTCTAAAGAAAGTTCAACAATTTGGACAGTGCTATTGTCCTAATAAAAGACTAGGGCAATGCTTTCATAGATTTGATTAAGTAGCCAAACCAAGTTTGAAATTTTTGAAAAATTTATAGAAGATTTTTAAGGCAATTATTAAATTCTCCTAAAAATTTTGGATCATGATTACACTCAAGCGAATTTATATAATTCTAATCTTCATTCTTGTCTCATTTGTGTTCTTTTTATTTTTTATTTTTAAAAGATAACAAATGAAATTCAATTAATTTGGAAATTTTTCTGTATGATTCTATAATACTAAGGATGGTACCATAAATTTTTAGAGCATGATCAATCTTGTACATTTTTATAAAAATCGATAGTGCTACATTATTTTTATAAAATATCTCAAAAATTGTTTTTAAATATTTTTTGTAAGATGATATTCATAATAGGTATTGTTCCAAATATAGTCAAATATGGTCCAAAAAACTTGAAATGTGGTGAAAATATCTAATTTTTCATAAAATGTTTTAAAAAAATTGGTTGAAATTGTCGAAATCTTGTCAAAATTTAACTGAATGAAAAATAGTTCAAAACAAGTTAGAAAATTTCGAAAAAAATTTAGATGGTATTGACACATTTCTAATGTTCTCATAAAATTTTTAGATAATGATCGAGCCTGAGAAATGTTTTAAAATTATAAAAATGCTACTATCTTGAATTCCTAATAAAATAACTGAGTACGTATATTGCTTTTATATATTGTATTGAGCAACCAAAATCTGTTTATAATTTTTTAAAGTTTTAGAGAAGAGTATTGAGGCAATGCTTGAGTTCTCCTAAAATTTAGGATCATGATTACACTCAAGCGAATTTATAAAATTCGACAAGGTTACTATCTCTTATATATTCCTTCAATTTTTATTTTTTAAAGATAACAAATGAAGTTCAATTATTTTGAATTTTTTTTGCATAATCCTAGAATATCAAAGATGGTACCATCATTTTTTTAGAGTATGATCAAATTTATATATTTTTTCAAAAAATCTGACAGTGTTTTTGTTATTTTTACAAAACATCTTAAAATTTTGTTTTTTCAACAAATTTTCATTAAAAATGATATTCTTAAGAGGCACCGACCCAAATCCGACTAAAATATTTAAAATTTTTGAAGTTACTGTAGCACTTTGAATTTTAAAATTTTTAATATGACTAAGATCGAGAAGCAAACCACAGGCACAGCCCAAATGTAAAATCTTAACCGAGATTTCCGAAATTTCGATCGGATCCTGAGAAACGTCGAAATACTTCTCACCGCAGCACGCCGCACCGCCTCCTCCCGTGCGCCGTCGGCCCCTCTCCCGTGCGCCGTCACCGCCCCTCCTCCTCCTCCGCGATCTCCCCCTTCCCTCATTTCCCACCTCCTTTCCACTTCCACTCGCCGCCACGTCTCCCCACACCGCTTCGCCTCTTCAGGTGTCGGCCGGCGGCGGTATATGTCGGGACCTCCGGCAGCCTCTCCTACTCCCCAATCTTCTTTTCTCCTCCCCTCTCGATTAAAACTGCTATGAACTGGCGGAAGCTGCAGCTGAGCCAGATGCAGAGGGACATCGCCGAGGTCCTCGAGGCAGGCCAGGAACCACCTCGCTAATCAGGGTATGGATTCATATGAAAAAGTACAGGCAATTGATGCTCGGATTAAAATGGAATTGGGCTCTTGGTTTTGGGATGAAGGCTTCAGCTTGGCTAAGGTACGGGGGCCAACATGCCTCCTCTCGGCATCTCCGTCCGACCCCCCTGCAAGCATCACCTCTGCCATAAGCTCCATGCAGGTATCATCTTCCTCTTCATTTCATCATCCTCTCTCTCTAATCCGGTAGCCATTTGAGTATGACTATGCTTTTGAGTTTTCACCTATACCGTATATGAACCTAGTATATTTTGTAATTTAGACGTTCCTACCTTCCACTCTCGGTCAGTAAACACTAAACAGTATTAAGTTGTTTCTTCTTGGAACTAAAGCATGCTATATTGATGTTGTGTTAGTTGCTGATATGTTGTCCTAGCACACCAAACATAGAATCCACACGGATGTGTGAGAAAAATAAGAAATATACATGAGTGGGTTAACAAATCATCTGTGACATCTCTTGTATCTGTCATTTTCCTTTAAGTGTTACCATAACCCTTCAAATGGCACTTTCAGAATGCTGAGTCCTGAATTTTACATATGTTTTCCTTCCTTCAAACAATATTTTCTGTCAGGATAATTGTTTATGTCAACTTGCCAACTGCTACAATGACTAATGATCATTAGACCTGGTGAATCAATTCAAAAGAGTAGTGCACTTTGTGTAAAGAGTCAAGATGTTCAGTGCCTAGAAAATTTCCCAAAGACTGCCTCCTGTGTGCTATATCCTTTGCTTTATCTCTTTAGTTATAGAATATAGATTAACTTCACATTCAATTTTCTGTACTGTATCCAATTTGTTTAGTTTGGCTAAGCAGCTCTGAACCTTTAGATATGGTGACTTTCTGCTTACTGCCTCTGCAGATTTTTTTTTTTTACACTATGCCTTGGTCGTATTCTCCTTTCCTATCTCTGGAGTTGATGTTCTTACTACTTACTGCAGTGCTGCCCATGTAGTTAGTTTTTCCATGCTGCAGGAGTATGTTCCTTTTGAATTTGTGAAGTAGACTTTTTGCTACCTATTGACCAACTGTGTATGGCTGTCTATCTTGCTGAGGTATTCAATTAAACTGATTTTTATTTCAAAGTTTATATTGCTTATAAATACAGAAACGTAGGCATAGTTATTATTGATTATTCAGGTTTCAGATAATTTCTAATTAGAGTATCATATCACCTTTTCTTTCTTTCATGTCAAAATGTTACACATTCTGGTTACACCTTTTTCCTTCGTTAACGACAAGATGTAATGGACTGATACCTCGTTTCCTTCTTTGATGTCAAAAGGTATAGAAGATATTTTAATGGTCATGTATAGCTTTGTGAGGCTCAATATTATTCTCTACAAAGGCTAACATTTCAATAATTAGGTAATAATAAGTATGAAGGGAGCTGAATTGTACTACCTTCCAGAACTGCCTTGAGCCTAAACTGTATGAAATACATATGATTCAGAAGCACTTTACATGGTTGAAAAGTTTCTAACTGAATCTTTCCTTTCATGTTGAAAATTGTTCATGATTTCGGTGATTTTCATCTTGAAATAGCTCTCCTATGTAGCATGAGGTGAACATAACATTTTTTGGTATTGTCAATTTGATGGGTGGACCATCTGCCATTGTTGTAACTTGTAAGCATGATTGTTCTGCTTATCAAAGAATGGGAAAAATGGCATACTCATGTTTTTGCTGTCCGTTCGAGCTCAAATCTTGAGTCCTACACATGTTTTTTTTGTCCAACTCTGTCTATGTTATGATTTTAAATTCTGATATCATGATAAAAAGGATGTTATGTTTGGTCAGGGGTATGTATGATTCGTACTCATGGTTATTAAGTTTGATTTGTATAAGTTGGTTTCGAACGATCTACCATTCATGATCCAAACACCTCAATACTTAAGACAGTAGATCGCCAGAAGTAATCGCAAACACATCCTAGGAACGTTTTTGTTGTCTGGGTCGTAACCATAGCATCTACCACTTCACCGGTTGGAAGCTCAATATCTATGAAGCACTGTCCTCTATTACGTCTACCAATTCATTTTTTTTAAAGAGAAGGAATAGGCTGGCCAGCAAAAATAGAAAAGTGGTCAGTTCGGATTGTAATCGAGTTCGCGAGGTTTTTAAATGTTCTATAATATCAACTCAACTCAGCCATTTATTTCCCTTTCATTTTCCCTTTATCTTTCTAGACCCTGTTTGAAATGGAGTAATTCCAAAGGAATTTCATAGGATTTGTACTACCTCCTGCATTCCAAACAGGCCATAGTCAATTTACTAAAGAAAATCCTACAAAAATATTAATATAACATATTGATAATATGTTTAACATTTAGAATGATAATCATAGCTATAAACTATAATTTTATATTGGAACAATTTTACAAGTATTGAAATAATTTATATGACATGCCATTACTCTATCCTGTAATTAATAACACTAGGATGTATTAAATTACAAATTATAATAAATTATAAGAATTTATAGTTATCACAGAGCCAACTTTACTTGTTATTCCACTGGAGATAATTCACTGAAGTAGGATAAAGGTTAACAATGAAGAGTGACCCACTTCAGTGCTTAAAGTTAAGCTGGGCGTTACTGTTTTCTTAACATTAGCATTCGCTGGTTTAAGCCTAAAAAACTATCAGCTTTACTGGATAACTACATTATATTATTAACTATAGTATTTCATCATTGCTTCTTAAACAACTAATATATGAAGCTTTCATATTTCAGATTGAAAATGACAATGGGATAGATCCATCCTTGTGAATTGATCCAAGGAACTTACCTTTTAGTCTTCTCCTGAAGCATGAGCTCCATTTAAGAATAGAATAAAACAAATATTCAGAGTAGAACGAGGAGGGCCATACTAGACACGGGTTTCATAAATCTTCTACACTTATTTTCTATATGCCAATGGAACAAATCCAATTTACAACCCTAAACTCTAGCCTCGGTTTGATTTTCAACCCTGAACTTCAAAACCATCCACTTTACAACCTCGAACTATTAAAACCGTCTAAAATGCAATTTTCATCCTAAACCACAATGGTTTGCAGGTGAGGTGGCATCTATGTGTGCATCGTTGGATTGACATGGATGCCACATCATCTAACAAATAAACAAAAATAAAAAGGATAGAGGGACCACATGTCAGTCCACTTCTTCCTCTCTCCCTTTCTCCTTCCCCATCTTCTTATCTCCCTCCCTCCCCCTCTACTTCCATGCTTTTGATGGTGGCCCGCTTGGCTTCCCGACTGGTCCATCGATGTTGTCATTGCGAAGCAACGCTGGTGATGAGGTGTTCATTCTTTAGAGGCGTGCGCCGCCCACCCTGGTCGTGCTTTCCTCCCGCCAGTCAGGTGAGTGAGGGTGCCGCCCATAGGACGCCGTGCTCAAGAAGGCGACCAAGCCGAAGAAGGCCCTCAAGCATGAGAGGCAGGAATCTAGCGAGCTCAAGAAGAAGTAGGGGAGGGGCAGCGGCTTGGGCCCACATTGAGATCGCCTCCACCTTCGAGCTTGTTGACTTTCGCGACCGCTCAGCGCTGCAAGGGTAAAGTTATACATTCCTTTAGTGTTTCATTCATGGGCTTGCCCTATGGTCCACAATACATTTCTAACTGCCCGCACACTCTAGCTTGTCTTTGGGGCTTGCTCCAAGGCCTGTTAGGAACTTTTAGCACCCCAAAAAGCGATGGGTAATCCCACAACACTATCGTTGTGCATACGAACTTGAAAAGCAACTACCTGAAGATCAAGGGCGAGGGGTAGATACTGTTTGGTTGGTTAAGCAATGTTTTTAGCAATCAATTTAGAAATCTCTCACTTGTTTTTGCATACTCCACATCTCACCATTTGACCTCAATCATTTCCACTAGGGTCTAGGGGTTGCTATTTGCTAAACCTTTTTGCCACTCCTAGCTGGACCTGATCTGCCCTTAACAGGGCATCCCTTGACTATGCCCGATATCGTAGCTTAATATTATATAATCCACCAAACACGTTCTCATCTCATGCTGCATTACTTGATACATGGAACTAAACACCATCACTTATATCTGATAATCTAGAATAGTGATGCACAACCAAAGAACCCCCAGCTGTAGCTTGTTAGTGCCAGATTCAATAGATAATTTTCCTCTAAATGTTGTCTACGTGAAATTTTAGTCATAAGCACATTGAAATGAGAGAGAACTAAATACAAGCTAAAAGTACAGAACTATTAGTTAACATATGCTATGTGTCGAACACATTTTGTTTGTAAGAGGATTCTGTACTCCGCATAATACGGAGGGATGTTTCTATCACATTGAGTCACTGAGTAAACAAAGCAGTAAGCAAACACACTCGTGAACTATTTTATCGAGTGTAGAAAGTAATCAGTAAAGTAATGGCAGTGTTGTAACTAACAGCCGTTAAGGCCCTATAAATGGCCATTAAAACAGTAAAGGTCCTCTGCCCGTTACGATTATGGACATTTCAAGGTTTGTTTTATAGGTCAGTTTATTCAATTTAACAGCTGTTAGCATTTAATTGGCTCGTTTTATGTGAGGACCCTCCCCAAATAATCCCATTATTAATCACAAGCATGTCATAATTATCATTAGCATTAATATTAAGCATGATCATCAATTAAGCATTAGTATAGGCATTAGTAACTAATGAGCATCAATGCATAGTAAGTTATTTCTGCATGCAAGTTCTGGCGGCTGGCAGTGCTTGGTATGTGTGTTGGCAGTACATGAGAAGTGCTGGCAGTGATATGGGTGTGCTGGCATTGCATGTGGAGAGGTGTCAGCAGGGTAGTGATGCATGAGATGTGTTGGCAGTACATGAGAAGTGCTGGCAGTAATATGGGTGTGCTGGCCTTGCATGGGGTGATGTGGCTTCAGGAGAGGGAACTGGTAAAAAGGGAGAGAGAAGTAGTAAAATACATATCCACCCAAGGGTAGTTTTTGCCAGTACAACCAAGGCTGCATCCATTGTTCTGACGTTAAAGCCTTTCTCCATTGTTCTGACGTTAAAGCCAAGGCATTCACTTACTTCTTTTCACCTTCACAACCAAAGGCAGCCAGCAGCCATGTCCCTTCTTTCTTCTGCATAGCAACCAGAAACTTCACTTCCTTTCTACCTTCCCAGCCGAAAGCAAGCAGCCAGACAACCTAGCACACAGCTATTGCTTGCCTTTTTCACATACCTACCAAGAACTAGAGGCAATCAAATCGAAGCAAGCACTGGAAGGAGAAGAGCCGAGCCAGGATCAAGCAAGGAGGAACTATAGGAGTCGGCCACCTCTACACTGCTACCCTTCTGCACTGCTTCAGCCTCAACCCTAGCAACCTCAACATTTCAGTACCAAACCAGCAAGAAGCAAGTAAGTGTAGTCTAGTGCTATTTGCAAAACCTAGAACTAGTGAGGTAGCACCTGAATCTTGAGACCAATAGCTAGAGAACTTAGATGGGGTAAAGGAATTTAGCTCAGGTGGGAAGAGAGAAAAGCTGTAGCCGTCGCCAGGAGAGAGAGGGAGGAGGAGAGCCGTAAGAAGCTTGGTCCATCTCTGGACCGAGAGAAATGAGTAGAGAGTGGGGGATTCGGCTGAGTCCAGGAAATAAAAGAAGGTTGCGGCAGAGAAGAGAAAAAGAAAGAAAGGGAGAGGGGAAAAAGAAAAAGAAGGAAGAGAAAGGAAAAAGGAGAAGGTGAAGAAATTTGGAAAATGAGTAGACCAGTGCATGCAGACTGTTAACATTAGCACATTTTGCATTAGATGAATAAAGGTTAGCTATGAAGCTAGACATGCATGCATGCATGCGCATAAAACCAGGAAATAACAACCTTAGTGGCATTAAATTATTAACTGTTAAGTATAAAATGGAGCATGCATGGCATTTAAATAGAAATCATCAGAACCATGAAAATGAGCATATGAATATTGGACCAGTTGGACACCTAACTCATACTTAATAAATTGCTGTAGATTAATAGATTATAAATTTTCAGGACAAGACCAAAACCCGCCCGACAGTCAGAACCTGTCTTCGAGCGAGGTCGTACCTTTAGAGTATATTCCAGGCAAGTTTTCCGTTGATCATGTTTTATTAAAGGATTTTTACTGCTTTTCTGTAATTGCCTTTATCATCACTGCATGGAAAAGCTTATCTTTTAATAAAAGTATTAAATTGGATGCGGTTGGAAAGAATGGATTGGAAATGGATGGATGGATTGATAAACTGATGTTGGTAAATTGTTTGGCTCATCCAACGAATGGAGCCTTGGGCGTATGTTTAATATGGAAGGGTAGAGGACGCCGATGGGAAGGATATAGGCCGGTGGGGTCCTCTACATAGGCTATAATATAAGTTTTAACAAACTAACACTTGGGCAATGAGCCATAAATCTAGTATCAACCATGGTGTGTGAAATCGGCTAGAAAAGGTTGTCCTACGAAGGTATTAGAGCTCTCCACATTGGGTAAGTATAAAGGGCGCTCTTTGGGAAAGGCCGGTATGGCCCAAAGGAGCGAGAACCAATTGGACGGCGGTATATTTGAAGCCAGTGGTGTACCCCTGGTTGAGAGGGAGTACAACTGTATCTTGGAGTTGTGTGACAGCCTGGGATAGGTGTCACAAACTCGAAGTACAGGGTGGAGAACTAATACTAGAGTAGCGATAAACGTTCTGGGGCTTCTTTTGTGGATGTTACTATGGGTAAAGTGATACAAACCTGCGCAGGGTAAATCTTGAATTCAAGCCAGTCTCCTGGATTGGAGACTATGGACAGCTTCGGCTATCTCATATACGGTGTTAGTAGAAATTTCTAAAAATCTAAAATCAATCACCTTTGTAACTAAAACGTAATTTCTGTAATAAGAGTATTTTGTGAAAGGTGATCTTTGGGTGAGGATAGAGTTGGTAGATTAAATCGGGAGGAAAAATCATTTACTGCATCTTTTTATATTATTGCTTCTTTGAGTACCTAGTACTCACCCTTTAACTCCCCTTGCTTAGAAGGTGAGTCCTATGGACAATCCTCACGAGGCCGGGGTGGAGGTCTGTGTGCAGGAGCAGATCTTCAGGAGTTAAGGGGTTATAAGATGTATTGTGGCTATATTAGAACCCATGTAAGCTAAGGTATGAAGATAGCCTGCGTGGCTAATGGATGAAATAAAGCTTCTATTTATGTTTGTCTCTAATTATTGTTCTGCTGCAATACTCTGTATACAGTGTAGTGACTAATAAAGCATCGGAATGCCGATGTTTTGCTAGTTACTATGCTGAGATCCGTATAGTTAACTTTAGGTGACAGTCGTTACCAGGGGTTAATTATGCGGGTCGTCACATTTTATCAGGCTGTTTATGTGGGGTAAAGTTGCAAAATTATCATATGACATAGAACATTATGACATACATGAGATAAATGCTAGCTTTGCTTTTCATTGCCCCTTGAGCTGTTCATTCATTAAATTATGATTCTTTAATTATATTCATATCATGTCATCTTTTTTCTTCATGTCACTGCTGTGGACAATTGTTCATAGCCTGGTAGTTCCATTCTTTTTTGCATGCAAGAAGATGAATTAGATGCTTATTTTGTTACTGCAAACACATGTATAAATTTCTCTTAATTTTAAATGGTAAAACCGTTTACAAGGCCGCTTATTGTATAAACACTGAAAGGTGGGTGACCATTTTGAGTAACTGCAGATGAGGAAGAGCTTATTAAGACAGTTCACAAAAAATGGTGTATTTATGTAACATTGCTTTTCAAGGAATCTTTACATGGAATAACAATCATGTTTCACATTTTTACTGATCTTGTTGAGCAGGCCAAATAGTATGGATCTTTGTTGCTATTCTAGTTGTCCTGTTCTCTGTTCAGCGTTTTGGCAGACAAAATTGGCTACTCCTTTGCACCCATTATTCTGGTGTGGTTCCTGTTCATTGGTTGTATTGGGTTTTACAACTTCATCAAATATGATGTGGATGTTCTGAAAGCCTTCTATCTGAAATACATTGTAGATTACTTCAAAAGAAATGGAAAGGATGGATGCATATCCCCTGGAGGCATCCTCTTATGCTTTACAAGTGATTTTACATTTTGCAATGCATAAAAGCATATCACAAAATGGATTCTCTATAAGGCAGATACTCAACACAAAATATATTTGGCATGAAACAGGCACAGAAGCTATGTTTGCTGATCTAGGCCATTTCAATGTAAGGTCAGTTCAGGTATGTACATATTCTTTGTGGGACTAATATCTAATATCAGAAAAGGATCTAAAGGAGGTCATGTTAAGGTGTCATTTACACAATGGCCAGTTATAGTAAATTAGTAACCAATCTGATGTGGTGAAATCAAAAGAGGTCATGTTAATGATTACGGCTATGATTCTCCCTTCACCACGTTCCAACATAATAATATGGTTCAGTGATATAACTAGAAAACATGCGTGACCGTGATTTGTCCTTCACCGTACGTAAGAGCATCTCTAATGGAATGATGTATAGTTGATAGGGTGGATTAACTGAGCCAAACTTTGGGCACTTTACATTTAAAGAATAGAAGTGTAGCCAACTCTACAGCTCTCGGACCAAACAAGCTTCTGCTAGCTGATGGCCGACCACACTTTGTCGCTCCGTCAGCACCGCCTCGTGTCAATATCGGGGCCATTCAGGTGACAGTCACATGTATGCTTCTTGCTTCACAATTTTGTTTAATACTCCTAACTCTACATTTAATTTCAAAGGCAGCAATTTTGTCGCCCAGGTCTCGGAACAGACATATCTTACAATGGTTTCTGTATTTTCGACTGCAGATCAGCTTCAACACTGTCTCGTTCCCGTCGGCAGCGCTATGCTACCTGAGGAAATTCCGGGAGAGATCGTTGCAGACACCTTGTACAGATCTATCCCAGTTATAAACAACTTGAACTACAATTTCACTTCTTCGACATGAGTTAGTTTGTAAACATAAGCACAAGTCAGATGGAGATTGGTAAACATAAGCACAGGTCAGATGCATGAGTTAGTTTGTACAGATCCATGATGTCACACATCGAGAGTGGTAACTCACTTGCATGAGTTAGTATGTACGCCTACCACATGCTCGACGAAATGCCAGTGTTGCAAGCTTGTCCCATTAGAGTTTCCTCCTCACTTCCATTTGAGCTCTTTTACAGTGGATTAAAATTAATATAAGCCATCTATTCCTTTGAATCTAATAGTTGAAATCAATTTAGATCTAGTTATAGTACCACCTGTAGTATTAGTAGTAAAATTCAAAGAGGGTTAAAAAGGTAAAAAAATTCAGTCATACTATTTGTCCTCTACGGTAAAACATGTCCTGTAATCTTGATGAATGGCGGATGAATAGATAAGAGGCTTATGAAGATCACCAGGTATTCAGTGAATCCAAAACTGTGAATGAATTAGGAAAAGTCTAAAATACCCATGATGAATGGATAGAAAAAAGTGTAAAATACCCTTAAGGAATGGATAGTTAGATTTTATTTTCTACTACCACTGCTTACTACCTATGTTGGTCACCATAAAATTTCTCTTCCATTTTGCTCGTCGATGTCCTACTGCTCTGTCTCCTGAGCATCTACGGTATCAACATTTCTAAACTCTGTTTGCTGTTTCCCTATGCCCAGCCGGTAGCTGTGATTAACATCACAGAAATCCTCGAGGATGCGCAACGGTTTGTAGGTTGTCTTTACATTTGATATCGTCATGAGATTTATGCAGCTATGTTTCACTAACATGCCAAGACAATTTCGAACAAAAGTATCTCGATTGTTTTTTTTTTCGGATTTGCTAATGTACATGCAACTGAAATTTTCTTAAGTTTCAGTCGATTTTCCTCATCCTTAGATCAGCTTGGAGGTTCGTGCTCCGGCAAACTCATTTTCCACCTTTTGTGTGGCTGCCACTCGCCGCCGCTGGGTTAGGGCTTGGGTTCATACGTTCTCCATATAAGAAGATCAATCAGTAATGCTCGTACATAAGTTCCAGTTATACATAATTACCAAATGGTAGTGATGAGCTTAGTAAACACAACACGTAGCTATATATGTGTGTCTTTTTATGCACAAAATTCTGATCAAATGCCAATTAACATTACAAACTACATTTTATATCACGCCTCACACGAACATTACATAGTTTACAATTAAACAATCACACGAAACATAGAAAAGCTGACACTCCAATAGTATTTGGGAACAAGCTTAATTGCGTACTAAACAAATGGGTTTAGTTGTCACTGGATAACTGGCCAATAAACTGGTAGAACTCACGGGATGGCTTGCATGTATGGGGAGGCACGAGAGACGCATTATGAAATCTGTATGGACGCATGGGTGGCACAAGGGTATATATGGTACGTATGTATGGTGGAATGTTCTTAATAAGTAGCTGTTTAGGACTTTAGGTAGTCTCTGGTGGTGAATGATTGATGAACAGAGCATGTGCTGACAGAAGTCACATACCATTGATGGATGCATAGATCGATATATTAATTCAGCTTCAGTATGATTCATCTGAGATAGCTCTTGATCACGGCACGCTCATCGAAGGAGGCAAACTCAGGGGGAAGCTTGGGGACGTAGTTGTTGCGGTGCAAGGGTGAGTTCCAGTGGAGCTTGTGCCACCATCTCCTCTCCCCATTCACCTCCACCATCCTCGGTTGATCTTCAAGGCACGGCAGCCGGCGGAGGCTCCAACACCCCCGGATGTGGAGCTCCTTCCACATCGGCGCAGCTATAGTAGCATCGTCTTCGCGGAGGTACTGCAGCTGTGGTACCTCCTGCAGTCGTATCCTTTGGAGGCGTGGGAGATGATACAAATCACCTAGATGACCAGAGCCGGAGAAGATTGTCTTGAGGTCATAGCAGAACAGGATGTCAAGTGTTGTTAGACTTGGTAGCTTAGACCCACATGGCATGATGTCCTCCATTCTTGGGCAGTCCTCGAAGTGCAGATGCTTTAGTGAACTGAAGATACGATCTTCGTTGAAAAAATGAAGTAAAATTTTGAGATTATAGATTTTCACATTTCGTAGGTTGTTCAAGTGTTTTCTTGGGTAGAAAACATATTTCATTTTATGGCACCACCGAAGCTCACATTCTTCCAGCTCGTCGAAGTTGCTCAAATAAGAAAGTCTCGGAACATCGTCAAAGTTGCTCAAACTAGAAAGGCTCGAAATAGAAGTATCACATGTCACAGATATCGATCTGGTGACTTGTAGAAGACCGTATAAACCATGAGGATGCCTATTCATGGTTGAGATCTCCACGTGACGCTCTGTTCGGCGAACGGGAGCTGTCATCGGTGATGCAATAGCAACCACTCCTGCCTTGTAGCTACTGTATACATCCATATAAGTAGATTCCTGTTGTACCAAGTACTGCAGCTTGCTATCTAGCATGCCTTCTTCATGTGGCAACTGCCTGATATTTGCATTGCATGGTGCAACTTGAACGTTGAATGACAGGAAAAAACGTCCATTCCTTACTAAATCCCTAGCCTTGTCATTGAAGCTATAGAATAATCGAGAATCATTGATGCACACATGAGCAACTTGATTGAAATAATTACCATTTCCATCTGCACAGTGATCCAAGCAAAAGACATCTGGGAGTCGCTGCAGCTTATGCCAAGGGAATCGCCTCAGAGAAGGAACACCCATGAGAAGCAATCGCCTAAGCTGGGGCAGATTAGGGATGTCGGCAGGGAGCTCCTTGATAGCCGTAGCAGATAGGTCTAGGTCCTCCAAAGCACCAAGGTCCCTCAAGTTCACAAACTCGAGCTTTCTACATCCGTGCAAGGACAAGCGCCTCACGTGAGGTGCACAGATTAGTGAGAAGGATTTAAGGGTAGGATGCCCATCCAATTTTATCTCTTCCACCACTGTTGACTCCCATCCTTCGATGTGGGCGCTTGAGATTGACCCTGGGAGTGCAACCAATTTCTTGTTGTCAATAAGCTTGAGCGATTGAAGCTTCTTCATTTCTTCAAACATCTTCTTAGGGAAAGATTTTATTTGAGTCCCTGTGACCTCAAGTGTTGTTAAGCTGAGCAGTGCAGCCATGGAAAGGGGCAGTTCCACAAGGTTGGAGCATTTGACTAGGATGAGCACTTCAAGATTTGACATGTCTTGGAAAAAGCTTAGTGGGAAATTAGTTACTTGACAATAGGACATGTCCAGGTGTATCAAATTGTTCTTTTGATTGCCCATATCTTGCGACAGATGAGAAAAAGGAACTCCATTCATATCAAGAATTTCAAGCTGGCATAGAGTGGACAGTGGTGAATAGGAACTATTATTGGTTGTTGGGTCCGTAGTATTTGTTGTGGAGGAACTAATTAATAGAGTTTTGAGATCATGGCAGCCTCTGAGTGAGAGCAACCGAAGGTTCAGTAGACAACCGATTGAAGGAGGGAGTGATTTTAGTGGGGTATAGGAGAGATCAAGAACACGAAGAAAACAGAGTTTGGGCAAGAAACAATTGATTTGGGAAAATAAGAAGGATTGTTTTGAGCAACCTCTTAGAATAAGTGCGGTTGGGCCACTTGTTTCCTCTTGGCTCAACCATCCTCTACTTACATGCCATCCGTGGTCACCCACGAACGAGATCCATTTCTTGTGCTCTAAGTCATTGTCATCAGAAAGTTCGTCTACTGTGATGCCCTCTCGAACGAGACTGTGATATGCTAAGAACTGTGCAGCTGTTTTGGTTGCTTCATCATCTTCATGAGCTGGACAAAAGGGTAATTGCAACAAAGAATATTCTTGGAATGCTTCAAGGATGGCCCTCCCAACTTGATGGGCATAGTGGTACTTGCTGCTGCTGCCGCCGCCGCCTGTTTCTTCGTCGATGCTGCCTTGGAGTTTTGATTTGTTCATTAGGATACCTTGAGCGACCCACTGGTGGATGAGCTCATCCGAGGTAACAGGCTGCGCACCTCCATTGCAGCTCTGGTGATCTCCATTATCCGTCTTGGGTGGTGAATGTTTGCCAAAGAGCACTATGGCGTAGTGGAAGCAGCTGAGAGCTATGCGGTGCCAGTACTCTTGCTCGCCTTGTTGATTGATCTTGTTGAATATGTGCTTAGCCGACTGACCAAGTGCAGTGAGGATAAGCATCACAACCTCATCATCCTTGTCGATGGACACAACTACATCGCTTCCCAATTTGCTCTTGTTGCAGACATCCCGAGAAGTGGTCGAGATGAACCAGTCAGATCCGGTCACAGGCGTGGGCGTAGGAAGACCCACAACCCATGAAAGGTATCCGGGTTCAATTGGGCTATAGAGGTTCTCGACCGCTAGCAGGTACCTCTTGATTGACAATGTCCTGCTGATCTGAGGAACTATTGTGTCCTGCACGTGATTCATCAATTCCCACCTGAGCTCCTGCATCTCAGTGAGATCGTTCGTCCCGTAGGTGTAGTACCGTAGCTCCTCGTGGGATTTCTTGTGCTGCTTGTATTGTTGGTCGAGCAGGCCGAGCTCCTCTGCCACTGCGGCGGCCAGCTCGTACTCGATAATCCTCATGGGGGTTTCTTCTTCTGTCGGCGTGGTTTCTTCTTCCGTCGGCGCGGGCTTCTTTTTCTTCTTAAGCTCCACCTTTATCACGGGATCGTGGGGCCGAAGTGGCTCGACGAATGTCTCCAAAGCGATGGTTGAAATGGCCCGTGTGAAGGAAGCCGCCGGCCCCACCCCGACATTCCAATGCACATAACGATTGTCGTACATTATGTGCCTCAACCGATCATATACTTTGGTGTCTCGGTATCCATGTAGCCTGTAATTAAATTAAACACATGCAGATTAATTATTACGTGATCTAAAGTGTTTACAGGCGGCTGGTGTTGGCTCGTGAATGCATGAAACCCGAGGAGGTTGACTAGTTTCAACCATGCTCTGCTATTTAATTTGCCAACAAAAAAAGGCAGGATAAAAATACGAGCGAAAGACTCAGAAGCCGTTCCTTCTGTTTAATCTGTCAACCAAAAAAATCAAATAAGAGAATTGCTAAATGGTACTGGAGTTTTTTTTTTGTTTTTAGTTTTTGAGTGCTCAATTTTTTTCTATAAAGTACTGAAATGGGAGAGGAGGAAGCAAATTAATTATATCAATTAGATCTAGATCTCAAAGCTCAAATTTGAGTGTTATTTAGCAAGAAAATACTCAAGTCTCTCTCTAGACACCCCAACAAAGAAACGAAGAAAAACACATAGGCACACACACTCGATGGGATTAATTCCTTCGGGAGTGGCTACAGTACTTAGGCCACATTTTGCTGTGATGGATTATGATAATCTAGCTCGATTGACCCGCTTATGGATATCTGGGTGTTTGGCTGGCTGTCCTTTTCTTACTCAAATTGAAACGGATATATATTACTGAAGTCCAGAACATACGAGATGACACGTGAAGGGACAACTATTGCGTAATTTGTCTAATAAGTTTTACTGCTACTTTAACTTTTTAGGCCCATTTGCGGTTGCTGGAACTCACAAACTTCAATACCTCCTTGAAAAATACAACACCAAAAACAAAGCAACCCATGAGAAAAAACTATCTCACCAAGAAATTAGAACACATCATAGCATAAAAAAAATGCGAGATCCCAGCATCCCATTCACAATGGCCAGTAGGAGGACCCGTGGTTTCCCATAGTGTTGCCAAAAAAAATGTGGTATATAGAAGCCGTATTATTCAACAGCAAAAATGCAAAATCGCATGAATATATGGGTATATACACCGTCTTCACCCTCCAAAGTACCTCAAATTAAATTCATGCAAAGAGATTATTCAATAATTATAAGATGGGATGATGGTTTGAATTTTTAAAATGTGTGTCAATCTCGAGATACATTTTATGGTGGTGGTAATACACATACCCACATGTACATATGAAACAACAATATTCTATTCAAGAGCTATGATTCCAAAAGTTATGGTTTTAAAAAAAGAATTAATTGGATATTTGCCACCCTTCAACGTGAAAATTCGACGCCATGTACAAAAAATGCCACTCTAGTGGCATGATTTGTACATGACGTCAAAGTTTGAAATTGAAGAGTGGCAAATATCCAAATCTCCCAAAAAAAACTATGACATCCAAACAAATCCTAAATGTTATTGATAGGTCTACTTGAAATAACTATTTAAAATTAGTTAGTAAAAATAATCTATGTTAGGATGCTATAGGAAAAAAATAGATGGATAACCAATAATTAAGGTTCTTTGTGAATTTAAAAAGGTTTGTAAACAAGGAGGTTAATAATCATACCAAAAGTTAATATCTCGCATATCGATAGGGAATTCGCCCAACCAAGTTGATGATGTTGACATGACTTACGTTTGGTGCTGGATCAAGATTCTTAATTTACACAGTACCTGTAAGCACAATAAGTGATTTTAATTAGTTGTAAACAAGGAATCACATCACCATTATCATAAAAGGGAAATAATTTTTTTTCTAGAATACATATTTTGTATAATTTTTTGTCAATGTTTTAAATCATGATTATCACGATGATGAGATAAAAAAATCATGAATAACAAGAACTATTGTGAGCCTATCCTACCTAGTGGTTTTATCTACAAATGTTAGTTATATTTATGTTAGTGTTGTCTAAGATACTATGTAAATAAAAAAAAGTAAGCATTGTTCAAGAAAAATTATAAAATTATAATATCTTCTAACTAGTTCAAGAAAAAAATTCAAAATTATAAATTGCAAAGATGAGCTTTGGGCTGTTTTGGTGAAGATCTTTTTGATTGGTGCTTGTAATTCATGGTTGGCTTAAGCATTCTTGTGGCAAATTTGGTGTTCAGTGTGGGAACGAGTTTTTTGGTATTCTTGATTTATGCTTGTTCACACAAAATCTAGCAACTAACAAGTCATGACGGGCCATGGCGATTGGGGCCATGTGTCACACCGAAAATTTTCAAAATTGTTTATAATCATGTCCAAAAACATCATTATGCAATTTTGTTCATTTTCAAAAAATTATGCATTTAATAAGGTTTTCCCAATTTTTAGTAGCTAAAAATGAATTTTAAAAATAAATAAAACTCGATAAAAACCTTGAAATAATTTATGTGAGTTTGAAATAATCTAAAGTGCCTTCTAAAATTTTTCAAAACTTAATCTGATAGAATTTTTTGGAATTTTAAACCAATTAAAAAGAAAATTGAGCTTCGTAACATCTCAAATTTCTGATTTTTATTTATTTAATATTATTTTATTGCAAATTTGAATTTTTGTGTATTTTATGGATTTATTTGGATTTTCTGAGATTTATTGGAATTATTTCAAATTAAAGTATATTGCCTTTTGTCAAGAATTAATTAGAAATAGAAAAGTTTAAAATAAAGTTTTGCCAGAAATATTTTATTTGAGTCGAGGATGACTCAAGTATTTTTGAGATTTTTCTTGGAATTTTTCTGATATTTTATCGCTTAAAATAAATCAAAGTATTTTCTTTAATTATTTTAAATGGAAAAAGTCGGAAATTCCTCTTGACGATAATGGGCGAAGCCCATTCTTGTGTGACTTCAATTCACCACGCTTGTGGCTCCTCCGAATCCAATGCCGACCGTCGGATCATCATCCGAGGGTCTTTATCAAAGCGCGTAAGTCGTGAAACCCAAGCGCTTCAGAGCCGTTGGATTAGCATCGTGCGGTTGATAGATGACCATACCGTTTCGGAAACTTACCTAATCCGAGCCGTCGAATTAGGTAAGTGGACGAGATCGTGCCGCGTTAGGTTTCTTCGTGACCGTCCGATTTCCATCTAAGGGCTGCCAGTCATCGTCTCCGTGAAGGATTCGGAGTCCATCTCGCGCACGCCGCCACCGCCGTGTCTGTGGAATTTTCCAAGTTTGCGCGCACGCCGAGGGCTATTTAAGGAGACAACCCGACCCTTGAGAATCCCCGTGAGACGCCACATCTTTTGACTCCTTTCTCGACAAGTTGTGCCGCCGTAGTTGTGCGCAAGCGCTCCCTGGAGTTTTCGAGGAGTTTCCGCCACGTTTCGCCATCGCCGAGACCTTCTTCCGCCATGTGGGTTCCAGTTCCGAACTCATCTCATCGCACCGCATCGGATCCGCTACTTCTTCATCGCCGGAGATCATTGGAACGCCATCGGGGTGGTCTTCTTCTCCAAGTCCGGCCAATCTGCACTGCCGCATCTCCATCGCCGTTCACGAGAAGCATCGGCCGTCAGATCAGCAGTGGATCGCTGGGATTGCGCCACGTCGCTTCGGGAATCGTAAGTGTCTCGGGTAAGTCTCGATCGTCCGATCTTAGGCGAGCGGTCATGATTGCGCCACGACGATTAAGTCCACAGTGCACCGCTCGAGTAGGTGTCAACCGTAGGATTTCCTGTGAATGCCTCGGATTGAGCCACGTAGCCGGATGAATAGTGTTTAGTTCAGGTAAAGATCCACCGCCCGATCTAGATCCGGTGGCTGTCGTTTCGCCACGTAGTGGATTGAACGATGACCGTTGGATTGGCTTTCAACGGCCTAGATTGTGCCACGTGTCGGCCGTACCGGTTCAGCGCAGTGCTGACATTAGCTGACACAATAAATTGGATTTTTCTTTATAAAAATAATTCGGTTATTTCAGATTTTCTAATTTTAGGGATTTTTGGATTTTTGAATCTTCCGAGGGCTCGTTCTCCCTCATACGAACTCCGATTGAGGTGATTCAAATTTTTAAAAAATTTTAAAATTGAGATCTATCTAATGGTGGTTTTGTTTGATTTTTAGAATTTATTTGCTCTTTGTTCTTGGTGTTTATTTGTTATTTCTTTTCGATTCGCGTAGACGTTGAGTTGTGCGAGGTTTCGGAGGAGGAATTAGCAACTCAAGAGCAATCTTCAGATCAAGACCAGGAGCTTAACCAAGGCAAGTTGTGCTTTGATCATGTTGCACCCATGTTTGCAAAATTGCTATTTTGTTTTACTTATTGCATATTATTTCATGTGTACAAATGATTTCAACTTAAATTGGGATTTAGATATCATACCTTTTGAATTACACCCTACCTTGTCAATTGTATGCCATAATCTACTTGTCACCCTAGATTGGTCTACTATAGTTGGTTATTAATAGAATCAACATGGGATGGTTAGACCGGATTAGATTGCTTAGCCATGCCACGTCATCACATGTACTTGAGTCATTGATAAATAATCTTGACTAATGGAATATGGAACAATATTATGAATTTGTTTGTCATGTGTGGTCACACGACGAGGTTGAGTTGTTGTGGCGATGGATGTCACGCAACGATATTGAATTGTTGATGGCACGTGGTGCTTGGTAATCAACTGGGTTGGCAATCACTTATATTGAAGCAAGTGGCAAGGGCAAGTGTGCCTGGGTGGGCCGATGGGCAGAGGATATGTGCAAGTCTTGCTATAATCAATCCTAAGGACTTAACCTTACGAGCCTTTAACCTGAGTCAATCTTGCAACCACATGTCTGTTATGGGGCAGCCTAGCTGACTAATTTGCAAAAGTCTTAGCTTGGGTACTATCGTGGTGGTGTGAGTCCGGGTGTACGGAGGAAACTCACATGGCGCAAGAGGGGGCCCTGTTGTGGTTGTCTAACCCTTCAGTGTTGAAACCTCAGCGGGTAGTACTGGGTTAAGATGGAACATTGTAAAGGCTTTGTTATGATCATTCGCTTGTGTGGTGCATGGTTGTATCATGTGGGTAAAGTGCATAACCTCTGCAGAGTGTACAAACTATTCGGATAGTCGTGCTCACGGTATTGAGCAATGCTCGGGAATTACAGTCAAGGGTTAGTTAAATAAATTGGACAACTGAATGGGATGGCAGGATGCCATGTGAATAATGGAACTTGAGTTAGGAGGAAACTTGGTTTATTTGAGAATCATTGAATCTATTTACTGCTATTAATTGTTTTACTGTCTTTTCAATCTATGTAATGTATGTGTTTATAAATGCTGCTTTATTGCAAATGAACCATTTAGCCATTTATTTGGAATAAGCCTGCATATAGCTAAGATAGGAATGCATTCTGTGCACAACTTGTTGAGTGCTTTTGTACTCACCCTTGCCTATCAACAACCCACAACAGTGGAGGAATCATCGCCGTTATTGGAGGAGGACTTTCAGGTGGACACGGGTCACCAGGCCAATCCTTGTCAGACGCCTGTGGTGTGCTGATGGGACATCTACGTCTTTTGCTATATTTTTCGCTGCAATTGTTTTAGTTTAATTCTAGTATAGCTTGTGAGGCTGAATAATGTAAGTGATCATAAGATCATACACTAGTTATATTAAATAAATAAAATCTTGTTATTCTTATTGTTGTGTATGATATGATGCTTACCGATGTTAAGCTGTGTGCACTAGCATTGATCTTGGGACTAGTGCGGTAAAACACAGTGGATTCGAATTGGTGAATTCGGGTCCTTACAGCTTCTAAGCAGTTTTCTCTTGTTGAGCTTCGACCATGAGCATGGTAATTTTCAAAATCCCCTTGCCTCTATGAATCTTGTTGTGCACTCTATGTTAGCTAGTTCGCACCAAGGAGAGCTAACGCTATGGAGCCTATCGCTGCTGTCTCTGCTCGCCATCATCCTGCTGCTCCTAACCTCCTCCGCTATAGCTAACCGCCAGTCATAGTTTAATTAACCAAGATTTTAATTAAAATTAGGTTTAAAAAATTTGTTTCATTGTCATTGAGGACCCACTGTGCATTAGATGCATTCATAAACTCGGTTCAATTTTTGGAATTTTCTTTTATTTGCAAAACTTCTGAATGCTCATTCTCCCTTGTACCAACTCCGATTTCAATGATTTTTGTCTCTAAATTTTTATGAAACCATTAAATTTCTTCCTGCACAAAATTAGTTTCTGTTTGAATTCATTTGTTTTTATTTGTATTCCTTGGCTTTTATCATTTAGGTACCAACGTGCTGGAATCATATGAAGTTGATCTATAGCAGGAGCAATGTGTAACAAACAAGGAAAGCACTCTCCTTTAATCATATTGAGCTTATAGTTCAAATGTTATGCATGTTATTTGCTCAAAGTATTATGCGTGCTTATTTCAATTTAATGAATATTTTTATTCTTAGAAGTTAGCTTTCGCCATTTGTTGCATTAATCCTACCTTGAAAAGTTAATGTCCTTATTGTTTCCGCACTAGGAATATTATCCATTATTATTAGAATCATTGGTGGAATTTAGGGTGTGTTTGGTTGCTTGTACCAAGTGGTACATGTATGAGATGGTTAACAAAAATGTCATTCATGTGTTTGGTTGCTTAAATAGAACCATCCCATCCTGCATTGTGATACAAATTTGAAGAATATTCCTAATAAATGCGGAATCATTCCATTCACCCAAAATAATAGAACCAAATGATACAGGATCATCCCATCCCATTCAACCTTATTCCACCAACCAAACACACCCTTAGAGTAGCATATGTGTCACATGCTTAGCCATGGTTAGTTCAGTATTGATAAAAGTGGTAGAAAAATAGGTATAACTCAATTTTTTGACACTTTGGGAAATATTTTAACTCAGTTTGGATATAGGAGTTATGTCTGCTAATTTTTTTAAAAATATGAAAATAAATATTATTAGACTTGGGGTGAGTGGTATGTTAAGACCAGTGTCATTTGCATGAGAACTTGGTTTGTGGTTATCTCTCTTGGGTCATTAAGGACCAAACTCTAGTGCCGTTGATACAAGCATTTTCCACACTACCATAAGTATAATGTGGGATGGACTTGGTCAACTAATTTGGAATGTTTCAACTTTGGTTTCATCATGCGGTTGAATGTAGGTGTCAATGAGACGGTATATTCTCGACCATTGCAAACAAGGGGTTTCTGACTGGGTGGTTTAGCCCTTCGGCGATCAAACCTTAGTGGGCAAAATCGGGTTGGGATAGTATATTGTAAAGGCCTTGTGATAGTCACTCAATCACATACAATTCTATCGCAAGTCATGGTAGACTGTGGTGACCTAACTATATCTTGTGGGTTAAATTGTGCAACATTTGCATAGTGTAAATCAGTTCAAATAGTTATATCCCTGGTCATAAACATCTCTTAGTAAAACCACACTTCCTTAGGTCTTCTAGTTTTAAAATAGTTTTTGGAAATGTATGGATGGTGCAGATAGTCCATGCTAGTTTAGTTTTGGATTTGGAAAAGGCATATTCCATGATAGATTTGTTTTGAAATATTTACTTATGCTATTTATAGTTACTTTACTTCAATGTCAATTGTTTTTACAAATTGCTCTTTATAAATTACTATGTCTATTGCAAATAAAAGCACATTTTATACAAAATATACTAGCTAGGACAACCACCTTTGTCTCAGCTTGCATATATTATATATGTTGATTTAATGTCTTGTGGAGTACAATCTTTTACTCATAATTGCTTGTTGAAGAAAAACTATAGCAAAAGGGCGAAGATTTCTCGGTTGGTTACTTTATGCCACAGGATATGGTAATTATAGTGCCAAATACTAGGACGTTAACTCAGTTTGTTGTCTGTGTGTAATGGCATACCATGAGGGCCCTTTTGGCTTTAATTATGGTTTATTTCTGATGCAAGTACTGTCTTAAGTAAACTATTTCGCCAGTAGGCCCATTTGTGTAAAACTTGATCATGTAGGTCTATGTACGACTGCTAGCTTAATATTATGGGCTACAATGTTTTTTTACCCGTGTATGTATGTGATGCAACAATGTATTATATATATGCTAGCCACTGATCATAGTACTAATACGGTATATACATAAGATTTGAAATTAATTTTTTGGGTCCAACACCAAGGCAGTGCCTCAAAAAACAAGGCTTGGCATGGAGGGAGTGTATCCTGACACTGCCGACACTACGAAGTTGCCACTCATCGCGCCATCAACGGAAAAGTGGCTACCATGCAAGGCCCAGTCAAACTCCACTTGGTCACTGTGTGCCGACACAATAACACCCTGACCCGTTAATGTGAAGGCACATGTGGACCATATGGAGCGGTGATGGGGTTAGTTGTAGTAGTATATAACACTTGCTGGGTCCAAAAATAGACCTCTGGGTTAGCCTTATTATACGAAGCGAGGACAAAAGTGTAAGTGGGGTGCTATGTGTGAGACCAAGTGGTGGTCATCTATGTGTTGTAATGAGTAGTTGACAAATGTGAGATGAGTTTCAGGTGTTGGTGGTCAGACCGAAATGGGTGTTGCGGTCTGATCGGCCAAGTTATGGTGGTCTGACTGCTGTTGCACAAGTGTGGTTAGACTAGCTTCACTGCTTGGTGCAAGCGGTCATACCGGCCTTGGCTGTTGGATCAACAGGCAATCTAACCACCAAGTGTGTTGCGTTGTGTGCACATGGGTTGCATGTTGCATGGTTATGACTAATGTGGGTCAATTTGAGAAGAACTTATGATTAGAAATGGTTGCTTCGTCTATTGTTGTATAGGTGGGTTGGAGTTAACTATTGTCAATGGATGGTGGACTGGAGATTGGTTAGGAGAGCCAAAGTCTAGAACAGTCAAGGAAGCAGGGTGAGATAGTTAGGCTCAACCAAGGCACGAGATGGAGCCTAAAGTCTGCTTAATATGAAATTGTCACAAGTCAAGTCTAAAAATTATGACCTATGCTCTTATCTCACACATGAATAACTATGCTTCACATGCACAATCATGTAAATTTATTTTTACTATTTTAACTGTATGAGTTTAATTGAAATTAGTATAGATCATGCTATGAATCAATGTATATTTACCTCTTCACTCTGTCTTTTGGGTAGTCCTTTAGAGTGAAACTTCTATGAATAACTTGGTATAATATAGTGTAATGTCCTTCACCAAGAAAGCAATACTTAAACCGAAGATTGCCAATATATATTGTCTCTGTGAGCAGGCGCACACTTCCCTATGTGGTCCTGAGAAAAGAGAGGCAATTGACCCTTGTTACATATTCACGAAATAAGAAATAAAAAATCACAATAAGAATATGTATAGTACCTGGTAGTTGAATTTGGATTGTAATATGGATGCCAAGAGATGATCTGATCAACTTGATATATTTCAAAAATCCAGAAAGGAGGAAAGTCCAATGATTTTTGTTTTTTCTATATTAATAATCCGAAAACAAATTAATTGTGAACAGGAATGAAAAATAATAAACAGGGTGAGCCAATGCTATTTTTTTGTTTTAATTAATAGAAAAAGGAATTAATTTTAGATATGAAAAGAATCAGAGTAATGGAGGGAAGCCAACAGTTTTTGGGTTTTTTAATTAATCACTTAAAATAAGGATTAGCTGCAGATTTGAAACAACAACAGTAAAAGGGAAAACACCAATGATTTTTTTTGGTAATGATCAATAGAAAATGGGATTATATTATAGATGTGAAAGAACAATAGTAAGTGGAAATGCCAAATGTTTTTTTAGTTCCTTTTTTTTGTATTGATCAATAGAAAAGGGACTAATTGTAGATGCGAACAATGAACAATTAAATGGAAAATGCAAATGATTTTTTGCGTTTTTTTTGGTAATGAAGCCTAGAAAAGGATTAATCCTAGATGTGAAAGAACAACTGTGTGTGAAAGAACTTGAAAGCTGAAATGAAGGGATTTTTCTAGAACAGGAACGAAGGGATTTGGAGCGCAGGTGAAAGAACAAGAAGAGCGTGGTTGCAGAGAAACGAATAGCTAGGAAGGCAGGGCATATGTCCTTTTGCAGTACTGTCTTAATTATATACAAACTGAAACATTGGAGCAAGATGCCTGCTAGGTTACATCAAGAAGCAAAGAATACATTTTTCTCAGAGCTAAAGGCTAAAGGTGATGATAAATATTGAAAGGAAGATGCGGGATAACTTGCCACGTGCATGTGTACCAATGGATATATAATGTTTAATTCGCAAAGTGTTAATGTATGCCTTAAGGAATTCACCTGTGAAATCGATGGCGTAAAGCCGTAAGTTCATAGTTCAAACATGGTAATCAATTTTTTTTGTCGTCCAAAGTGTACATGCAACATATTTGTGACACCCACTGTCCAAGCTTGCATGAGAACTTGATTGTGTACACACAACATATTTGTAATATCCACCGAAGGCAAATCTGTTCGTTATTTGCACTTTAATCACATTGTTTAGTACAAAGGAAAAAGAAGAAAGAGAAAGAGAAAAGTAAAAGAAAAAGGAAAAGGAGAGCAAAAGAATGCCATGGTCAGCAAAAGAATGGCAGTCCGAACTCAAGACCTGCCTGCGCAACAGAGCGAAGTAGAGGGCACAAATAGAAGCCCAACTGAAAGCTGCCAACAAGTCATCTGAAACTAAATGCCCAGGAGAGTGTATGAGCAGGGGAATTAAAAGAAGATTCAATTTCCTTATTCTCCTCTTCTTGATGGCATGAAGGTCGATTATCATAATGTCAAAGCAAAATTGCTTGGTTGGCTGGCTAGGGTTCACGAGACTTGCTTTGTTAATCGCTTTGAATGCACAAGGAATTTCTTCAGTTGATACCTGAAACAGATAAAACAACTCTTCGGCGCGGCGACAAAAATCAGTCTCGGAAATGGCCGCAAGGCAAGCATTTGGATCTCCTATGCATGGCTACAAGGGAAAAGACGGAAGGACATAGCACCAACCATATTCAGGAAGGTGTGCAACATGCCCTTCAGGACGGCCAATGGATCCATGACTTTGGACGGTGATGAATTTGTTCATCTCTGGGAAAACATTACAGAAATTACATTGGGATGTGATGCCAACCCACCGTCAGCGAGCTCCCTCCCATCACCGGTGAGGTTATGAGGGCTTTGTCCATCTTCTCTTCTTCTGTGAAGGATGGGGATGCAGCGAAGGTGTGGCCTGGGTGCTAGTGGAAGACGGCCGTTGCACGATTTTTTTTTGGTTTACCCGAAAACCGATAAACCGAACCGATTTTTTCGGTTAATTCTGTTTGGTTTTTGAATTTGAAGCAAGAATTTCAGTTTTTAGTTTCATAAACCGAAATTATTTTAAGATGAAAAAACCAAACCGATTACCGAAAAAACCGAATGCCCACCCCTAGTGTTAACGTGTGCCTTAAGGAATTCACCTGGGAAATCGATGGCATGCAGCCGCAAGTTCATAGTTCAAACATGACAGATGATCTAGGTGATATGTATCAGCATATGTATGCATGCATGCATGCTTGGAATTGATTTTGGTAATCAATTTTTTTGTCGTGCAAGTGTACATGCAACATATTTGTGACATCCACTGTCCAAGCTTTCATGAGAACTTGATTGTGTACACACAACATATTTGTAATATCCACCGAAGGCAAATCTTTTCGTTATTTGCACCTTAATCACATTGTTTAGTATAAAGGGGGAAAGAAGAAAGAGAAAGTGAAAAGAGAAAAGAAAAAGAAAAAGGTGAGCAAAAGAATGGCATGGTGAGACAATTATTACTGCATATTAAAAAGAAAAGAAAAGGCAAAAGAAAATGCAGGGCAATCCGAGCTCAAGACCTGCCTGCGCAACAGAGCAAAGTAGAGGACACAAATAGATGCCGCACGTAACTCTGTTTCTGATGCTGCGTATAGCCCAACCGAAAGTCATCTGAAACTATATGCCCAGGAGAGCGTATGAACAGGCGTTTGGTTGGATGTACGAGAATGAATGGGATGGAATGGTATAGGATGAATGAGATGATCTTAGATGAGATGGTACATGGAAGGTATTTGGTTGCCTGAATGGAATGATACAAGATTTTATTTGGTTGTTTGGATGAAATGATACAGGATGGTACGAGATGATAATTGGTTGAAGGGATGAGGTTGGTTTGAGGGATGGTGCAAGTGAACGATCTTGTCCTGGATCGATTAGTTCGGCTAAATTTTCCATATGTGATGGTGCTGTTGGAAATCTAGGTATTATTTTTGTTTCAGATTTGAATATTAAGCTAATTTCCAAAATGATTAAAGACAACAGACAAGACAACAGGCACCACATGCTACTAAAAAATAGATCCAGAAATGCCATGTATGAGACGAACAAAGAATTCTTACGATGGGCTTGATGACGAAAAGGGGGCAGCGCAGTAGCGACCGGACGTAGAGGAAGTAGTTGACGTCGTGGATCGCGTCCAACGTCCAGAAGCAGGAAGAAGAGCTCGAGCAGTCGCGCAGTTGCACTGCCCAGAAACCTTATTGCCACCCCCGTGCAGGTTCTCACAGTGGCAACGGTTCGGAGATCCCTCTCTCCTTGCCTCGCGGTGCACGCCGAAAGGAAGGTCGGTGAAGAACAAGTGTAGCTCGAAGACGCAACACAGATCACAGAGGATGAAAAGCGAGTGCTAGAGACAAAAAGTCCCTTCTGTTTGGACGTCTCCAGATTTTATAGCCTCGCACCAGTAACGGTCAATAAATTGATCATTACAGCACCATCAAACGCTAGTAACTGCTGTCATCAAATATTCATTCAAACGGATTGAAACTGATGCCATAACACTGTTTGAATGCTTAGTTAATGACCCTGTAATATAGAGAAACCGAAGATTAAAAAGGGTTTAAACGTGCCAGGAATTTAATCCACGACACGCCTCATTTCTAACAATCCCCCACCAATGCCGAAGCAGACAAAGACCCAAAAGTTTGATCACTGTGTTGAATCTTCGTTTAATATATCAGTGTTTCAGTGTAAGTCCCATACGGGTTGAACTTTCACCTAGAATAACGAGATCCATCCTCCCACAGCTAATGAATGGACTAAGCCTTTGTGAGACCCCGTTCTGATGAACAGGAACCTCCATGTGATTGCTGTGCTATTCCCTGGATCAGTAGCTAGCACTCACATGTTTACAACAATTGGAGTCACAACCATACAACAAATTAATTAAGCGGAAGCGAATAATTACATAAACCTTACAACTCAGAGAATATAGCAGCAAAGAAACAAGGCCTTGTAGTGTACCCAACCAATCCCGCAGGCAACTGACCAGGCATAAATCCAGATAGAACACGTCGAAGAAGAACCCGCAACCTGCGACGAAAAGAGCCTCGAAGCCTCGCTAACTCATCCACCTAAATAATAATTAAGCAAGGGTGAGTACTTTCGTACTCCATAAGACTTGAGCAAAACCTACAATACATGCGAGGCCATTTCAAAGGAAAGGCTTCTCTGGTTAATTTGCATAAAGTGAAATTGAATTTGTAAATCAAGTTATTTGCAAACGGAATTTATAAGAGCATTTAATTGATAACAAATAAGTAAAGCATAATAACACTCACAGTCCTCCATGGCGTGGCGGCGAATTATCAAATCACGAAATCCATCAATGTCAGCCCTTCGACATAAAACACGGTTGCAAAACAAATGATACCAACCCTTTTGAAAATAATAAAACATCTAACATTGGAATGACTTCACCAAGTGCCCATGACCGCGGGCACGGCTAATCGATTAGATTTAAACTCTGCAGAGGTGTACAAATTTACCCACAAGGAATGATCAACCTTTTTGCTCGACGCACTTCCTTAGGTGGCCAGCTAGGAGATCATACATAGCCGTTACATTACCTAGACATGGCTTTGATCCAGCCCGGGACGTTAACCCCCGCCATAGAACTAGAAACACACACCCAAGCCGTGGATCCACATTCACACACCCAACACAACGTTTCTAAATATGGCAGGGCGTACACCATTGCATTAGCAAGTAGAAACCCCGTCAGGCAGACCTGACCGGAATGCCTATGCTAGCTCCCGCCTACCAATGAACAAAGCCAAGTCTAAATAACTTAATAGGCTAAGGCTACCCCATTCTCACCCTTGTGGTTGCACGGAAATCTTGGATCTATAGCGTCCCATTGCTCGGTCCTTAATCCGACACGGGCGACACTTCACCCTACACTACGTGCAATTCCTTTCACACATCCGGCTATCGCCAATTATCGCCCGCATCAACACATAGTTTTCTTTTGGGTTTTTAATCAAAGTACCCGCAACTAACAATGCCATTTTCAAGGTTTTCAGGAAACAATTATTGATTTGATCATGTACATTGCTGATGCTAAAGCATGGCTAAGCATGAATAATATGAACGTATATACCCATGATGACAATAAGTGATGTCTAGCCATATCCTGTGGTTATCAAGGTTCACATTTCCATAATCATCAAGGAGTTTCATGTGACAACAGGTATATCTACCAATACCACAAAATAGCAGATTTATATAAAATAAATGCATGCATGAAACAATTTGATGCACAAAAGGAATATAAAATACTAGGGTCAATATGGTCAAAGGATGCTTGCCTTGCTTAATCACTACTTACAGTGAAGACAAGGTTGCGATTGATGAAGATGACGACGAAAACAACAACGTCGGGTTCTACACGTCGAACAACGGAAATAAAGCAAAAACACTAACTTCAATAAGAGCGAAAGAAAATAGATAGCAAAACAAATAACTCTTCACAAGAACAGGGATTGCTCTTTTATGAATTTATTAATCTTATTTTACGAATTCAAGATGCAAAGATTGGTTAAGATTGATAGAATTAATCACTAGTTGCAAGTTCATTGATTTTACTATGCACAGTGAGTTTCTGCCAATCCTTATTGCTTACAGGTTTTGCTCTATTAGGATTCAGATTCAAAGCAAGACGAAATAGGAATATTTTCTTAGATTGTTGTAGATTATATCTTGAAGATCATTTCTAAGCTATTCTGCACTAAATTTAGATTTAGATGAGCTGCTTTGTGAGTTAATGAAAAGGCTTAAATGATCACATTGGACCATGAGTGATTAGTTCTTTATCTTTAATTGATTTCGCTTAGAATTAGTTTTATACAAGTTGAGTCTATTGATTTAGGCTACTGATAACATTTCCATGACATTTGAGAAGGTTTTGGTGATACAATTATCTAATATACAGATTTCTTCATTCTTACCGATTCATATTATGAAGTTCAGAAAACTTAATACTTAAGGTTATTTGACTATTAGGATTTGTATGCAAAACATGATGGAATATGGTTATTTCTTCATAATAAGATGATTTATACTTTGTATAACAATCCTAAGATAGTTCCATAAATTTTAGGCTTTGGTGATACATTATATTTGTTGTTTAAAAGCGCTAATGTGATATCAAGGTTTACATTACAAGAAATCGAATTGAAAACGCGTAGTGAACAATTATCACTTAAGGTTATTGTATTAGTGAAAACTAACTAAAGAACAGCTTGCAAATAAAATATTTTCCTTGAATATAGTAGTACATATCCTATATATCATTTCTGCACTATCCCTCATAATTTCTCATTTAGACGAGCTATCCTACAAGCTGTCGAAAATGCTTAAGCACTATGGTTTCGGTGCAGATTGTGGTTATTTAAGGTATTTGCGACGATAAGTTTTATATGCGAAGAAGATGATAAATGAAATGTTTTCACATACTATGATGGTATAAATACCATAGAATGTTGATGAGCTATTATCTTACTATTTTGCATTTAGACGCAACACTGTATTCATTGTTGAAAAGTCTTAAGTGGCATTGTAAAGTTGACGTTATTCGGAATCGGCAGAAATGTGAAGTGAATGATTAACACTTAAGGGTTTTGGGCTAATAAGAAGAATATGTAAATCTTGATGGAATAAGATTCTTTTTATAGAATATGGTAGTATAAACTTTGTACAGCGTTTCTAAACTAATTTTACTGATTTCAGTATTTGGATGAGTTATTTTATCTACTGCTGAAATAGCATAAATGACCACTATGAATAACGCTAGATCGGCTAACTTCATTTTACGTTTGCAACTACATTATACATGATCTTTAATTCATTTTTCAGGTGTTAGCAGGTAACAATCCTAGAAGTGTTTTAAAGTTGATTTTGCATTATTTTGCTTTTAACTGCAATAGGTTACCCATTTGATTATTGTTACATTTAACATTTCTTTATGATAAAAGAATTCAAGTCAAACTTTATTCCAAATATTTTTACATATATATGTCCTCACTGTTTTTAGGAACTTGCTACAAATTACTTTACCATTTTATGAGCTATCATGCTATTATTTTGCTAATGGCCATAACAAGGTTAATTAATGATTATGAAGCAAGTATGTTAAATTGAGTTCAACATTAAATGATTTTACATATTTGAGTTTATTATGATTCCAGAGACACATGAAGATTCATTTAATGATTGTAAGAATTATATTTTCTATGCAGCAATAATATACATAATTGAGTTTATTCAAATCTTTAATTTTTATAATTGCTTTGTGACTCAAGAATTGAATGTTTTTGTATATTTGAATACATTCTGATCCTAAAATCTCATGAATATTGATTTCATCATTTTATTACTTATTATACACAAATTCTCATTAAAATCATATTAGCACCATAATCAAAGTTTAATTTGAATAATAATCCTGTACTTCAAAAATTAAATATTTTTGTACATTTAGGTTCTTCTGGATTTTAGATGAATATAGGAATTTGTCCCACTGGAATTGAATCAAACTTTCAAAAGATATTCAAGTTCCAATTATCAGTCAGCTAGAAATTGCTAGAAAAGGAAATACGTCTTCTTGAATTGAAAGTGCCTTTTAACTCAGGTCTTCTTCTACCTTGCGATGCTGACTTCCTAGCCCCACCGCGCAGAGGCAGAAAACAGAGCACGGCTAGGGCTTCGCGGCGAGGGTGCTCCGGTGGATCTCCGGCGAATGCGACGACACCAGGAGGGAGAGCTCGGCGAGGCGCATACGGTGGTGTAACCGATTCAACCGGGGGAAGGCTTGAGGTGAGTCGCCACCAGCTCCAAGCGGCGGCCATGGCGGTGTCCAGACGGAGAAGACAAGAGAGATCGAATCGGTTCAAATCGGTGGGACATTAAGCATCTAGAGATCACAGGGAGTTCATTTTGACTCTTACCTCGATCGGGATTCACTTTGGAGCAGTGCCACCATGCACCGGAGTTGGAGAAGAAGGCGCCTGGCGTGACAACTTCTTGCATGGAGAGCTCACGAAATAATTGAGGGGTTTAGCTCAGTAGGGTGTGGTGATACTCTAGCTAAAAGGGATTTGAGAATGGTTTGCTGAATCGCAAGAATCACAACCGGCTTTGAGCTCCAGAACTTCGGTTCGCAGCGAAATTGGGATGAGTTTCTTGCGCTGGTTGAGGAGGAGGGAGAAGGAGTGGAGGAGGAAGTGGAGCACTATCTCTGGTGGTTTTTCCAAGGTGCAATGCATGGTAGTGGCGTGATATCTGAGGCTTGGCTGGCATCGATGGAAGGATCTAGAGAATTGAGTGGCTGCAACTGGGACCCGCATGGCAGTGAGAGCAAGAAATCGGCTTAAGGACTTACTCCGGAAAGTGCACTAAACTTGCATTAATTCACCAGCTAATCTTCATAAGAGACTTTTCATACTTTTTGTGTAGTCTCTTCTGAAAGTAGATGATCTCCAGTAAAAAGTTTAGATCGAAATAATTTGTAGATTATTTACTAAAATTCTGATACTGTACAATGCACAGGATTTCAAATTCTGCTTTTGATTTATCAGACAATTCGAATATTTTTATAAATTTTTGAAACTTTGTTTTTCAAATTATTTTGAGCTATTTGTTCTTATGTAAAATTTCTAGCTCAAGATATTGCTGCAGTATTTTATAAAAATTCTGACAATACATTATTTTGATTTAAAAGTTGTCTTTTCATTTTATCTCTTCATTTCTCTACGCATAAAATTTCATTTGCTGGCTAAAATGATTTAATTGAATGATCAGGGTTCTCAGGGCAATTTTTCTAAAATTTTACTTTTTCCATTATTGCCTTTTTCTCTTGTTCATTCTTCATTTCCATTTGTTGAATTTTTCATACAAAGAACAATTCCAAAGAAATCCAAATAAAATTCAATAATGCCAAGAAACTCAAAATTAATAATATTCAAACTTAAATTATTCATTTTCACTTTATTAAATTTTTGGGATGTTACAGCCTTGAATTCACAGCTTTGTGTGGTTAGATTTCACCTGAAATTTTAACTGGTACTAGGCTGCCAAAGAACTTCACCTCAACGGAGCGTTAAATGGTCATGCTCCCTAATCTTCTCATGAGCTTTCTAGAGAATGCCCCTTTCTCGTGAACTGCGACCTCACAGTTAGGCTCAAGTAGGTGTATTCATTTTAGGTATCCTGTAGGCTGATACCTTTTCCTCTCATTAAGACACTAGAATACATTAAGGTTTTAAACCAGCCTTCCATACAGTTGAGAGCACTTAGAACATGGGTAGATTTAGTGTACTCTCTTGTTACAACCATAACTTGTTTTTTTCATTACCTAATTCACGGGATCTCCGATCAAAAGGATGTGTTACAATTGTGAAGTAACTCAAATGGGCCTTATTCCCATGTCCTTCGACATAATAGAAATCGCATTTCTTGTTAACCCTTTTGTAAAAGTGCATGATTTTTCTCGGTCGTATATAATTGATAGCTATCACTCGGAGCATCTCAATTTTTCGATGATTTAAGCCTACGCTTCACATGTCTGGAGGACTTCATGTTATCCTTAGCACTCATAACCTTGATCAACACTATTTGGTTATCGCAGTACAATAAGATCGCCGGGATTGGTTTCTCAACCAATGACAAGTCCAACAGAAGCTCTCTTAGCTATTCAGCCTCAACTTGGTGCGTGTCTAGTGCTACAAGCTCAGCTTCTATGGTTGACGCGTCAATATAGTCATTTACATGACCTCCATGAAACTGCAGCACCCGCTAATGTAAACACATACCCACTTGTAGCTTTGATCTCATCTCATGAGAGATCAATTTGAATCACTATACCCTTCTAATACCGGAGGGTATCCGATATAGTGAATTCCATAAGAGGTAGTACCTCTCGAGATAGCATAACACTCTCTCAAGAGCTTCCCAATGATCATCTCCCGGATTCAATGTAAACCAGCTTAATTTGCTCACAACAAATGAGATGTCAGGTCTCGTTGCACCAGCTAAATACATAAGGGACCGTATTATTTGTGAATATCTCACTTGATCTTTCCCTAATTCATTATTTTTGCGAAGTTTTACACTTGCATCATAGGGAGTTGGGGCTATTTTGTAGTTCTCAAAGCCGAAGCGGCTTAATAATTTTTCTGCATAATGGGACTGACTCAAAGTAATCCCATTCTCAATTCTGATCAATTTAATATTTAGAATTACATCTGCCTCACCCATGTCTTTCATATCAAAACAACTAGATAAGAAAGACTTGACCTCGTCAATGATAGCAGTATTGGTCCCAAATATAAGTATGTCATCAACATACAAACACAAGATTACTCCTTGACACCCACCATAGCGATAATAAACACATTTATCCGCTTCATTCATAGCAAAACCAGCAGATGTCAAAGTTTTATCAAACTTTTCGTGCCATTGTTTAGGTGCTTGCTTTAAGCCATATAAGGATTTTAATAATTTGCACACTTTATTTTCCTGTCTAGTAATCACATAACCATCTGGTTGCTCCATATAGATTTCTTCCTCCAACTCTCCATTAAGGAAAGCTGTCTTTACATCCATTTGAAGGACGTGTAGACCATAGGAAGCTGCTAATGCAATGAGCACTCTAATGGTGGTTAATCTGGCAACAGGAGAATAAGTATCAAAGTAATCCTCTCCTTCTTTCTGGGTATAACCCTTGGCTACAAGCCTTGCCTTATACTTATCAACAGTACCATCAGGCCTCATTTTCTTTTTAAAGATCCACTTACATCCAACTGGTTTACACCCAATAGGAAGTTCAGCGATCTCCCATGTTCCATTAGCCATGATGGAATCCATCTCGCTACGGACAGCCTCTTTCCAATACTCTGCATCAGGTGATGCATAAGCCTCTGAAAGAGTTTTTGGCACATCATCCACAAGATATACAATAAAGTCATCACCAAAGGTTTTCTCAACCCTTTGTCTTTTGCTCCTGCGAGGAGCCTCATTTGTGACAATATTGTTATCCTCCTCAGGGATATCACAAGATGGTTCAACAATATTTGGTAATTCAGAAGTAGATGGAAGATCAGAAGTTTTAGAATTTTCATTAAATCCTACTGCTCTCATAGGATAAATATTCTCGAAGAAAGAAGCATCTCTAGATTCCATTATTGTACTAGCAATAATCTCAGGGAAATCTGATTTTACTACTAAAAATCTATAGGCCATACTGTTATGTGCATATCCTAGAAAAATACAATCGACTGTTTTAGGTCCAAACTTTCTCTTTTTCTGCAATGGTATATTGACTTTTGCCAAACACCCCCATGTTCGCAGAAAGTTGATATTTGGTTTTCTCCCCTTCCATCCCTCATACGGAGTAAACTCACTTCTTTTAGTAATTACTCTGTTGAGGACAAAGTTTGCTGTTAAGATAGCTTCCCCCACCATGACTTAGGCATACCGGCACTCTCCAACATGGCATTCACCAAGTCTGCTAGTGTTCGGTTTTTCCTCTCAGCCACCCCATTAGATTGAGGTGAGTATGGTGGTGTCACTTCATGGATTATACCATGCTCAGCACAATATTGGGAGAAATCCTGAGAGATATACTCTCCTCCACGGTCAGACCTTAATCTTTTAATTTTCTTTTTTAGTTGGTTCTCAACCTCGACCTTATAAATTTTGAAGTAGTTTAAAGCTTCATCCTTTGTTTTTAGCAAATACACATAACAATAACGTGTTGCATCGTCTATAAAAGTTAGAAAAATATCTTTTGCCTCCTTTTGTCAACAATCCATTTATCTCACACAGGTCAGAATGGATGAGATCTAATGGTGCCAAATTCCTTTCTTCCTCTAACCCCTTAAATTTTCCGTATGTGATGGTGTTGTTGGAAATCTAGGTATTATTTTTGTTTCAGATTTGAATATTAAGCTAATTTTCAAAATGATTAAAGACAACAGACAAGGCAACAGGCACCACATGCTACTGAAAAATAGATCCAGAAATGCCATGTATGAGGCGAACAAAGAATTCTTCGATGGGCTTGATGACAAAAGGAGGCAAGCGAGATAGCGACCGTAGTAGAGGAAGTAGTTGACGTCGTGGATCGCATCCAACGTCCAGAAGCAGGAAGAAGAGCTCGAGCGGTCGCGTAGTTGCGCTGCCCAGAAACCTTATTGCCACCCCCGTGCAGGTTCTCGCAGCGGCAACGGTTCGGAGATCCTGCTCTCCTTGCCTCGCGGTGCACGCCGAAAGGAAGGTCGATGAAGAACAAGTGTAGCATGAAGACGCAACACAGATCACAGAGGATGAAACGCGAGTGCTAGAGACAAAAAGTCCTTCATGCGGGCGTCTCAGTTTTATAGCCTCACACCGAGAACGGTCAATAAATTGATCATTACAGCACCATCAAACGCTAGTAACTGCTGTCATCATATTCATTCAAATGGATTGAAACTGATGCAATAACACTGTTTGAATGCTTAATTAATGACCCTGTAATGTAGAGAAACCGAAGATTAAAAAGGGTTTAAATGTGCCAGGAATTTAATCCACGGCACGACGACTTGACGTAAGTCACAAGTCACACGGGAAAAACACGCGAAAATACGCGGTAATTCGCGAAATACGCGCGCACGTGCGTGTGACTATAGCCGTGCTCCTCACCCTCCATATGCCTCATTACAAGGCATGGTGGGAGCTCTCCCTTTTAAACTGGTGTTCTCCTCTCTCAACTAGCAATATGGTACTAATCTTTGTAGCTTTGGTATTAGAGATAAATGGGCCACTTGGGCCTCATTTCTAACAGGTGCAACATCTTTTTGGAATATTTCAAGAATCTGTATCATCTCATTTTGTACTAAATGGTTTCGTTTAACCAACCAAACGCAAAGGTATAACCAAATCCTGTACAAAACGATTCAATTCAACCTCGTACACCCAACCAAACGCACCCTAAAAGAAGCTGCAATTTCCTTATTTTCCTCTTCTTGATGACATGTAGGTCGATTATCAATTTATCATATGTCAAAGCAAAATTGCTTGGATGGCTAGCGTTCACGCGACTTGCTTTATCAATCACTTTGAATGCACAAGGAATTTCTTGATTGATACCCAAACAGATAAACAACTCTTGGTAGCGGCGACAAAAATGTATCTCGGAGATGCCGCAAGGCAAGCTTTTGGAACTCCGCGTGGCTACAAGGGAAAAAACGGAAGGATCAACCTTAAGCTCCTCATATCAACAATCAAGTGATGGGCACGGGAGTAACCAAACAAATCAACCAAACAGAGAGAAACATACCTCAAATCCACACACCTTTGAGGCTTGTGCTCTTCCAGGTCGTCATTCGTCAAGCTCTTGCATGCCTGCCCAGACTCATAGGCGCCGGTGCCGCCGTCCGGGGACCTGTAGCTCCCGCCATGGCCAATGGGCTCGCTAAGCCATCGTTGATGGGTGCGATGCCGTTGTCTAGGGTTCAGGAGCTCACCGCAGCTGCCGCTGATGATGGGCTTGCCACCACTCGCCCCCACGCCTAGGATTCTAGAATGTGACTCAAAGTTGCAAGTCATAAGCGGCGAGGAGAGGGCGAGAGGCCAATATTTGTCAAAAAAAATGTCACATGCCCAGGAGATAATATTTATCTGATTGTATAGGTCCAAATTTAGTGTAATATTATTTGGTTACTAGCCCATCCAATCAGATTATTATAGCTGGGCTGGCTTCTATTTTACACCAGTTTTGGGTCCACAACCAGCCTAGTCCCTTTTTTTTCTATTTGTTGTTCAGGTATCGAAATGGCCTTTAATACACATGTGGCTACCTTTTCTTATTATATGTTTATAATATTAAAAAATAAAATGATATATACATTGTTTTGATGATAAATCTACTAATATCATTTTCATTTGATAAATCTAAATAGCTTTTTTACATACTCTGGTCAAATTCTTGAAAGTTTGGTTGTATGCATTATAAAATAACATCTATTTTATAGAGTTAGGAGCGGATCGATATTGAGACATGGGTGTACAGATGTACATCCAAAATTTTTGGCCAAAACTAGTATTTAGTAGGTATATTAGGTATATATACTAGTAAGTGGGTTGAAAATCGTATATTAGCCTTTTAACACTGGCTCCAATCGCCCCAGGCCATTTGTCACTACGGCCCATTTTCAATGCGCTGCCCAGCTCATCAAATGACAGCTCTAATCAGCAACAATCCGTAGCTCTTGCTCTTGAGTCCCATGTCGTTGCCTCCTCTCCTCTCTGGTGGCTCAACATAGCGGCTCTCCCATGTCCCGTCTCTCCTCTCTGGTGGCTAGGGCAAGGGTGGTAGTGGCAGCAGAGGAAAGGAAGTAGCACTAGGCACCGGCGGTCAGTGCCTCGACGGAGGTGGCAAGGAGAGCCGATGTGCCTTGTGTAAGAGCCCGACAGGGGTCCAAGTGTCCTTGTCCAGGTCCATCGCTGCCCCTTGTGTCCGAACCGGCGAAGGGCAAAGGCTGGTGGTAGCTGGGCAGGCAGGCAGCAGCCACTCGGCAGGAGGCATGGTAGGAGGTGGTGGCGCAAGGAGTGCTAGCACACGAGCCTGATAGGAGAGGCCCCCTGTGCCTGAACGGCCTGAACAGGAGGAGGAGGAGGAGGAGGAGGAGGAGGAGGGAGTGGGTCCAATGGGCTGCATGAGTGGACGATCAGGGCGCCGTCTCGGAAGGGGAGCCTCCCAGTGGCCGCACCATCGGGGATGGATCTCCCTCCCTCATGTACCCAAATGAAATCCCCAAAATGAATTCTTCCACATGATCTATGCAAATTAGTTTGCAGAAATCCGCAATAGACCCAAATGCCCAATGGATGGAAGACAGAATAGATGAAGATAGTGAAAATGGAGTAGTTTGAAAATCTGAAATTGAAAAGGTAAATATGTGATGTCATGCATGTGTGGACTGTTCAAACTTAACTTTCTTGCTGAGAGCAATAGAACTATAATGATAAACTAGAACAATAAGCGCGGCGCACGCCGCGCGCGTGAACGAAAAACAAATTTATGTTTTTTCGGAGAAAAGCGGATCACTTAAAACAAATTTTGCAGCGTGAGCGAAAAAACAAATTTGCGTTTTCTCGGAGAAAAAACGGACCACTAAATTTTTTTTGAAAAACGAGGAAAAAGCGAACCACGAAAACTTTTTTTGGAAAAGCGAACACGTAAAATATTTTTTCCGGAAAGAACAGAGGAAAAAGTCTAGAGATAGAGATGAACACATATTTCGGTGACAAAACATTTTCCCCTGAAAACGGAGAAAGGACCTAGCGTAAGAGCAAGGACACAATGTTATGTTTTTGGATCTATTCGCTATCTGAAAAATTAGAAAAGGGCTTGTTTGCGATTTGAATTTAACGGAGGTTTTTTCGTAAAAGCGGTATACGAGGACCCAAGCGATTTAGAAAAGAAATCTTCCCCTCACAAAAAATCGCGAAGGACCTATCCGTAATTTCGAGAAATGCGGGGGGTTTTTTGCAAAAGTGCCAAGGGGGATGCGTGGACGCGCTCTCCGGCCGGGAACTCTGCAATCTTTAATTAGGGGAGGATTTTTGGCATCTTCTCTTGTAATTGTACCTAGATGTATGTGTATTCTTGGTTGTGCATAGATTACTGTTATTTCGGAAGTATGGAACGTGCATGTTTCTTTCAAAAGAAGAAAACATTGGAGTGCCAAGCATGAAAAATAGTGGTTTTTGGGATTAGACATCACATGGCAAATGTATCAGTAGACTGCAATCCCAAAAGTAATTTTTCTCAAATGGGCAGAGGGGGGAGATTGTGGGGAAGAGGTAACTACCACATTATGATTGGAGTTAGCCCTCTCTATTTAATACCAGAACAGATGGTGTTAACACTTTTCCTTTTAGCAGTAAAATTACCTACATAAGCTAATCATAAGGAGTTGTGGTTTCACCAGACTGGTAGATGATGAGGAATGTAACAATGTAGGGCATTTTGAATATACTTGCCTAGTGGTCATTGATGTTTTTGGATGCAACTTTGAATTGATGTTTATGGATGCAACTTGAATTGAGGAAGTAGTTTTGTTTATAGCATATCTTTTACTTGAACATAAATTTTGATCATCTGCTCTAAATTTTAATCATCTATTCTAAAAAAACAAGATCAAGCGAGAACAATTTGTACTTTATATTTTTTCTATTGCGATTTGTGAACATTTATGCTATACATTGAACAATATTTTTTAACTCTGAACACTTACTATGAAAATCCTAGATCTACCACTGTATAGAGTATGAATTTATTAACACAATAACTTCAGGTATCACTTTAAACTTGAAAAATAAGATAATACTTCATTCGTTTCTAAAATCTAAACAACATGTTCCTTTCATTGCTAAAAGTCATTGAAAAATATTCATATCAAAGTGCTCTATCTCACCCCTCGCCTCCCCCTTCGTCTCCGGCTCTCCGCCACCACCCTCGCCATTGCTGCCACCACGGCCACCCTCGCCCTTTGTCTCCCTCCACAAAAGACTCGTCCCCTCGAATGCCGCCCGGCGCGGCTCTTCTCAGGGTTCTCCTAATTCGTTCCTCATCCACTTCGGTGCGACTCGCCCTCAGCCATTCATGTACTGCAGGTTAGTTAGTTACCAGTCAGTTAGTTATCTGGTGCTTGCCTACGATTTCACGCTCGCTCGTGCCTGCTGTTACGGTGTACGCCTTTCACATGCGTGATGTGGAATTTTGTTGAATTGATACACCAAGAAATATAAGATATCCATGATGTGGGGGCTAACCGCAAATGGTAGGTACCGCGTACGCCTTTCACGTGCTCGATGGAATGCCAGTGCAGAGTTTAACAGCGTTTACCATGTGACTTGTCAACTGCAGATTTAGCAGCTTGAGATTAAAATAAAATATCGACATATTATTGTGTACAAGAAACAGAGCAGTGGGCTTGTGCCAATTAATCCTATATCTCCACTAATTGGGAGCTGAAGATCCGAAGTAGTATGTCTTATTTTTTGAGTACGTATTTATTAACACAATAACATCAGGTATGACTTTTAACTCAGAAAGAAGTGCTTCATTCGTTTCTAAATAACATGTTTCTTTAACTCAAAAAGAAAATAATTCACCATAAGAACTAGGCTGGTATTAATAACCGGAAAACAACTGCTCTCTCCCCTTTAAAATGAAAGGCAGAGCTGCTACGAGAGTTTTTTTTAAAACAGCCTAAGAGAGAACACGACCAGCAAGGCCATGGCCAGAGCACAAGAAATATCGGCGATAATAGTTCGATAAAAAAATGATTGCCTAAGAGAGAACTCGAAAAGAAGATAATGCTTCTTTCGTTTCTAAATAACATGTTTCTTTAACTCGAACAGAAAATAATTCACCATAAGAACTAGGCTGGTATTAATAACCGGAAAACAACTGCTCTCTCCCCTTTAAAATGAAAGTCAGAGCTGTTACGAGAGTTTTTTTTTTAAAAAACCCCGGAGAACAGCCTAGAACACGACCACCAAGGCCATGGCCAAAGCACAGGAAATATTGGTGAAAATAGTTCGATAAAAAAATGATTTATGTTCTGAGTCGATAGGGTGATTTTGTCCTACAGAATAAACCAAATCGAACCGACTGGATTACAGAGAGCTACAAGAAGAAAAAGATTGCATGTACAACCCTAGGATCCAACGGGAACAAGGCGATTAACACAACCAATATATACCTGCCCTTCTCTCCCAGAGTTGATTAGGGGTGACGAGAGTATCAGCTGCCCGAG
Organism: Guadua angustifolia; assembly: GCA_036346375.1. Lineage (NCBI taxonomy): Eukaryota > Viridiplantae > Streptophyta > Magnoliopsida > Poales > Poaceae > Guadua > Guadua angustifolia. Next base: position 598,064 of record JAYEVE010001005.1, read on the forward strand.
CGACATTGCTGCTAGCACCAGATCCTGGCTCAGATGATTTTATTGTGCGATCCGCCGTCCCCGGTTACTGCAGCCAGTAAACACATGCAATTAAATTAACAGAAATGCTAGAAAACGGTATACCGTTGGGAATCACTTCCAACGGTATAGCAGTTCGTGGGTTAGCGGGTGAGTTTGATGACCAGGTTTCGGGTAAGTTTTATGATGTCTCACGGATAAGTTTCATGGGTTTCATGAGGTTTCAAGTTTCATAAGGTTCGTGTTCATTAAAAAAGTTTAGCATTGTCTTTTCGATGAAACCTTTGGTTGAAACTTACCCATGAGACTTTTTTTAATGAAATACGAACCTTATGAAACTTGAAACCTCATGAAACCCATAAAACCTATCCGTGAAACATCATGAAACTTACCCGTGAAACCTGGTACTGAAACTCACCCGCGAACCTAATAAACCGTGCTATACCGTTGGAAGTGATTCCCAACGGTATACCGTTCATTAGTTGCTCTCTTAAATTAAACACATGCAAGTAAATCGATATACTTCTGTGCGCCCGGCCGGGTATTCATGTAGCCTGTAATTAAATTAAACACATGCAGATTAATTATTACGTGATCGAAACTGTTTACAGCCGGGAGTTAATACGTACGTACGTACGCCAGTATCCATCTCGAGCGACAGACTCGGAAGCAGTTCCTTCTGTTTAATCTGTCAACAAAAAAAAATAAAAACAATGAAACTAAGAAAAACACACGACACACACGCACGATGGGATTAATTCCTTGGGAGTAGCTAGATTACTTAGACCGCGAGCACTGTGGTGGATTATGATAGTTTTGCTTGGTTGACCGGCCCGCTTGTGGATGCTGGGGTGTTTGTCTACCTATCTTTTTCATACTCAACTTAATTGAAACGGATTTAAGGGTTAATATTTTAATTGAGTTTTATCCAACGGTTAGAGTTTTAAAGGTAATGTAGCACAATTAGAAGACTGATTTTAATTTACTGTTCCAGATTTTATATATGTATATATATACATATATACACATATATATACATATGTCTACATGCATATGGAAGTGCTAATTTGCGTGTGCGCGCATATTAGTTATTCGACGCGCTGGCCATAACCCTGGATAAGCGTGTCCAAACTATCCACGTACGCGCACTTCATGTGTTGACTAATCCAATCAGTAGCGTGGCCAATCAACTAGTAAATGCATTTTCTTATTTGTATATGAATCTGTTTTTCTTTGTTTTAGTCGTAACTTTTTATTTGCAGCTTTGATTCACAAACGGTTTTCTCTAGTAACTTACTGACGATGAAAGGAACAAAATGATATAAGTCTCGCCAACAAACATCATATGAATAAGATTTTATTACCAAATGAACATCAATTTACTGAATATGTTGTTAGATTTTACTACTGTATGGACTACACAGGCTGCTAACCATCTGGAATGATAGTAAAATCTATATATATAAATACATGATAGTAAAATCTATATATACAAATAGTAAATTGAAGTGCATTTGACAGTAACTTTAGAATAAATCTATCACATGGCTATAATACGTTGCAACGAGGTTTGGCCTGTATTTCTTTTCGTAAGAAAATCACTACAGAGATTAGAAAAGCACAAGAGATGAATTGGCAGCTACAGAGACGGATAGTTTTATGCCGTAGTGTGAGTCGTTTGGATAGATCATCGCAAATTCATAGCATGACCCAAGATAATGCTACTACTATTTGAGGAAGAATTTTCTCAGCAAACGCAGTGTATTTCTTTGTTTAAACTTATTTCCATACATGAACAAATACGTATAAACCATGTCTTATTTTGCACAAACAAATGCTTCTGCCCAAAGTCCAAACCGGCAACTGTAGTCTCACTAAATATGCTTTTTGAAGTGACATGAAACAAAGAGCAGCCATGTGCACCGAATCCAAATAGCCTCAAGCATGTAACACCTCCATTCAACTTATTAGCAGTACTACATGAATCGACGTTACCACGGATCCGGTAGCCCTCGTCCACCAGCTGCATTCTCATCGCTGACTAGAACACCACACCGAGGTATGCTCCTGGTAACCCGTTCTCCTGCACGGCATGCATGCAGACGATCGAATTGAATCACACAGCACATCATAGCACACATCGATTTGACTACAATTTACTGGTTACATATTTAGATTTTACCACTGAATCTAACCGTGGCATATCATAGCCATGTGATAGATTTACTCCAAAATTACTACTAAATGCACTCTAATTTACTGTCCGTATATATAGATTTTACTATCATGGTAAATGGTTTAGCAGTCTCTAGATTATGTGCAGTAGTAAAATCCTATAACATATCCAGTAATTTGGTATTTATTTAGCAGTAAAATCTTATTCATGTGACATTTATTGGTGTACGATTACAACTACTAGTACTTTGAGGTTCCATGGGAAAATCTATAGACGTAACCAGTGCAAAATCTAAATTATAGACCAGCTCATGAGTACACAGCACTCGTTATGGAAGAGCTTGACCTTAACAACTTGGGTACATGGAGGTTTGTCCAATTTCACTCATCAAAATAACAGCTGGGACACAAGCTATATCCTAACTTCACTGAACAATTAACAGCTCGTGGACTTGGGGGCACACTCTTGCTGCAGTCACCATCTCAAGCTGCAAGCTGCAAGATCAACGACCACCCACAGCTCCAAACTTAGCAAAGCTCTTAGCATGAATCTTGCATCTATCAAGGACATGAGTCCACTTCACCATTACTGGCAGGAATTATTGTACTGCCTCGAGGAGAACTGAAAGCGCATTTGGGTTATGGCTCTCTGGCTCTCAATCTGCATTGCCCTTTTCATTTGGAAGTTCATCCAGTACCGTAACCGAGCTATATTTCTGTTTGCACCGGTTTTTGGAAACCACGAGAGGAATTGGCAGAAAAGAACGAGTTTGGGTACAACACGAAAACACCTCGAAGGATTTGGATAAAGTACAGGTAATATTTGGAAAGAGTCCAAATAGGAAACTACAAAGCCGATTCGGATTACATTGTCGTGTTGGATCAGGACTCGGATCGGCTGATGGGTATAAAAAGCGCACTAGGGCTGCTTGAATAGACATCCACAATCCAACAAACACATCTACTTTTTCGTCCGTAGTTTTTAGTCTTTTTAGTATTGTAATCTTTCCTCTGTAAGTCGACATCGATCAATAAAGTTGCGAATCGCCGATTGTTGATCGTCATCGATTTTCCCCAGGTCTGATTTATTCTGTCTTGTTGCGCATCACCTTTTCAAAATCGATCTACCTTTTACCCTCAGATTAGTCTTAATCGACTAGTCTAGTTATCCGTCCAATCGGCTCTCTGGCTGATTTTTGACTTTAGCCGATTCGCCCCAAGGATCGGCTTGGTTGAACTTCACAAAACTTTTTCCCTTATCGATTGCAGGGTCAAATCGATTGGCACGCCTCGCACACATTTAAACCTGGTGTTCGTCTGGTGTGTTGCAACCAGAAACCCTCTTCACGTTTTTGGCGTCAACACATTTTTAGCACGCCCGGTGGGACCGATCGGAAAGATGACCGCAAACAAATCCATTGCTCCAGCCGACGTCAACACGGAGGCGATCATCGCCGCCACAATGGAAGATTTGACTCCGGAGCAGCGCAAAGAAATCGAAGATCGAAAAGCTACATTGGAGGAATTGATGCTGAGTTGCTATCAAAAAACCCGACGAGGGGTTACACAAAAGATGGCGCTTCCAACGTTGAACCCGCTCGGCGAAGCTGGCGTCGCATCGACTCCGGTAAGCCGATACATACCTGCTCAAGCTGAATTATCTGTCATGATAGAGCAATCTGTGCATCACGCATTGATCAATCAATCATCGGCTTTGGTTACAACGTTAAAACCGATGATAGAAAATAGCGTGAAGACAATTGCGCAAGAGTTGGCAACGTCTGGGGGATTGCTGGATCCATTACGCCCGCCGCTCGGCGTACCCGATCTATTCTGTGGCACCAAATGCCAGCACTGTCAAAACATCGGCACCTACACCTTCACTAATGCTGACTCAGCCCACAGTGTTGGCACCACCAAACCCTCGTCCAAACCTAGTCACTCATTATCCGATAATCGCGGCGCAAAATTAGATCCATCGGCATCAGGAACTTCCCACGCCCAATCGGCTTCTCAACTGATTGAATTAGATAAAAATTATAAACCTCAAGGACCAACTCAACTTAGAAATTCGGCTCCATACAAAGTGGTTACATACACGGAGCCGTTCGTCCCGATGCCTGAGGCGCCGACTACCAGAGCCGATGGGTATGAACCATGGCAACAACAGTACCCATCAGCTAGATCAAGTCGGCCAGCCGAGTTTGCACTCGGGGGGCAGGATACTATTCATCCCAATTGGCCAAAACTTGGTGTTACATCGGCCAATAACATCAATTGGGCTGATCAGATTTCTATGGTATTGAGAGATCAATTTGGCTTACAGCCAAAAGGAAAAACGATCGGCTATAGAAAGCCGTACCCATATTACATTGACCGAATGCCATATCCTCACAACTTTAGGATTCCCGATTTTGCGAAATTTTCAAGGGATGATTCGGTCACCACTTTAGAACACGTTGGACGATTTATCGCCCAGTGTGGAGAAGCAACTCAATTCGATGAGTTAAAAATTAGACTCTTTCCATTGTCTTTGTCAGGAACTGCTTTCACTTGGTTCACGAATCTGCCTCCAAATTCGGTCCACTTTTGAAACGATTTAGAGAGCCGATTTCATGAATACTTTTTCTCTAGTAGTCTGGAATTGAGAATTTCAGATCTAAGTGCTGTCCGGCAAAAGTTTGGCGAATCGGCTTCTGACTACATCAGAAGATTCAGAGAGGTGTGAAATCGGTGTTTTAGCGTAGTATTGCCCAACAATCAGTTAGCCGATTTGGCGTTTCAAGGGCTGATTCCCCCACTCAAGGAAAAACTTGCCGGACAAGAATTCATTGATTTAAGTCATCTACTTCATCGTGTATCGGCACAAGAAAGCCGATATTTAAGTAAAGAGTTCAAAGATAAAATTAGATTAAATAGCAACGGAAAAGATAAGGCTAAAATAAACATGGTTGAGTATAGTTCTAGTGAAACTTCTGAAGACGAAGTAGACGTGAATATAGCCGAATGGATAAAGGGTTCTAAAAAACCGCTCGTCTGTTCATGGCTCAAGCCGAAAAAGAGTAAGTCAGAAGTCAAGTATGCTTTCGACGTATCCAAGTGTGATCGCATCTTTGACATGTTACTACAAGAAAAGTTGATACGGTTGCCAGAAGGACATACCATACCGTCGTTTGTGAGATCAAAAAGCGGCGATTTGTAAGTGGCATCATTCTTTTTCCCATAATACTAACTTGTTGCAATATTTTTCGACAAAAATCTGAGGCAGCTATTGAAGATGGTCGGCTCAAGTTTGCAGAGGAGCCGCTATGGAGGTTGGCGTCAACCCTTTCCCGATAAACATGGTCAATGCTCGGTAAAGGAAGCAGTTATCGACGAAAGACCAGTGGTAGCGGCAAGTCGACATAGAGTCTAGCTTCGAAAGGAAACATTAAAGATAACGATCAGCTCACTTGCAAATCGAAGCCGATCAGGATGGGAAGAATTCAAGGACTGTGAAGCCAAAAGGAGAATTACAAGTCGGACGATGGTACAAAGCTGAAAGTACTCCACCGCGAAAACCGGCGTTCAAGCCCAAGCCAACCTTCTCGCAGTTACTTGAAAAATATGAAAGGATGAGCCATCGGCAGAAATGGCAGTTTCGCCGACCAGATGAATCGCATCGGCCAAACACTGCGTTTCGGCCCAATAATTGGTATCGGCCAAACGACGCAGAAAGAGCTCACCAGAGATGTCCCTTTTGGCAGTTCTGTTGGGAAAGGGGTGTGGCACTACCGTCTGCAAGGTCATGCCCCATGGAGCATTACCCGCAGAGAGATTGGCCGAAACAATCGGTAAAAGAACGTCTATTCAGACCAATGTCAGATCGAAATGAACCAGGGAGTAGAAGGCCGATAAAAGAAAGGTTAGGCACATCGGACCAAGCCAAAGAATTAACTGAGAATCTGGTCGGTAAAATCCGCAAGCCAGTAGAGCCTAAGCCCAGGTGGTGCCCAACCGGTCTCAGCCGATCGCAGCGAAGGCGACTTCAACGCCTGAAGACGCAGGAGATAAGGGAGGCCGAAGAAGAGAAACAAAGAGATCAAGCGTTTGATGAGCTGCGGCCAGTGAAACTTGCCACAAAAGAGTGGAGGAAAAAACAACAAACCGACGATGAATCAAATTTTTCAGATGATTCGCTGTCTCCAATGATTCGGGATGGCACTCCTCCCATGGATATCAACATGGTATTCACTCTGCCAGCCGAATTCAGAATCAAGAATGAGTCGGCTAAAGATACGTTCGCTCAATTATGCCTAGGTGCGCAGGACGCGGTGTTTGAAAAACCACAAGATCCTCATCGGCATTTGAAGCCGTTGTACTTGAAAGGCTTTATCAACGGAAAGCCGATATCCATGATGCTTGTAGATGGAGGGGCCACTGTGAACTTAATGCCACTCTCCACTTGCAAAAAGTTGGGCAAAACCGATGACGACTTGATCAAGGCGAACATGGTGCTAAATGACTTCTTTGGTGATCCTTTGAAGCAAAAGGGGTGATGGTTCAGAGCTAACCATCGGCAAACAAAACTTGCCGACCGCATTTTTTGTAATTGAGGCAAATGGAAATTACAGTGTGCTTCTCGGACGAGATTGGATACATGCGAACTGTTGTATACCCTCAACAATGCACCAACTCCTGGTCCAATGGAACGGAGATGAAGTCGAGGTTGTCTCAGCCGATACATCGGCTCATATTGCTATGGCCAGCTCCGACGCAAATTGGCCACACGAAGAAGCAGAATGCATATCAGGTAAGGCACTAGACGACTGTGATTTCATATGCATCGGAAAGTCAGGCTTTACGCCGATCAGTGTCAGGCCAGGCACGTTTGATCGAGCGAATGAAGTATTAAGAAGATGGAATCAGAAATGATCCAAATTTTACAAGATAAAGTGAAAAGCTATCGGCATGCGATAAATTCAAGTGAAGCTATCGAAGACTTCCAGAACGAAAGACTAGGCCAAGGGTTCACTTCTGCCGATATGCTTGAAGAAGTCGATATAGGAGAAGGCGATAGAAAAAGGCCAACTTTTGTAAGTGCAAATTTAGATCTAGAATATAAGAATAAGTTGGTCAAAATACTTAGAGAATACAGGGACTGTTTCGCCTAGGAGTATTATGAAATGCCTGGATTAAGCCGACAGTTAGTAGAACATCGGCTACCTATCAAGCCGGGGTATCGGCCATATAAGCAACCCCCTCGTCGTTGTAATCCAGAATTGCATGATATAATAAAAGAAGAAATTGAAAGGTTGCTAGAGGCCAAATTCATAAGGCCTTGCCGATATGCCGAGTGGGTATCGAACATTGTGCCTGTCATGAAGAAAAACGGTAAGTTGCGGGTATGCGTAGATTTCAGGGATTTGAATAAAGCCACACCAAAAGATGAATATCCGATGCCTATAGCCGATATGCTTATTGATGCTGCATCGGGTAATAAGATTATCAGTTTTCTTGACGGCAACGCTGGATATAACCAAATATTTATGGCGAAGCCGATGTCTCCAAGAGCGCCGAGATGCTTCTGGCGTTAGGGTTGTATGAATGGCGATAATGACATTCGCTTAAAAAACTTGGCGCTACTTATCAGCGCGCCATGAATTTGATCTTTCACGATCTAATCGGCCACATCGTTGAAATTTACATCGATGATGTAGTGGTTAAATCCAAGGAAGATTGGCGACATTTGGCGATTTAGAAAAAGTATTTGAACACAAGAGCTCACGGTGAAGATGAATCCTTTAAAATGTGCATTTGGTGTATCGGCCGGTCAATTCCTTGGTTTCATGGTGCATCAAAGAGGAATTGAGGTTAGCCAGACAAGGGTCAAAGCTATAGTGAACACAAAACCACCAACATGCAAGAATGAGCTGCAAAAGCTGATCGGCAAAATTAACTACTTAAGACGATTTATTTGAATCATGCGGTAAGATTGACTTTCACACCTTGCTAAAAGCGAAGAATCATCAAGAGTTCGTGTGGGGAGCCGATCAGGAGAAGGCCTTTGATGATATAAAGCAATACTTAGCATCACCACCAGTCTTGGCTGCACCTCAGAAGGGTATCCCATTTAAGCTATATGTATCGGCTGAAAGCGAGACCATTGGGGTCGTATTAGCGCAAGAGATTAATGGTAAGGAACGAGTAATATTTTACTTAAGCCGACGACTCTTGGATGCTGAGACCAGGTACCCTCTAGTAGAAAAATTATGCTTATCATTATATTTTGCTTGCACCAAATTGAGGCACTATGTATTAGCATCGACCTGCATAGTAGTGTGTAGAACCGACATCGTCAAATACATGCTGTCTGCTCCGATTCTAAGAGGACGACTTGGGAAGTGGGCCTACGCTCTGACCGAGTTCGATCTACAGTATGAATCGGCTAAAGCCATTAAGGGCCAAGTGATAGCCGATTTCATAACAGGACACGACACTATGGCAGGAATGGTCGATATAGCTCCATGGCAACTGTATTTTGATGGGTCAGTTTGCCAGGAAGGAAGTGGAATAGGTATTGTACTAACTTCGCCAAAAGGACACGACATAGAGTTTGCATATCGGCTTAAAAGCCGATGCTCTAATAACCAAGCTGAATACGAAGCACTGCTCAAAGGACTGCAATTGGCAGATAGTATTGGGTTGAGTAGTATAGAAGCATATGGCGACTCATTACTAGTGGTGCAACAAATTAAAGGGGAATTTAAATGCAACGATGAGGTGTTATCAAAGTATCTGGAACATTGTCTTGAGGTTATCAATACTTTCACATCGTTCCGTATCGGTTATGTGCCCAGAGAGATGAACAACAAAGCCAACACCTTGGCTCAGGCAGCTTCAGGCTACAAGGAATACAGCCGATACGGAGCATTCGAATTGATCGATAAAACAGTACTGTGTGTTGATAATAACGATTGGAGGGCAGAAATAAAAGCTTACCTATTGGATACATCCAAGCCTACTGCACGTAAGGTTCGTCAAAAAGCACTGAAGTATGTTGTGATAGAAGGAGAATTATACTATCGGACCTTAGAAGGATTGCTTCTGCGATGTTTAAGTGAGGAAGAGGCAAAAGTGGCTATGGGTGAGGTTCATGAAGGAATTTGCGGAGCACATCAATCGGCCCACAAAATGAAATGGATCCTAAGACGAACTGGGTATTTTTGGCCGACAATGCTTGAAGATTGTTTCAGATATTATAAAGGGTGCCAAACTTGCCAAAAATTTGGGAACGTGCAACTTGCACCTGCATCGGCTTTACACCCGATTGTTAAACCATGGCCGTTTAGAGGAAGGGGGATAGACATAATCGACCAAATATTCCCAGCCTCAAGCAAAGGCCATAAATTCATTCTTGCAGCCACAGATTATTTCTCAAAATGGGTAGAAGTCGTTCCGCTCAAAAAGGTCACCAGCGCGGAAGCCATCGGCTTTGTTAATGAACACATAATCCATCGATTCGGTATTCCTCAGACTATCACAACCGATCAAGGGACAGTGTTCATGTCCAACGAGTTCAAAAGTTTTGCAGAAAGTCTGGGCATCAAATTGCTTAACTGATCGCCGTATTACGCTCAGGCTAATGGGCAAGCCGAATCATCCAACAAAACTCTGATCAAGTTAATTAAAAGAAAAGTTGACGAAAGGCCTCGGACTTGGCACTCTACACTGTCAGAATCTTTGTGGGCTTATCGGCTAGCGTTTCATGGATCGACTAAGTTTTCACCATATCAGTTGGTATATGGCCAAGAGGTCGTGTTGTCCGTAGAAATAAATATTGAGTCGATGCGAGTAGCGAGGCAGAACAATCTATCGACCGATGAATACAAAGAATTGATGCTATACAATTTGGATGATTTGGCAGAACTAAGGCTGGTTACTTTGAATCGGCTTAAGAAGAATAAAGAAAAAGTTGCGAGGGCTTATAATAAAAAAGTTGTGCCAAAGTCCTTCAGCGAAGCCGATTTAGTATGGAAGACAATATTGCCGATCGGGTCTAAGGATAATCGATTCGGTAAATGGTCACCTATATGGGAAGGACCATATAAAGTAAATCGGCTTGTTGGCGGAAATGCGTATATACTCGAAACACTTGAAGGGTTGGTGTTACCGAAGGCGATTAACGGAAAGTACCTAAAGCCGTACTACCCTAGCGTCTGGATCGGTGCATAATTAAGAAACAATACAAAGGATTCAAGAACAAATCGGTTAAACAGCCGATTAAATAAAGTAAAATAATCGGTTAAACAGCCGATTAGAGTGAGTAACAAAGGTACAGCAAAAGCAACACTGTTTGAAACACCACAAGGCAGCAGTAAGTTTACAACCCAGACCCTGGAATTCTAGCGCCCAGACCGACAACGCTGCAGCGGCCTTAGCCAACGTCTCTGTAATACTATAAACCAAATCTTCGTCAGCTTTGGCGCTTCCAGGCACCAGAACAACTTTGGCCGACTGAACCTTAACCTTGGCAACGGCTTGGCCGACATTGTTTTTCTGGTCCTTCAAAGCCGAAGCCATTGCATCCGAGGTAGTAAGGGCATCGGCCAGCTGTTGATTCACCCTAACCAATTCCTCCTCGAGCTGCTTCTTGGTTTTTTCCAGTTTTTGAGCAGAAGACTTGGTAGCCATGAAAGACGAGGCGGCTTCATCGTACTTTTTCTTCTCAGCTTTGGCCTCGGCAATCAGCTTGTCCAAAAGATGTTGGTTTGCTTCTTGGGCTTGGCGCTGAGCAATCCTAGCATTGGCCGCATCGACTTCTGCTTTTCTCTCGTCCAAGTGGCACACATTAAGTAGTGCGTCCATAGCTTTGGCAGGAAGGTTGGCTTCAACAGCAGCCATAGCATCACGGATGGGTTGACAGTTGGCCAGAATAGCTGCCTCCGGCTGGGTTATTTACATAAACAGCCGATTCAGCTTCTCTTGCATATCAGGGGCCGACTTGACTACTGAAGCCGATGCTTTCATAAAAACATCTAGGATCTTGCGGATGTCTTCTGGGTAGTTACCCGTCGCCATGACCTCCGGATCAACCAGCTCGTCCAGGGTGAACCCAAGGAGGTTGGACAAGTCGTCTGGCTCAGCATCAGGCGTGGGAAGAGCCAACGAAATGGGTGACGGGGTTGCAGGCTTCAAAATTGTGGGAGGATTGGCCGAAGTACCTTGAAAATCGGCCAAAATGGTAGCCACCTGAGCTGATGCTGTCGGCTGAAAAGGAAATATTACAGGATCAGTAACTTAAAAGGTTGGCGACCCTTAAGCACGTAAAAATGGCATGATACTTATGTCACTAAAAGCCGACGGGTGAGGCAAGCTTTCAGCGTTTTGTTCTTTGCGCTTCGCATGTTTCCTGGCAGGAATTTTGGTGGACTTTGGTTTCTCTGAAAATAGACCGTAGGGTTAGCAACAACAGAGGCAGTAAATGTTTATCGGCTAGAAGGAGAAATACTTATTGGGTAATCTTTCTTTCTCAATCTCCGACAGTGATGGACTCTGCACACGAAGATTGCCCGAGGTATAGCCAGTCAATCCTGTCGACTGGTGGGGACGTTTTCTTTTAGACCCACCAGCCGATGGGTCAGTGATAGCCTTGTTTGCCGCAGCAGCATCCTGTAGATAACAAAATATTTAATGATTAAAGGGCAAAAGCAAGACTAAATTTGCAGGCATAGAGTTTTTGTGAAATAAGCCGATACCTCTACAGCTACGGATGAGTTAGTATAACCCGACGAGCTGGAAGGGTCCGAGCTATCTTCACTCGAACTGCTGCTGCTAGAAGAAACTATCGTCGGCTCATGAAAATCCGGTAGGAATTTTTCCACAATGGCCGACGGGGTGCGATCCAAGTAGAGGGCTTCTGATATGGGCACCCACCAAGTTGTAAAGTGAATGGCTCGGCGGGAGTTCAAGAAAAAGTGTGGCAGGCTGATGATTTGAAGTTCATCGGCTAGTGTTAGAAGTAATTTGGTTTGGGTAATATTTTTCACTTTGGATCTTGGCTGAAGGCGATCCAGGAGAGGAAGACTAGGTATTACCTGGCCAAAACCCAATTGGCGGGCGTACACAGAGGGATGGTAAAACTCATACGACGGCTGAAAAGTCCTATTACGGGAGTTCAAGCCAACGAAGAGGATACAAGGGGAAATAAAAGTCCGATACAATTCGAAAGTTAGCTCTGACATCAAAGAACTATCGGCATCTAAACGAAGAAATGAAGGCCATTGGAAGTCGGCTTCATTAGTATAAGGGAAGAAGTCTTGCTGGCTGAAAACTGTGTTATCCAAATTGAGAAAAAACAACAGGTATTTCTTGAAGTCAGCCGGGGTAACTTTGACATCACCACTGGTGCACATCACGAGCCTCTCTCCGTGCGATCGGCTGGCTATATATTGGGGAGTGGTGCCTTCGGGGTAGTCTTCACGAGGAAAAGCTGAACCTTCCGACAGATCCGGAATTAGTGATCGGCTAAAAATATTGTAAAGCCATAATTGAATAAACCATAAGGGACCCCCGATGTTGCTCACGACGAATTGGGCGAAACCAGAGAAAAGCCGACTTCTGATAATGTGCATCATCTGGTATACAGCTCCTAGAAGCATCTTGCCAAGCGCGAGCCGACGGCCTTCGATTAGTTGCTCTGCCACATATTGATAGACCTGCGTCGGCCCAAGGGAAGCTCCACAGAAAAGAAAACGATCCAGCCACAGGTTCAGAAAGGCAACATGCTCCTCATCCGTTACTAGCCCATTAACCTTGTTATTATGTTGAATATACTTGGACCATCCTTCACCTTTTGACTGAATTAGTTTATATCTGGGCTTGCCGCTGAAAGCCGATATTTGGTCTCCGTCTGGCCTAAGGCAACAAAGCTCGGCTATATCTAGGAGGGTTGGGCCGATGGGACCAGTCCGGAAAAGAAAAGCATTAAAAGTGTCCGACCAAAAATAACAGGCCGTGGCCACCAAGGGCTCGTTGGCTTCAGGGTTTGCAAGACTCAGTGGAAGACACTCAGTTATGCCCATGTTCTCCCATTCAGACCTCTTTTGGGTCGATACTCGGATAAACCAGCTCCTCCAGCCTTTGAGAGCCGTCGGCCAAGCTCTAAAGCTCTTTCCCCATTCCGTTATGTTATAGCCTTTAGCCGATAAAGGGAGTCTAGAAATTTCTTCGTTAATAACTGTATCAGCGGTTGAATTTCCTATCGGCCCTAGGTAGTATTGATCTTCACTTTCAGGGATCGGGATCAGTACCTGAGAGGGATCCATTCAGCCGATTGATGGTTTGTCTGAGCCTGGACGTAAGGGTGAAGAAGACGATTGAAGGATGGAAGCCGATTGCAAAGGAGGCGAGAGCTGGAAAGCGTGAAAATGACTGTGAAGGGCCCGCATATATATAGCATGGTGAAAAGTGAAAAACGGCGGGAACAATTATCGAAGCGACACGGGGAAGTTACGATGCGCTGAGGTCTGTACGGCACAATTAATGCAGCGGTTGCTGGAGCAGTTATTTAACCAACGAGGAAGGAGCTGGTAGATATTTAAGCCGATGGATGAAAAAGCCGATTGATTTTTGAAAGATAACAAGTTATCTTCCAAAAATGGGGGGCATATGTTTGCACCGGTTTTTGGAAACCACGAGAGGAATTGGCAAAAAAGAACGAGTTTGGGTACAACACGAAAACACCTCGAAGGATTTGGATAAAGTACAGGTAATATTTGGAAAGAGTCCAAATAGGAAACTACAAAGCCGATTCGGATTACATTGTCGTGTTGGATCAGGACTCGGATCGGCTGATGGGTATAAAAAAGCGCACTAGGGCTGCTTGAATAGACATCCACAATCCAACAAACACATCTACTTTTTCGTCCGTAGTTTTTAGTCTTTTTAGCATTGTAATCTTTCCTCTGTAAGTCGACATCGATCAATAAAGTTGCGAATCGCCGATTGTTGATCGTCATCGATTTTCCCCAGGTCTGATTTATTCTGTCTTGTTGCGCATCGCCTTTTCAGAATCGATCTACCTTTTACCCTCAGATTAGTCTTAATCGACTAGTCTAGTTATCCGTCCAATCGGCTCTCTGGCTGATTTTTGACTTTAGCCGATTCGCCCCAAGAATCGGCTTGATTGAACTTCACAAAACTTTTTCCCTTATCGATTGCAGGGTCAAATCGATTGGCACGCCTTGCACACATTTGAACCCGGTGTTCGTCTGGTGTGTTGCAACCAGAAACCCTCTTCACGTTTTTGGCGTCAACAATTTCACATCATGGGCTACTGTGCCACCACTGCAAAGGGTGCTGCAGAGACCTTCAAATTCAATCCTACTTCCCGTCTACCGAATGTGGCTATCTGTATATATAGAGTTTGCTGTCAAATAAGCTATAAATTACCAATTACATCTCTTTAGATTTTATTGTCAAATCTCACCGTAGCGTATTATAGCTACATGATAGATTTACTCCAAATTAATTTACTGCCAAATACATTCCCATTTACTATCTATATATATATATATATATATATATATATAATTTACTATTATACAGTAGTAAATTAATGTTTTATTTGACGATAAATTTGATTATGCTATTTTATTGGCGAGCCTTTTACCATTTTATTCATCTTGTTGTTAATAAACTATTGGGGAAAACTGTTTGTGAATCAGAACTACCAATAAAAAGTTATAGCTAAAACAAAGAAAAATCATATTTGTGTACAAACGATAAAACGCATTAACTAGTTGGTATGCCTCATACGTAGCTTGTAGTCAACTAGTTACACAAGTTTCGCTGGTCAATAAGAACAGGTCGAACCATGTTATGGTCGGTTACATGCACCTAACTGACTCAGGAATCAACCGATATATATATATATATATATATATATATATATATATATATGAAAAATATCTTTTACTCCGTGTAACGACCCACATTTTGCATAAATGCAAAATAGAAATCTCATGTGCACCTTGATACTAGTCCCTGGATCAAGTAGCTAATGCGCACATTACAACAATTGGA